>CM060912.1:98198992-99448992 GCA_030737875.1 Allium sativum | reverse complement strand
CTCCCTATTCATTGCATCTCCAAGATCAACGAACACCTATTTTCTTTTATGAGTTCAAGTGCAACTTGAGTCATTCTAATCCTTCATTGCATCTTCCATGATCAACGAACACATCCTACTCCTTCAAAAAGAACATCAACATAGGGTCCTAAACAATCCATTACTTTGCATCTTTCTCGAGTCCCACTCGAGTCATCTCATAACCCTATCGATTGTAACTCGCATCAGCCCATACCATTGAACAGTCTTATCATGTCACGGCTGCACATCACTCCTCGAGTAAGCCAAGATATCATTCAATGGAAATCACAACAACTACTTATATCTCACGCAAACCATCCTAGTCGAACTCGACATTCCCTAAGCATAAGCCTCAAAGGCCTAAACCAATATCAACAAGCACTCCAGGAACATCTCCTCCGAATTCAGACAATCTACGTGAGATAATACTAGCAAAACAACTAAGCAATCACAAGCTAACGTACATCCATAACTCGATAAGACCACATTACAACAAATCATGCAAAGACTAGTCGAACCACCTATCGAGTTCGTCACAACTAAAGGTCTATCAACTATCTCAGGTTCCAATCCCAATTATCTACCAGGTCAGTAGATATGAAGGAATGGGATGCCTCGCTATCAACACAACTAGAACAGGAACATCATAAATAGAAAGCATACCTCGAATAATGATGCCCTTTCCCTTTTCCGCCGCAGTTGGGACATTCGACGAAGAAGGAGCAGCATTGATAGCATATGCTTTCATGATCTGCTTCTCTTTAGGAGGTTGTGGACATTTATCCTTGTGATGTCCTACTTGGCTGCAATTGAAGCACTTCCTTTCCCCAGGCTTTTCCTGACAATCTCTAGCATAGTGGCCCTTCTTTCCATAACTAAAGCACTCTTTATCTTTCTTGTCCTTCTTTTTATTACCACCTTGGTCTGATCCCGTTTTCTCTTATTCTGAGACTCCTTTTTACCTCCACCGCTTGCTTACGGCTTTGGTTCCTCAACAGATGCAATAGCAACATCGGCCTTTGACTTAGGGTAAAGACTCTTTGATCTCAATGCTTTGCCCACTATAGACTCGAACGTCTCGTCAATGTAGTTTATCGGCCTTTCCCCTAAGTACTCATCTAAGACGGTTATGAACTTCTTATTCTTCTTCTTGGCAGTGTCGATAAGAGATAATCCATACTTCGATAAAGTATCGAAGTCAGTGATATATTCTAAGACTGCCCTACCATTCTGCTTAAGCTCCAAAAATTTCCTAAACAATTCAGATTTGTGAGCAGCTGGAGTGAAATTTTCGCTGAGACGAGTCATAAATGGATTCCAAGTAACTTGATCTTCAGGAGTAGCTACTTCAATAGCATTCCACCAATTCATAGCTCGTCCTTGAAGCTGACGCGATGCTAACTTTCTCTTCATGGCAACATCGATTCCCAAGTCCTCGAAGATGCGCTCAGAACTATCCAACCAATCTTGAACATCCGTAGCTGACACCAAGACTAGTATAATCCGTGTTAAGCTTGGCGAAAT
Organism: Allium sativum; assembly: GCA_030737875.1. Lineage (NCBI taxonomy): Eukaryota > Viridiplantae > Streptophyta > Magnoliopsida > Asparagales > Amaryllidaceae > Allium > Allium sativum. Next base: position 99,447,447 of record CM060912.1, on the reverse strand, counting down.
CGGCACTAGGCGCCTGCACCGCTGCACCACCACCATTTGCAGCTTTAGGAGCTGCCCTCTGAACATCCCTAAGCATCTCTCTCATGAGGTCAGTGAACATCATCCTCACATCAGGAGCATTCCCATTATTAGCTCCTCTACCAGTACCCCTCGTATATCGGCTCATCGTTCAATCAGTAAGGAGAAAGCGATTAACCATCTCTTTAGTGGTGCTAGTGCAATGCGACTCCATCCTTAAATATACTAATAGTGTGTGTATATATATATAGCTTTTGAAAACCAAAATATCATAAATACGTGCTCTCATATACGTACTATTTCTCTCTGGTGTCTTCCCTAGGTTAACTACGCAACCTAGAGCTCTAATACCAAGTGTGACGGCCCTCCCCGCACCAGCCAGCATTTCCTTCGAAAGTGCGCTGTACGCATGCCCAACTAGCACGGAACGGTTGCCAAAGAAAGGAAAGAAGAGAATGAACTAACAAAGAACCTGTAGAATGTCTCACAGCGCATGGAACAAAATATAATAATAACATACTTGACATAAAACAGGCGAGACAGTGCATAAGCTGATAACTAAACCATCATAGCAGTGGAAATCCAAAATACAGCTTATGATCCATGACCATCATTATTACAACTTTAAAACTATCTCTAAAGCAAAAGAAAGAAAAAGAAGGAGGTATATTACTAATGCCCAAGCAGTGACCTTCAACAACACATGGAGAATATATGTAATAGTACGTAGGAGTCAACTGCTCGTCTCCGGATCAGCTACTCGTGCATACCACCTAACCTGTCTCTAATTTGCTCGTTTAGGAGCATCCAGAGTAATAAGAAGAGACATAAAACTCTGGATCAAACAAAAAGTCTGGTATGAGCGATAAGCAACAAAACAAAACAATAACAAGTATAATCTAATCATACCTGAACCTGGACCTGCAACCAAAGAGTTAACACAACATACCGTACTATACTCTAAGGTGACACTAAACAAAAACTATAAAGGTACGGGGAAGGGGTGTGCATGTCAAGGTGATAGCAAATAATCAAACATAGCAGTCTTTCCTCAGGTCTCTCACTCAGTGCATAAAGCATACGATATCCACTACTTTGGTCACCTAATCCTTTGGGCCATGACGGAGTCCAATCTCGTACAATTATCACTACAAGCCCACTATCTGTCTCTCAGTGGTGAACCAAAGTTATGAATACCGATAACCCCTTTGCACACGTCCCGCAGCAAAGTCAAATCATGAATTCAACTCGTTGATTCCCGACTAGATCCTGAGTGCAAACTTCCTACTTGGACTACCTTTGCATCTTGGGTTTTAGTCATCACCGGATCGGTCTTCATTTGGTTCATAGCTCATACCACGCGTCTAAGCTCCTTGGTTCGGTACGCAGTCACCACTCGGGTTCAGTTCGTATCGCGCCATACGGATCGGGTCGGGATTCACTACTTCGTAGCCACCAAGCGGTTCGGTTCGTAGCACCCTCTCTTGATCGGTTCGGGTTGTGGCTACTCATCCGGGTCGGGTCGTGGTGTGGTGCTCCGATTCGTGATCTCCTTTGGTCATCAGCTCGTGGAAGGGGTTCGGGTCGAGTGACGCAGTTCAGATCGTGGGGCTCTCCAGGTGAGCGGGTCGGTTCAGTGCCACCATTCGGGTCGGTTCGGTCATGATCTCCCTAATTCCTCAGATCGGCTCGTGATGCAACCGTTTAAGGGAGCGGTTCGGTTTATGCTCCCCTTCTCCGATCCGATCCGGTTCGGCTAATTTCCTGTACGTCTTTCCAGCGACTGCTTTATGCCATTCGACGGCATTTTCGACCAATCTATCTTTTCTAATCAATCACAAAACATACCATATAGTCATAGCAACATATAGAATTGACCGCTAACACCAAAACGACAATTTGATATGTTAAAACTAATCAAACATACCAAAAACCCATATTTTCCCCTTAAGCATGATTAAGTAAATCTAATGATAGGATTAGCAAAACTTAACCAAATCAATCCAAACTTCTAACAGAGGTCTAAAACGGTATTTGAGAATTTCTAAACATTTTTCCTGAATTTAATCTTGCATAATTTCGTTAATTAACACTAATCACCCTAATTAACTGTAATTAGTGTAAAAATAAAGCTAATCACTCACCTTTGCCACAATTAAAACTTTCAGAACTGAAACTCCTCTGATTTGGCCGAATACCAATGTCTAGCAGCAGATCTAACCTTGCTTTGGTGCTATTTCTCCTTAATTTGGTGAAGATTAGGCTAATACTTGATTAAACGGTAATTAGAGATGATTCTAGATGTTGGAGGCCATTGTTAAGGTTTATAAGGGGTAAATGGCAGCTAGAAAACTGAAATAGAATGAAAACCTAACTCATTTCAGCCTCCCCATAACCCTAATCCCGAAATAGGTTATGGGCCCATTCACTGTCACCTCATTTGGCCTGGTTAAGCAGTTTTTCACCTTCCAAACCTTATTTCAGCCATATCTCCCAAACGGTAAGTCCATTTTTCACATTGACCATTCTACGAAAAGGTAAACCATCATTCGAGTCCAATGTAAGTGGTTTCAGATCAAAACTCCTTTCCAATCAAAAGTTATGGCCGAAACAATATCAGCTAGGGGCAAAACGGTCATTTAAAAATCGGCAAAAATCAGGAACATGGGAAATGACTCCAATAGTCGTCCCCCAATGTCACACGACCATACGACACCTTACGAGAAATAAATAATTATTCTACAATCCTCCGATGCATAGAATGCGGGTCGTTACAAAAATCTAATGGCGATTATTTTGAACAGAAATCTAGTGGTGGTTAAAAATTTTAACTAATGAAGTCATTATGTAATATTATTTTTGATAGTGATACATATAAAATACCATATCGATAGAACGTACACACTTGAAGACTTAACCACTATACTTGGACTAATTTTGTTGCTGTTGCAGCCTTACATTTGTTTGGCCTTACACCCTGCATGCTACATAATGACAATTTATATGTATGTATAAAATTTAAACACTCAGCGTATGGGAGCACTTCATGCATGTAGTTAATAACTTTGAAATTTTATGTCATTCACTTATTTTTATGTTAATTGGAAACGTTAAAGTTAGTAACCACATATATATTGATACGACATGAAAGAGCAAGGAAGTTAAGACATATTCCCTTGGTTGGCCTGCTATTTGAATTCATGCATTCTCATTGGTTTAGTCTCGCATGTCCACATTTAGTATATGTAGGTTCTATTGGTAAAACTGTGTCTTTATAATGATGTTTCCTTTGGCATGTAAATTCAAGAATAACTCCACAATATGTGCCACTTTATGTTATTACTCCCATGATATGATATATCATGGGTTGAATTCATGACATCACTTGGATTTTTTAATAATTGACACCTGCAGCCTTGTATTTTAACTTGTGTGAGTTTTCCAACATGCACGTCAAATTTTGCATACTCACTTTTACATACTCACGGAAACTGTGTAATTTGGAACAACGCTAAACCCCTAAAATTATTCTAGTGGATGCATTATGCTAATGTTAACTCTTGGATTTTTATTCACCTTGGATCTACTGCATTTTTCTTTTTTTGGCACAATTGTTACCATTACACATTCACATTTTCACGCAAGAAAGAAGCACCTAATCCACTATTCATTCCATACTGATATATATAGGCACTATACTGGTTGCACTTATATGACCCAAATTATCTGTTATATCAATTTAAATGATAGCTGTAAATATGCATGTGTGCTATTTATTTCATACTCCTTGTTAACATGTGCTAAACCAGAGTTATAAATCTTGTGTAATGACATAGCCTCAGGGTTAGTTCCCTTACTTGCCTTAGTAAATGACTTGGAATCCTTGTGCATGTACACAGCTTCGTATTTTCCTAACATTATTATCCTCTTTGCTTGCCAATTCATTATAAAAAGCGTGGATGTAGCATTTTCTTTGTAAAGATACTTAATTGTCTTGCGTGAACATGACCCCGCCACCATATTTGGTATTGCATGAAATTGAATGTACATTGAATTTTCCGTGCAACATGACACTTCTTCGTTGCCTTTTGTCCGTGTTATCAATTCTGTTAAAACCTATTTTCGTCAGTTCATGGGTATCGTACTTAAACCACTTAGTTAACAATTGGGATTGAAGCAATTATACTTATGTGTCTATCGAAGTTTGCTAATTTGAAATAAGTTTAATCCTGACTCGGGTGTTTTGTGTATTTTGCATGGGACACTCGGGTCAGGCCCAATGTAATGACCCGGAAATTTGGCGATCTTGGTTATCCAATATACAACACATATCGAACATCCAAGGATCGAAAATAACGGGTTATTAATGAAAGAAATTAAAGGGTGAGGAAAGATAAGGTAGAAACTTAGAATATAAGAAGAAGAAGAAGAACATCAGAGTAACACGAACCTCACAGCGGCACGAATAATATATAATATATAACATAACTTTGAAATATAAATCTGTACTTGCATATACATATCATTTCAAAGTACAACACTTACAACACAGCGGAAATAAACAATAGCTATATGATCCTGAAGCCTCCTGCTCCAAGCTCTCCAAGTATATCTGAAAAATCCTGACTACTTGGCTGCCCATACAAATTTGGGCACCCAAGAGTTTAGGGAAAACAACAAAATAAACTCCGGGTCAGTCATGGGACTGGTGTGAGTAAAACAGTTTAAAACAGTTCAAGCGGGTAAATGATATCTCATAAGACCACGACGTATAACGGAACGAGTTTTTCCCTTATGAGAATCCAAATTATCTTTATATCAAAACCTTTTGATATTATAATAATGCCTATCAACCACAATATAATAATCATCTAGTAGAAACGCTTTCATCTCACGTTCTACATATATAGTATACAATCAAAACCGCAAGCACGTATTGGGTAATGGATTTCCAACTATGACAAGGTACGGAACCACCTTTCGCTAGTGTACCTCTAGAAAGGAATACCTGGGTTCAATAAGAACATCTTGCACCCCGGCCACACATGACCGACCACTCATTTCACCTGAGTGTATCGAATGTATATCACTAAAGGTTGGGATCAGCAACCGTTTCTCGAATGGGACAGCATCAACAATAGATTTTTAGAAGTAAATGAAACTCTAGATCAGGTGATTATACACCCTACTTCGGAGCGACCGACTTAGCCATGCTGCCTGCCCGATTACTGTCATTTATCGGTTGATGAGGCTTGAGGCTACGCTTCATCATCACATCAGATTCACTTCGAATACTACATCGTCAAATCCATCAAATCACCTATTGACGTCCTCAACAATACATTATGTGTTAGCTAAAAGAAGTTTCCTTCTCCGCTTCCCCTCTTGGTACGGTTGAAGAAATCAATGTACGTGACCTTTCTGGAAATACTCTGTCAGATATTCATCCATACAAGTCATTCAGGAACAGGATGAATCGAATGTACTACTCAGTATATCCATCTTAGGCACTGTTATCTAAGATTTATACAACAGCCCTTGCACTTTACTCTGTCTTCAATTATCTTTGGCATATATGATTCGCAACGCTTATGCCAATACAGAGTGGTTCTTTGGATAATAATCCAACCGGTCTCTCAATATTAACAATGTTAAAATGGTCAAAACTTTGATAGTCTGTGATTTAACTATCGAAGAAAACAGGTGTGCAAACCATCGCGATGCCAACTCTTTTAGAAAATATATGTAGTTACCATTAGAAAATGGTCAAAACTTTGATAGTCTGTCAGATAGTCTGTGATTCAACATTTCTTATTTTCTAAATTTAGAAAATATATGTAGTTACCATTGGAAAACATTTCCATTTCTTGTTTTCTATACCAGAAAACATTTCTGGTTCTTAGTTGGAAAACATTTCCAAAACTCCTTCATTGGACTTAGACATATGTTTTAAACAAACCATCGCGATGCCAACTCAAAACATTACGCTTATTAACTAAATTCCTTTAACCCTCCTTCACTATCGAACCTTAACCGTTCCTTAGTTAAAAAAGAAGTCAATCAAGTTGGGGTAATACTACCTCTCAGACCTTAACTGAACAACGTTTCTAACCTTGAAATAGACAAAGTTCACATTTTAATTCTTTAACAAACTTCCTTACGTAACTCTCTTTCGAATCATCTCTATTCGATAATTCTTTCCTTCGATAAGGTATATTCGATAACTCTATTCAGTTTACTCTATTCGATTAACCCTTATCAATTAACTCTATTGGACTAACGCTATTGGATTAACTCTATTTTATTTAACTCTAGTCGATAACTCCTTTAACTCTATTCGAATAAACCAAATTCGATTAACTCCTTTAATTCCATTCGAATAAATTATATTCGATTTATTACTTTAACTCCATTTAACCCTATTCGAATAACTAATATTCGGTAAATCTATTTAACTTTTATTCGAATAACTAATATTCGATAACTCCTTTTACTTTATTCCAATCACTAATGTTCGATTAACACAATTGATTCTATTCGAATAAACTATATTCGATTAACTCCTTTATTTTAACTCTAATCGATTAACTCCAACGAATAACTAAATTCGATTACTCCTTCGAATAACCAATATTCTATAACTCACTTAGATTAAACAAATCGATAACTCTTTTCGATTAAACTATAATCGATAACTCCTTCGATTAACTAATAATCGATAACTCCTTTCGATTAACTAATAATCGATTAACTCCTTTAATTCCATTCGAATAAACTATATTCGATTAACTCCTTTTAACTCGATTCGAATAACTAATATTCGATAACTCCTTTTAACTCGATTAACTCTAATTGATTAATTCTGACTGTTCAACCCTAACTGATTAACTCTAACTCAAATGTGTTTACTCTAATCAATTACCCTAATTGATTTACTCAAATCAATTAACTTTAACTAAATAACTAACATTCGATTAACTCATTTTAATTTACTTCTTTTGATTAACTCCTTTTAACTCTATTCGAATAAACCATATTCGATAACTCCTTTAACTCTATTTATTTAGCAAATAAATATTACTTCAATTCTTCTATTTATTTAACAAATATATATTTCCTTTCAATTTTATTTTTAACATATTTATTTCCTATAAATATTTCCTTTCAATTCTATTTTTAACATATTTATTTCCTATAGATATTTCCTTTTAATTCTATTTGTACATGACTTACAAATATTTCCTTTTATTATAACTTATCCTTCGATTTTATAATTATTTTCTTTTATAAAAATCCTTTTCCTATATAAAATCCATCGATTTTATATAAATAATTCATTTTCAAAATACACTTTGAAAATCCCATTTCCCACATCCAGTATTTCTTATGGTATTTAACATACCATATAACAACGATAAATATTGTCCAAACACACATAATCAACAAAAGATTATATATCACATCATATATCACAATATATGAATCACAGTAAAATAAATGTTGAGGAATCTAGTTGGATTCCTCCAACCTGTTCCCCTGCATCACAGATGTTAAACAATATAGATAACATCACTTTCAGTTCCATATGATATATTCTGTTAAACTGAATCAATATAGAAATTCAACTAACTGACTCGCAGTTCAATCAAAAAGTCGACACACAGTCAATCAGCCAATATTTAATAGTTCTAAAAATACAACATGAAATTATAAACTGTTCAGAGTTAGTGGGATTTACTCACATTGGACGATCATCGTTAATAACGATAACCATCGCTTGATTCAGATGGACAATTTATTTTGCAATAAATTGTAGCGAGCTCGAATTCACTCTCAGTCAGCTCCATGGGGTAGCCACCGTCCATACGATCCCGTCGGATTTGACCGTTCGTGAAACTAACAATACATGGTCAAGATACAACCTTTACAAGTTTGTATACAATATTAAATTAAATAAAACTTTATTTATATTAATATGGGCTACACCTCTTATAACCGGCCCAATTCAATTCTGCACCGACCCTTTTGAAATAGTTCCTCCTCTTTTGTCATAGCCGAAACCTGCCATGTTTCAATCCCGTTATTCATTAATTCCTCAAGCACCTTACGTGTATAACTTAATTTAAAAACTTAGATTTTGTTTTATTATTATTTATAAAACTTGGGCTTTACCTTATCAGCCGGCCCATCCTATTCTTTGATCCGCAACGCAGCTACAGGGATGTATCTTCCCCAACAACGCCTGCTCCACGATCCTCAAAACACCCCATTACCAATTAATTTGATCCTATCGTTCTTCCCTTTCACTACATAAAACCCCAAACCGTAAGTACCATTGTTTCCCTTTCATGAAAAATCAAACCACTACTACCGTTCAACTTCCCTTTAATCCACCTGAAACTCAGTCCAAGGCTTCACGTCCAAGACTCCATATACATGCGTGTTACAGAACCATACACCCCCTCCTTCTTCACTCCCGTAACACAACTCCAACACTGTACATCTGCCGACAATCCCTTCCCTTGCTGAGTCCACGCAACAGCCTCTGCCATGAACAAAAACTCCCGCTACTTCCATTAGCTTGCTCTCCGAGATCCCTATCTTCTTACCCTACTTTCATGAAACTCGAACAAAAGTACCCATAATCCATCTCCAAACAGAAAACCACGAGCTCCTCTTCCAAAAATAAAACATCCACTTCAATGTTCCATCGCAAAAATCAGGATGTTACCACTTTCACTACGAACCAAATTCAGTCCGCTACTACTGTTTCTCCTTCATCTGTTCGACCGCAACCATCTCCTTTGAAAACTGACTCCAACTTCTCACGCCTGGTTTCAGAAAAGGTATGGCATGAATTCGATTTAAGATTTTACTTTGGGGTGGATTCTCACATCTCTTTTAGAAGCGGTGGCGGCTGAGCATTTTATTCAAGAAATTCGGTCACGTTGCTGCTATTTATAAGAAGAGATTTGGGAGTTTTGAGCCATGCAATTCGATAGTGTGTCCGCTGGCTTCTGCTTGACCATACAAATAACGTTTGAGCAGAAAGAGGCCACCCAGAACATTTTACATAAGTGAATTTGGTCCATTTAATAATATTTAATATATTAAAACTTAACGATGGAATTCCCCATTATATGAAACTCTGTTTGTTTACGGACTGATATGAAAATATCATTAAATCGAGTAACGTGTCGTGATCCCAAAAATATAAAAATACCGGTAGGTGAAATCATACTGTGAAATCCCAAGATTTTGGTTTAGGGTGCAACATACTCCAAATAAAAAGTGATGTATTTAATTAATTAAAAATTCCAATAAAATTCTAAAAACTAAATTATCGTTATGTCTCAAAAGAACCTTATCTAAATTCACAACCGATATCTAGTTATATCGAATAAACCGTTACGGTCGATAAACGATTCTATAGCGACTATTTTAAAATTTGATTTGGACGTAAATCAAAATCTACACGACGAAATCCCGGTTTTTCTCTTCCACTAGAAAGATATACTCTACCAGCTCCACATGTTTCTTGTTTCACAGAAATCCGTTTTAAAACGAACCCTGTACATTCAGTTGAAGTTCAAATCGCCAAACAGCGAACTGCAGTGCCATTTCAAGCTCGATTTTAATTATAATATAATTATACGTTCAAACTGTCGTTCAAATAATAAATTCATTATTCTAATTCAATTCTAAACTGAATTAAATATCACAGATGATCCAGTTCACACCATATCGCCATTTCAGCCAATTCTGATTATTCAGAATTATATATGTTATTTAATTTATTATTTTAATTAAATATTCACCATTATTTAATTTTACGACCATTAAATTCACTATATCAATATTTATATAATTAAATAAATTAATTATAATACCTCTGCAAATGCGGGTCATTACAATCTTTCCCACTTAAAATAATTTCGTCCTTGAAATTGCTAAGGTAGAGAACGACCCTATCGACGGGTTAGAACATATTCGTTCACTTTTTAACTCCAGTTTTTAACTGGACCAATTTAATTTCAATTACAATATTAATTAATTCTTATCAACGAAAATTTTCAAAAATCCTGAAAATTTTCTAATGCCTTAACTTTTCGAATTTTTTTGCCAACACCTCCTTTGTGCTAGTCAATACGTCAAACCACCACTCGCCTCTCTGGGCCTTCTCCATCCCAAAAGAAAATCAAACAGCCAAGCGGCTTCCCAATTCGTCTCATAAATCTCATGCTTATATCGAATATAAACTTGTACCCTTTTGTCGGGCATATCAACTCTATCACTTTCACCTGTTATCAATTCAGCGGATACAAGGGTCATCCCAATCAAATTCCAATCTGCTTTTATCCACAACACAACCATTCGCTTATATCCGAGCCAAATATCATTTCAACTCGAGGTTCTTCTCGATTCCCAACTCTTAACTTGATTATCACATTACACTTCAAATTTGAATCTCACAATCCAATTTGTCTTGATATCATTCTAATTCAATCTCAGTTACCACTTTACTGGCTTTACTTTAATTCAATTTTGCTTTCACAAATTTCTGTTAAATTTTTTTTAATTCAAACAGTATTTCCCTAGTAGTTTTTAAACAGTTTACTCTTTTCAAAAATCAAATTTTCCTTTTGGACATGTCACTGAGCCCTTAATTAATATTCCATTAGTTAAGTCACTTCTCTATTTCTTTATCAATATTTGTTAACCAAATATTTTCAATAACCATATTGGCCTTATATGTTATTTGGAAAACATTCCGAATATCGCCTTCCTTTATTTTCTAAACTTTAGAAAATATATGCTATTTATAATTGGAAAATATTCCAATTACTTATCTCTTTTCCGATCTCGTTTATTTCTATTCTTAGGAAATATTCTTTATTATATTTCCAAGCTTACACTTATTTGGGTTAAAACGAATGTTGGGTAAAACATCGTTACGACAACCCAAATACTATACTCAACTAACTCTTATTCAACCTTGATCTTCGAGCCTGAAATCTTACTATTTATTTGTTAATAATGAAATCAATCAAGTTGGGGTATAACTACCTCTTAGACCTTGACTGAATAACATTTATAACGTCAAAACAGATATGACTACTTACTTGAATAATCAATACCATACAACTACTTATTCACTTTTAAACACGTATACGCTTCCTCTTTCTATTCTTACTAGATTTTATTCTTAGTCTTCCATTTTGATTTTACTATTCTATTTCTAAGTTCGTTTCCTTATCGACTTCTATAAATATATATATATATATATATATATATATATATATATATATATATATATATATCGATACGTTGATTTCTAACTATCAAATTATCTTAAAAATATTCTAACTCCTTAAGTTCCCGGAAAAATTCGCCATAACCTCCTTTGTACCAGGAGCATTGGGATATTTCAAATAGTTTCCCATGGCCCTCACCAATCCAAAAGAAAACAAAAAGCCAAGCGGCTAGCCGATACGGCGCATAAAATCTCATATATGAATTAAATACATACCTTTTCGTCGAGCATTCTATTTATATACCTTCATACCTTATCCGTACCTATCTCATGTATATTTAACTGCCCAATCTATTTTAACTATACCTGATCGTTTTAACTCAGTTCGTTAATTAGTTTGTTAATTAACTCTTTAGTCTATTTCACTTTTATATTTGAACATGACATGTTCAAATATATTTTAACTTGCTTATTAACTAATTTGAATCTAAATTTCAAATTTAAGTTCTATATTCGATTTCGAATATCCATTTACAAATCCAATTCACCTTTCAAAGTTCAACTTCAAATTCAAAACTCGATTAACTAATTCCTCTTCGACTTAGTTAATTCTATTCAATTTTTATTCAAATTTTATATCACTTCTATTATTCAAATTCTATAGTTTAAATTCCATTTGAATTTCTATATTCAAATTCTATATATTCAAATTCTATATATCAAATTCTATTCAAATTCTATATTATAAATCCCATTTGAATTTCTATATTCAAATTCTATATTATAAATCCCATTTTGAAATTCAACACAACTTGTCTTTCCCAAAACAAATTCAAAATAGTATCTCTGGTAGTAATTCGTCACTAACAACTCGAAAATGAATACTGATGATGCAGCTGTCATCATCGGAATCTATTTTCCAGCGATCGAAGTGAGTTCAATACTATAAAACCATTTCTAGCATTTCCACTTTGAAATTCATTTCCAAATATAATTCACTCTGCTTGTAAAACAATTTAAAATCTCCCAGGATCTTAAATTTTCCTTATTTTTAATCCAAATCCATTTACAAACACTTGTCCAATTTTCCAGATTTTAATTCAATTTATGGCTTTAAATTTCAGATTCAACTCATCTGATTTCACGTATTTCACTTATATGAATTCTGATTGGTTATTTACATAACCATTTAATTTATAATCTTACTCGATTGTAATAACAACCAATATATCCACTATATTATAATTATTCCAATATAAATCCTTTATATCAAAATATTATTTGGGTAAAAAAAATTCATTTACCCTCTTTTAAAACATACCATGACGGTTCATCGTATTCGAGTGTTTACAAAATCCCTGCCGATACAGTGGATCAAACTGACCGACTAGAATTCACAAACAACTCAACCAATAAATCTCCACAATATAAAACAAATTTTTATATCAATAACAAATACGTTCACTCGTATATATATACACTCAGACTCAATCTAGTGTATTACTAACACTATCTCTACCGAATCACGCTACAGAGCCAAGGTAATTCACTTAACTTAAGCTCTGATACCAACTATAATGACCCGGAAATTTGGCGATCTTGGTTATCCGATATACAACACATATCGAACATCCAAGGATCGAAAATAACAGGTTATTAATGAAATAAATTAGAGGGTGAGGAAAGATAAGGTAGAAACTTAGAATAGAAGAAGAAGAAGAACAACATCAGAGTAACACGAACCTCACAGCGGCACAAATAACATATAATATATAACATAACTTTGAAATATAAATCTGTACTTGCATATACATATCATTTCAAAGTACAACACTTACAACACAGCGGAAATAAACAATAGCTATATGATCCTGAAGCCTCCTGCTCCAAGCTTTCCAAGTATATCTGAAAAATCCTGACTGCATGACTGCCCATACAAATTTGGGTACCCAAGAGTTTAGGGAAAACAACAAAATAAACTCCGGGTCAGTCATGGGACTGGCATGAGTAAAACAGTTTAAAACAGTTCAAGTAGGTAAATGATATCTCATAAGACCACGCCGTATAACGGAATGGGTTTTTCCCTTATGAGAATCCAAATTATCTTTATATCAAAACCTTTTGATATTATAATAATGCCTATCAACTACAATATAATAATCATCTAGCAGAAACGCTTTCATCTCACGTTCTACATATATAGTATACAATCAAAACCGCAAGCACGTATTGGGTAATGGATTTCCAACTATGACAAGGTATGGAACCACCTTTCGCTAGTGTACCTCTAGAAAGGAATACACTAGGTTCAACAAGAACATCTTGCAACCCGGCCACACATGACCGACCACTCATTTCGCTTGAGTGTATCGAATGTATATCACCAACGGTTGGGATCAGCAACCGTTTCCCGAATGGGACAGCATCAACAATAGATTTTTAGAAGTAAATGAAACTCTAGATCAGGTGATTATACACCCTACTTCGGAGCGACCGACTTAGCCATGCTGCCTGCCCGATTTCTGTCATTTACTGGTTGATGAGGCTTGAGGCTACGCTTCATCATCACATCAGATTCACTTCGAATGCTACATCGTCAAATCCATCAAATCACCGATTGACGTCCTCAACAATACATTATGTGTTAGCTAAAAGAAGTTTCCTTCTCCACTTCCACTCTTGGTACGGTTGAAGTAATCAATGTACGTGACCTTTCTGGAAATACTCTGTCAGACATTCATCCATACAAGTCATCCAGGAACAGGATGAACCGAAGGTACTATTCAGTATATCCATCTTAGGCACTGTTATCTAAGATTTATACAACAGCCCTTGCACTTTACTCTGTCTTCAATTATCTTTGGCATATATGATTTGCAACGCTTATGCCAATACAGAGTGGTTCTTTGGATAATAATCCAACCGGTCTCTCCATATTAACAACGTTAAAATGGTCAAAACTTTCATAGTCTGTGATTTAACTATCGAAGAAAACAGGTGTGCAAAAAGCAACATTAATTCCAGGAGGAAATTATATCGGTCAATCATTATTCAACATTTATCTCCTTATTTCATAAATTCACTTATTTCCTGTTTCCCTATATTCAACATTTCTTATTTTCTAAATTTAGAAAATATATGTTATTACCATTGGAAAACATTTCCATTTCTTGTTTTCTATACCAGAAAACATTTCTTGTTCTTAGTTGGAAAACATTTCCAAAACTCCTTCATTGGACTTAGACAGATGTTTAAACAAACCATCGCGATGCCAACTCAAACCATTATGCTTATTAACTAAATTCCTTTAACCCTCCTTCACTATCGAACCTTAACCATTCCTTAGTTAAAAATGAAGTCAATCAAGTTGGGGTAATACTACCTCTCAGACCTTAACTGAACAACGTTTCTAACCTTGAAACATACAAAGTTCACCTTTTAATTCTTTAACAAACTTCCTTACGTAACTCTCTTTCGAATCATTTCTATTCGGTAATTCTTTCCTTCGATAAGGTATATTCGATAACTCTATTCAATTTACTCTATTCGATTAACCCTTATCAATTAAATCTATTGGACTAACGCTATTGGATTAACTCTATTTGATTTAACTCTAGTCGATAACTCCTTTAACTCTATTCGAATAAACCAAATTCAATTAACTCCTTTAATTCCATTCGAATAAACTATATTTGATTTATTCCTTTAACTCCATTTAACCCTATTCGAATAACTAATATTTGATAACTCTATTTAACTTTTATTCGAATAACTAATACTCGATAACTCCTTTTACTTTGTTCGAATCACTAATATTCGATTAACTCAAGTGATTCTATTCGAATAAACTATATTCGATTAACTCCTTTATTTTAACTCTAATCGATTAACTCCATCGAATAACTAAATTCGATAACTCCTTCGAATAACCAATATTCTATAACTCACTTCGATTAAACAAATCGATAACTCTTTTCGATTAAACTATAATCGATAACTCCTTCGATTAACTAATAATCGATAACTCCTTTCGATTAACTAATAATTGATTAACTCCTTTAATTTCATTCGAATAAACTATATTCTATTAACTCCTTTTAACTCGATTCGAATAACTAATATTCGATAACTCCTTTTAACTCGATTAACTCTAATTGATTAATTCTGACTGGTCAACCCTAACTGATTAACTCTAACTCAAATGTGTTTACTCTAATCAATTACCCTAATTGATTTACTCAAATCAATTGACTTTAATCAAATAACTAATATTCGATTAACTCATTTTAATTAACTTCTTTTGATTAACTCCTTTCAACTCTATTCGAATAAACCATATTCGATAACTCCTTTAACTCTATTTATTTACCAAATAAATATTCCTTCAATTCTTCTATTTATTTAACAAACAAATATTTCCTTTCAATTTTATATTTAACATGTTTATTTCCTATAAATATTTCCTTTCAATTCTATTTTTAACATATTTATTTCCTATAAATATTTCTTTTCAATTCTATTTATACATGACTTACAAATATGTCATTTTATTATATCTTATCCTTCGATTTTATAATTATTTTCTTTTATAAAAATCCTATTCCTTTCCTATATAAAATCCATCGATTTTATATAAATAATTCATTTTCAAAATACATTTTGAAAATCCCAATTCCCACATCCAGTATTTCTTATGGTATTTAACATACCATATAACAACGATAAATATCGTCCAAACACACATAATCAACAGCAGATTATATATCACATCATATATCACAATATATGAATCACAGTAAAAAAAAAGTTGAGGAATCCAGTTGGATTCCTCCAACCAGTTTCCCTACATCACAAATGTTAAACAATATAGATAACACCACTTTCAGTTCCATATGATATATTCTGTTAAACATAATCAATATAGAAATTCAACTAACTAGCTAGCAGTTCAATCAAACAGTCGACACATAGTCAACCAGCCAATACTTAACAGTTCTAAAAATACAACTTGAAATTATAAACTGTTCAGAGTTAGTGAGATTTACTCACATTGGACGATCATCGTTAATAATGATAACCATCGCTTGATTCAGACAGATAATTTATTTTACAATAAATTGTAGCGAGCTCGAATTCACTCCCAGTCAGCTCCATGGTGTAGCCACCGTCCATACGATCCCGTCGGATCTGACCGTTCGTGAAACTGACAATGTATGGTCAAGATACAACCTTTACAAGTTTGTATACAATATTAAATTAAATAAAACTTTATGTATATTAATATGGGCCACACCTCTTATAACCGGCACAATTCAATTCTGCACCGACCCTTTTGAAATAGTACCTCCTCTTTTGTCATAGCCGAAACCTGCCATGTTTCAATCCCATTCTTCATTAATTGCTCAAGCACCTTACGTGTATAACATAATTTAAAAACTTAGATTTTGTTTTATTATTATTTATAAAACTTGGGCGTTATGTTATCAGCCGGCCCATCCTATTCTTTGATCCGCAACGCAGCTACAGGGATGTATCTTCCCCAACAACGCCTGCTCCACAATCCTCAAAACACCCCATTACCAATTAATTTGATCTTGTCGTTCTTCCCTTTCACTACATAAAAACCCAAACCGTAAGTACCATTGTTTCCCTTTCATGAGAAATCAAACCACTACTACCGTTCAACTTCCCTTTAATCCACCTGAGACTCAGTCCAAGGCTTCACGTCCAAGACTCCATATACATGCGTGTTACAGAACCATACACCCCCTCGTTCACTCCTGTAACACAGCTCCAACGCTGTACATCTGCTGACAATCCCTTCCCTTGTTGAGTCCACGCAACAGCCTCTGCCATGAACAAAAACTCGCGCTACTTCCATTAGCTTGCTCTCCGAGATCCCTATCTTCTTACCCTACTTTCATGAAACTTGAACAAAAGTACCCATAATCCATCTCCAAACAGAAAACCACGAGCTCCTCTTCTAGAAATAAAACATCCCCTTCAATGTTCCATCGCAAAAATCAGGATGTTACCACTTTCACTACGAACCAAATTCAGTCTGCTACGCTGTTTCTACTTCATATTTTCGACCGCAACCATCTCCTTTGAAAACCGACCCCAACTTCTCACACCTGGTTCTAGAAAAGGCACGGCATGAATTCGATTTAAGATTTTACTTTGGGGTGGGTACTCACGTTTCTTTTAGAAGCGGTGGCGGCTGAGCATTTTATTTAAGAAATTCGGTCACGTTGCTGCAATTTGTAAGAAGGGATTTGGGAGTTTTAGGCCATGCAATTAGATAGTGTGTCCACTGGCTTCTGCTTGACCATACAAATAACGTTTGAGTAGAAAGAGGCCACCCAGAACATTTTACATAAGTGAATTTGGTCCATTTAATAATATTTAATATATTAAAACTTAACGATGGAATTCCCCATTATATGAAACTCTGTTTGTTTACGGACTGATACGAAAATATCATTAAATCGAGTTACGTGACGTGATCCCAAAAATATAAAAATACCGGTAGGTGAACTCATATTGTGAAATCCCAAGATTTTGGTTTAGGGTGCAACATACTCCAAATAAAAAGTGATGTATTTAATTAATTAAAAATTCCAATAAAATTCTAAAAATTAAATTATCGTTATGTCTCAGAAGAACCTTATCTAAATTCACAACCAATATCTAGTTATATCGAATAAACCGTTACGGTCGATAAACGATTCTATAGCGACTATTTTAAAATTTGATTTGGACATAAATCAAAATCTACATGATGAAATCTCAGTTTTTCTCTTCCACCAGAAAGACATACTCCACTAGCTCCACACGTTTCTTGTTTCACAGAAATCCGATTTAAAACGAACCCTGTACATTCAGTTGAAGTTCAAATCGCCAAATAGCGAACTGCAGCGCCATTTCAAGCTCGAATTTATACGTTCAAACTGTCGTTCAAATAATATATTCATTATTCTAATTCAATTCTAAACTGAATTAAATATCACAGATGATCCAGTTCACACCATATCGCCATTTCAGCCAATTCTGATTATTCAGAATTATATATATTATTTAATTTATTATTTTAATTAAATATTCACTATTATTTAATTTCACGACCATTAAATTCACTATATCAATATTTATATAATTAAATAAATTAATTATAATACCTCTGCAAATGCGGGTAATTACACCCAAAGTGTTCCAGGATTTGATATTTTAGCTCGCAACGAACTGGAAAAGACGTGAAGACGTGGAAATGCATGCGTACTCTAAGCTCGGAATATAAAAGAGTAAATTTGTTTAAAAGATTTTGTATAATACTTCATTCATTTTTCTTCCGCTATGCAAATAATTTATGTCAACTCTGATATCTATATGAATTGTATTCCGCTGCAATTATCGTACTCTGTGTTTCTGTGTTAATTCTGTTTAAACAGTGTAAGCCAAATAAAAATCTGTCATTTTGAACGTTTTGAATTGGTTTAAATACCGACTTAGAATGAGCAAAATGCCAGGTTGTTACAGTTGGTATCAGAGCTTTGGTTAAGCAAAGTTTGGCTTATTCGGTTAAAAAATTCTTTAGAAATTAGGTAGAAATACTTAGAATAAGCGGAATTAATGCTAGAATATGCAGAACTCGAAAATAAATTATTTTTGAAAGAGATTGTGAAAATAAAATTTTGAAGAAGATAATTTCGAAAATAAAAGCTTCTTGCGGCAAATCGATTGCTGAGCATCTAGAATTTTCAATGAATATAAAGGTGATTAATGGAATGGTTTTCCGTAGTGTTTTGAATTCTTCCAATAAATTATTTTGGGAAAAGGAGATTTTATGGAAAATCCAAGACGAGTACCAAAGTACGAGTTTCACAGTGTACATTGGAAATAGAGAACTTGGAAAAAAATTAACTTGACAAAGCGAAAATTTGACGTTGCTCGGCTGAAGAAAGCGAGGGTTAAGGCGTACGATGAATCGGTACAGAACTTGACTCTGATCAGATTTAAATTAATATTGCTTTCATTATAACTAATATATTACAATTATTTTTCATCTTATTTAAACTATTTTATTTTGAAAGCCTAGTTTATACCAAATTGGTTTTACTAGTTTATTCGAATCTATTTTATACCAAAACTATGTATTTACCTAAAAATCCGCTATATTTATTTAAACCATTTTGTATTTTACTATTTAAACTATACTATATAATCATATTATCTTATTTTCTTATTTAAACTTCTTTTATTTCAAATTTTTTTTATTTTAAACCTACTACTTTACTTATTTTTTTAAAGATCTGGACAAATTCAGTGTGAATGGTCAAGTATGAAGAATTGGTGTGAGAACGATACGTGTGACTTATGTAATCCAAATCAAAATTTGAAATTTTGAAGAGTCGATTTGCAAAATGAATTTGGAATAAAAAGAAAACTGAAATGATACTAAATATTGGATCGATCCATAGGAGAACTCTTGAAAATTGAGATGACAATTTTCGAGGAAATACAAGAATCAGTGAAGTTGGAGAATTCGTCATTTAACAAACGATTTTGAGAAAACAAAACTATAATAAACAAATTGCTTTTAATCATGGACATTAAAAAGTTCCAGGAATTAGGATAAAAACTGTCTTAATTCAAAATGGCTAAAACTGAAGCACAGAAAGCCGTGCGTCGTGAGCAAAGGGCTATTGAGCATAAAGAGAGGAACGAAATGATTGTGGAATGGATAAGGATATATAAGGAAAGACAAGGACCTAGGCCTTACGATAATGTCAATTGTTATCAACGTCATGAAAAAGGACACTACGCAGCTACGTGTGGAGAAAGAGATAAGGGAAAGAAGAAAGAAGGAAAGATTTGTCGATCCAACATCTTTTGTTTTAAATATCGAGATACAGGGCATTTTCTGAGTCATTGCCTTAAGGTGAAGAAGAAAAAGCATGACAAGCTTGTAAAACCTGACGAACCAATCACCTGTTATCAGTGTAAACATGTGGGACGCGTAGCCTGAAACTGTTCTGAGAGGCAGCTCGAAAGACAAGCCGTACTGCGTCCTACCAGAAAGAATACGATGAAGTATGTTAATGAGGATGGCACTATCTCATATCACTGCAAGAATTGCAAGAAATGGGGACCTGTCGATGTAGAATGCACAAACCCTTTTGCGGAATTCTCTAAAAGAGTAAACACGAGGGAGTCATTTTTGCAAAGATGCGGGGTACCGAGCGTAAATGAAACGATCTTCGAGGATCAAGAACCCTAATTAATGAACTCCAGTAAAACACTTATTCTCGTGTCTATGAGTGTTGAATGGGAACTTTGAATTTAGAATTTATGTAAGAAAGAGAAGCTGAATCGGTACTGAGATTCACTTGGATCCAATAAAGATTAGTGCTGCCTGTTTTATCTTTATTTGAATCATTTTACCAATTGTTGAAAACTAATTGTTGCCTTATTGAGAAATTAGCTGGCTTAGCCATTTAATTTGTTTTATGTACTGTTTATCCAAATTACTTAATATCTAGCCATCTATCTTATCAAAAATGTTATGATTGATTGTTCCATAAAGACTTATTAAATTATTAGTAACTCGTATTTTAAATCCATAATTTCTTAAACTATTTCATCATGCTCCATAAATTACTTCTATCTATACCAAGTTCTCTAGATTTATACTTGACTTTTGATATTCTTTGTTTTTATTAAACTCTTTTGTTTTACGCCTAACACTCTATTTTGACTTGAATAATTATATTAACCTATTTATAGTATTTTCTATCTTATATAACTTACTTATTGATTAAAATTTATTTCTTTGAAAACTATTGTATTCGCCTATTATATCTATTTTAGGTTATTGTTCTACTTAAATTATTTTTCCTAAATTATCTTTTACTTAACCATTTTGGCTGATTATAAATTGTGAAGTTTTATCCTTTTTGTTTCAACTTATGTTATAGCGAACCTTACGATTTTACTCAAAATTGTCAAATGTAATTATTTGAGAAAGATATGCGTTTTGATCCAAGAGATTTTAGTCCAAGTGATTGTATAGGAAGACTCGATTGAATAACGATATTCGTGAACGATGGAAAGGAAAAAAAATCCAAATCAAATGTGATGTTTTGAGAACGAATCAAATTAAAAAAAATCGATTTTTGGAATGACGTTGAATATCGGGTCAATTTAGAAGAAAATGAATTTTGAGATTGAAAACATGGATTTCAAGATAGTGGAAGGAAAGTTCTCGAAACTTATATATATTGATCTATATAAGAGCAACGATTAACTCGAAGACTAGTGTTGGAAGGAAATTGATATGAACATGAAATTTTATGCAAAGGAAGGTATACAAGCATGATATATTTGAAAACATGATTTGGAAATCTTATGAAAATAGACACTTATGTAAGTGCGATATATCGGAACGTGAAATGAAGTACTATGTATACAGTATCCTATGTTTTTAAATTAAGATATAGGAAGTACCTTCTTGCGAATAATAAATTTATTTGATAGGTATTTCATGTGATGATTGGGTTGTCCGAACGTAAAAAAATGTATGTTCCCTTCGACCGCATAACAAAATTCGCAGGGCCGGAAGCGCCTACAGTGATAGATGTTTACCGGGGGATCCAGGCGAAACCATTGTGTCTGCTACGATTTATGGACGATTTGTGATGGCTAATCCGCAGGACTGGGAGTGCCTACGGGTACGGATGTTTCCTGGGAGATCCAAGTGCAACCATTGTGTATCTGCGGTCCAACTTGAGATATATGGAGTAAGGTGGCAGTGACTGCCTAACCTAGCTGTGTTCTTTGGGTATTTCAGGTTTTGTTTTGTTAGATGTTGTAACAACCTGGGTTTTTTTACTGTTCAAATCGACAATAAACCGCACATGTCGACCCAAACAAATCGCAAATGCAGGTAGTTACTGGGGAAAAGAAGAAAAAGAAAGAAAGAAGAGGGAAACCAATCATAGAATCTCACAGCGAAAGGACAACATATAATAAACAAATAGCAGTTGAAATGTATACATTGGTTATAACATTCAATGATTATCAGAGTTACATATACACACAGATGTACATAATATGCAGCGGAAATAACTGCAGCAGAAATACATACTTATAAATTTATATATACCAAATCCTCATCTCAATCCTCCAAGCTATCGCAATCTTCGCTAACTGAAACTTCTGCTGACCTAAGCGTATTGCATAGGAAGAAAACACAACAAACACTCGAATCAACACTAAATCATTCTCATATTAGTCAAATTAAAATACGAAATAACATGAGTGTCATGGGGCCGTTACTCAAGAGATGATACAGGATTTTCCATCTCTCAAGGATCCGCTAAACTAATACATGCATAGTATAATATGCTATTATTGTAATGTCTATTCAGTAAAGTAAACATAATGAAAATAGCGTAAGTGTGATTACATTTTTACCCTTACATCGTTTATAATACTGTGGTCTATACAGTACCGCAAACCCACCGTAACAGATGGCATCAGAGGGCACTCCGTAGGTACGATACAAATCAATGTCGTATGGGCTTGCTAAGGATAAACATGACAAGGCACTCGAGGCAATGCCCAGGGTAGGATTCTACCAATTGCACTCTGTAACAACCCGGAAATCTGGGCCAGTTTAAAATTTTTATTTTGGCAATTTTAGCGAATTTTGATTATTTAAAATGAATAATTTTAAATAATAACGACGAGAAATTTATTTTGAATAGAATTCGGACGTATATATTATATACGTCGTCGTTAGAATATAAATAATTATATATAATTATAAATAGAATTGAAAATGGCGCGGTAGTTCGATAATTCGATTTCAAACTTCAATTGAATGTACCGGGTGCAAAATAAACCGGATTTTAGTGAAACCAAAAATAATAGGATCTAATTGTGAATATCTTTCCAACGAATCCGAAAAATTGAAATTTCATGGCGGGAATCAAAAGATATGTCCATGAAAATTCTGAATAATCGCTATGGAATTCAGGCCCTTAAAAATGGAGATTTTGCAAATGACCACGGATTTCGACGAAACCACTTTTGTTGGATCCATGATGTAAAGTTATTGCTAGGTTTCAAATTTCATAATTTTTCGAATCAATATGTGAGCGTGGAAAAGAAAAACGTGTTTTGACCATTTCAGTTGAATTTAATCGACTGGAAAATGGCCATTTTACAAACGGTCTCAGAATTCGGCGAAACTAGTTTTGTTAGGACCGTATCATCAATACGAAGCTAGAAAATATTTTTCAGGAATTTTTCGAGTTAGTATGTGACCCCAGTAAATTGAAATGCGCATTCAAATTCAATATATAGAGTTATATGTTGATTTTGACGAAAACTGATCGAAACGATCGAATCAGCTTGCGATACATATCCCATTGTGTTCGGAATGGGGGTAATTAGCTATGAACGACGGGCGGTGGGTTTCATTTCGAGTTCGAAATAAAAAGTTGCTTTTTAAAATTTAAACCTAATAAAATAATATATATATATATTCCATTTCTCCTTAAGACCCCCCCCTTTCCTTCATTTTCATTCAGAACAGAAATAAATAAAAAAAGAAGACGCAGCCGTAGCTGCGATCCCCCACCGCTGAGCTCCCCCCAGGCGGCGCGCCACCGCAAACCCCCCTCCTCCTCAGCCTCGATCGAAACCCCCCTATCCTGATGCCGACCGCGATACCCCCCTTCCTCCTGCAGTCGACCGCGACCCCCCCTTCCGACCAGAAACCCCCTTCTGCTCCAGCACCGCTCCAATCTCCTTCCTTCTTTAAATGAATGTAAGTTTTCTTTTATTTATCCATTTATAAAATTTAGATTTTTATTGCACAGGAAAATCAGATGTTTACATATAGGAAGTTATCATTTTTGCCTATGCAAAGTTGTGATTTTTATCGAACAAAGCTTTGATTTTTAAATTGAACGAAGATGTGATTTTTATCAAAACAAAGATAGGATTTTTAAACAAAGTAAAAATTCAATTTTTATATATGGAATAGCGAAGTAAAAAAATTCGATTTTTATATATTGAATAGCAAAGTAAAAATTCGATTTTTATATATGGAATAGCGAAGTAAAAATTCGATTTTTATGTATTGAATAGCAAAGTAAAAATACGATTTTTATATATGGAATAGCGAAGTAAAATTTTGATTTTTATATATTGAATAGCAAAGTAAAAATTCGATTTTTATATATGGAATAGCGAAGTAAAAATTCGATTTTTATATATTGAATAGCGAAGTAAAAATGTGATTTTTATATATGTAGAGAATACGGGCAGTGAAAAGTGACAAGAGGCAAGAGTGGCGAAGATTTTCTACAAAGAAGAGTCATGGCGTTGGATTAGCAATTCTGTGAGAATTTCTCACCTTTTATTTTATTTTCTAGTTAAAATATATACTAGGATGTAGACGGTGTTTAGTAGCACCCGACACCCGTCGTCCACAGACCATGGACGACTTGTTTGTTTGTTTGTTTGATTATGATGTGTAGTTGATTGTGTGATGTGATGTGAAATGAAAATAAAATATTTATATAGTTAAAAATATTTTATAGTTGAAAATAGAATTTTTAACGTGTATATGAAGTGAAATAAATAAATATAAACGAATCGGACGATTTGTTTATATACACACATTTGACTGATATTGATTGGGACGATAAATTTTACACATCGCCCAACTGCACAAATAAAATCTGTGTTTGATTGTTTGAAACCCCACACGGGTATTGGGATGATATTTGACGTACACTAATCCCGATTGTTCAGTTGTATGTCGATCGATTGGTCGACAGGCTGTGTAAGCGTTGATTATTTATATTTGATGCTTATACAGTGTGGAAATGCACTTTGGATGATGGTTGATTATTCATCTTTGTTGATATATACCTGTGTTGTAGAAAATCCATATAATTAACATTATATGGTAATTGATTGGGCTTCATTCCAGTTTTGAAAAAGAAATATTTGAAAAGAAATATTTGAAAAAGAAATATTTGAATAGAAATATTTGAAAAAGAAATATTTGAATAGAAATATTTGAAAAAGAAATATTTGAAAACGAAATATTTGAATAGAAATATTTGAAAAAGAATTGTTTGAAATAGAATATATGAAGCCGTGTTGATTAGACGGACGCCATTTTGACGTGAACGATATTTATATCGATTTTATTCATTTTAAAATGAATATCGAAAGTGATTTCAAAATTTGACATTTTGAAAGGAATTGAAATTCGAATTAAATTGAAATGAAATTCAAATTAAACTGAATAGAATTGAAATTCGAATTAGATTGAAATTGTTTTGAATTGAATTTAAAACATATTGGAATTGAATAGAAATGAATTCGAATTGAAATTGAATTGAACTGAAATCGAACTGAAATTGAATTAGAAATCAATTTGAATTGAAATCAATTTGAAAGGAATTTAAATCGAATTTATAAGGAAAAATTCAATTTTGATTTGAATTTGAAAAGAAGTTGAAATTGTTTTGAAAACGAATTTAAAACGATTTATAAAATTCGTTTTAAAAGGAAATCGACGAAGTATAAATTATATATTATATATATATATATATAATACAATGGTCTGAATAGAACGCGCCGCGCCGCGGTATTTCGCGAATTTCGACCATTGACTTCGAACGGATATTGCGGGAGATACGACCGTCGGATTCTCCTAAAACCGGAACCGTTGGGTTCGTATCGAAAAGAGCTTTCTAACGATTATTAGAAATTAGAAATCTAACGGTTGGATTTGGAATTATGTCCAAATCAAATTTGAAAAAGGTTGCTGTAAGTACAGTTCGATGGCCGTTAATGGAAATCGACTGTACAGGCCTTGATAAAATTATTAAAAATAGTAATAATTTGTGTAAAATCATAAGAAATGATTTGTGAAGATTTGGGATGAAAAACTCCATATTTGAAAAGAAAAAAATAGATTTTTATCGAAATGAACTAGTTTTGAACTAGAATTATAATTCTATTTATTTATTTTTTTAATAAATAAATTGGATTTGAAATGGTTTTGAAAATAACCAGAATTTCCAATAATTTCATTGGAATGGATTTGAATCGAAATTTTCTTCGGATTATTTCGATGTTGGATTTTGTGATGATACAGATATTGTTATGGGAATTTGAAAGATATATATATATCGTTATTTCCAATACGATATTTGTTAGTCGTAGAATTTGATATTGAATATAAGCCGGTATATTTTCTATTCAGAGCCTTGCGTTTAATATCAAATGTGATTTGGGTTTGTAGTGAATGGTGTCTTCATTAACATTGTTCTTGAACCCAGTTGAGAAAAGATTAAATCTTTTTATTTAGATTTAATGAAGTGTACCAATTAAATAATATTTAATTGGAATTGAATTGATATTGATTTTTGGGTTTATCGTGAACAGTGTTTTAAATAACACTTGTTCTTTAACCCGATAATTAATGAAATGGGATTTTGGGTTGTCGTGAACGGTATCTTCAATAATACTGTTCTTAGACCTAAAGGAGTTAAGAAAATCAGAAACTAACTTGAGATTAGTTAAGTTGAATGGTTTCAGAGGTATTGATCTGATGTTGGTTTCGGCCTTCGAGGTTAATACTTAGGGAATTGTTCACTTGCTAATTTACGATTAGGGACTGATTGAATTGTGATGTGATTTTGGGTTTATCGTGAACCGTGTTTTAAATGACACTGATTCTTTAACCCAGTCACAGATTAAAACTAAGTGGAGTTTTAACGAATCTTTAATTAGATTGAAATGATTGAGAATGGAGTATCACCAGTTTTGCTCCAGACGATAGTTAAATCTTTAATTAGATTTGAACGTGAAATGGTAATTGAATTTACCGATAACACCATGGTGTTAGATACGAAGTATTACCAGTTTTACTTCATGGGATGAATAGGTTGGGATTGGGAAATTAAAACAAATGATTACTTCGGTAAAGTTCGTTAATCCCGACTAGTTTGAATTGGTATTCAAAAATGATTAAAGAATAAATTTAAAGGATTTATCTTTGATAAAATTAATGGGAACCTTTCCCTATGAATGTGAAATTTAGAAACTAACTGTCGGTTAGCTAAGCAGAATGGTTTTCTGGATATTGATCTGATGTTGGTTTCGGCCTTCGGGGTTAATATTTGGGGAATTATTCTCTTGATTAATTTACGGTTAGTGACTGATGAATTGGAATGAGGCGTATGTTGTGTTTGTGTAACACTTATTTAAAATATACGCGAGTTATTCGGGAAGACCGGGTTTATCCCATTCTGAATAACTGATTCGACGTGGTGTCGAAGATGAAGACGGTGGTCGAAGACCGGAGGTCATCACGTCGTTTGGGTGATTATTGATGATCTTGATTGAGATGTACACCCAAGAGGATGGAAACAGTTGGTGATCGTCCAGACGTACTTGGAGATCGATGGATATGCGGGTAACTAGGTGCCCCCGGTTTCGTTCAGACCCAGAACGGACTTGTAAATGGACTATGTGTCTAACATTGGATTTTAGTCTGTGTGATTGATCTCTATTAAATATATATCTGTTTGGCGGCGGAGAATTTATTCTCTTTCTTAACGCCCTTCTCTGAGACGTACGAGCTCAGGGGTTATATATTGATGGATATCAAACGCAAAGAGTGAATTGCCTGTGTGGCATGCCTAAGTGGCAAATGATCAAGGCTTCTGTTGAAAAGCAAAGTCTTGTGGTGATGATCAAAGCACAGCCTGTGTGGCACAGCTTTGTATAACGTGAATTCGCGAGCCTCGCACCCCGGTTGTGAACCAAAAACGGGAGAGGACCTCAGGGAGGGCATGCGTTTCTTTCTAGCTAGGGTGGTGTCAGTGACCTACCAGCCCTGACATTTATATACTTTTCACCTGTGTGGTTGTTGCTGTTGCGAGGCGCCTCGATTTGATCGGACAATCCGGGTCCGATGGAGTCATTCGTTGGCTCATTTACGCCCCAAAGGGTGGGGAAACGTAGTGTTCAGGCACAATAATCCACATCGGTGGACCGGCCCTGACGATCCAAGGCTTGCCTGCGCGCTTGCCTGAGACTCGGGCTAGACAGTCTCGAATCGGTTGAGGAATATCTTTTGCCTCGGTTCATAGATGGGAATCCAATTTCCAAATACGTGACATTTGCGGTTTTGATTGTAGAACCTAGTATGGCGACATGATATATGGTACCCATGCCGCCTATGATTGATACTTATGATTTGAAGCTGTTTTATACACTATGCACTTATAATAGTATCAAATAATCTGTTTTTAAACGTATCAAGCATGCTTTGGCTATTATAAGGGAAAACCCTATCCCCCGGCTTGCGTTGCATTGTGTGATAGGACCTGGGTCTTATAACAACTTCATTTTTCTTTATTTAGCATTGCGCTGTTTGTTTTATGCACTGGTATTCTTGGGAGGAAACCCATTCCGTGTTATACGACGTGGTCCCTTGATTTACCTAACTTTAAAAATAAAGATTAACTGTTTTAGTTCTCACACCAGTCCCATGACTGACCTGGAGTTTATTGTTTTAACCTAAACTCTGGGTGCCCTTATTTTGACACGGGCAGCTAGTAGTTTTGGTTTTGCAGATTTATATTCACAGGATCCTGGTTTACAGCTGGAACGATATCCGGAAAGCTTTGTATCCGTATATCTACTTCTAGTTGTGTATTGTATTATTTTCCGCTGCTATGTAATGTAATTTAAATCTCTGATATTTCTGTGTAATATTCATTTATACTCTGTATATTCTTGTGATCTGATGCATTGTTGTAATATGCAATGAAATGTTCTTCCGTCCGCGTTCTGTTATGGCTTGTTCTCGACTCAATCCGCTCTTTCTCTTCTCTTCGGAGACCAGGGAAGTTCGGGTCATTTCAGCGTGGTATCAGAGCTTTGGTTTACAAAGCTCAGAGAACAAGGCACCTTAGAACTGTACGAAAGAATTCATCAGATATTGGATTAGTAATATCCAACGAGAATGACTCGTTAGAGATAGGATCAGTAGTATCCTAGAACGAGTGTGAAGAGTATATTTTTAAAATGAAAACAATTTTTATTTTGAAAATTTGAATCGTTGTATACGTATTTGAATATTTATTTTATATTGATTAGGACAGTCCAGTATATAAAGATTTTGCATATACGCCTTGCAAACGTGTATTTGAAGTTTTAATATACTGGATAGATATAGAATTACACTCTAGTCGCCCGGGGGTGATTCTGATGATTGATATATCATTATCAGAATTTATATTCGAGTGACGAACGTGTAATATCTATATATTTCCTATTGACTGGTGTGAGAACCAAAAACTAGATAGGGCTTATTGTTGTGATTTGGCATCAAAAATCTGATTTTTGACTATATATCAAAGTTATAAATTTGAAATGATAATCAACTAATTGATTGCTGATTGTGTTGTTTGATTATTGTTTGTTAGTTGAAATTTTGAACCATTTAGCCTAATTGTATCAAATATTGAATTGTATCGAAAATTAGTTGCATTTGCTTGCATATACATGTACTTACATTGAACAGGTCATAGCAAGGAGGCTAGAGCAAAGAATAAAATTTGTTTGCCCGACAAATAGGTATATGTTTACTATAATTTACTGTTTTGTTTGGGCGATGATGATTTTATGAGCCGATTGGCTTTTTCTTTTTCTTTTTGAGATCAGAAGGCCTATATGGCAATTTCGGGATTTTCCCGTGGCTCCCGGTGCAGGGGAGGTGATGGCGAAATTTTCCGAAAATTTAGGGTGTTAGCCAAATTTTTGAAAATTTGAAAATTCTCAGAAACTGAAAAGTTGGAGAATGGAAGCCAAATCGAACGTAGAGTTGATTAATCAAACCACTTTTGACTTTGTTCCTTTTCGGGGACGAAAAGTTTTTAGTGGGGGAGATTGTAACAACCCGGAAATCTGCGCTAGTTTAAAATTTTTATTTTGGCAATTTTAGCGAATTTTGATTATTTAAAATGAATAATTTTAAATAATATCGACAAGAATTTTATTTTGAATAGATTTCGAACGTATATGTTATATACGTCGTCGTTAGAATATAAATAATTATATATAATTATAAATAGAATTGAAAATGGTGCGGTAGTTCGATAATTCGATTTCAAACTTCAATTGAATGTACCGAGTGCAAAATAAACCGGATTTTAGTGAAACCAAAAATAGTAAGATCTAATTGTGAATATCTTTCCAACGAATCCGAAAAATTGAAATTTCATAGCGGGAATCAAAAGATATGTCCAGTTGAAAATTCTGAATAGTCGCTACGGAATTCAGGCCCTTAAAAATGGAGATTTTGCAAATGACCTCGGATTTCGACGAAACCACTTTTGTTGGATCTATGATGTAAAGTTATTGCTAGGTTTCAAATTTCATAAATTTTCGAATCAATATGTGAGCGTGGCAAAAGAAAACGTGTTTTGACCATTTCAGTTGAATTTAATCGACTGGAAAATGATCATTTTTCAAATGGTCTCAGAATTTGACGAAACAAGTTTTGTTAGGACTGTATCGTCAATATGAAGCTAGAAAATATTTTTCAGGAATTTTTCGAGTTAGTATGTGACCCCAGTAAATTGAAATGCGCGTTCAAATTCAATATATAGAGTTATATGTTGATTTTGACAAAAACTGATCGAAACGATCGAATCATCTTGCGATACATATCCCATTGTGTTCGGAATGGGGGTAATTAGCTATGAACGACGGGCGGTGGGTTTCATTTCGAGTTTGAAATAAAAAGTTGCTTTTTAAAATTTAAACCTAATAAAATAATATATATATATATATATATATATATATATTTCCATTTCTCCGTAGACCCCCCCCCCCTTTCCTTCATTTTCGTTCAGAACAGAAAAA
Organism: Allium sativum; assembly: GCA_030737875.1. Lineage (NCBI taxonomy): Eukaryota > Viridiplantae > Streptophyta > Magnoliopsida > Asparagales > Amaryllidaceae > Allium > Allium sativum. The sequence continues at coordinate 99,416,207 of CM060912.1, read as the reverse complement.
AAAAAAGAAGACGCAGCCGTAGCTGCGATCCCCCACCGCCGAGCTCCCCCCAGGCGGCGCGCCACCGCAAACCCCCCTCCTCCTCAGCCTCGATCGAAACCCCCCCCCTATCCTGATGCCGACCGTGATACCCCCCCTTCCTCATGCAGTCGACCGCGACCCCCCCTTCCAACCAGAAACCCCCTTCTGCTCTAGCACCGCTCCAATCTCCTTCCTTCTTTAAATGAATGTAAGTTTTCTTTTATTTATCCATTTATAAAAATTAGATTTTTATTGCAAAGGAAAATCAGATGTTTACATATAGGAAGTTATCATTTTTGCCTATGCAAAGTTGTGATTTTTATCGAACAAAGCTTTGATTTTTAAATCGAACGAAGATGTAATTTTTATCAAAACAAAGATAAGATTTTTAAACAAAGTAAAAAATTCGATTTTTATATATGGAATAGCGAAGTAAAAAAATTCGATTTTTATATATTGAATAGCAAAGTAAAAATTCGATTTTTATATGTGGAATAGCGAAGTAAAAATTCGATTTTTATATATTGAATAGCAAAGTAAAAATTCGATTTTTATATATGGAATAGCGAAGTAAAAATTCGATTTTTATATATTGAATAGCAAAGTAAAAAATTCGATTTTTATATATGGAACAGCGAAGTAAAAATTCGATTTTTATATATTGAATAGCGAAGTAAAAATGTGATTTTTATATATTAGAGAATATGGGCAGTGAAAAGTGACAAGAGGCAAGAGTGGCGAAGATTTTCTACAAAGAAGAGTCGTGGCGTTGGATTAGCAATTCTGTGAGAATTTCTCACCTTTTATTTTATTTTCTAGTTAAAATATATACTAGGATGCAGACGGTGTTTAGTAGCACCCGACACCCGTCTTCCACAGACCATGGACGGCTTGTTTGTTTGATTGATTGATTTTGATGTGTAGTTGATTGTGTGATGTGATGTGAAAATAAAATATTTATATAGTTAAAAATATTTTATAGTTGAAAATTGAATTTTTAACGTGTATATGAAGTGAAATAAATAAATATAAACGAATCGTACGATTTGTTTATATACACACATTTGACTGATATTGATTGGGACGATAAATTTTACACATCTCCCAACTGCACAAATAAAATCTGTGTTTGATTGTTTGAAACCCCACACGGGTATTGGGATGATATTTGACGTACACTAATCCCGATTGTTCAGTTGTATGTCGATCGATTGGTCGACAAGCTGTGTAAGCGTTGATTATTTATATTTGATGCTTATACAGTGTGGAAATGCACTTTGGATGTACCTGTGTTGTAGAAAATCCATATAATTAACATTATATGGTAATTGATTGGGCTTCATTCCAGTTTTGAAAAAGAAATATTTGAAAAGAAATATTTGAAAAAGAAATATTTGAATAGAAATATTTGAAAAAGAAATATTTGAATAGAAATATTTGAAAAAGAAATATTTGAAAAAGAAATATTTGAATAGAAATATTTGAAAAAGAAATGTTTGAAATAGAATATATGAAGCCGTGTTGATTAGACTGACGCCATTTTGACGTGAACGATATTTATATCGATTTTATTCATTTTAAAATGAATATCGAAAGTGATTTCAAAATTTGACATTTTGAAAGGAATTGAAATTCGAATTAAATTGAAATGAAATGAAATTCGAATTAAACCGAATAGAATTGAAATTCGAATTAGATTGAAATCGTTTTGAGTTGAATTTAAAACGTATTGGAATTGAATAGAAATGAATTCGAATTGAAATTGAATTGAACTGAAAACGAACTGAAATTGAATTAGAAATCAATTTGAATTGAAATCAATTTGAAATGAATTTAAATCGAATTTATAAGGAAAAATTCAATTTTGATTTGAATTTGAAAAGAAGTTGAAATTATTTTGAAAACGAATTTAAAACGATTTATAAAATTCGTTTTAAAAGGAAATCGACGAAGTATAAATTATATATATTATATATGGCCTGAATAGAACGCGCCGCGCCGCGGTAGTTCGCGAATTTCGACCATTGACTTCGAACGGATATTGTGTGGTTGTTGCTGTTGCGAGGCGCCTCGGTTTGATCGGACGGTCCGGGTCCGATGGAGTCATTCGTTGGCTCATTTACGCCCCAAAGGGTGGGGAAACGTAGTGTTCAGGCATAATAATCCACATCGGTGGACCGGCCCTGACGATCCAAGGCTTGCCTACGCGCTTGCCTGAGACTCGGGCTAGACAGTCTCGAATCGGTTGAGGAATATCTTTTGCCTCGGTTCATAGATGGGAATCCAATTTCCAAATACGTGACATTTGCAGTTTTGATTGTAGAACCTAGTATGGCGACATGATATATGGTACCCATGCCGCCTATGATTGATACTTATGATTTGAAGCTGTTTTATACACTATGCACTTATAATAGTATCGAATAATCTATTTTTAAACGTATCAAGCATGCTTTGGCTGTTGTAAGGGAAAATCCTATCCCCCGGCTTGCGTTGCATTGTGTGATAGGACCTGGGTCTTATAACAACTTCATTTTTCTTTATTTGGCATTGCGCTGTTTGTTTTAAGCACTGGTATTCTTGGTAGGAAACCCATTCCGTGTTATACGACGTGGTCCCTTGATTTACCTAACTTTAAAAATAAAGATTAACTGTTTTAGTTCTCACACCAGTCCCATGACTGACCTGGAGTTTATTGTTTTAACCTAAACTCTGGGTGCCCTTATTTTGACACGGGCAGCTTGTAGTTTTGGTTTTGCAGATTTATATTCACAGGATCCTGGTTTACAGTTGGAACGATATCTGGAAAGCTTTGTATCCGTATATCTACTTCTAGTTGTGTATTGTATTATTTTCCGCTGCTATTTAATGTAATTTAAATCTCTGGTATTTCTGTGTAATATTCATTTATACTCTGTATATTCTTGTGATCTGATGCATTGTTGTAATATGCAATGAAATGTTCTTCCATCCGCGTTCTGTTGTGGCTTGTTCTCGACTCAATCCGCTCTTTCTCTTCTCTTCGGAGACCGGGGAAGTTCGGGTCGTTTCACACTCCCAGACCGGTGATAACGCATAGCAGCCAGTACCGCCCATCTCGGATCACACTCCCATATCAAAAAGGGCCCAGTTCATCATCATAGTCATATAAATGGTATCGGAGAAGTGTGTCTGATCAAAGGTGCTACCTCAATTAGTCACGGTATAGCTCCTGTTTTAGTCATTTCAATTATGACCCGAAGGTCAAGGCTATTTCGTCATCGTTCATCTTCATCAATCCAAAATCGCCTCCAAGTCATCATATTTCATTCTGGATAAGTCATAACGTTCACAGTTATTAAAGTGGTATCGAATCAGACAAAGAGTATGCCACTTGTCGACTCCGGCCTCTTTAACAACCAACGTTTACATTTTCCACATCGGTCGGTTCTTTTACATTTCACAAAGATTCGCTTTATATCCAAAATATCGCGTTTTTTTTCGAACCCAAATTATATTCAAAAAGAATATAATTTTTATATCAACATATCATAATCATTCCAAACCGATTTATGTTTCAAACTAAAATATTATTTCTAGATCCATACATCAGAATTCTAAAATATCCCAAAATCAATTATATTCAAATAGAATACACTTCATATCAAAGATCATAATTATTTCAAAATCGATTTATGTTCGGAATCCATTCATATTCAAATAGAATATATATTTTCATTACAATTCATTTCAATCCCTTAGGAGATCTATTTATATTCGAGTAGAATATGATTTACATTTCCATAGTTAAAAATTGGTATAAAAAATCGATTCATATTCAAATAGAATTTATTTTATCTCCACTCCATTTGAACCAACAGTTTAAATCCAAACACTTCCCATTCGGAAGAAATTTAAAATTTATAAAATATTAATTTGAAAAAAATAGATGCTTACGAAAATCTTTATATAAAAATATACATATATATAGAATATAATAGTTAGAATAAGACAAGATAATTTAGATCACTATGAATATACATAAAATAAATAAAAGTTTTACTAATTAGTTTAAGAATAAAATATAAGGAAGAATTTAGTTATAACAGAATAGTTTATAAGTAAAAAGTTTTTAGTAAGTAAAATTTTAAGAAAAGGAATAGTTTATTTGAAATCAACAGTTTATATATAATAAAAATTCTCAAACCATAATCGTTCCTTCCTTCCGAATTTCAAATGCTTGAATCTATACTCCAGTTTCAATGGAGTTTACATAATCCAATATCTGGTTTCAAATGCCATTCAACCCCATTTCTTTCAATTTAGAGGAATCAAACCCATATTCATACCAAAAATTACGGTGATTTAGAACATCCTCAAATGATGTTCATTTAAATCTACATTCATGGAAAATTATCAATTTCAAATCTTACCATAAATTTTAAAAACTCCATGGTATATTAAAAAAATCTCGATTTGTTTGAATAATTTACCTTGACAAATTCTTAGCATTCAAATTCATGTTTTAAAGGAAACATAAAATCTTATCAATATCGACACATTCCCTTTAAGAAAAATTCCTCATCAATAGAATTTCGAATATTTAAATCATTTAACCAACCGATGTCCATATATAATTTGCTACCCTATGGCCAAGTGATTTTAAATTTAATTTCTTGATATTCAAGGATGGATCTATCATTTCAGTCCAAATCAGGGTCACAGAGATTTATCATTTCACTCTGTGTTCTTAATTTATTTAAATCAATTAATCCCTAGTTTATTTGATGCCCGTAACACCAAGGGTTAGTGGGATTAATCATCAAAATGAACATGCCAATACACTATACTGAATACGGAGCATTAGTAGTGTCAATCTCAATTCAGTAATAAATTTCAACCAAACATCCATCACAACCATTCTAGTCAAATGATCGGTATTAAACTGTTTTCAGGATTTACAAGGATTAGAATTTCCAACTAGAAATGTAAACTTAATTAAATGACTAATCATCGACCAAGATTTGCATGTTAACACACTTGAATGTTAATTTTAAGCAGCATATCATTAAGCAAACACAACCATGCAACCAACTTATTTCATAATTTAATTTAATAAGCATGCGAATAATTTAGTTATTCGTGGGTGAGAAAATCACACACGTTTGAGTCCTTAGTGGATCGGACGTCCAACCAAAGCCCAAAATTTCACAGTCCCCAAACATAGCCAAACTAGTCTCAAATCGACCACAATTCTGCCACGATCCCAATACAACAAACAACGCTCGAATCCGACCTCGTATGAAGAAGTTTGCATGTTTTACCCTTTGAATTTTAAATATATGTAAAATTAATAAAACATATTCCTCACTAACCACAAATTGCCACGTCAGCAATGAGATTCATTCTTCCCGCTCGTGCCCCTCTCTCTCGCTACAGTGAAACGGACGTATAAACCCATCAGGACTCCTCTTTTGACCACCGATTGCGGTGAGCTTCGGCCACCGAAAACCCTCAGACCACCGCCATATCGAAGCACATCCCAAGCCGCCTCTACCCATACCGAAGCCACCATCTCCGGTGGACCATGGACCCCACACCAATGAGATGAACGCAACTCCAGTTAGACGCAAAAACACCAAATTCCGGCGCTGCGCTCGACAATAAAGCCTCCGACCATCTCCATTAAGCTCGTGTGGATCTCCTCTTCGAGACCCATATCTCTGATTCTTTGATTAGTGCTTAAATCGAAAAACCCTAAAATCATGCTTAGGGTTACGAATTCAGCGAACTTTGACTGCAAATTCCGGCCTAACGAAGCATTGCATGTCGGAATAATTGGTACTAGTAGCTTCGTATCTTTGAGAGCTTTGATTTAGTGTATAATTTGTTAGGGTTTGTGGAGATTCGAAATTAAAGTTTGAAATTTTATTTCTGATCTAGGGTTTAGAATTTGTTTATGCCATTGTAGAAAGAAATCAACAGATAGAAAATATATGTGGATGAGAAATGAGTTGGTGAGGTGGTAGTTGGGTTTTGTTTGTATAGATATAGGAGGCCCAATATAATCAACACAGAGTTATCTTATTACACTGATTCCCTTTCATTTTTTCTCCCGTAAGATCAAACGGTAAGTCGGATTGTAACGCAAATCGAAATCCTACCATAATTCACCGTTACGGTTCCGATGAGTCTGGTTTCGTCGAATTCCGAGACAGTTGCCAAAACAGTTAAATTTCACAGTTAGTTAATTAATAAAATATTCAATTATTCATTTAACTGTTTTAATTTCAATTTGAATATTCATTAAATTCAAATTTACACCAAATTATAACTTAAATAAATTCTATAAATTTATTTCATAAATTTTAAGTTCCCACATCTGATTATTTACAAATTTAAATTTGAATTTCAAATTTTACTTAAACAACTTAAATTCCACCGTTTAACAAATCAAATTGGAATTCCTTTTTAACTTAAATAACTTAAATTTAGTTATTCATTAAAATATTAAATTCCATATTACGACGTTTTCTAAATAATTAAATTAAAAATTTATTTATACTCAATCCAAACAATCGTCATCATTATAGTCAACATATTTTGATTTTTATCCAATATAATCCCCTTTATTTATTTTAAATCTAGATTTAAATATACTAAAAATTATGGGTTGTTACATTCTCCCCTACTTAAAATCTTTTCGTCCTCGAAAAGAGAACGAAATAAGGTATTAAACAACTCATACTTTCAAATCCATACTTATAAAATAACATTTATAAAATAAGTTATATATTTGTAAAATATCATAAAATTTTCTAACTCCCGAAATCATGGAAAATTTCGGCAGCATCTCCTTTGTACGGAGAGGTCCGGAAAAATCACAATACATATATAAATCCAAATATTCATCTCATCATGCAATGAGGCATCCCAAACAATGGGGAAACAAAATGTATATACCCACAAACAAAATAACACAAATACCTACCACTCTTTAGAGTTTATTTGCAATTTATTTATCTTTAGCACTTAGTATTTAGCGCAAGCGAGTTCCAAAGCGTAGCGCGACTTCCCTACACCTGCTACATACTCACATATGCATGAGAATTCAACATAAATATAATAAGTAACGAATGTATATAACTTGCACAACCTATGTTAAACATTTTCAACTACAAAACCCAGATATTCATAACAGGCCAGCGATCAAACTGAGGTTTATCACCAATTAAATGTTGGAATTTGACTGAAGCATACTAGTCAAAAGTTGTTGCATTTCTTCCAGGCTACGCGAATTGTCCGGATTTGTCAAATTCGGATAAATTGTTCAAAAGTTATGACTATTTTTGTGAAGGCGAAAACCTCAGCCCATACACTGAAAAATGCAGGTCTAAGTTGTTCAACCCTATTTTTACCCCTTTGAATCTCAAAATTTTACAAAGCATGTTAAAAGAAAATTTTAGTTCAGATCCTGGGCTTTCCGAATTTTATCCGCACGTCGAAATCCAACACTCCATTTGGAAGTTATGGTCAAAACAATATAGGTATACGCTTCAGATTTTTATTTTCTGCGCGTTGAACTATAACAAATGCTTGGATTTCAGCCTAACAAACTTGATATGGCTCTACTAATGAAAATTTTAGTTTAGTTTCCACGGTTTCCAAAAAGTTCAAAATCGTCGAATTTTGATCAGCCCATCAAAAGTTATGGTCATTTCAGTTTCAGCTTATCAAATATTTCAGGTTTTTGCATAATTGTCGATTTATTTTGTTTTGAGTTTCAATTTTTTCGCTTCCAAAACTTTGCAAATCTTTAACACTTCAATTTCTTATCACTTCATCGTTCGAGAAACGGATTCACATTCGATTGCTTACTTTATTTCGATATTCTTTCTATTCAATTTCCGGTTTCATTTCAAGTGTTAAATTCCGACTAAAACTTGAATTCATTTTAAAATTTCCAACGAACTTGATTACACTAGACCTTTAACTCCTTAACATGAGTCCATTTGCCAAATTAATTTATATCAATTTCCATTACTAATGGTTTCATTTCCAAAAGAGACTTTTTTTTTAAAAAAAAATTCACTTTCATATTTATTTAGTTCAACCAAATTTTCCCTTAAATGTTGATTCATTTGAGTTGGGGTTTCAAATCTTCAAATTTTCCAAACCTTAGCAAACCTCGACCACTAGATTTGGTTATCACTTATTAATGCAAGGGTTTCCCCTTCAGTTGTTTGTATGAATCAATTTATACTTACTCAATCCAACTATCTATATAAATTTTATATGAACTTATTTAATTTCTTTAAGTCGATTCGTTTTATCAATCGATTCAACTCCGGTTAAGATTTATTTTTATCTCATTCCAATATTTCCATTTACTAAATAAAAATTCGGTTAACTCCATTATCTTATTCCAAATAAGCTAAATTTTAGATTTGGATCACATTTCACTTGTTTTGGCATTTCTATTCATTCATCTAACCATTTCTTATTCCTTTATTTTTAATTTCATTTTAAATCAAATCTTATTCCATTAACTCAAGTTTTAGTTCTCAAATCGTTATTGTTTGATTTCCTAAGTCGATTCCTCTACTCAAGTTAGGTTATACTCCATTCAACCAAAGCATTTACATTCCATTCATTTCATCGTTCATAATTATATTTTCATTCGAGATATTATCCTAATAAGGTTACCATTAGATTTCTTTCATTTTTAATTCATTGATCATTCACATTTCATTAACAAACCTCATTTCTCTCAATTTTAATTTATCGATAATCCATATTTTATAACGACTTAAGTTCTTTTCGACTCTTTTTAGAGCTGACTCAAAATACCCAAGTCATGAGTTATTATTTCTTTTATTCACACAACTAAAATTCCCAATTCAGTTTACTTGACTTAAGTTGATTTTTATTTCGTAGTAATTTCAACCTCGCTAACATTTCTATCGACCAAACTTGGAATTTATTTAAACTTAATTATCACCCATATTTAAGAGTTTACGTGACGATTCCTCTCAATTCTTAAGTCCATTCCATGATTTCAAAGTCTCAAATTCCAACAAATCGAGTTATTTAGTACTTAAATTAATGTCGTTAGTTAAGATGGACATAAATTTCCTAATTCTGGGTTTATAACCTAAGTTTAAAACACATATGTGTTATAAGATTTCATAGAAACCATACCAAAAATTTAATTTCAAATCTTTACTTTACAAAGAACCTAGAAATTTCCAATTCTGGTAACCTATGAATGACATGTACTAATAATTTTATATAAAAATTTATACCATATGGAAGTTAAATATCCAAAACCTTAAAATACGGGGTGGTCTCCCCCACTTAGACGCTTCAGAATAAACGTGGATAATGCATGCACTCATTATCGAAATCATTTCTGGTGTTCCGAGAAGGGATTACACAATTAATTCCTTAAATTCCTTTAAACCATTTCCTTTTCGAAAACACTTACCAAAGTACCAAATTTCCCAAAAATTCTGGCAAATCTATTTTCAAAATCCCTGAGTCAGGTTCTCAAGTCCATTTCTATCCTATTTCATGATATATTTGCCCAAATATCTTTTTCTTCTTTTTTTTCTAATCTTTTTAACCATTTAATTTGTCCGTCCATTAGATTTATTATTAAATCGATCATAACAGATAATAACTCTCTATTATCGCCTTCTAACGACAGATGCATATACTCTTAAACCAATAATATTACATTTAATATATATATAGAGATATAATCGAAAACCATATTATGTCGATCCATTCTATTCGATCATTTATAAATTCTTATGGATTCCTATGGCGTCCCATAAATCGACCAGAATCTATAAATGTTCAACAGAACAATCAACACAATATAAAACTATTTTATATCAAAATTACAAGTACGCTCTCTCATATATACTCTCAAACTCATTCTAGGGTGTTTATAACCCTATCTCCAATGAGTTTATTCCTAAATAGAGCCAAGGTTATCGCTAACCTCGCTCTGATACCAAGTGTAACAACCTGGGTTTTTTTTTACCGTTCAAATCGACTATAAACCACACATGTCGACCCAAACAAATCGCAAATGCAGGTAGTTATTGGGGAAAAGAATAAAAAGAAAGAAAGAAGAGGGAAACCAATCATAGAATCTCACAGCGGAAGGACAACATATAATAAACAAATAGCAGTTGAAATGTATACATTGGTTATAACATTCAATGATTATCAGAGTTACATATACATACAGATGTACATAATAAGCAGCGGAAATACATACTTATAAATTTATATATATCAAATCGTCGTCTCCAACCTCCAAGCTATTGCAATCTTCGCTATCTGCAACTTCTGCTGACCCGAGCATATTGCATAGAAAGAAAACACAACAAACACTCAGATCAACACTAAATCATTCTCATATTAGTCAAATAAAAATAAGAAATAACATGAGTGTCATGGGGCAGTAACTCAAGAGATGTTACTGGATTTTTCCATCTCTCAACGATCCGTTCAACTAATACATACATAGTATAATACGCTATTATTGTAATGTCTATTCAGTAAAGTAAACATAATGAAAATAGCGTAAGCGGGATTACGTTTCCACACTTACACCGTTTATAATACCGTAGTCTATACAGTATCGTAAACCCACCGTAACCGATGGCATCAGAAAGCACTCCATAGTTACGATACAAATCAAAATCATATGGGCTCGCTAAGGATTAATATGACAAGGCACTCGAGGCAATGCCCAGGGTAGGATTCTGCCAATTGCACTCCCGGACCGGTGATAACGCATAGCAGCCACTACCGCCCATCTCGGATCACACTCCCATATCAAAAAGGGCCCAATTCATCGTCATAGTCATAGAAATAGTATCCGAGAAGTGTGTCTGATCAAAGGTGCTACCTCAATTAGTCACGGTATAGCTCCTGTTTTAGTCATTTCAGTTATGACCTGAGGGTCAAGGCTATTTCGTCATCGTTGATCTTCATCAATCCAAAATCGCCTCCAAGTCATCATATTTCATTCTAGATACGTCATAACGTTCACAGTTGTTAAAGTGGTATCGACACTGACAGAGAGTATGCCACTTGTCGACTCCGACCTCTTTAACAACCAACGTTTACATTTTCCACATTTGTCGGTTCTTTTACATTTCACAAAGGTTCGCTTTATATCTGAAATATCATGTTTTGTTTCGAACCCAATTTATATTCAAAAGGAATATAATTTTCATATCAGAAAATCATAATCATTCCAAACCGATTTATATTTCAAACTAAAATATTATTTCTAGATCCATACATCATAATTCTATAATATCCCGAAATCGATTATATTCAAATAGAATACACTTCATATCAAAGATCATAATTATTTCAAAATCGATTTATGTTCGGAATCCATTCATATTCAAATAGAATATATTTTTTCATTACAACTCATTCCAATCCCTTAGGAGATCCATTTATATTCGAGTAGAATATGATTTACATTTTCCATTTTAAAAAACCGGTTCAAAAAATTGATTCATATTCAAATAGAATATATTTTATCTCCACTCCATTTGAATCAACAGTTTAAATCCAAACACTTCCCATTCGGAAGAAATTTAAAATTTATAAAATATAAATTTGAAAAAAAATAGATGCTTATGAAAATCTTTATATAAAAATATACCTATATATAGAATATAATAGTTAGAATAAGACAAAATAATTTAGATCACTATGAATATACATAAAATATATAAAAGTTTTACTAATTAGTTTAAGAATAAAATATAAGGAAGAATTTAGTTATAACAAAATAGTTTATAAGTAAAAAGTTTTTAATAAATAAAATTTTAAGAAAAGGAATAGTTTATTTGAAATCAACAGTTTATACATAATAAAAATTCTCAAACCATAATCGTTCCTTCCTTCCGAATTTCAAATGCTTGAATCTATACTCTAGTCCTGGAGATCACATAATTAAGTATCTTGTTTCAAATGTCATTCAACCCCATTTCTTGCAATTTAGAGGAATCAAACCAATATTCATACCAAAAACTATGATGATTTAGAATATCCTCAAATGATGTTCATTGAAAACCTAAATTTAGGGGAAATTATCAATTTCAAATCTTACCATAAAATTTAAAAACTCCAAGGTATATTAAAAAATCCCACTTTACAAATCTCGATTTGTTTGAATAATTTACCTTGACAAATTCTTAACATTCATGTTTTAAAGGAAACATACAATCTTATCAATACCGACACATTCCCTTTAAGTAAAATTCCTCATCAATAGAATTTCGAATATTTAAATCATTTAACCAACCGACGTCCATATATAATTTGCTACCCTATGGCCAAGTGATTTAAATTTAATTTCTGGATATTCAGGGATGGATCTATCATTTCAATCCAAATCAGGGTCACAGAGATTTATCATTTCACTCTGTGTTCTTAATTTATTTAAATCGATTAATCTCGGGTTTATTCGATGCCCGTAACATCAAAGTTAAGTGGGATTAATCATCAAAATGAACATGCAAATACACTATACTGAATATGGAGTATTAACAGTGTCAATCTCAATTTAGTAATAAATTTCAACCAAACATACATCACAACCATTCCATTCAACTGATCGGTATTAAACCGTTTTCAGGATTTACAAGGATTAGAATTTCCAACTAGAAATTTAAACTTAATTGGATGACTAATCATCGACCTCGATTTGCATGTTAACACACTTGCATGTTAACTTTAAGCAACACATCATCAAGCAAACACAACCATGCAACCAACTTATTTCATAATTTAATTTAATAAACATGCAAATAATTTAGTTATTCGTGGGTGGAAAAATCACTCACGTTTGAGTCCTTAGTGGATCAGATGTCCAACTTAAGCTCAAAATTTCACAGTCCCCAAACGCAGCCAAACCAGTCTCAAATCGAACCCAATTCCGCCATGATCCCAACGCAATAAATCGTGCTCGAATCCGACCTCATATGAAGAAGTTATGCATGTTTTACCCTTTGAATTTTAAATATATGTAAAATTAATAAAACATATTCCTCACCAACCACAAATTGCCGCGTCAGCAATGAGAATCGTTCTTCTCGCTCATGCCCCTCTCTCTCTACTGTGAAACCGACGCATAAACCTATCAGGCCTCCTCTTTTGACCACCGATTGCGGTGAGCTCCGACCACTGAAAACCCTCATACCACCGCCATATCGAAGCACATCCCAAGCCGCCTCTACCCATACTGGAGCCACCATCTCCAGTAGACCATGGACCCCGCTCCGATGAGATGAATGCAACCCCAGTTCGACGCAAAAACACCAAATTCCGGTGCTACACTCAACAATAAAGCCTCCGACCACCTCCATTAAGCTCATGTGGATCTCCTCTTCGAAACCCATGTCTATGATTCTTCAATTAGTGCTTAAATAGAAAAACCCAGAAATCATGATTAGGGTAACGAATTCAGCAAACTTTGACTGCAAATTCCGGCCAAACAAAGCACTGCATGTTGGAATAGTTAGTACCAGTAGCTTCGTATCTTCGAGAGCTTTGATTTGGTATACAATTTGCTAGGGTTTGTGGAGATATGAAATTAAAGTTTGAAATTTTATTTCTGATCTAAGATTTAGAATTTGTTTCTGCCATTGGAGAAAGAAATCGGCAGATAGAAAATATACGTGGATGAGAAATGAGTTCGTGAGGTAGTAGTTGGGTTTTGTTTGTATAGATATAGGAGGCCCAATATGATCAACATAGAGTTATCTTATTACACTAATTCCCTTTCACTTTTTCTCCCGTACGATCAAACGGTAAGTCGGATTGTAACGCAAATTGAAATCCTACCATAATTCACCGTTACGGTTCCGATGAGACTGGTTTCGTCGAATTCCAAGACAGTTGCCAAAACAATTAAATTTCACATTTAATTAACTAATAAAATATTCAAATATTCATTTAACTGTTTTAATTTCAATTTGAATATTCATTAAATTCAAATTTAAACCAAATTATAAATTAAATAAATTCTATAAATTTATTTCATAAATTTTAAGTTCCCACATCTGATTATTTACAAATTTAAATTTGAATTTCAAATTTAACTGTAACAACTTAAATTCCACCATTTAACAAATCAAATTGGAATTCCTTTTTGACTTAAATAACTTAAATTTAGTTATTCATTAAAATATTAAAATCCATATTACGACATTTTCTAAATAACTAAATTAAAAATTTATTTATACTCAATCCAAATAATCATCAACATTATAATCAACAAATTTTTATTTTTATCCAATATTATCCCCTTTACTTATTTTAAATATAGATTTAAACACACTGAAAATTATGGGTTGTTACAGATGCCTTCTGTTGATTTGCTCATGACGAAATTTGCAAGGAAGCGACTTCCTACGCGTGCGGATGTTTCCTGGGAGACCCAGGCGTAACCATTGTGTATCTGCGATTCGATTCGTGAAGTAGTTTTGACAATTAGCATCGGTTGGAACTTCCGATAACTTTTTTTAAGAATTTTTAAGCACTTTCACTAGGAGTCGAAAAAAGTATATTCAAGTACTTAGAGATTTTAGTTATAAGTCTGGCCAGCGTATGACTAATATCTATAAGAACGACAATAACTTGTCAAACTTCGAGTTATCAAGTATTTTAAACTTTAAATTAGTAAATCGATGACCTGAAAATAAAACTTAAATAACTATAACCTAACAAATTAAGAAAGAGGACTTTTAGATGTTTTCCAAATCCACAGCTTTGAAATAAAATATAAAAATTTCTATCTTTGCTCTATGTCAAATTTGAAATTTTAGAATCAAGTTAATCGTCGAATTTTGGAAAAATATGTGATTGAGTCGAAAATGTTGTTACACTTAAAATTCATCGATGAGTGCTAAAATAGAAGGCTATCAAATTAAGCGTAGGGTGGAATGTAAGTAATAAAAGGCAATTAAACTATTTTCTCAAAGGCATGTCTTGGCAATTAAACTTCATTTAAGAAAATTTGAAGATAATTTTAAAATTCCAACTCAAGTGGTCATATAAACAATAATAAAAAATGTTTAAGTGGGGAAGAAGGAAATTTTTCTCCACTTGAATAATCAAAATGAATCAAATAGGAAATTCTTCACGAATAATCACTTACAAATGAAATTTGGGTTAAATTTATTCAAGAAACCCGTGTTGAACTGCCAAAATTTTTCTTTGAATGCTTTAACCTGAACTATTCGATATTGTGTAGTTGTGTTTTGGGAAACCGATGAGCATAATGAACTCGGACCATCTTACTATTCGTTGCCATCACTATACTAAACCATTCGCTAGCCTTGATTTGACTCCAGCTCGTAAAATTTTGATGTGTTGAATTTATGATTCTTTGTCCATTCTCCTTGTGCCATTTAGTGAAGAAATTAAGGGCTACTTTGACTTGAGTTTTGGGTAAATAAAGATTGATACAAAAAGTTTTACAAACTTAATTATATGAAAATTTTGTATATAAATGAACTATTTGACAAATTTTCAAATTTACTAGAAACTGTATGTATTTTGTTCCAATCATTTTATAAGTGGGATTTATCTTACTTAAGTAAAATATTTTACAACACTCCTTTTCGAGGATGAAAAGTTTTAAGTGGGGGAGGCTGTAACGAACCGGAAATTTTGACGGTTAAAAAAAATATAAATTTATTAAAATTAATGTTAAAACGAATATTCATATTTGGTTTTCAAATTAAAAAAATTAGAATTTTATTTTGTTTTGAACTTGGAAAGGAAAATTCATTTTTTTAGATTTAATTTTATATGAATGTTTGTTAAAAGGAATGTATTAACATTTGTAAGTAATTTAAACTTATTGGAATATTTCTACTTTGAGTTAAGGTTTAGTGTTGAGACAAGTGTTCTATATTTGGATTTTGACATAAATTTTGAATTTGTCTATTTCGAACGAAATTTGAGTTACTTTTAAATATAGTTTCTTTTTGTAAATTTTATAAGAACGCTTTGTCAAAGGACAAATGATATTAACGTTATTAGAATATTTAGTTTTGAGTTTTTTCATGAAATTATTTCAGTGCAAATGTTATAGAAAATAAGAATATTAACGTCACTAATTAAATGAATTTCTACAGTTTGATTTAAGAAATTTGATTCATGTGATTTTGAAATATAAACGGTGCAAGTATAATTCGAATTTGAATGAAGAATTGGTTTGTAAAGAAGAAAATACCATTATTTTGTTATTTGTAAATTTTTGAAGTTTGAAACAAGTAGATAACATCGTTTATTTAGCCTAACGTTTCATTTGTGTAACATTTGGAAAATTTTGTGAAATCTAGTGGTGGTTATTTTGAACTGAAATATTTACATTTGTTTTGGGTTGTGTGAACAAAATCTAAAACTAGGTACGCTTGATCCATTCTTCACCAGACAACACCTTAGAATTTAAATTTCACCATGTCTGATTTAAAATCTTGCTCAAGATATGGCTACCGCACTCAGAGATTTTGTGCTGAAGTTTTCCACCATCTGTCCACTTTTGTCTGAAATCATTCCACGTTGTGATTCTCGCCTGTTGTGTGTTCCCTTCGATTACATTATAAGAAGGTGCATCCCCTTTTGTTTCATTCAAACAGGAAACGTTTTCCCCTTTTCATTGTTTCCAATAGCAAGGTAATTGCTCCACCACCAATTCATTTCCACCCAAATCGATGTCCTCCTAATCAGAAACAACGGTCTTCCTCAAATCAAAACCCGCGCCCAACCTTGCCTCGCATCAATTCCTCCTCTAATAAAAAGTCTGTCCACCTCCACGCTACCATCCAGGGCCATCGTTCACTGCTCCTCCCTTCCATCTATCGTTGTTCACCGCCTCCTGTTTCCATCTCGAACTTGTGCCTTGCGGCGTCAGCGCTACCTCGGAACCGCACTATTTGAGGACCAAACTCATCGCAATCCCGTCAGTCAGGCCACCAACAGCTCAGTTGGTCTCCAATACCTCAACCGGCGACTTGAGCCGTGTTCGTCTTCTAGCTTGTGCCGAAGCGATACAGCCAACTCACCTTAAGGGCCGACAACCATCACCACTTTCATTTCCTCGCGGTTGAAGGTAAGTCTTCTTACGATTAAACAGATTTCAAGTAATCGACTTCGGTTCACTCTTAAGTATAATTGTTGGGGTTTTCTTGTTACTGTTCCCCTCATAGGCTTGGCTGTCTAGTTGTGTACTCCACCATTCTTTGAGTTATCCCATTATTGTTAGTTCACTTTGTGCATGGTTGTTTGTGGCATGTCTGTCTACTTCGGCCATTCACTTGTATTTTCTGCATACAAGAACTGGTGCCTCTCAGTTGACAGTATTTTCTCACTATTTATCTGGATGCCTACATTAGTAATTTTTTTTAACTCAAGTTAATAACAGTTTCCTCCCTGCATGTATGTAGCTATTTAATGATTTCATAAATAATCTAATATATTGTATCATATTAAGACGGCTATATCATATTATTTTTGATAGTGATACATATAAAATACTATATCGACAGAATGAACACGCTTGAAGACTCAACCACTATACTTGGACTAATTTTGTTGCTGTAGTAGCCTTACATTTGTTTGGCCTTACACCCTGCATGCCACCTAATGAAGATTTATATGTATGCATAAAATTTAAACACTCAGCGTATGCGAGCACTTCATGCATGTAGTTATTCACTTTGAAATTTTATGCCATTCACTTATATTTATGTTAATTGGAAATGTTAAAGTTAGTAACCGCATATATATATTCATACGACATGAAAGAGCAAGGAAGTTAAGACATATTCCTTTGGTTGGCCTGCTATTTGAATTCATGTGTTCTCATTGGTTTAGTCTCGCATGTCCACATTTAGTATGCGTAGGTTCTGTTGGTAAAACTATCTCTTTATAATGATGTTTCCTTTGGCATGTAAATTCAAGAATAACTCCACAATATGTGCCACTTTAGGTTATTACTATAATGATATGATATATCATGGGTTGAATTCATGACATCACTTGGATTTGTTAATACCTGACACCTGCAGCCTTGTATTTTAACTTGTGTGAGTTTTCCAGCATCCACGTCAAATTTTGAACCGCACTAAACCCATAAAATTATTCCAATGGACGCATTATGCTAATGTTAACTCCTGGATTTTTATTCACCTTGGACCTACTGCATTTTTCATTTTCTGACACAATTGTTACCATTACACATTCACATTTTCACGCAAGAAAGATGCACCTAATCCATTATTCATTCCACACTGATATATATAGGCACGATACTGGCTGCACATATATGACCCAAATTATCCATAAGATCAATTTAAATGATAGATGTAAATATGCACGCGTGCTATTTATTTCATACTCCTTATTAACATGTGCAAACTACAGTGATAAATCTTGTGTAATGACATGGCCTCTGGGTTAGTTTCCTTACTTGCCTTAGTAAATGAATTGGAATCCTTGTGTGTGCACACAGCTTCATATTTTCCTAACATTATTGGCCCCTTTACTTGCCAATTCATTGTAAAAAGAGTGGCTATAGCATTTTCTTTGTGAATATACTTAGTTGTCTTGCGTGAACATGACCCTACCACCATATTTGGTATTGCATGAAATTGAATGTACATTGAATTTTCCATGCAACATGACACTCCTTCGTTGCCTTTTGTCTGTGTTATCGATTCTGTTAAAACCTGTTTTCGTCAGTTCATGGGTATCGTACTTGAACCACTTAGTTAAATAGTTGGGATTAAAATAATTATACTTTTGTGTCGATCGAAGTTTGCTAATTTGAAATAAGTTTAATCCTGACTCAGATGTTTTGTATATTTTGCAAGGGACACTCGGGTCAGGACCAAAGTGTTCCAGGATTAGATATTTCAGCTCGCAACGAACTGGAGAAGGCGTGAAGACCTAGAAATGCATGCGTGCTCTAAGCTCGGAATATAAAAGAGTAAATTTGTTTAAAAGATTTTGTATAATACTTCATTCATTTTTCTTCGCTATGCAAATAATTTGTATCAACTCTGATATCTATATGAATTGTATTCCGCTGCAATTATTGTACTATGTGATTCTATGTTAATTCTGTTTAAACCGTGTAAGCCAAATAACAATCTGCCGTTTTGAACATTTCGAGTTGGTTTAAATACCGACTTAGAACGGGCAAAATGCCAGGTCGTTACAAAAGAAATTCAACGTTCCTTAGCCTAGAAAGTAGAGTTTTAGATCCACGAGATCACAATATCAAAGCTAGGTTGAGTATCACCTCCAAAATCTATTTCTATTTTTCTTGTTCACTATGTTTATTATTATAGTATTTTTGCCACAAATCGTGCTTATTAAGTTGAATTTGCAAAATTCTGTATCTTTAGGAAAATAGATTTAAAATTTTAGAACGTTTGTTTTTTGTATGTTTCCAAAATTAGGTGAAAAACTACAAATCATTTAAGTATTATTTGCAAATATTTTTAGAACTTCTTGACTTAGCTGCAACATTTTAATCATTTCTTTGAATTTTTTTTATTCTAATGTTTAAATTTCTTGAAATTATAAAAGGTAACTTGTGATGCTACAATTTTACTATATTGAGTTTTGGCTTGTTAACTTTGGAATGTCTAAAAACCACACTTATCTCAATCAGCGACGAAACTAGGATTCTAGTTTGTGGTGGGCGAAACCAGAAAAATGTTCTAATGTTTTACAAAAAAAATTAAGCTAATGAAAATGTAGACAAATCAGTAAAGAAAAGTAGACATTGACCAAATCAGTAACCAAAATAAAGTAGACAACATTAAACAGTATTGAAAGTTGAACTCCCTGACGAAACTACTTTCGCTAGTATATTTGTATTTGCTTCCAAAAAATTACATCAAAGCTGGCTCATATTTCAACTGGAAGTATCTGCAAAGAACACGAACAAAGTTTCAAGTATAGCTAAAATAAGATTATCTACAATAAAGTCCAGGTTGAACATAATAAAAATTGCATAATACTGATTCAAAATCTCAATTTGCAACTGTAAATGAACTTATACGGCATAGTGAGAGAAAACCACTGACCTAGTTCGGAGATAACAATTGACTAATCCATCGAATACACACAGTAATTGCTGTCAACCAAACAAATTCCACTACGCTATTCCATGCCCAATCGATTAATGCATCCAATCTCATGAAACTTGGGACCTCCTTCAATTTCCGTTTCTTGCGTTAGGTTTTTTTTCTTCTTTTTTGCTGAATGCGTTCTGTTTTTTTTAGCATCGATATTGTATATTTTTTTGCGAAATCTTGGGTTGGGCAGCTGCCCACCCGGCCCATACGTTGGGTCCGTCACTGATCTCAACATATCAGTCAAAAAACATTTTGTTTTATGCAAAAAGTTGTAGTTCGACATAAATTTGGATTAACATGACGGTTTGATTTGAAACCATTTTAATTCATAACATTCTTGAAAGTTTAGAATCTTCATGTTTTGAGTCAATCCAAATTCTAAGTTTTAGGCTTTCCAATAATGGTTACGATTGAATTGATTTTTAATACTTTTACCATCAAAATTTGTCTTGAAACAACGGTCAATGCTCAATTGAGTTTTTTATTTATTATCAAATTGTGGTAGGGACTTTGTATCAACTGTTCAATAAGACGTTTTTTCCTTTCTTTGATATAGTTGGATTTGTTAGATATCTTGTGAAATAATTCAACTGAGTTTGAGGATTATACAATTTCCTAATATTTCATTAAACATCACTTATCCGGTTGTGAATTCAAATACAACAGTTATTAGATGTCATCTAATTTAGAAATCATGATTGCATTTGTCCTGTTTATCATTTCAACTAATTTTCAATGAGCAGACATTTTTTGAAAAAACCCTCTGTGAAAAATTGTTTTTCACGTGTTTCCAATTATTTTTTAAAATAACTTGCACTATACCATAAACGACCTAATGCAACGAATTTGCAAGTATTGCCGGCCAAAATATAACGATAGCTATACTATTTTGGTCCTACTGCAATGTTCTATTTTTTATGTTACCTTTGTTGTAGTGACCCTCCCTCTCAAATCGCACCACCACCTGCTCCTCCCAACACCAATCAAAATACATCACCTTGAAGCTCCTTTCTTCCTCCTTCTCCATGAGTAGCTTTGAATTCGAACTCCATCTTGGCCATAACATTGCAGCCAAACGTAGCCTATTGAGGATCGCAATCCATGCAAAATAAAACCCAAAGCTTTATCTTATCCATATAGATTTGAAGAGCATAAAAATCTCTACAAGTTTCGTGTTATAAGTTTTGAATAATTCTTTGTGGATTGGAAGAGACTAGTGAATCTAATTTCGAAATTTCTGGCCACTAATTGAATAAGTGGTGGCAAGGGTTTTGTGGAGAGGATATTGGGCTGAAAATGGGTGTTTATAGCCCTTTATTAATTAATATTTTAATCCTTTTATTCTAAAAAGTGAAGTTTCGCGTTCGAGCTCTAAACGAACCCCAACGACTGTCGTTCCTAACCAAATACCCCTTCCGGACATAATGCGATATGTTTCATAAGCTAATTCGGCTGTTTTGATCAGTTTTTATCAAAATTAAAATATAAATTAATATAATGGTTAGTATAGAATTTGAACGTACATTATAATTTACCAGTGCCGCATGCTGACTCCAAAAATTATGAAAAAAATTAAATCTAACTATGTTTTGATGATACGGTCCTAATAAAATTAATTTCGCCAAGTTTGGACGCCATTTGAAAAAGGGTCATTTTTCCAGTCAATTAAATTCAAACTAAAATTACTAAATATGTTTAAGTTTGCCACGCTCACATATTAATTCCAAAAATTATGAAATTTGAAACCTAGCAATAAATTGACATTTCGGATCCAACAAAAGTGGTTTTATCGAAAATGGAGGTCGTTTGCAAAAATGCTATTTTTAAGGGCTATATTTAATATTAAAAAATATATAAATTCCATAGCGACTATTTTAAATTTTAAACTGGACATAACTTTCAATTTATATTATGAAAACTGAAATTTCAACATTTGCTAGAAGGATATAATTAATAAGATTCAAATGCTTCTGGTTTTACTGAAATCCGATTTATTTTGAATTTTATACATTCAATTGAATTTTCAAATTGCCACGCCATTTCAAGCTCTATTTATAATTAAAATAAATTTATATGTTCTAACCTCGATTTAAATAAATTTTTAGTTGTTATTATTTAAAACAATCATTTTAAATATTCCAAATCCATTAAAATAGCTAAAATAAAATTTTTAAATTGGTTTAGAAATTCCGGGTTGTTACGATCTCCCCCACTCAAAATATTGTCGACCTCGAAAAGGAACGATGCTGAAAATTATTTAACTAACCAACCCAACTTTCATTTTAGCATTCATTCTTCAACTTTTTAGTTTCTAAGAATTTTCTAATTTCTCAAAAATTTGGCTAACACTCTAATTTTTTGGGAAATTTCGCCATAACCTCCTTTGTACGTGGAGACCTTTAAAATCGCAACTTGCCTCATAGGGCCCTTATCAATCCAAAATAAAAAAGAAAAAGCCAAGCGGCTAGCCAATCAACTCATAAAATCATCAAACCAAATGAATACAATAAACATGTACCTATTTGTCGGGCATACAATTTTATTCCTCTTCTTGGCTTCCAAGCTATGACATGTTCATATATATATATATATATATATATATATATATATATATATGTATGTATGTATGTATGTATGTATGTATGTATGCAATTCAGATCAATTTTCAATTCAGTTCAATAATTTGATTCGATTTGGCTTAATTTACCTTTCATTCTCTTAGTGGTTTTATTGTTCCAACATTTTAATTAGTCAAACTAATTATCATACAACACAACCATCAATCAATTAGTCGATTAACTTTTCAAATATATAATATTTAATATACTTAAAAATCATATTTTTTTAAGATTGGATTATATATATAATCACAAATACGTTAATTATAAACTTGTCACTCTTAACTCGTTCTAGGGCATTTCTAACCCTATCTCTAACGAGTTATTCTTATAGGATATTGCTAATCCTATCTCTGATGAGTCTTGTATTCTGTTCTAACGAGTTGTACCCCAAAGATTTGAGTTAGCCAAAGCTCTGATACCATATGTAGTGACCCTTCCTCTCAAATCGCACCACCATCTGCTCCTCTCGGCATTGATCAAAATACATCGCCTCGAAGCTCCTTTTTTTCTCCTTCTTCTCCATGAGTAGCTTTGAATTTGAGCTCCTTCTTGGCCATAAAAATGCAACCAAACGCAGCCTATTGAGGACGGAAATTCGTGCAAAATAAAACCCAAAACATGATCTTATCCGTATAGATTTGAAGGGCATAAGAATCTCTATAAGTTTCATGCTATAAGTTTCGAATAATTCTTTGTGGATTGGGAGAGATAATGAATCTAATTTTGAAATTTCTGGCCACTGATTGAATAAGTGCGGCTAGGGGTTTGTGGAGAGGGTATTGGGCTGAAAATGGGTATTTATCACACTTTATTAATTAATATTTTAATCCTTTTATTCCAAAAAGTGAAATTTCGTGCTCGAACTCCAAATGAACCCCAACGACTATCATTCCTAGCCAAATATCTCCATTTCGGACACAATGGTATATGTTTCGTAAGCTAATTCAGTTGTTTTGATCATTTTTTATTAAAATTAAAATATAAGCTAATATAACGGTCAATATTGAATTTAAACGTACATTTTAATTTATCCGGGCTATATACTGACTCCCAAAGTTATGGAAAAATTAAATCTAGCTATGTTTTGATGATACTATCCTAAAAAAGCTAATTTTGTCGAATTTGGAGGCCATTTGAAAAACGGCCATTTTTCCAGTCAATTAAATTCAAATTGAAATTACCAAACATGTTTAAGTTTACCACGATCACATATTAATTCCAAAAATTATGAAATTTGAAACCTCTCAATAAATTGACATTCCGGATCCGACAAAAGTGGTTTCATCGAAAACAGGAGTTGTCTGCATAATGGCTATTTTTAAGGGCCATATTTAATATTAAAATATATATATATTCCATAGCGACTATTCTAAATTTTAACTGGACATAACTTTCAATTTATATTATGAAAACTGAAATCTTTACATTCGTTAGAGAGACACAACTAATATTTTTGGTTTTACTGAAATTTGATTTATTTTGAATTCTGTACATTCAATTGAAATTTAAAATCGAATTTTCAAACTAGCGCACTATTTCAAGCTCTATTTATAATTAAAATAAATTTATATATTCTAACTTCGATTGAAATAAATTTTTAGTCGTTATTATTTAAAATAAATCTTTTTTAAATATTCAAAATCCATTAAAAGAGCTAAAATAAAAATTTTAAATTGGTTTAGAACTTCCGGGTTGTTACATTAGCCATAAAAATGTGTTGCTCTTGATAAACAAGTGTAACACGATGCAACATTTTATGCAATGTTGCTATAGTAGTCTTTTCGTATCCTACATGGCGATCCGCATCAACACAATCCAACGGTCCACGTTATTGATCTGCGTCATTCTAATTTTCCTTCATCTCCCAAGCATCTATTCCCTAAATTTTCATTTTCATGCTTGAAAATAATTCACGCTATTTTCACTTGAGAAAAAAAATACAGTCGGCTTCCACTTTAATGGCCAATCGAAAACTAGGGTTTTGCCCTCTTCAACAAATCGCACAACTGCTCCTCCCATCATGAATTTCTCAAATGCTACTAGTGTCCGATAATCTTCAATCCTGTTCTTGTTGAGATGAAATCGATCTCTGAAATTAATATGTGATTTTGCCCCTTTTACTTTTGATTATTGTTTTGTTGTTCAATTTCATCCCACCGTTACCTGTGATGAATTCGTGTTAATTTATAGGGTTTCGAATCCCTAAATAATCTTTCATTTCAACGTTAGATTTGGTTGTGATTTGTAGATCCAATTTTGTCAAGTTTGAAATATTCAAACTTTCTGGAATTTAATTTTGTGATGATTGACTCGATTGAAATTAAATTTTCTAGAAATAAATGTTTGGAATCAGATTTGCAGCCCCAATTTGGTTGTGATTTGTAGCTCTGATTTGGTGGTGAATTATTGAGATGAAATCCGATTTGGTTGTGATTTTCTGATCTATGTTGCAACCTGATATATTAGCCTTCAGTTTCTAGAAGATGGTTGTCAAAGGCAATTCGTTGAAGAAAATGTTGGAGAAGTGAGAGTATGATTATGTCAAACTAGGTTTCTTGCATTATGGAGCAGTGCTGACATAGATAGACTGAGATTCTTCAAGCTTAAAGGCCTCAAACTGAAACTAGCCATTAATCAGTAAAAGGTGATTGTATTTTTGTTAATTCTTATATGGTTATTAGATTATTTGTCATTCGCTTATTCTATTGTAATCCATACATCATGTTGTTTTCAGAAGAACAAAACTCATTATAGTATGTTATGCAATCTAACAAAGTTATTGTACTGTGACACAATATAGTTTATAATGCAGTTCAGTGATCATATGTAACACCCCGTATTTTCTGTGAATGTTAAAATAACGAATTAAAGAGTACTTAATTTTAAAAGTGGGGATTAAGGGAAATAGGTTACACTATTGCGTTCATCTCGGAATTTTGCTCGGGATAGAGTCCGAGTTTGTGTTAATCGGACAACGTATGAAGAAGTTATAAGACGTAGAAGTTTGTATACGCGCAAGGAAGTATATATATACACACAAAATCATCTCCAGAACCAAAAAAGTCAAAGATGAGTGAGCAGGAAAGATTCCGCTCAAATGGTGTCGACCCCTCTTAAGGGGGGTCGACATAGGTGTCGACCCCCTAAAGGGGGTAGACCCCTTCCGAGATCCAAATCCTGTGACGATTTATGTAGTTCTGAGCAGATGTGGCTTTCTCTAATTGGCCCGGTTACAAATTCTGATGTATTAGGGAATATGTGTCATATTGTGACTGGCTGAGTGACACATCTCTTTGGTTTGGATGTCTCTGATTTCTCCTAGACTGATCTAAAGGCTAGAATTAATCCTAGACTTCTATATAATCAACTCAAACCCTAAACCTAAAATACATAAACACATTCTATAAAGCCGTCATGCTGTCTCTCTCTGAACTAGCGTAGCCTCCATCTTCTTAAAACTAGAATATCTTCTTCAACTAGAAATCAATTAGAAGAAGATCAATAGTCTACATCAAAGGAATAGCTTAACAAATTCAGAAATCAGATTCCAGAATATAAGAACTGTTCTTTTTCTGTAAGTTCAGTTATATTTCAGATTTAAATATATAAAAGTCATGACTTGAAATAAATCGAATCTAGAACTGTGCCTAATTGTGATTCTGATTCATATTTATCCTTGTGACAAATCTGAAATTAACTATGCCTATGAGACTATTGTGATTTATACAATTGGACCTATCATATCGTATATTAATTTGGTAATGCTTTTATGTTATGTTATGTACAAGTTCATAAGGTAAGTCATGTTCATATATGCTTATATGTTTAGATCTACATGGTTGCTTTTATGTTATGTTATGTACATGTTCTTAAACTAAGTCATGTTCATGTATGCTTATATGTTTAGATCTACATGCTTACATGTTTAGATCCAAGTTAATACATATGTTTAAGATCTATGTAAATTCCTGTTCATATGCTTAAGATCTATGTTAATTTGGATATAACTCAAGTACAAGTTCACATTGATATGCTTGATTTAGTTTATATTGTTCATGAAAAATTTGTATTACACATGCTTAGTTAGATTCATATTATTTTCTGTTGTTGGAATGCTACATGTTCCTTTCTTTTCCCTTTGGTTTATGAGTTAGGCTAATTTGCAAGCCTAACGTTCTATATAAATTATGCGAACGAATAACGGGGGGAAATGTTGGGGTAAAACATTAAATTTACATGCTAATGGCATGGATTGGCTCATAACCATGTAAATGATTAATAGCATGAAATGGTATAGTTTGTATACCATTAATTATGAACATAATTTAAATAGTAAATGTGATATGACAACACTTGCGGATAATTTACATATAAACTTGACATAAATGGCGAATATGTAAATTAAATAAAGGATGAACATGCCTAACCCGAGGTTAGATTGAGTTGTGGTGTAAAACTGCCCAGAACCGCCCGGCACATCCAGTAACCGCAACAACACCTATCTAATGTGAGAGGTTAGTGCATCATGCCCAAGAAAAACCCAAGGTTAGATTGAGTTGTGGTGTAAAACTGTCCGTAACTGCCCGGCACATCTAGTAACCGCAGCAACACAGATCTAATGTGAGAGGTTGGTGCATTAATAAATCAATTAATGCTAATGAATAGGACATGTTAAGAATGGTAGGGTTAAGTTAACTAAGACAACATTTAGCCAGTGCAACATGTTAATTAAACAAATGGTAGGGTTAAGTTAACTAAGGCAACACTTAACCGATATAACAATGATGTATGGTAGGGTTAAGTAACACAAGAAGGCAACACTTAACCGATATAACATAATGTCTGGTAGGGTTAAGTAACACAAGAAGGCAACACTTAACCAATATATAATATGATGCATGGTAGGGTTAAGTAACACAAGAAGGCAACACTTAACCAATACATATAACATAATGTATGATAGGGTTAAGTAACACAAGAGGGCAACACTTAACCAATATAACATGATGAACAAGTGGGGTTAAGTTAATAGAAAACACTTAGCCTATACAACATGATGTGTGGGTGGGTTAAGTTAACATGAACGAACAACACTTAACCAATATTACATGAACGAAGCGGATAGGGTTAAGGCAAGTTTAACCAATAATACGTACTGACTTGATCAGTGGGAGGGTTAAGTGCATCTCGTGTTGGTGGGTAATATTAGTATATAAAGGCTCACAAACTTAACAGTTAAATAAACATGCTTGAATCGGTGGGATGGTTAAGTACATCTCATGTAGGTGGGTAATATTTGTATATATAGGCCCACAAACTTAACCAGTGGGAAACCCTAGTAATGGGGAACCATTTCAGCAATAACCTACATAGATGTATCATGGTATCCTGAAATAGGCAGGGTGGGGCACGATTACTGGATTGATTTTAAGCGGTCAAAATAGCGACAGGGGGTACGTCAGTGTAGGTTCCGACGGTTTACGGGCGTGCACGTACTCCGAAGTGGGAAAAAGTAGGCACTAGGTACCAGTAGTTATACACTGTGCATCTTGAATTGTGTTAGGTTGTTATTATAAGGATTGATACACCTTATGTTAGGACCACCATAGGGTATCTACATGCAAAAGAGGGCCGATTGACACAGACACATGGAACATTAACACAAGTAGGGAGCCGATCGATATGGTATAAGGGTACATCTAACATCTTCAAGGCAATTAGGCTGATTGCGGTAAGATTCTCATACTAGATGTACGCCTGAAGGCTACCACAATTGTGGGGATTGGGATCACGTTGTAATGTTATCATTTTATACAGATTACTAGTTAGGCGGTGCAGAGATATAGAAATCAGGATAACAGGGTAGTAGCGAAGCAGAGAAAGAGTAGAAGCGCATTCAGTTTACCTTGCCTTATCTTGTCTTAAGTTATCTTGTATAATGGTATTGTCCTATTTTCAGTTTATTCATGTCATGATCCTTTACCTTGTTTACATGTTGAAAAATCACTAGACTTACCAGACTTATGTCTGACCTATTTTCTTTCGTCTTCTTTTCTTCCATCCCCCCATGTAGTCAGGGAGGGAATATCTCAGCTTAGTTTGGACTGTTTCTCTTTCCAAGCTCGGAGATTCTGTGATGTATGGCTTAGAACCTCTTATCATTGGCGTTGGCTGCACTTTAATTTGGGGACTTATGCTACATTGCTATGTTTTACGCTTTTTATACACTTGGAAGTTTTTGAATCAAGACAGAAGTTTTATGAAATACTTTTAAGTATGATTGAGTCAATTGCTGTAAAAGCTTGACTGAACTACGTTGCTTATAAAATGACTTTATTTTCCGCCGCTTTATTTGTCCGTCTTGTAACTTATCTGCATCTCTTACCTATAATGCTTCACTGAAGTTAATGCATTCCCTTTGTGAGTGACATTAATGAACGTGGGGTGTTTTACTTGGTATCAGAGATGAAGGTTACTAGATCAGATAAAAGATTTGAAAAATTATTTTCAAAACGGTTTTAAAGGAAGCATTTTCTAAAGAAAAGTTTCTTTTAAAGGCATATTCCCAAAAGCCATATGCATTATTTTTTTATCCTCTTTTTGAATCCTTGTTTTCTTCTTTACTGAGTCTCCGAGGCTTCTGGCTTTCTGGGAGGTAAACTCATCGCGACATGGTTCCGTAGGCCTTATGAGACTACGACACCTATCAAAGGGCGGAGAAATGCCCAACTTCCATATAGTCGCAGTAGTTTCACCTGCGACTAATTTTTTTTCAAGCTTTGTAGGGTTTTCCATTCGATGGAGGCATCTTTCAAGAGACTTGTCAACAAGCCACACAAGGATGGCAAAGATAAGAATGAGGGAGTTTGGCTAAGGAGCACAACCCAAGGATGAGAAACTCATGGATATGGACTTGGTTCACAACGGAGGAAAGAATAGAAAAATCTAAGACAAGAGGAAGTGTCGTTATTATGGTATAACAGGTCATATAATTAAGGACAAGGGCAAGAACAAAGGATAGGATTTTCAGGAGGGCAAGTGCATGCTCTCACCGCCAGCGTACCTGAGAGAGAGG
Organism: Allium sativum; assembly: GCA_030737875.1. Taxonomy (NCBI): domain Eukaryota; kingdom Viridiplantae; phylum Streptophyta; class Magnoliopsida; order Asparagales; family Amaryllidaceae; genus Allium; species Allium sativum. The sequence continues at coordinate 99,386,310 of CM060912.1, read as the reverse complement.
TAGTAGAGTTTCTGTTGAAAAAGTCTAGTTTTTCTTTTTGATCATCCTCTTAGTACTCTTTTAGATTTTAGCGCTTCACATTCGTTTATATCTGCTTCCATAGTTGAGTCTCTTCGCCTTAGTGCTTGTACAATAGAAGATCCCATTATTGTCTTTAATGCAATTGGTGGTTCAGCTCATTTATCTTTGGTTTGTAAGGATTTGAAAATAGCTATATTAAGTATTGAGTTTAAGTGTAATGCTTATGTTTTTTTTTGGTTTCATGGGCTGTGGGTTGATTCTAGGCATTGATTGGTGAGCTAGCAATTGTGAAAGGAGGATAGTTAGACTTTTGACTTGCCTCGGGAATACCCTCGAGATTTCGTGCGATCCTAAGGGATCAATTTGGCTTAGCTACCTAGAATCACTTGATGCATCTATCGAGGATTTGCGATCCATTGGAGTAGTCCATGAGTACGCAGATGTTTTTGATTAGGTTAGGGGTTTGTCCCCTAAAACGCGAGATAGACTTCCGCATATATCTAGTTGATAATGCAAAGCCAGTTGCATTACCTGCACGACACATGAATCCAAGGGAAAGGAATGGCTAAGTAAACAAGTAAAAGAGTTATTTGAAAAATGGTTCATAAGGCGAAGTATTTCTGAATGGGGTGCTCTAGTCGTTTTCGTTACAAAGGCAGATGGTTCACTTCGCTTGTGCATAGATGATATTTTGGAATGAGGAAGAACATGCTTTGCATCTAAGGGATGTCTCGGATACCCTCCAAGCGTTTCAACTTAAGGCGAAGTTCTCAAAAAATGCCATTTTTGGAGAGAACAAGTAAGGTTTCTAGGACATGTGTCGTCCAAAGAAGGGATATCAGTAGATCCTGCAAAAGTAGTTGCAGTGCAAGACTAGAAGGTCCCATGGAATGCAGCAGAAGTAAGAAGCTTTCTTGGACTAGCGGGCTAATATAGGAAGTTCATTAAGAACTTTGCGAAGGTATTAGCCCCACCTGCTGGATTAACGAAGAAGAATCTAACCTTTGCTCGGGATATTTGTTGTGATGTCGCTTTCCAACAATCGAAGAGGGCTCTTACAGCGGCCCTAGTTTTGACTTTTACCTTATGGTAGTAAAAGGCTTACGGTATACATGGATGCATGCGGCACGGGACTAGGTGCCATTTTGATGTAAGGGTTAGGTCGTAGCGGGTGCCTTAAGAAGAAAAAAGTTGACTTCAAGTCCTGTTTATGTGAAAAGGAAAAGTTCAAAAGACATATCAAACTTTGATCTTAAAACCTTCGGTTAAGTTAGTAGTCAGCATCGTTAGGAGTAAGACCTACGCTTTTGAATACCTACGCTTTTGAATTAAATAGGGACTTCACAAAGAAAAGACTCTCAGATAGCTGACGCAATGGATAAATTAAGTAGAGAAGAGACCTCTAGTCACCTTAATAAATAATCTTACAAGAAGCCATGAGTACGCAGTTATGTTTGAGCACCACTTATCATCCTCTGACAGAAAGGGTGAATAGGATTTTGGAAGACCTTTTGAGGAAATGTTAGCATGACACGGCAGAAGTTGTAGTGTCAAGTATACTAGAAGAAGGAAAGGTGGAACGAGAGGCGAGTGTGAAATGAGTTCCAATGCATATTCTGGAAACAGAAATTAAGAAGCTACACAATCGTGAAGTTAAGACAGTCAAAGCAATATAGACTGAAGCTCAAGAAAATGCTACTTAGAAGACTGAAGACTAGATACGTGCATCATACCCTTTTTGAGGGTATGTTCTTTATCTCTCTTTTTCTATAAAGTTTATTTGCTAGTCTTTATCTTTTAAGTATATACTCTCGGTCCTATCCTCGATCCTTAGGTAGAAGCCAATGGATGTAAACATGTGTTTGAGACATGTTATGTTTGGTGGATGCTAGTGGATGTAAGTGTTTGCTAGTGGTTGCTCGTGGATGCATATACACACACTAGGCACTAGATCGGCTCTGTCACTTCCATATTTCATATGCATGAGTGAATTTTTATATATACGGATTGAAACTTGATATGCTATCATATGGATGTTACATTTATATGAATGATTGAGCACTCATGTAGAAGTTATAAAGTACGATTAGGGATAATTGCATACATGATAGACTCATAGCACTGACATAATTCGCATTAAGGAGGTGAATTGAATCAGTAGACTGTCTGATTTTGCATTAGATAAGGGCATGTACATACACTATTCATATGATCATGAAAGCATTAGAAATCTTTATAAGGACAATGGATGCCTGTGATTGATAGTTGAGTAGATGGATGTTGGATGTTAGGATACATTCTTCTTAACTTAGAGATTTCGGGGACGAAATCCCTTAAAGGAGGGGAGAATGTAACACCCCGTATTTTGTGTGAATGTTAAAATAACGAATTAAAGAATACTTAATTTTATAAGTGGGAATTAAGGGAAACAGATTACGCCATTGCGTTCGTCTCGGAATTCTGCTTGGGATAGAGTCCGAGTTTGCATAAATCGGACAACGTATGAAGAAGTTATAACGTATGAAGAAGTTATAAGTCGGACAAATGGTGTCGACCCCCCTTAATGGGGTAGACATAGGTGTCGACCCCACTTAAGGGGGGTAGACCTTTTCCGAGATCCAATTCCTATGGCGATTTATGTAGTTTTGAGCGGATGTGGCCTTCTCTGATTGGCCCGGTGACGAATTCTGATGTATTAGGGCTTATGTGTCGTACTGTGATTGGCTGGGTGACACATCTCTTGGGTTTGGATGGCTCTGATTTCTCCTAGACTGATCTAAAGGCTAGAATTAATCCTAGACTTCTATATAATCAACTCAAACCCTAAACCTAAAGCACATAAACACATTCTTTGAAGCCGTTATGCTGTCTCACTTTGAACTAGCGTAGCCTCCATCTTCTTAAAAGTAAAATATCTTCTTCAACTAGAAATCAATTAGAAGAACATCAATAGTCTACATCAAAGGAATAACTTAACAAATTCAGAAATCAAATTCCAGAATACAAGAACTGTTCTTTTTCTGTAATTCAGTTATATTTCAGATTTAAATATATAAAAGTCACGACTTGAAATAAATCGAATCTAGAACAGTGCCTAATTGTAATTCTGATTCATGTTTATCCTTGTGACAAATCTGAAATTAACTATGCCTATGAGACTCTTGTGATTTGTACAATTGGACCTATCATATTGTATACTAATTTGGTGATGCTTTTATGTTATGTTATGTTATGTACATGTTCATAAGCTAAGTCATGTTCATATATGCTTATATATTTAGATCTACATGCTTGCTTTTATGTTATGTTATGTACATGTTCATAAACTAAGTCATGTTCATTTATGCTTATATGTTTAGATCTACATGCTTACATGTTTAGATCCGAGTTAATACATATGTTTAAGATCTATGAAAATTCCTGTTCATATGCTTAAGATCTATGTTAATTTGGATCTAACTCAAGTACAGGTTCACATTGATATGCTTGATTTAGTTTATATAGTTCATGAAAAATTTGTATTACACATGCTTAGTCACACTGATATAACAAAATGTATGGTAGGGTTAAGTAACACAAGAAGGCAACACTTAACCAATATATAACATGATGTATGGTAAGGTTAAGTAACACAAGAAGGCAACACTTAACCAATATATATAACATGATGTATGATAGGGTTAAGTAACACAAGAGGGCAACACTTAACCAATATAACATGATGAAAGAGTGGGTTTAAGTTAATAGAAAACACTTAGCCAATACAACATGATGTGTGGGTGGGTTAAGTTAACATGAATGGACAACACTTAACCAATATTATATGAATGAAGTGGATATGGTTAAGGCAAGCTTAACCAATAATATGTATTGACTTGATCAGTGGGAGGGTTAAGTACATCTCGTGTAGGTGGGTAATATTAGTATATGTAGGCCCACAAACTTAACCGTTAAATAAACATGCTTGAATCGGTAGGAGGGTTAAATACATCTCGTGTAGGTGGGTAATATTTGTATATATAGGCCCACAAACTTAACCAGTAGGAAACCCTAGTAACGGGGACCCATTTCAGCAGTAACCCATAGAGATGTATCATTGTATCCTGAACTAGGCAGGGTGGGGCATGATTACTGGACTAATTATAAGCGATCGAAATAGTGCCAGGGGATACGTCAGTGTAGGTTCCGATGGTTTACGGGCATGCACGTACTCCAGAGTGGGAAAAAGCTGGCATTGGGTACCAGTAGTTATACACTGTGCATCTTGAATCGTGTCGGGTTGCTATCATAAGGATTGATACACCTTATGATGGGACCAGCACAGGGTATCTACACGCAAGAGAGGGCCGATTGACATAGACACATGGAACATTAATACAAGCAGGGAGTCGATCGATAGGGTAGTAAGGGTACATCTAGCATCTTCATGGCAATTAGGCTGATTGAGGTAAGATCCTCATACTAGATGTACACCTCAACTCTGCCAAAATTGCGGGGATTGGGATCATGTGGTAATATTATCATTTTATACAGATTACTAGTTAGGCGGTGCAGAGATATAGAAATCAGGATAACAGGGTAGTAGCGAAGCCTAGAAAGAGTAGAAGCGCATTCCATTTACCTTGCCTTATCTTGTCTTAAGTTATCTTGTTTTATGGTATTATCCTCTTTTCAGTTTATTCATGTCATGATCCGGTTCCTTGTTTACATGCGGAAAAATCACTGGACTTACCAAACTTATGTCTGACTTGTTTTCTTTCGTCTTCTTTTCTTCCGTCCCCTCCCCCCCCCCCCAAGGTAGTCAAGGAGGGAATAGCTTAGCTTAGTTTGGACCGTTTCTCTTTCCAAGCTCGGAGATTCTGTGATGTATGGCTTGGAACCTCTTATCTTTGGCTATGGCTGTGACTACACTTTAATTTGGGGCCTTATGCTACTTTGCTATGTTTTATGCTTCTTATATACTTGGAAGTTTTTGAATCAAGACAGAAGTTTTATGTAATACTTTTAAGTATGATTGAGTCAATTGTTGTAAAAGCTTGACTGAACTACGTTGCTTGTAAAATGACTTTATTTTCCGCTGCTTTATTCGTCTGTCCTGTAATATATCTGCATCTCTTACCAATAACGCTTCACTGAAGTTAATGCATTCCCTTTGTGAGCGACATTAATGAGCGTGGGTTGTTTCATCATATGATCTCAACACTTGCCTATTTCCTGTTCAATTCTAACGGAGAGGTTTGATATACGTGCAACATATTTTTCCTAAATTTAATCTCAAATTGTGTTGTTTCAGGCGCCAATTGTGAATAACAGACTTGTTACAGAAGTGGAAGTTTGAAACAATAAAACATCGTTTCAAAGACTGTGGGGCCTCGGACCCCCAACGGCGCTGCGCCCGGACCTGTTGACGGCTCGCCTTCGGCTCGAAGTACAGCTCACCTTCGGCTCGAAGCATGGCTTGCCTTCGGCTCGGCATATATTTGTCAGTGTTAGTGACTGTATAAATTGAACATGCATGTGTAATGAGTGATCTGAGCGATGTAGTGAGGAATATTTATATATGTGATTGACTATTTTATTAACAGTGAATTGTAAATAGTGGAGTTAGAAATATGTACCATTTCAAATGTTGAAATAAAATATTTATTTGAATAAAAATTCTTTTTGAATATTTAATTCTGTGTAGTAGCATTTAATTCTCTTTTTTGTTATATTATATATATATATATTTAACATTAATATAAATATTTATAGCAACATTTTGGAACGTTGCTATAGATACCTAAAGATGTTGCTATATACCTAAATAGGGGTCTGTTGTAACAATATTTGTTATGTTGTGGTAGATGGCCAAAATGTTGCCTTTGAGGTCTAAAGCAACGGTGAAAATTGCATCACCCCAAAAATGTTGCCAAAGACCTATGCTAATATTTTTTGCGCCTGTGCCAACAATTTTTTTGCGTTGCGTTAGGCCGTTTATGGCGTAGTGTATGCACTGCTTCTCATTACTCTAGATCCTATTAAATCAACAAAATAAGATAGGTTTGACGAGTATGTGGATCATTTCAAATGGAAAGCATGAGGCTATTTCTCGTATTATAATATATACTTTTATCTATTTCCATTAGTCAGGCTTATTAGTGCTTTATGTTGAGATATAGTGTTTATAGCTAATTTGGGGAAGTAATACTCTATTTACTCTAATGTGAACTGTATTGGATATACTACTATGATGATGGAATTGGACTTAGTTATTTACAATTGCACCTATTTAATATTAGTTAAGTTTATTATTATATTTTATTCCATCTCTATGAGATATGTAACATGTTCTATGTTGTTTAGTTTTTTCTATCTTGGTGACTACTCTACATCATCCGAACATCGTAGCAGCGCACTCTTCGGGTATCGTGGTTGTCGATGATGTAGGACGATCATCTTACTTCTCTAGTGACATAGCTAGATCTATTAAAGTGTAAAGACAACTTCTATCTCCATACTTTGAGTTGCTTTTACTTACACTCGATCCAATTTTAGATCTTGCCATCTTCTCTAAACCTTCAACTCTAAGCTCCTCCGTTTTCGCTCCTAGTGAAATCACCAAAATCTTAACCCCAAAAGCTCGATTAACACCCATATATTAAGTGTAAAAGAATCGATCCAAGATTAAAAAAACAGAAACGACAAAAAGTTGTGAAGAAAGACACATAATTTTATTGTGATTTGGCTCACTCTATTCTATATCCACATTATTCATATTTTATTATAAGTTTACTGATTGAATCTTTTTGGAGTTTAACTATTTTAACTAGATCAAGATTATATGTTATTATAACTTGTTTTGAAGAGATGAGAAATGAAGAATTTGGTAGAATTTTCAGCAGCGTGATTGTTAATACTCAATTTTTCTCCAAATCTAAGATCTAGTATCTCTTTCTACCTATAGGAAGTTAAGTGTATAAAGGAGAATCTAGTCGGCATTGGCCAAAAGTCAAACAACACTTCAATCTAGACGTGTAGACCCTGAATTTCAAATTAAGTAATAAAATAAAATTCATAAATTTTCTGGAATTTCTATACGTAATTAGCATCATTGTGTCCGTTCCAATTTTCTGGTCTATTTAGACTTATGGTTTGCAGAAAACGGACTTAAAACGAAGAAGATATCATTAAATGAAATTCAAAACAAATACGAAAAAGAAGAAATAAGAGAAACACACATAAAACTAATATTTTTCAATGTTCTGATTTTAAGAACAAAAATGCAGTGTGGTTTAGTGGTTGAGCACTTGCCTTCCAAGTCATAGCACGCGAGTTTGAATCCCACCACAACCATGGTTTTAAACTCTAAGAAAGCCAACCAAAAAGATGCATTTTCTAAGAGAAAGTTATATGTGTATATATAAATGAGTATGTGTGTGTATGTATATATATAGACATGAAATTCAAAAGTAACATGCAATTAATAAAAACAAGTAAGAAATAAATTTTGAGATAAACGCAGTTTGAATTTTGAAATAAATGGGGTTGTGTATGTGTATATATATACACACACAGAGAGATTTAAATTCAAGATTTGAACGTATACTAAAAAAGGAAGATAATAAAAGAGAATCAATGGGAATACTGTTAAAATTTTGAAAATTGACACACATATGAATACACTTGTAGATAAATTTTAAATGAAAATGTGTAGATGCAAGTTACAGAAATAATGTGCTTCATAAATGGTATAACACCAAGAAATAAAAGGGAGTTTTAGTGACACTAATTAAGCAATGTTCTATTATAAATTGGATATGCGCATATCAATGTTACACGTTTGAAACTGAAATAAATTACACGTTAAAAATTACAGAAGATTTAATAAAATTGGGAATAGAAGCAAATGTTAAAAATAACATTAGTAGAATTAAGAAGAGAAAATGCATAAGAAATAGAAAATAGAAGAATTATTAAAGCGCACATTGATAATGCAATCAAAATTTTAACGCGTGTTAGAAACAAAAAAATATAATAGAAAATGGGTAAGAAGTATGTGGTTCTTTTGGGCAACTATAAATAAACCAGCAGGGCCCAGTCTCCGACTCATTTTTGTGAGAGGGCGTCAAAGCCGACCATTTCCTTCCTCCTCTAAATTCTTCAGAAAATAAAAATAAATTAGTCTTAGGATTTCTGATTCAGGATTTGGAGAATAAGATTGTAGATCTAAGCTATATATATACCTAGATCCTCTGTCAGACTAGTCTATAAATCTGAATTAAAAAAATAACGCAAATCCAAATCAAATCCAAAATATTAGGGCGAAAATCTCAGGTGAGTGAATTTAAATTATATTTTCCAATAATGGTATATTTATTGTTTGATTCCTGTTGGAAATTATAAAGTGTTCTTCTCCTTCTTGTTTCCTCCTTTTCTTCATCAGAATATACAATTTATGTTAAATTTTAGTTATGCGCAAATTAATTGGATTGTATTTACAGGAAAAATAAATAAAATTGATGTTATGCCTAAAATGAATAAAATTATGGATATGCACAGAATGGATAAAATTGTGGTTATGTGAAAAATATTTAAATCGTGATTAGTTGCAATTTATTTGAATTGTGGTTACGTGCAAAGTAATTGAATTGTAATTAGGCGCAGATTAAGTTAATTATGGTTCAGTGCAAATTAATCGGAATTGTAATAAAAAGGAGAAAACATGATGATTTGGGGCTAAATGAATGTATTATTCCAAAATTGAAATAACAGGGAATTTTGAATGTTGGCAAACTTGGTAAGGGTTACTAAATTTGTAATAACCCGGAAATCTGTGCTAATTTAAAAATTTTAATTTGGCTATTTTAGTGGATTTTAAATATTTAAAATAAATTATTTTAAATAATAACGACAAAAGTATGTTTGAATCAATGTTTGAAAATAAATATATTTATTTTAAATTATAAACAAGGCCTGAAATGGCGCGGTAGTTTCAAATTTTGAATTCGAACTTTGACTGACCATACCAGGTGCAAAATAAAATGTATTTTAGTGAAACCAAAAATATTTAAATCTATTTATGATTATCTTTCTAACGAATCGGAAAAATCGAAGTTTCGTAGCGGGAATCAAAAGTTATGGCTAAATGAATTTTCAGAAAGGTCGCTATAGAATTTATATAGCCCGTGAAAATAGCCATTTTGCAAATGACCTCAGAATTCGACGAAACCACTTTTGTTGGATCCAGGATGTCAAATTATTGCTAGGTTTCAAATTCCATAATTTTTGAAGTTAACATGTGAGCGTGGCAAAGGAAAATGTGTTTGGTCGATTTCTTTTAAATTGGATCGACCAGAAAATGGCCATTTTTCAAACGGTCTCAGAATTCGACGAAACTAGTTTTGTTGGGACTGTATCGTCGAAACATAGCTAGATTTATTTTTCTGGAATTTTTGGGATCGGTATGTGGCCCCGGCAAATTGAAATGTACGTTCAAAACAAATATTGAATGTTTTATATTTTAATTTGAAGAAAAACTGACTGAGACAATCGAATTGGCTCAGCAGATGAACACCCCGTGTATTCTATAACTGTGGAATTAACAAATTAAAGTATAATTAATTTGAAATCAAAGAACTAAGGGAAACGGGATACGCCATTGCGTTCGTCTCGGAAAAATACGCGAAATAGAGTCCGAGTTTTCGAAAAACGGAGTCCGTATGAAGAAGATATAGCCTCCGGAAGTTTCTGAATTAAGTTTAAAATTCGAACAGCTCAGAAAACAAGTTTAAAATTAAAAATCGGGCCCAATTGGCCAGGGCGGGGAAATTCCCGCCTAAGGCACCCAGGTCGACTGGGCTGTCGACCTGGTCTAGCCAGGTCGACAGGGCTGTCGACAGGGCTGTCGACAGGGCTGTCGACCTGGTCCAGAGCCAGGTCGAACCCAGTCCAACCTGGCTGGCCTATTCTATGTTGGTCGATTTTCTGTAGTCTTCTTTGTCATTAGGGCTAGGTGGCAAGCTCTAATTGGTCCCTCTTGCGAATGAATGGCTACGATCAATCCAAGCAACATCGATGGTCCTAATCAGTTCATAAACTCTATAAAATGACCCTAGACTCTACCTAGGTTTCTTACACAATTCTCTAGCCTCCATTGCTCTCTTCTTCTAATTAAAAATAAAAATGGCGTCTCTGCTCTACTGGAATTAAAACTAGAAGATAATCAACATCAGCCTAAGCAACTCAATTCAAACTAGAGATTAAAGTTTCTGCAAAGATTCTACAACAAGTTAAAGTTCTTTCTTTAATCCAATCAAGGCAAGTACAGTTATTCTCCGCTATAAACGTTAATTATAATTTTGATATGCATTTAAAACTGAGTTTGAGGTTGTATATATATTCTCTTCTGTTGGATCTGTTTTCTGTGACTATTCTGTATTCCTTTCTTCTTTTCTGTTTCTATAGCCAGGCTACCACGAGCCTATGCCCAATCTCATAAAGAGATTAACGTATGAACGCGAAATTTGGGACAATTAATGAATGATGCGAAATTTGACAAGACTAAATTGAATGTATGACTTTAGGTCTGAGGCATAAAATATATTGGACATGTGACTTGGGATTGGATGCATAAATTTGACTATGAACATGTAATTTATGCATGTTGTATGCATAGTTATGTTGTAATTTAGATCTGTAATTAATTAGAAAAATAAGCATATGTTATAAACTAGTTTTAGACCTATGCATATTCTGTGATAAAAGAAGAAGAGGAACCACTGTAAGATTACATATGATTTGAGACTTTGAGCAAAATGCATATAAAAGTCAAGATTTGATTTTTAGAAGATATGATTTAAAGATTTAGCTTGTTGGGTATAGTTTGCATAATGATTCATGACTTAAAAAGAAGAAGATATGGAAGCTTAGGTGTAAAAGATTTGCATTAATTAGGATATCTATTATTGTGATTACACCTAAATAGGGATTTTTGGATATATGGCATGCATTGGAATTAATGGTTATATTTGGTATAATTTATATGTGAATCTGCTGTAAAATGCTAGTTTAACAAAAATTGGAACATATGGTATAGGGTAAATTATGTCCATATTCTGCGCTATGTAAATGTATGCAAACATGGAAGTATATGATCATATTGTGAATCATGACATTATTTAGGCATATGAACTTAGGCCTAATTTATGGTTAGGCAAGGCATGTAAATAGAACCTTTAGAAATATTAAATTTGCTAAATCTGCTAATTTGCCAAGTTGCCTAAACTGCTAGTTTTGTTATATTGCCTAGACTGCTAATTAGATTGAAATGCCTAATCTGTTAAATTTGTCGGTTGAAATGCCTAAACTGTTATATGCCAAAATCTGCTAAGTTGCTAAATCTGTTAAATCCGTTAAGTCATATAAAATCTGTTATCTGCTATGTTGATATAATCATCCTGTTATTGATATAATCTGAATTGGCATATATATATATTGGGCGTGCGCATAAACGGTAAATTGTTAATTAATTGGCCGCAAAGATAAACATGGCTAACTCGAGGTTAGAATGAGTTTGCGGCGTAAATCTGCCCGGAACCGCCCGGCACATCCAGTGGCCGCAAACAATAGGTTCTAATGTGAGAAGTTAGTCATAACATGCGTAAGACACGAGGTTAGGTCTGGCTTGTGGCAGAAGTCTGCCCGGAACCGCCCGGCATATCCAACGGCCACAAGCTACCGACCTAATGTGAGAGGTCTGTGCATTAATAATTAATTAATGCAAATCTAAGATAAGAATGACGTCTAAAAACGTATTGGGAAAAAATAGGGTTAAACCAAAGGGATTAATAGATGTAGTAAAACCCGTCCATGAATCTGTAGGCCCAATACAAAGTTAGACAAATCTGAAAAATCTGTACATCTGATCTGTTAGTCTGAAAACTTGTTAACTTAATTTGTGAACTAGTAAATCTGAATTCTGTATGTCTGAACTTGTAAACAAATAAATCTGAAATCTGTTAGTCTGGGGACACAAGGTTAGGAGGGGAATTACTTGTGTCATCTGTTGTTTGGGACCCATATTAGTCAGTAACCTTTTCTGGTATCAAAACTTTGACCCAACAGTAGGTAGGGTCCGGGCACGCTTACTGAACTAATTATAAGTGGTTCATTCTGATAATGGCGAGGGGTGTTGATGGTGCGTTCCAACCGGGTCATGTGCGTGCATGGATCCCGGTCTGCCTCTGAGGATGTAAGACGCCGTGACATCTGTAAATAGGTCTGTGCCAATTGGTTGTCACTTTAGGGAGTGATACACCCTACTGTGGGGCCGACACAGGATATTTATGTATTAGGGAGCCGATCGCTTGGGGTAGGGTTTTAGGGTACGCTTAGTTCTGTCTGTTTCTGTTGGTACCGTCTGTTTCTGTTGGGTGGTAACACCTGTCTGTTTCTGTGTGGTACCGTCTGTTCGGGTGGTAAAGGCCCATTACTAGTGCACCTAATTCCACATTCTGTCTCCATAGGGATAAATCTGTTTCTTCTTCTGTCTGTTTCTGATCGGGTAGTAAAGGCCCATTATTAGCATTCTGTTTCTGTTAAAGTATTCTGTACCCGTTCCTGCTTCAATTTAGACATTAGGGTGACACCTAATTCTGCTATACTAGTATTAGTGCAGAGAAGTGTAAAACAATAGTTTATATCATTCTGTTTTTCTGTTATATCTGCTACACCTGTTATAGTTATCTCACATCCAGTTTTATGTTCATATCATATTATTATTATCTGTTCATATGCTGAAAGTCACTGGACTTGCCAGACTTTTTGTCTGACCCTTGTTGTTTCGCCTCCTTTCTTCCGTTTCCCCCCCCAGGTTATCCAAGGAGGGAAATACTTTAGCTTGATCCGGATTTCTCTTTGCTTGAAGTGCTTAAAGTAGGGCTTGGCTCTGTATAGCTTACGTTCCATGGGGATTATGATTTTAAACTATGCATTTTGAAGGCTTTTGTACAAGACTGATATTTTGTACTTGAATTTTGAAATTGAAAGGATGTAACCATATTAATTTTCTGTTTCCGCTGTAATAAAGTTAAAATTTTTCAAGTACTGTTTTATCTGTCTTGTAAGTTTCTGTTCTGTTTACTAAAATGCTCCACCAAAGTTAAGGCATTCCCTTTGTGAGTGACCTTAACGGAGGTGGGGTGTTACACTTGGTATCAGAGCTGAAGGTTACCAGACTGGGTAAAGTTTTTGAAAACTATTTTCAAAAAGGTTTTGAAAGGAAGTATTTTCAAAAATAAAGCTTATTTTGAAAAACATGATCCCCAAGAGCCATATATCTTTCTTTCAGTCCTTTTTGTATTGAACCTTTCCTTTTTTGTTTCAGCATGTCTGAAGCATCTGAGATACCAGAGGGTGTCCATGTACCCGGTTGGTTTCGTCAATATCTTGAGGCTAGGACCGCCACTGCAGGTCCAGCAAATGATCCCCCTCCTCCACCCCCTCCTCGTGCAATTGCTTTCTCAAAGATCTGTAGAGATTTTAGGGCCATGGGTGGAAAGGATTTCAAAGGAACTGAATCATTCGTAGAAGCGAGGAATTGGCTCAAAGAAACTGAGGATCTATTCGTTATCTACGAGGTGGACGATAGGCAGAAGGTACAGTTGGCGGTATGGTTGCTCAAAGACGAAGCTTCCTACTGGTGGGAAGTCACTAACGCTGAGAGGCCGGTCGAGACATGGATGGATTTCAGAACAAGGTTTGAGACAAAATTCCTCTCGCAAGCTGAAAGAAGTTTACAACTAGAAAAGTTCTTATCTCTTAAGCAAGGAAGTATGACGGTCAAGGAATACGTCAACCAGTTCAACCAACTGGCTAGGTTCGGATTGGATTTAGTCAACACTCAGCATAAAAAGGCTCTCCGCTTTGTTAAAGGATTGAACGAGCCACTGCACAGCTTAGCCATGACCCACGTACCTATGGGAGCGACTTACGAGAAATTGGTGGATATGGCACTACTGCATGAGGAAGACAAGGGCCCGAAAGAGACAAAGAAGGAAGAACCACCAAATAAGAAAGCGGGGCCCAAAAAGGAAACACAAAGGAAGGATGAGAAGACTGAAGAAAAAGGAAGGGCGCTTGCTTCAACTGTGGGGAGATGGGACACTTCACTAGGGACTGCCCAAAGAGACGAGGACAAGGAGGGCAGGCGAATAATCTTGAGGCTAGTGGCTAGGATAGAAATAGGAAAATTTCTATAGTAGGTTTAATTTCTTTATCTGATTATGGAGTTAAGACTTTTTCTGATTCTGGTATTTTGATTTTGTAATCGATACTCTGCACTTTAATACTAGTATTATTTCTGAATTCCGCTGTAGGCTCAGACCCATAAGGATTATGGCCCATCTGTTTGAGATTAAGGTTTGAGGGATATCTGTGTTAGGCGTCAAATATGACGCATATATTCTGAGTTTTTGTGGGATATGATTTTATCATGCTTAGCTTCCTAAGAATCATTAGGGAACCTGATCTGTATCAGTAGTCTGTAAATATCTGAATAATTATGATTTCCAGTTTTGACATTGTCTAAAGAAGGTAATCCTCTGAGTGTCAATATGATATTGATTTCGGTCTTTGGGGTTGATACTTAGGGGAATTATTTTCTCAACCAATGTCTAATGGGAACCAAGTCTTCATTCTATCTGTACTCGCTTCCATCAATACACTCTATCCTATCGATCGAGTGTTCAACTTATAGATAGGAATCCTAATGGGTGTAAACATGTGTTTGAGACATGTTATGTTTGATGGTTGCAAGTGGATGCAAGTGGTTGCTAGTGGTTGCTCGTGGACGCATATACACACACTAGGCACTAGATCGACTCGAAAACACTCTCATACTGCATATGGATGTGTGAGCATTTTCAATTCTTGTGGATGCAAAATGGTTGATTCAGCACATGGATGTTGCATTTGAGTGAATGGTTGTGCACTCATATAGAAATAATATATATCATCAGAATTCTATTGCATACATGTTGGACTCATGGCACTGACATAATTCGCATTAAGGAGGTCAACTGAATCAGTAGACCGCCTGATTTTGCATTAGATAAGGAACATATACACACACTTTAGCATATGTTCATACAACATTAGAAGTTTTCTAAGGACAATGGATGCTTGTGGATGATGGTTGAGTAGATGGGTGATTGGATGGTAGGACGCATTCTTCTTAACTTGAAGATTTCGGGGACGAAATCCTTTTAAGTGGGGGAGAATGTAACACCCCGTGTATTCTATAACTGTGGAATTAACAAATTAAAGTATAATTAATTTGAAATCAAAGAACTAAGGGAAACGGGATACGCCATTGCGTTCGTCTCGGAAAAATACGCGAAATAGAGTCCGAGTTTTCGAAAAACGGAGTCTGTATGAAGAAGATATAGCCTCCGGAAGTTTCTGAATTAAGTTTAAAATTCGAACAGCTCAGAAAACAAGTTTAAAATTAAAAATCGGGCCCAATTGGCCAGGGCGGGAAAATTCCCGCCTAAGGCACCCAGGTCGACTGGGCTGTCGACCTGGTCTAGCCAGGTCGACAGGGCTGTCGACAGGGCAGTCGACCTGGTCCAGAGCCAGGTCGAACCCAGTCCAACCTGGCTGGCCTATTCTATGTTGGTCGATTTTCTGTAGTCTGCTTTGTCATTAGGGCTAGGTGGCAAGCTCTAATTGGTCCCTCTTGCGAATGAATGGCGACGATCAATCCAAGCAACATCGATGGTCCTAATCAGTTCATAAACTCTATAAAATGACCCTAGACTCTACCTAGGTTTCTTACACAATTCTCTAGCCTCCATTGCTCTCTTCTTCTAATTAAAAATAAAAATGGCGTCTCTGCTCTGCTGGAATTAAAACTAGAAGATAATCAACATCAGCCTAAGCAACTCAATTCAAACTAGAGATTAAAGTTTCTGCAAAGATTCTACAACAAGTTAAAGTTCTTTCTTTAATCCAATCAAGGCAAGTACAGTTATTCTCCGCTATAAACGTTAATTATAATTTTGATATGCATTTAAAACTGAGTTTGAGGTTGTATATATATTCTCTTCTGTTGGATCTGTTTTCTGTGACTGTTCTGTATTCCTTTCTTCTTTTCTGTTTCTATAGCCAGGCTACCACGAGCCTGTGCCCAATCTCATAAAGAGATTAACGTATGAACGCGAAATTTGGGACAATTAATGAATGATGCGAAATTTGACAAGACTAAATTGAATGTATGACTTTAGGTCTGAGGCATAAAATATACTGGACATGTGACTTGGGATTGGATGCATAAATTTGACTATGAACATGTAATTTATGCATGTTGTATGCATAGTTATGTTGTAATTTAGATTTGTAATTAATTAGAAAAATAAGCATATGTTATAAACTAGTTTTAGACCTATGCATATTCTGTGATAAAAGAAGAAGAGGAACCACTGTAAGATTACATATGATTTGAGACTTTGAGCAAAATGCATATAAAAGTCAAGATTTGATTTTTAGAAGATATGATTTAAAGATTTAGATTGTTGGGTATAGTTTGCATAATGATTCATGACTTAAAAAGAAGAAGCTTAGGTGTAAAAGATTAGCATTAATTAGGATATCTATTATTGTGATTACACCTAAATAGGGATTTTTGGATATATGGCATGCATTGGAATTAATGGTTATATTTGGTATAATTTATATGTGAATCTGCTGTAAAATGCTAGTTTAACAAAAATTGGAACATATGGTATAGGTTAAATTATGTCCATATTCTGCGCTATGTAAATGTATGCAAACATGGAAGTATATGATCATATTGTGAATCATGACATTATTTAGGCATATGAACTTAGGCCTAATTTATGGTTAGGCAAGGCATGTAAATAGAACCTTTAGAAATGTTAAATTTGCTAAATCTGCTAATTTGCCAAGTTGCCTAAACTGCTAGTTTTGTTATATTGCCTAGACTGCTAATTAGATTGAAATGCCTAATCTGTTAAAGTTGTCGGTTGAAATGCCTAACCTGTTATATGCCAAAATCTGCTAAGTTGCTAAATCTGTTAAATCCGTTAAGTCATATAAAATCTGTTATCTGCTATGTTGATATAATCATCCTGTTATTGATATAATCTGAATTGGCATATATATTGGGCGTGCGCATAAACGGTAAATTGTTAATTAATTGGCCGCAAAGATAAACATGGCTAACTCGAGGTTAGAATGAGTTTGCGGCGTAAATCTGCCCGGAACCGCCCGGCACATCCAGTGGCCGCAAACAATAGGTTCTAATGTGAGAAGTTGGTCATAACATGCGTAAGACACGAGGTTAGGTCTGGCTTGTGGCAGAAGTCTGCCCGGAACCGCCCGGCATATCCAGCGGCCACAAGCTACCGACCTAATGTGAGAGGTCTGTGCATTAATAATTAATTAATGCAAATCTAAGATAAGAATGACGTCTAAAAACGTATTGGGAAAAAATAGGGTTAAACCAAAGGGATTAATAGATGTAGTAAAACCCGTCCATGAATCTGTAGGCCCAATACAAAGTTAGACAAATCTGAAAAATCTGTACATCTGATCTGTTAGTCTGAAAACTTGTTAACTTAATTTGTGAACTAGTAAATCTGAATTCTGTATGTCTGAACTTGTAAACAAATAAATCTGAAATCTGTTAGTCTGGGGACACAAGGTTAGGAGGGGAATTACTTGTGTCATCTGTTGTTTGGGACCCATATTAGTCAGTAACCCTTTCTGGTATCAAAACTTTGACCCAACAGTAGGTAGGGTCCGGGCACGCTTACTGAACTAATTATAAGTGGTTCATTCTGATAATGGCGAGGGGTGTTGATGGTGCGTTCCAACCGGGTCATGTGCGTGCATGGATCCCGGTCTGCCTCTGAGGATGTAAGACGCCGTGACATCTGTAAATAGGTCTGTGCCAATTGGTTGTCACTTTAGGGAGTGATACACCCTACTGTGGGGCCGACACAGGATATTTATGTATTAGGGAGCCGATCGCTTGGGGTAGGGTTTTAGGGTACGCTTAGTTCTGTCTGTTTCTGTTGGTACCGTCTGTTTCTGTTGGGTGGTAACACATGTCTGTTTCTGTGTGGTACCGTCTGTTCGGGTGGTAAAGGCCCATTACTAGTGTACACCTAATTCCACATTCTGTCTCCATAGGGATAAATCTGTTTCTTCTTCTGTCTGTTTCTGATCGGGTAGTAAAGGCCCATTATTAGCATTCTGTTTCTGTTAAAGTATTCTGTACCCGTTCCTGCTTCAATTTAGACATTAGGGTGACACCTAATTCTGCTATACTAGTATTAGTGCAGAGAAGTGTAAAACAATAGTTTATATCATTCTGTTTTTCTGTTATATCTGCTACACCTGTTATAGTTATCTCACATCCAGTTTTATGTTCATATCATATTATTATTATCTGTTCATATGCTGAAAGTCACTGGACTTGCCAGACTTTTTGTCTGACCCTTGTTGTTTCGCCTCCTTTCTTCCGTTTCCCCCCCCCCCCAGGTTATCCAAGGAGGGAAATACTTTAGCTTGATCCGGATTTCTCTTTGCTTGAAGTGCTTAAAGTATGGCTTGGCTCTGTATAGCTTCCGTTCCATGGGGATTATGATTTTAAACTATGCATTTTGAAGGCTTTTGTACAAGACTGATATTTTGTACTTGAATTCTGAAATTGAAAGGATGTAACCATATTAATTTTCTGTTTTCGCTGTAATAAAGTTAAAATTTTTCAAGTACTGTTTTATCTGTCTTGTAAGTTTCTGTTCTGTTTACTAAAATGCTCCACAAAAGTTAAGGCATTCCCTTTGTGAGTGACCTTAACGGAGGTGGGGTGTTACAGCAGACATATCCCATTGTGTTCGGAATGAGGGTATTTAGCTAGGGCAACAGTCGTTCGGTTCAGATTAGAGTCCGTATCATTAAACAAGTATTTTTAGAAGTAAATGAATTAAATAATATAAATACCCCGCCTCTTTTCACGTTGGAAACCCTAGCCGCCACTTATCTTCTACGGCCACAGTTGTTCAAGAATTCAACCCCAAATCGCATCAGATCCAGCGCGATTTAGATCCTCCACATAAATCAAAATACTCCTTTCGATCTTCGATTCTAACTGGTTGGATGGCTTCTCGTCGCCTGAGGAGGCTGAATTTCTCATTCGAAGGGACGTCGTTCACAGGAGGATTCTGGCCAAGGGAGTTCATCGAACGCTGATCCCTTCAGGTTGGTGGCGTCTCTCACGTGGGCACGTTGTGTGGAAGTTGTGGATCGACCAACGGTGGCTCGTAAGTGGTAGCGCAGGATGATTTCCGATGGGAGATGGGTTTTGACGAGTTAACGGGGTCAGTATTTTCAGAAAGAAGAAGGTTAAAAAGGGGTTATTTTAATTAATTATTTCCATCTATAAATCAAATGTTCATAACCCCATAACTCTCAGAATTTCACGCAAATTCGAATCAAAACAGAACAGAAATTCAGATAAAAATTAACGGAGTGGAACCCAATGTGAGAATTCTCTCACTATAAATTTTCTATACAGTTATTATAACTGCGTATATGAACTGCTCCCCGTCGTCCACAGACCATTGAGGACTTGTTTGATTGTATTCTTTGTGAAAATTGATCGTGATGTGAAATGAATTATATATATAAGAAGTGAAAATTATATATATATGAAATGAATTATATATAATAGAAGTGAAAATTATATATATATATATATATATGAAGTGAAAACGATATATATACGAAATGTGAAAACGATATATATACACGAAATGTGAAAATGATATATATATATATATATATGAAGTGAAAATAATATATATATGAAATGAAATATATATATGAAAGTTGAAAAAAACATGTATGTATGAAGTGTGAATGAAATAAATATTCATTTGTTAAAAATATTATTTTTAACATATATATGAGATGTATAAAATTTTCATGTAGTGGAAAATTCAATTTTGATTAGAAATTGAAATGGAAGTGAAAATCGTTTTTAAAACGAATTTAAAACAATTTATTAAAATTCGTTTTAAAAGGAAATCGATGAAATATATATTATATATATATATAATATATAATGGCCTGAATAGAACGCGTCGCGCTGCGGCAGTTCATGAATTTCGACTATTGACTTCGAACGGACATTACGGGAGATTCGACTGTCGGATTCTCCTAAATCCAGAACCGTTGGGTTCGTATCGAAAAGAGCTTTCTAACGAATATTAGAGATTTAAAATCTAATGGCTGGATTTGGAATTATGTCCAAATCAAATTTGGAAAAGGTCGCTGTAAGTGCAGTTCGGTGGCAGTTATTGGAAACTGACTGTATGGGCCTTGATAAATTTATTGAAAATATCAATAATTAGTGTAAAATCATAAGAAATGATTTGGAAAGAATTGGGATGAAAAATTCCATATTTGAAAAGATAATTTTTTTTTTAATCAAAATCAACTAGTGATGAACTAGAATTATAATCCAGTATTTTTAAATAAATGAATTGGGTTTGAAATGGTTTTAAAAATAACCAGAATTTCCAATATATGAATTGGAATGGATTTGAATCGAAATTATCTTCGGAATATTTCGATATTGTAATCCGTGATTATATGGACATTGTGGAGGAATTTGGAAGATATATATCGTTATTTCAATACAACATTTGTTGATTTCAGAATTTGATATTGAATATAAGCCGATATATTTTCTATCCAGAGCCTTGTATTTAATATCGAATTGTATTTGGGGTTTTCCGTGAACTGTGTTTAAATGACATTAGTTCTTTAACCCAAGTAAAAGCAGGATTAATTTCCAGAAAATTGAACAATCAATAAGAAATGATTTTAGAGATTGAAACCAATTGGAGTTTGAATAAATCTTTAATTAGATTGTGAATGTATAGATGGTAATTAAATTACCAAAACATGAAATGTGATTGAACCAAATATTTGGTTGCTGATATTGCTTGTATTTGATTGATTGTTAGGATTGCGCTCGACCAGTTTATGAGCAATATAAGCTTTTACATTTAGCGTTGGGTTGGGTAGAAATACTGGTAGGCTAACAGCTTGTGAAACACTTCACGATTTAACTATGAGATGTGTAGCGATGTTGTTATGTTCATTTCAAACTTAATGAATGATTGTGAAATGATATTTTTCTTAAGTGAGAAGAATGTATTCCCGATTTTGGACAGGGAATGTTTTATAAAACAGAAAGGATTTCAAGGGCTAAAACCCGATGATTTCGAAATGATTTGGAAATGTATTATGGTTTTACATTGTAGTTCATCACATATTCGATTAGTTGCTGTTAATGATGCATCTGTTTGGTGGCGGAGAATTTATTCTCTTACTTAACACCCTTCTTTGAGACGTACGAGCTCAAAGGTTATGTGATTAATTGTGACTATTCATATGTGTGAATTGCTGATGTGAAGTACTATATTTTGAAAGTACTTGTGATTATTGTGTTGTGAAATGATTTTCCCTACTTCGGGATATGAAATGATTTGGTATGTGGCTAGAGATTCCGGTAACCCGGACGATAAAAAGTATGGGTGAGATGGGCGGTGTGTGCTTCCATGTGTGGGAGGTGCATCTTCGGTGTAGCCTGCTCCATAGAGGGTGGTGCACACACACACACACACACACACACACATATATATATATATATATATATATATATATATATATATATATATATATATATCGAGTTGCTTAGGTGTGTGCCCTTTGCCTTGTCTATGGGGAGCCCAATATTTGGTTGCATACTTATTTGTATGCATTGTTATGTTTTGGAATTCACATTTCCAAACGATTTGATTTGAGATCCCGAAGTGAAATCTACTTTGTTATAGAAAGTTAGATATGTATTTCAAATGATTTGAAATAGAAATCGGGAAATAAAGTCCAAAGGAATAGTTTCTGTAAATTGAATTAGATTTGGAAAATCTAAGTGTAGTGATTAATCTAAATGGGTAGATTGGGATATTGCATGTTGATTGATGCATAGTAGATCCATAACTATTGATTGTTGTTTACACACTGGCATTCATGGGGGTTAACCCGTTCCGCGTTAGCGGCGTGGTCCTGTGATTTGTTTTATCATTTATAAAGATTTGTAACTGTTTAGAGTTTCTCGCGCCAGTCCCATGACTGACCTGTAGTTTGCTTTTGCCTAGCAAACTCGGATGCCCCTATTTTCCACACGGGCAGTCGAGTAGTTTGTTTTGCAGATATTTATATTGAGTATGATTCTGGATTGAAGCTTAAAGCTATGTCCAGTGCATTTATCGTCTTCCGCTGTGTTATTTATCTATTTCCGTGGTGCATTGTATTACATTTATTGTAAATTTATTATTCGCTGCGTATTATTTCGATATACTCTGATTTGTTTTGTACTCTGATGTAACATTATTATGATGTTTATAAAAGTCTTATGTTATTTGTTCTGATGTGTTGTATGCCCAGAGTTAGCGTATGTGGGATTCGAACGGTCTTGGTCGGTTTAGCGATCGATTAGGCCCGGCCGAAATCTGTGTCGTTACAGCTGGTATCAGAGCTTTGGTTAACCCAAATCTTTGGGGTACAACTCATTAGAACTGAATAAAAGACTCTACAGAGGTTGGATTAGTAATATCCAATGAAAGAAACCTCATTAGAGATAGAATCAGTAGCATTCTAGAGTGAGTGACTCATTAGAGATGGGGTTAGTAATGCCTCATAATGAATTGAGAGTCGTATGTTTAGAAATAACGTATTTGTGATTATATATATAATCTGGCTTTAAAAATAGGATTTTGAGTATATATAAAGTTATATATTTGAAAAGCTAATTCACAAATTGATTGCTGGTTATGTTGTTTGATTTTTGGTTGATTAATTAGAATTTTGAACCATTTAGCCAAATTGAACAAATGTTGAACTGAATTGAAAATTGATAGAAAATGCATGCATATACATGTACTAACATTGAACAGGTCATAGTAATGAGGCTAGAGCAGAAGAATAAAATTGTTTGCCTGATAAATAGGTACATGTTTATTATATTTCTTGGGTTTTAGATGATTTTATGAGCCGATTGGCTAGCCCTTGGCTTTTTCTTTTTCTTTTGGATTGGTGAGGGTCATGGGAGGCTATTTGAAATATCTTGAAGCTCCCGGTGCAGGGAGGTTATGGCGAAATTTAGGGTGTTAGCAAAATTTTTGAAAAGTTTGAGAAGTTTTTAGAAACTGAAAAGTTGAAGAACTTAAGCCATAAAAAAATGGAAGTTGAGTTGATTTGTTAAACAACTTTCAGCTTCGTTCCTTTTCGAGGACGAAAAGTTTTAATTGAGGGAGATTGTAATAACCCGAAAATCCGAGCCAATTTAAAAATTTTAATTTGGCTATTTTACTGGATTTTAAATATTTAAAATAAATTATTTTAAATAATAACGACGAAAAGTATGTTTGAATCGATGTTTGAAAATAAATATATTTATTTTAAATTATAAACATGGCCTGAAATGGCGCGGCAGTTTCAAATTTTGAATTTGAACTTTGACTGACTATACCAGGTGCAAAATAAAACGGATTTTAGTGAAACCAAAAATATTTAAATCTATTTATGATTATCTTTCTAACGAATCTGAAAAATCGATGTTTCATAGCGGGAATCAAAAGTTATGGCTAAATGAATTTTCAGAAAGGTCGCTATAGAATTTATATAGCCCGTGAAAATAGCCATTTTGCAAACGACCTCAGAATTCGACGAAACCACATTTGTTGGATCCGGGATGTCAAATTATTGCTAGGTTTCAAATTCCATAATTTTTGAAGTTAACATGTGAGCGTGGCAAAGGAAAATGTGTTTGGTCGATTTCTGTTAAATTGGATCGACCAGAAAATGGCCATTTTTCAAATGGTCTCAGAATTCGACGAAACTAGTTTTGTTGGGACCGTATCGTCGAAAATAGCTAGATTTATTTTTTTGGAATTTTTGGGATCAGTATGTGGCTCCGGCAAATTGAAATGTACGTTCAAATCAAATATTGAATGTTTTATATTTTAATTTGAAGAAAAACTGACTGAGACAGTCGAATTGGCTCACCAGACATATCCCATTGTGTTCGGAATGAAGGTATTTAGCTAGGGCAACAATCATTGGGTTCAGATTAGAGTCTGTATCATTAAACAAGTATTTTTAGAAGTAAATGAATTAAATAATATAAATACCCCGCCTCTTTTCACGTTGGAAACCCTAGCCGCCACTTATCTTCTACGGCCAGAATTGTTCAAGAATTCAACCCCAAGTCGCATCAGATCCAGCGCAATCTAGATCCTCCACATTAAACATAATTCAAAATACTCCTTTCGATCTTCGATTCTAGACCGGTTGGATGGCTTCTCGTCGCCTGAGGAGGCTGAATTTCTCGTTCGAAGGGACGCCGTTCGCAGGAGGATTCCGGCCAAGGGAGATCGTCGAACGCCGAGCCCTTCAGGGTGGTGGCGTCTCTCACGTGGGCACATCGTGTGGCAGTTGTGGATCGACCAACGGTGGCTCGTAAGTGGTGGCGCATGCTGATTTCCGATGGGAGATGGGTTTCAACGAGGTAACGAGGTCAGTATTTTAAGAAAGAAGATGGTTAAAAAGGGGATTTAGTTAGTTATTTTAATTAATTATTTCCATCTTTAAATCAAATGTTCATAACCCAATAACTCTCTCGTACGAGGTCGGAAAAATGCAAAACCAGATCCATTGGAATCGTATTCAAGAACACTATAGCATACTGACCAAAACCAAAATGGACATTGTAACAACCCGGAAATTCTGAGCCAATTTAAAATTTTTATTTTGGCGATTTTAATGAATTTTGATTATTTAAAATGATTTATTTTAAATAATAACGACGGAAAATTTATTTTCGATGAAGTTAAAATGAATAAATTTATTTTAATTATAAAACGAGCCTGAAATGGCGCGGTAGTTCAAAAATTCGACTTCGAATTTCAAATGAATTTACAGAATTCAATATAAGTCAGAATTGAACGAAACAAGAGATATTTGAATCTGTTCGATGATATCTTTCTAATGAATGTAAGAAACTGAGATTTCGTTTTATAAGTTGGAAGATATGTCCAGTTTAAAATTTAGAAAAGTCGTTGTGGAATTTATATATATTTTAATATATATATAAAGGCCCTTAAGAATGGCCATTTTTCAAACGGTCTCAGAATTTGATGAAATTGGTTTTGTTAGGACCGTATCGTCAATACGAAGCTAGGAATAATTTTTCTGGAAATTTTAGAGTCAATATGTGGCCCCGGTAATTAAAATGTACGTTTAATTTTAATATATATTGATTTTAATTTCAATATATATTGATTTATACTTTAATTTTGATAAAAAATGTTCGAAACGATCGAGTTGGCTTACCGGGCATATCCTATTGTGTTCGGAATTGGGGTAATTAGCTAGGGGCGACAGTCGTTGGAGTTCGTTTCGAGTTAGGACGGAAAATTTCATTAGAAAATAAATATAAGAATTTAATAATACTATTAAATATATATAAAGGGTCATATCATCAAACCCTAACCCTCACATACCTAACCCGCCGCCAGTTCGTTCGGAGGGCCAGAAATCACGCGATTTCGTGAGCCAAATTCTCATGGTCCACTTATCGATTTACAAAACCCCTAAAATAAATTCGAAGAGAACTTCTTCCTCTCTAAATCCCTACTCACTAGATCGATGCTCGTGTAGTAAATAGGGAGAATTCCACCCTCAACGTCGTCGACTTCGCACGCCAATTCCCGGCGCTAGGAGATATCTGGTCTGAAGTGGTTGGGGTGGAGGTGCTTGGCGGTCGGCGCTTGCACGTGGAGTTGTCCGATCAGGTGGCGGCCCCTCTGGTTGCGCGGAAATCGAGGTCAACATGAACGAGTTTTGGGCTACGGCGGCTCTGAATGTTTTAAGCGAGGAAGAGGGTTAAATTAAGGGTTAAGTGTTTAATTAAGGAATTAATTAATATTTAATTATTCAATTTTGAAATCAAATGTTTATATCGCTATAACTTGTTCATACGAGGTCGGATTTCGATGATTTTTGATGCGTTGGGTTCATCTCAACGAGAGCTTCGCAATGGACTGATTGGAACTAAAACAGAGCACATCAGAATTTTTGGCAAATTCGAATCAAAACAGAACAGAATTCAGAAATAAAACCGATCCCACGGTGAGAATTCTCTCACTATAAATTTCAAAGGTTTAAACTTTCGAACTTCCCTCCAACTTGTCACTAACTCCCAATGTCTGAAAAGGTGTCATTGACTAATGAAAAGTTGTGCCTATTCTACTCATATCCATTCAATTTCTATATATACACCTATTCTCTCTACCTTTCATTTACAATCCAGAACAATATTCTTCATATGTATTCTCTTCAAAACTACCAATTCAATGGCTTCCTCAAGCTCATCTCAAAAATTGAAAATAACCAAAACTATCAAAGGTTATCTTCATAATGACAATGAAGTTATTAAAATGTATGCTAACTATTTAGCAAATGCTATGGTTAACATGGGTGCTTTTGCCGTCTTTGGAGATTTTCCTCCCCACAATATTATTTCTCTCTACGAACACAATGAAGTCTTGAGTCTAATTGACTCTCGCGATAACGACGAAGTGTGTTATCCCAATTTTGTCAAGATGTTCTATGCGAACCTTAATCGTGGATTTTACGAAGGCAACGAAGACCAAATTTGGAGTAGCGTCAAAGGCAGAAAATTGTTCTTGATGCCGAACTCTTAGGCAATATTTTAAATTGTAGAAGCACGGGCACGGATTTTTCATATTTCAAAATCTATGAAACCGATTTAGAGACATATCATGATATATTCCAAGTTGATGTTCAAATGGACTTCAAAAATTGCTTCTTTCATCCAAAAACAAGAATCGTAAACCTTCTCCTTCAACATACCATCACTCCCCGTTTCAGAAATTTCAACAACCCAACTCTCAAGGTTCAAAAGGATCTCTTTGCTACTATTGGTGGCTATACCATCAATTGGGACGACATGATGTTGATGAAATCAAGCCCATAGAATTGTCATCAAGAGAAAACACTCTCTACTATGGTGTTTGTCTCACTTGCATTTTCAAATACTTTGGAGTTGATCTTCACAGAGAAGAGTTTGTTCCTAGAAAAGTGTTCGATTCATCAAGTATGCATCTCATGCAAATTCCTTTCACTTTCAAACAATATGAGACATTCGAAGCCAAACAAGCTCGAATGCAACAACAACAAGTGCTAATGGAAGTCGAAGAAGAAGAAACTTCTATAGAAAGTGTTGAGTGTCCAACCAACACTAGACATATTTCCAAAGAAATGATTGTTCAAAATCAAGTCAAAATCACCAACAATCAAAAGAAGCTTAAGAAGAACTTTTCAAAAATGACCAAGTTCATGGTCAAGATTGGAAGAAAGCTTGGAATCTCACCTTCCTCATCATCATCATCTGAAAACTAGTCTATCTAATTTAATCTATCTTTGTGTATTCTCTTATATTTGCTTGTATTTACTTTCAAATCTCGTATTTAGTATGTCTTATTAGTTGGATGTACTTGCTTTCTTTGCAGTAATGAATGGAGTTTTATTTGTCTTAAAATTATGTTCAAGTTACTGTAAAAACCTTAGAGTTAATTCAACAAATAATATAAGATCAAAAGATTCAAAAATTTAAAAAAATTCAAAATTTTTAATAGCATATGCTGACATACATTTATGTATATGTCGACATATAACTGCCAGATTTTCAAATCTTTTCAAATTTTAAAATTAAATAACTAACTCATATCCATTCAAAATCAAACGAATTCCAGAGCTTATTTAAGCCTATTTCTTCACGAAAAATTAATTATTCTATTTTATTCATTTCTTCTCAAATCAATGGAAAATCCAATTCATAATCTTAGTGAAAATCTTGAAGAAACCTTGAAACCTTTCAAGAATATCCTCTATATATTTCTATGAAACTAGCGTCATCTTGAATTAAGCCAAATAAAGATGTTTAAACAACAAGAGAAGTGTTTTGATGCAATTCAGTGGCTATTCTCTTCTCTTTTCAGAGATTAAGATAACAATCTCGCTATGGCTCCACTAACCAAAGAAGATAAAGATTGGGAAGTCATCAAGAAGGATCCAATCTTTGGAGAAGATTGTTGGGTTGAAGTCCCAAGAATTGTTTAATTAATTGGTATGGTTGATTTGATTGATTTGTTTGAATTGAATTCTACAACTTAAAACTTATATATATTAAAACATATGGTGTGGTGTGCTTTAATTTGGTTCGGTCTGTATATTTGATACCAAACAAATGTAATTATAATACTTGGATTAGTTTGTATTTGATAATCATGATGTTAGAAATTTCTATTATAGGATTATATAGATTAAGGAGGAGTATTTTACTTTGATTTAGGAATTATTTAGTTACTTATAGGTCTTAATTAGATAATTATATAGGGGGAGTAGTTTTAGAACTTCTTTTTGATAATGCCAAAGGGGGAGAAATTATAAAATATAGACATAGTTCACAGGATTCATATTGACAGGGGGAGTATTTGAAGGATCGTCATAAATAGGTATATACAGGTATGATATTTTATAAACTAAGGTTGTCATCTTCAATAGGGGGAGATTGTTGGAGAAAGGTGTTTTTCTGACAAGAACCTTATTTCAATAGTAATTGATTATAAAATATATACTAACACTTTTGTTTAGGATACACACACACACATATGCAGGATTTATATACAGGAATTGTTACTAAAGACTGTACAGTTTAAAGATATTAGAGATTCAAAACTCAGAGATAATTCAAGACTCATGAGTATTGAAGATTCCAAGAGTTCAAGAACTCAAGATAAATATAGTAATAGAGTCTAGATTATGTAAGACTCTGAATAGCACTCTTGGTTCAAATCTAAATTGAAATTTTGTTTTTCAAATTCTATTTTCAATCTCTATATTCTCTATTTTATTTTCTTTACTTTACTTTTGATTTCAAACTCAAGTTTTATTAGTTTTATACATTTATAATTTTATATACTTTATATTTATATAGTTTTAACTCTATAATTTTATAAATATGTTTATATATTTTATATTTATGTTTTCATATGATTTTCTACTTTATAATATTCATTTATAATACTATGTTTTAATTTAAGAATTTCTAGAATTATATATATGTATATGTATATATCAAAACACTTGAAAAATGCTCAAAATTCAATTTTTAAACATGGTATGTCGGCATACATTTTCATACATGTCGACATATAACTGTCATTTTTTCAAAATTAACAGGAAGTGTCTTTTCACTATTTGTGATGGTTCTGAAACGTTGCAATCATTCAAATGTTATAAATAAAGGATGATTTCGAATTTTTTGTTCATTCTTCCTCTCCGTCTTCATATCCTTTCATTGCACCATTATTCATTCTCATTTTTATGATTTCTACACTTATACTCTGTCGAATTCAATTCTATTTTCATAAACTTCTTCCATTCTCACTTTCTACTTATTACTCTCTGAATCAAGTGCTATTGATGAGTAATAGGGTTGTTTGAAATTATTTGGGTTGTGTAAGTAATCGGTGGTATTCTTTGTAGCCATGAAATCAAGGATGGGTAATTGGTGGTATCTCCTGTAGCCAAGAAATCAAGGAGGGTACACTTCATCAAGTGTGTGTGGAATCGGTGGTTTCCCCTGTAGCCATGAAATCGAGGAGGATTGCAATTGGATACTGATATAGTAATAAAACTCTGCACAATCCAGCATTATGCGGGACTGGATGTAGGAGCAATTTCAAACCAGTATAAAATCCGGTGTGTTCTTTCCTTCTCTACACTTTATTTTTGTTTGTCTTTGTGTTTATATTTGATTTTGTGTTTGTGATTATTTCGGTAGTGTTTGATTCAAATAGTAGATCATATAAGTTTTAGATTTTGTTTAAATTCTCAAAAACACTATTCACTCCCTTCTAGTGTTTGTTTTGCCTTAACGATACATTCTGAGATCCCTAACAATTGGTACAAGAGCAAGGTATTTCAAAAAGTTCATAATTTGATTTTTGGAAATAGTGATAATGAAAACCAACAATGGTAGCAATAATGGTTCTTTTGTAGAGGGTCGATCCACTGTTAGACTACCTCTGTTTAATGGTAGTAATTATTCATATTGAGCATGCAGAATGAAAATCTATTTACAATCAGTATGATTAGAAACATGGAATAGTGCACAAAATGAATTTGTTGAACCTACAACTGCTTTTTCACAATGGACAAATGAACAAAAGACTACTGCACAAAATTTCAAGAGACAGTGCATTCATTAACAATACTTGGAAAAACTTATTCTAAAGTAAATCAAGTCAGAAAAATATTGACTTCGTTTACTCCAGAATGGTATCAGAAAACTTTGGCGATTGAAGAAGAAATTGATGTCAATGAAATAAAGATTGAGGAGTTGATCTGAAATCTGATGTCTTATGAAGTCCAATCACAGAAGAGAAAGGAAAACAGGCCCACTGAGAAGAAATCTATTGCATTTAAAGCAACATCAAATGATTCTGACTCGAGTAGTGAAGATGATGAAGAAACAACTCTTATGTCAAGTCATTTTAGAAAAATTCTGAGATATAGAAGGAAAAATTATAACTAAGGAAGTTCAAAAAGTAATGATGGTCGATGTTATGACTGCAACAAACCGGCCATATAAAGAAAATGTGTCCATATCCAGATAAATCAACTCAACAAATAGACAACAGTAATTCGTCAAGAAAGAGAAAGAAAGCATATGCAGCAATGTTAGATGATTCAGATTCAGATTCATCATCAAGCGATGAAGAGCCAGAAACCAGAAATTTGAATATGTGCTTTACGGCAATTCAGAATTCGAAGAAAAGGATCTAAAAACTGGGTATGCCACAATTAATTTTTAATTTTATTTGGTTGAATGGTTGCTTTGTTTGTTTGCTTTGTTTTGAATATAAAACTAAAACTTAAAATTTAATCTTGAAATTTGAACTATGAAATTCAAAATAGTAGTATAATAATAAGTAACGAATAAAATAATAAATAAATTGTTTGGATGTTTGTTAGGATTAGAATTATTTCAGGATATCGTTAAAGCTGAAATATAAATCGATAATTTAAATCGCATTTCACAATAATCAAACTTTCTATGAAAATGGGTACATATGTTGACATACATATGTCTATATGTTGACATATCTGACCAGTAATTTGAAATTTAAATTTTGAATTTCAAAGGTTTAAACTTTCGAACTTCCCTCCAACTTTTCACCAACTCCAATGTCTGAAAAGGTGTCACTGACTACTGAAAAGTTGGGCCTATTCTATGCATATCCATTCAATTTCTATATATACAACTATTCTCTCTACCTTTCATTTACAATTCAGAACAATATTCTTCATATGTATTCTCTTCAAAACTACCAATTCAATGGCTACCTCAAGTTCATCTCAGAAATTGAAAAAACCAAAACCATCAAAGATTCTCTTCATAATGACAAAGAAGCTATTAAAACCGATGCTAACTATTTAGCAAATGCTAAGGTTAACATGGGTGCTTTCGCCGTCTTTGGAGATTTTCCTTCCTATAATCTTATTTCTCTCTTCGAACACAACGAAGTCTTGAGTCTAATTGACTCTGTTATAACGACGAATTGTGTTATCCCAAACTTGTCAAGATGTTCTATGCAAACCTTAATCACAAATTTTATGAAGGCAACAAAGGCCAAATTTGGAGTAGCATAAAAGGCTACAAATTGTTCTTGATGCCGAACTCTTAGGCAATATTTTAAATTGTAGAAGCACGAGCTTGGATTTTTGGAATTTCAAAATCTATGAAATCGATTTAGAGACATATCATGATATATTCGAAGACGACGTTCAAATGGACTTCAAAAATCGCTTCTTTCACCCAAAAACAAGAATCGTAAACCTTCTCCTTCAACATATCATCACTCCCCGTTTCGGAAATTGCAACAACCCAACTCTCAAGGTTCAAAAGGCTCTCTTTGCTACTATTGGAGGCTATACCATCAATCTGGCCGACATAATCTTAATGAAATCAAGCCCATAGAATTGTCATCAAGATAAAACACTCTCTACTATGGTGTTTATCTCACTCGCATTTTCAAATACTTTGGAGTTGATCTTCACGGAGAAGAGTTTGTGCCTAAAAAAGTGTGTGATTCATCAAGCATTCATCTCATGCAAATTCCTCTCACTTTCAAACCATATGAGACATTCGAAGCCAAATAAGCTGGAAGTCGAAGAAGAAGAAACTTCGTTAGAAAGTGTTGAGTGTCCAACCAACACTCGACACATTTCTAAAGAAACGATTGTTCAAAATCAAGTCAAAATCACCAACAATCAAAAGAAGCTTAAGAAGAACTTTTCAAAAATGACAAAGTTCATGGTCAAGATTGGAAGAAAGCTTGGAATCTCTCCTTCCTCATCATCATCTGAAAACTAGTCTATCTAATTTAATCTATCTTTATGTATTCGCTTATATTTGTTTGTATTTGCTTTCAAATCTCGTATTTAGTATGTCTTAATTAGTTGGATGTACTTGCTTTCTATGAAGTAATGAATGGAGTTTTATTTGTGTTAAAATCATGTTCAAGTTACTGTAAAAACCTTAGAGTTAATTCAAAAAATAACATAAGATCAAAAGATTCAAAAATTTATAAAAATTCAAAATTTTCAATAGCATATGCCAACATACATTTATGTATATGTCGACATATAACTGCCAGATTTTCAAATCTTTTCTAATTTTAAAATTAAATAATTAACTCATATCCATTCAAAATCCAACGAATTCCAGACCCTATTTAAGCTTATTTCTTCCACAAAAATTCAATTTTCTATTTTATTCATTTCTTCTCAAATCCATGGAAAATCTAATTCATAATCTTAGTGAAAATCTTGAAGAAACCTTGAATTATTTCAAGAATATCCTCTCTATATTTCTATGAAACCAACGTCATCTCGAATTAAGCCAAATAAAGATGTTTGAATAGCAAGAGAAGCGTTTTGATGTAATTCAGTGGCTATTCCCTTCACTTTTTAGAGATGAAGATAACAATCTTGCTATGGCTCCACTAACCAAAGAAGATGAAGATTGGGAAATCATTAAGAAGGATTCAATCTTTGGAGAAGACGGTTGGGTTGAAGTCCCAAGAATTGTTTAATTAATTGTTATGGTTGATTTGATTGATTTGTTTGAATTGAATTCTATAACTTAAAAGTTGTATATATATTAAAACATATGGTGTGGTGTGCTTTGATTTGGTTTGGTTTGTATATTTGATATCAAACAAATTGAATTATAATACTTGGATTAGTTTGTATTTGATAATCATGATGTTAGGAATTTCTATTATAGGATTATATAGATTAAGGGGGAGTATTTTACTTTGATTTAGGAATTATTTAGTTACTTATAGGCCTTAATTAGATAATTATATAGGGGGGTAGTTTTAGAATTTCTTTTTGATAATGCCAAAGGGGAAGAAATCATAAAACATAGACATAGTTTATAGGATTCATATTGACAGGGGGAGTATTTGAAGGATCATCATAAATAGATATATACAGGTATGACATATTGTAAACTAAGGTTGTCATCATCAATAGGGGGAGATTGTTGGAGAAAGGAGTTTTGCTGACATGAACCTTTTTTCAATATTAATTGATTATAAAATATATACTAACACTTTTGTCTAGGTTATTTATATATATATATATATATATATATATATAAACACACATATGCATGATTTATATACAAGAATTGTTACTAAAGACTGTACAGTTTAAAGATATTAGAGATTCAAAATTCAGAGATAATTCAAGACTCATGAGTATTCAAGATTTTAAGAGTTCAAGAATTCAAGATAAATATAGTAATAGAGTCTAGATTATGCAAGACTCTGAATAACACTGCTTATGTAAGACTCTGAACAACACTCTTGGCTCAAATTTAAATTTTGTTTTTCAAATTCTATTTTCAATCTCTATATTCTCTATTTTATTTTCTTTACTTTACTTTTGATTTCAAACTCAAGTTTTATAAATTTTATACATTCATACTTTTATATACTTTATATTTCTATAGTTTTAACTCTATAATTTTATAAATATGTTTATATTTATGTTTTCATATGATTTTCTTCTTTATAATATTCATTTATAATACTATGTTTAAATTTAAGAATTTCCGGAATTATATATATATCAAAACATTTGAAAAATGCTCAAAATTCAATTTTTAAACATGATATGTCGACATACATTTTCATACATGTCGACATATAACTCTCATTTTTTCAAAATTAAAAGGAAGTGTCTTTCCACTATTTGTGACGGTTCAGAAATGTTGCAATCTTTCAAATGTTATAAATAGGGGCTGATTTCGAATTTTTTGTTCATTCTTCTTCTTCATCTCCTTTCATTACACCATTATTCTTTCTCATTTTTATAATTTCTACACTTATACTCTGCCAAATTCAATTCTATTTTCATAAACTTCTTCTCTTCTCACTTTCTACTCATTACTCTCTGAATAAAGTGCTAATGATGAGTTATAGGGTTGTTTGTAATTGTTTGGGTTGTGTAAGTAATCGGTGGTATCCTTTGTTTCCATGAAATCAAGGACGGGTAATTGGTGGTATCCCTTGTAGTCGTGAAATCAAGGAGGGTATACTTGATTAAGTGTGTGTGGAATCGATGGTTTCCCTTGTAGCCGTGAAATCGAGGAGGATTGTAATTGGATATTGATATAGTAATAAAACTTTGCACAATCTAGCATTGTGCGGGACTAGATGCAGGAACAATTCTGAACCAGTATAAAATCCAGTGTGTTCTTTACTTTTTTGCACTTTATTTTTGTTTATCTTTGTGTTTGTGTTTGATTATGTGATTTTTTTCTATAGTGTTTGATTCATATAGTAGATCATTAAGTTTTAGATTTTGTTTAAGTTCTCAAAAACACTATTCACCCCCCTCTAGTGTTTTTTTTTCCTCAACGATCCATTCTGCAATCCCTATCACTAATAACATAATGATGAGATGCGCTTGGACCAGTCCGTACGTATTTGGGATAAGGAGCTTAATAGGGCCGATCATCATGGGTGTATGGAGACACGTAAGGAGCACGTTCGACTTATTACTCAACGGGACTGGTAGGAAGTATGGGACTTCTACAGGACATGAGGATACTGCGATATGAACCTCTATGATAGATCTAAAGAAGTTGTACCCACAGAGGTATGGTCTGTATAGTTCCATCAAGTAGTATGCCTTGGTTGTATCTTTGATGGTAGGTAACCTAAAGAATGCTTGGGACGAGGTTTGGATGATTCGGCGGCTTCCTCAAGGGGAAGGCTTCGTGGTCGGGACCCAACAAAGAATATTAGGTTGTAGGATGCCTATCATCGTCAGTCAGAGCATGTGCGAGAAAGACTAGGGCTAAGGTAAGAGGCTAATAACCTTTTACTATCAGGTCATTGGATTAAGTACCACATGTTTGTTTAGATTGGATGTTAGGACGGTCATTTAGCTCTTTGAAATTTCTTTTATTAGTAGGGGGTAGGCTGGGTGGGGCCTTGGAGAGTTATCAAAGAGACAGGCCTATCTTTGAAGATTTTTATTGTACGCCTACCAAGGATGTCCCTTACAGATATGTAGAAATCCCTCAGTTGAGTTTTGTAGAGGAACTCGGGGATTAATGCGCTCTTATAGCGCAGCGGTAGAGGCTTATTCACTTTCGCAGCATAACCTAGTACGCTTTCATTGCGTAGCATTGGAGGTCCTGTACATTTTTATAGTGCAATGATGGAGACCACTCGAGGAGGGTACTATGGCGAATCCCACGATATATTGGGCATATAGCTACATATATTATTTATTTGGTTAATCCACTGAGGAGTAGATGGGCACGATTTATGCAGAAAAATCAAAAGTGTATTGTGAGATAAAACTGAAAAACTTAATAAATATTAATTAGTGATAGAATGGTACATGTAGTGTTATTTGTAGAAAGTATAATTTATCCATTCACCAAAACTTTTGTTCTGACCTCATCATCATAACAAACCCGTAGGTTAGACGGGTGGCTAAGATTCTGTAAGTTAGAGACACTTGTTAGATAATGTCATTTGTCCTCCCCTCAGTGATTCCTTTATCCTCTCCCTCAATGTTGACACTTTAAATAATAAACCTTCTTTGGATTCTCATTTGTGATCCACTATCGCATTATAGCTAGCAAATACATTAGATGTATTTCAATTGTAGGAAGATAATGCTCTTACTAGTTGATAAGATGCATTCATATTGTATTGCTTATTCCCTTTCAATGATCCAATGACTTGGAGGAATTTTCTATCATTTGAATATGCACATGACTTCAGGTCATTCAATATTGATGTCAATCGACTTTCTAAAATATAAAATAATATATGCATAATTTATAATATGAGCTCATGGAAGCTTCAGTTTGTTAATTAAATATTTGCATATATGTGTATATACGTGTGTCACGTATTACATATGCAATTGATTTGCATATTCTCTCTCATTAAAGTTATTGATTTTAGAACAAATTGTTTATAATGTTTCAATCACTAATTTTTGCTTATCAAGCAATGTCAACGTGAATCTTAAAGAACTTTTCATAATATCCAAAATATCTGATTTGGAACTGTATTGAACTTCTGGTTCAAATGAAATATATGAACAACTTCGAGTTGTTAATCCATATTGAACTTCTGGTTCAAATAATATATATAAACAATATCAAGTTTGTTAAACTGTATTGAACTTCTGGTTCTAATGTATTGAACTACTGGTTTAACTGTATTGAACTTCTGGTTCCACTGTATTGAACTTCCGGTTCAAATAAAATATTTAACAACTTTGAGTTGTTAAAATTTATTCTTCAATACACTATGTGCAATACAGGCTTTTAAAAATTGTGCAATTTTTGGATGCATTATTATTATCGCATATGATTTAACTTCTTTAAGAAGTGTAATGTTATTATTTCATACGGTTTGAATAAAGCTTCAGGCTTTCAAATTATGAAGTATTTAAAATTCATTGATTGAGGAACTTCGAGTTCCTATGCATATATATATATATATATATATATCAGTTTTATAAATTTGTGATGAACTTCTGGTTCTCAATCTTTTAACATACTTTTAATTTAACGGCTTTTACATTTTGCTAATTTTCAAGATTTCAAACTTGTAAACTTCATTGAAAAGTTTCTTTTTTTTCATATATAAAAGTTCAGGTCTCAGATCTGATTTATACAACTTCTTCCATTACATTAGATATTAGTTGCCAAATACATCGAATAATAATACATATGTCTATTCTTTTTCCAAACACAAACATACATTATTTAACTTACAATAGCCAATACTTTTAATACATTTGTAATAATATGATAATACAATATATATTACTATAACAATATATTTAATGCATTCATTATAAATATAATGGAAATAACCATTATACGGTCTAAATATATGAATAAAATAAATAAATTTTACTTAAATCAACATAGTAAAATTTGGATCTAGCTACAGTATTGATCAACGACAAAACCGAAATAAACAACTTATAGTTGTACTACATTCCCAATAATCATATTTTCTAACATACCATATATATGCATAATATCTTATCGAGAATTGAGTAGAAGCATAACTATAGAACTGAGATTTTATATTCTTTGATATGAACAGTCCATAAACTTGCAGATCTATACATAAAATTCACAACATAAAAATTAAATGTTTTAGGTTCAAATTATACAATCCATATAAAAATCTTTTAGATCTTTCTTTTTATATCTCTTACCATTATAAAAACTGCAGGTTCTAAATTTTTCATTTCTATAACAAAAATTGCTTCAACATACACTTTAGGTGTGCTAAATTAAGATTAGTTTTTAAATCTTAGCGTATGATCTTCGAGATGCATATTTTCTTTAGTCACTGAATTTGCATCATCAACTTTGATATTTGAAAATATTTCAATGAAAATTCTTTTATAGACATATCAAAATATAATATCGCTTTTGGGATATTCCATAAACACCATTTAGGAAAAAATTATGAATTTTTTTTCTATAAATATTTTGTTACCTTTAATTGTAGAAATCTCTTCTGGAGATATTTTATTATTTTCAAATAAACAGATCTCTTCTAGAGATATTTTACTATTTTCAAATATACAAATATCCTCTAAAGATATTTTGTTATCACCGCTTCTGGGAAGAACTTATCTCCTCCAGAGATAAATATATACAAACTATTGAAATGTCATATAAATATACAAAAATACATATCAAACCTTAAGTGCATTCACAAAATTAGGTGTATTAAATAAAAATAAGATTCAAGAGAGAAAAGAAACCACTACTTCTGGAGTGTATGATATTCCTTCAGGGAACATATCTTTTATTTATGTAATTGCAATGCAACAAAAAAAATTCTCCAACATCTCTTATAGGATGTTGGATTTTCTGTATAAAAATAAATCTCTAGAACATCTCTTCAAGAGATTAATATGCATACTATATCTTCAAGATATTCAGTTAATATAAACTTTACATGAAAGATGTCAGTAAGATGAAACCAGTTTAGAGATTTTCTATTGAATCCAATATTATTGTCACATATTATGATGTGTGTGTCTCTTTTAACTTCTTCTGGAAGTACAATCTTTTCATGTCACAATATTTAAGAAAGCTTCAGGCTTTAATTTTTCTTCTTCAACATATGAACTTCAAGTTCATATTATTTCAGATTCCAAAGAATTAATCTACTTTATGATTTTTCACTTTTTTATTTTTCATAATTCACTTTTGGTGATATATCAATATTAGATCTGAACTTAATACGATCTTCCAGATACGTATTATATTTATATTTGTTTCTCTAAGAAACAATAAAACATTTCTTCGGAAATATGAATTATGTAACAACATCAAATTAAATTTGATGACTTTATTTGAATAGATAAGAACAAAAAAAATTCGAATCCAAAAAGAATAAATCACTACAATCAACATCTCATTTTTAAATCATGTAGGGATCTCAAAACTATATAATTTGAGTATAATTTTGAGATCAACAATATGATTACATCAAAAAAATCAGATCTATAATAGAGTGAGATCTGAAATATGATTAACAAAATAAGAATCAGATCTCAAAGTGTAGATCTATATGAGTTCTAACATTAGAAGACTAAAAAAAAGTCTAGAAGATAATACAATAGATTTGGATCTAGAATGAGATGAGATCTAACAAAAATGAAGATTTGAAAAATCAGATCAAGCAGATCAAAAAAATAACCTACTGTTTTGAGATCTATAATTAGATCGGTTCGAACATCGTGTTGATAACGTGTTATAAAACGAACACAGAACAGAAGAAACAAAGGAGAGAGGGCATTTCTATTCATTCAGATGTGTGTTTATTTCTATTACGTTGGCTACTTTATATATAGGCTTTGGAGCTGATGTTAGACTTATTCCCATAATGTGGGACTAAATAGAATATGACAAGAGCATATTCACTCATATATATTACAACAGTAAGCATTTATCTACTATTATATTTTATTCCCTTCCGCTGTGAGATTTCTATTATGAGCTCTGATATATTTATCTTTGACTTTCTGTAGGATACAAGACAAACCAACTCAAGCTTCGATAGATTTGGATTTTTGAAAAAATTCAGGTCTTTCGAAATTCGGGTTGTTGCTAAAGGGTAATCAGAGCCACTATAAAGAATTACATGGTTGTTAGCCATAATGATGACTCAATACTAAATTGTATTGAGGAGTCATAGTCAAGTCATCCACTTAGTGGATTTTGTAGTCTTTCTTCTTGATTCATTCTTCAATCTTCCGGATGAGTAACTTGATACAATCTCCAATTGCTTAGAGTTAAGTTGAGTATCTGTTTCCTAAACTCTTATAGTTTAGCTAACCCATGCCATAAGTTGCCTAATCTTTATTTGAATCTTATTCAATTACTTGTATGCACTATAGTAGAGTAGAAGAATCCAAATATAGGACCAAGAATGTCAACACATGGGTCTTATAAACTCAGACCCAAGTCATCAAGATGACTGGGTATCGAGTCCGGGGCTTAGTACCAAGTTTTGTCATAATATAACATTTTTCTTTTTAGCATCCTCTAAGTGTATGTTTAAATCAATCTGATTTCGTTTGAGTTATCTAAGACTAGTTAAAGTTCTTTTAGTCCAATAGCAAGTGAACATATACATACATACACACATACATACATACATACATATATATATATATATATATACACATACATACATATAATATGTTGATGTAAAAGATGAAGGAAAAAAGGTAAGAAATCAAAATAAAGCAAATTTTTTTGCATGTGAGGCAAAATTAGATTTTCTGATCATTTACTCACAATCCTTAATGTCATCAAAGATTACAATATAAATACGTGTTTTTTCTTTCCTTTGCCTAGTTCAATATATTTGAATATATAGGGAACTATTTAACCATTATTATCCATGCTCACTGTCTTTTGTTTTGATTTTATACATAATGTTCCTACGTTTATATATGTATATGTATGTGTTAGTTATTGCTTAACGGTTCCTCTTAGCAGAGTAGTTATTGTAGTAGTATGTATCAAACATGGATATGAATCAATGGAAATATGAATAATGCATATAGGACCAGGAACAAATATTGGGAAATTATAACAAGACAAAAAGAGTAGTTTCAATAAAGAGTAATAACATACTAATTACCAAGAAATTAAAGAAAAATAACACGATAGTCTTAAGGAAGAACAATCTTCTTCGATGAATCTATTTTATAGGGTATCTCCTCCTGTAGTAGGCAAAAAACATAAATTTTTGGTTGTTGTAGCATATCAGGTTGATCTTGACATTATATGGCATCTGTTGAGCACGAACTTATCTTTCATTCCTCTATAGTCTTTAAATAGATATATGCATATATTACACCATTGGATATACTTATATGAACCATTATGTAGGTAAATGAGGACATTTTATTTTGTTCGCGAGTTATTTTATATAGTGAACATTATGTATAAATCTTAAAACTAAGTATTACTTAAAGCAGATCCTTGTGGAAGTAAGAAATGTAAACAGAACCCTAGAATTATTTTATTATACCGAATTCATCTCGTATTTTCTATTTAATTAGTTAAAAAATTCAAAAAATTATAAACACAAAAACTAGGCAACTAGATTAAAAAATAAGTGTTGAAATGTCAGGATTTACTAAAAAATATTGCAAACATATACGCAAAAATACAATTAATGATTATAAACATATCTGTAAATATTAACTCAGTAACCCAATATTTGTAGACATAAAAAACTGCAGAAATATATAAAATTATTCTATAAAATTGCATATTTGTCAGAAATTTTCCACCTAAAGAAGTTTGTTTTGTTTGTACTCATTTTGCATTAATTTTTTTTGTTTCTCTACAATTAGTATAATGTTGAATATAATTTGAAATAAATTATGAAATATTCATCAAAAACTGCGTTAGATTATGAAGTTATTAGCTATAATTGCCTATATTTCTATATGTTTTTGCTATAGCTTACTACTTTCTTTTTTTTCTCATTTTCAATCCACCTTTTTATTTTTCTCATATAAATATGAAGATAAATTGAACTGAAATAAGTTTTAAAATTTGGAAGTTTTAATGTTGTTTTCCGATTTTTATTTTGTTGATCTTTGAAAAGAAAGACCTAATTTACATACTTTTCTGATAAGGATGTTTTTTTTATTTTGAAACTTTATAGGGACCTTAGCCAAACTATCTTTTATATGTAATCTATAAAATAAGAAGCAACTCAATTTTGTTTTACTACTTCATATTTACTGATTTAAGTAGAATTACATATGTTTCCAGACCAAGCATTTAGATATTGAATAGTGATGCTACATGTAAAATTTCAGTGAAAAATCAATATTAATAATGTAAATTATAGCTTTCTTAAGTATAGTAATAATGAATAATATTGCAAGTAATATTTTGAATAATAAAGAATGTACCAGAAGATCACATAGCATAGTTGCCAAAAACTCATTTTTACTTCTTAAATAATAGATTATTTGAAGAATAGTTTCATTTCTTTCCAAATAGTCTCATATTCCATAAGATTTTTGGTAATCTAAAAGCATAAAGGTCATTATTCTTCTTAACTGATATTAGACTTGTATACTTATATTACTACAAAATCATGTATAAAAAAGTTGGAAAATGACACAAATAGAAAATCATATCATATGTTGAATCATATGCTTGTGAAAAGTCCATAGTCAGTGGTAAAAGTCATTATGGTATTTAATAATGATGCTTGAACATATGTGAATTTCGCAATTTTACTATTTGTGAGATTTTTTGTAATGGTTTACACTTAATACTACTGCATAGTTAAAAAATATGTATTATTAGTATTGCCATAATGATGTTAAATTTATTTGTCATTTTAAATATTTAACAAATCATTAGTATAGTCATATGATCAAATAACGACATAATAAGGGGGCATAAGTTCGTCATCAATTCAATACAATTTTTTGGTATATTATTGTTAAGATATATGAAATCTTTGCTTGAAACTTGATATTGAAAGAGGTTTATGTAAATCTGTCCACAAGTATTCTTCAAGTGATATATTCATATTCAGTGTGTCACATGCCCTAGTAATAATGTAATAAGTAGTTTTCAGCTAGATCACATCTCATTGTTTTATTTTTTACTATTTATTATTCCGTTAGTTACATTTCCTCACAACTTCTTCATTTTTTATACGCTTAATCATGATTAACCTTACATTGCAATAGGATTGTCATTTAAAATTATTTATTTAAGTAAAAACAAAATAAGTACTTTTTTCCTTATATTCACCTTTTAAATTATCAGTATAATCATTATGTTATGTAACCAAATTATGAGATTATAATGTATTTTTAATAAATGTTTAGGATTAAATATTGAAGATAACTAATAATATTCCAACAATTGCCATTTTAATCGAGTGATAAATTATTTAAAAGAAATTAATCTCTCGATTTTGAATCTATGTGATAATTTTATAAGTTTTGTAACAAAAATATAACATGGCATATAAGAAATATAATATGACATGTA
Source organism: Allium sativum (assembly GCA_030737875.1). NCBI lineage: Eukaryota > Viridiplantae > Streptophyta > Magnoliopsida > Asparagales > Amaryllidaceae > Allium > Allium sativum. The sequence goes on along the minus strand of CM060912.1, from coordinate 99,342,938 downwards.
CAAGATGTAGCATAAGTTCGTCAACAAGTCTATACAATTTTTCGGTATATTATTGTTAAGATATATGAAATCTTTGCTTGAAACTTGATATTGAAAGAGGTTTATGTAAATCTATCCACAAGTATTCTTCAAATGATATATTGATATTCAGTGTGTCACATGCCCTAGCAATAATGTAATAAGTAGTTTTTAGCTAGATCACATCTCATTGTTTTATTTTGTACTATTTATTATTCCATTAGTTACATTTCCTCACGACTTCTTCATTTTTTATACGCTTAATCATGATTAACCTTACATTGCAATAGGATTATCATTTAAAATTATTTATTTAAGTAAAACAAAATAAGTACTTTTTTCCTTATATTCACCTCTTAAATTATCAGTATAATCATTATGTTTTATAACCAAATTATGAGATTATCATGTATTTTTAATAAATGTTTAGGATTAAATATTGAAGATAACTAATAATATTCCAACAATTGCCATTTTAATCGAGTGACAAATTATTTAAAAGAAATAATCTCTCGATTTTGAATCTATGTGATAATTTTATAAGTTTTGTAACAAAAATATAACATGGCATATAAGAAATATAATATGACATGTACAAGATGTATGTCCCAATGATTAACAAATGTTATGAAATAAAATGGAAAGGAATATAAGGTTTGGTATTTTTTATATCATGGATGTTAAAATAATCCAATTGCTTTACATATAAACATGCAATACTCAATTGGTATAGTTACCAAATGCAATTAACCTTAATTTCTATCCATTTAATCCAATAATAACTTTAGTAAGTTGTAAATAATTATTCTTGAATGATAATTAAAATGTATTTAAGGCTATTAATTATATCTAAAGGTTGGGAAAAATCAATTGAATTATTTAGGGTGGAATTGAAATGTTTGTAATCATTTTGTTGAAAATGATGTCGTATGACAAAATTTATTTTATATTATCATGATTTTTAAATTAAGTGCTTTGCTATTCACACCTCTATTTAGACTACTGACCACTTATACTAAAGACCACCTCTTTTTTGTGCCTCTCTACTTCTTTACATCACCTAAATTATTCAATTTCTAATTGGCTATCAGCTCTGCCTTTAATTCTTCATCGTTCCAACCAAAAAAAAAAAAATTGTCTTCTTCCTAAAATTTTCTCCATCGCTCTGCAAGCTTGAAATTTTCCCTAAATTATCAACGCAATTTCAAGCGTCCAATCAGCTAATTAACATCATCGAATCGCTCTATAACATCATTCAACTTTTTCCTTGTTGATTTACACCATCGAATCAGCGCGTTCTGCGAATCAAATACCTGAAATCACATCGTTTAACAAAAAACATTAACATACTTCCAGTTTTACATGAATAATTGTGATTGTAAATTAAGTACAAACTACATACTTCATCAATTGTAAAATGATCAGTCAAATCAACTTTTGTGTCTTCAACGGCATTTGACCGATCATCTTGTGGCTTATTGCTATCATCCACATAGTTATCAAGTTTATTTTAGATCACATTATCCTCCGACAAAAATCAAATAAAAATAAATAAAATATTTTTTTTTTGTAAATTTTGACATATAAATCGTTGTTGTATGAAGAAAACTCTAAAATTCAATAACTTACAATGTCATTCTCTATTACAACGTCATCGAAATTAATGTCTTCCAAACTCGAAGTAGAGAGAATGGTAAAAGAAAGCTCCTACAAAAATTAATACAAAACCCTTAAAAAAAAATTTATAACAACAGAATAGATTATGCAGCATGATATACAAAACTAACCTTTTTTTGTCTTTATTTTCCATCCTTTACTCAGCCAAAAAAAATTATTTTTTTCTTATGGTTTAGGGTTTGATATATTAGAATTTACGTTGTTTGAGAAGAGAAGGGAAGTGACAGTACGACTGTTATTGACTGAGTGAAAAGAAATAAAGTGGTGGTAGGAAGTAGGTTCAAAATAATACAATCTATTAATTTTTTAAAGGTGGCTAATAGTCTAAAAGGGGGTGTGAATAGCAACACACTAAATTAAAGATTGGATGTATTGTCCTTGATTATGATATAATACATTTTCTAGTTAGTGCATTCTTCAATGGTATTTTGATCGAGCTGGATAACAAAATAAAAGAAAAGTGATTTTGACTCGAAGGAGATCAACTGCTATTAGTAAAAAATAAAAGAAAAATCGGTTAATTCGATGGATTATTATCGACCTAACAAATGGTCATTTCCCTCAAAATTAAAGAAAATTGGATCCCTAACATATTAAAACTAGAGGAAAAGTATTCGGAAAAGATGACAGATCGACGTCGATCTGTTATAATGACAATTTTGCCCCAGCGTTGCTTAGGAAACATGGAGACATCAACATATGGAGAATAACGTAAGTTTGGACAAAGGCAACACTTTGGTATGGATCCATTAAGTCCCGAGGTTTGGTCAAAACTATTAACTTGTTCCTTCCTGTTAAATAGGATCTTATTAGACCCATGAATCTAGGACCTCTAAACATCCCCAAAAATATTAGAATTTTACTTATTTATAGCCTTTGGAAATTTAGTTAATATTTTTACCCAGAAACTAAATTTGAGGATTTTTTCATAATTTTTGTACATCGAGCAAAAATTAGTCAATGAAATATTTTTGAAGTGAAGTGATGTAGGCCTAAGAATTATCTGTAACTCCACACTTCCATACTAATAAATAACAATTTTAATCTGCCAAACTAGAGGACCGTTCAGGTACATTTTTAAACTTCCATCTCTATTCCCCCCCCCCCCCCCCCCACACATTTTTAATTAAAAGGTTTTACATGCTTTGACTTCCAATGCTACGCGGATAATGTTGAGACTGACAAAATGCGTGGTAGGTAAATTCTAAATTTGAATTCAACAACGAATCTTTTATTACAACAAACTCAACTCTTTGATTCATCTTTTGATGTGCATGTTTTTTCGAGATGACATTGTGGGGGAACTAATGAGAACCTTTGTGACATCAATAACCAAATGCATGAGGGAAAGATGAAAATTTTCGTACAAACTCAGACAGTCTGAACAAGTGCAACAACACCAAAAATGTAGTAGGAAATTCCATATTATACGCAATAGGGTTACTTGCGATCAACGTTTTAGAAAATGAAGGTGAGTTTGGTTTTGATAAAGTGATGACAATTGTTATACAGCCCGATAATACTGATTTATTCAATATTCTTAATGATGACTTGGTAAAAAGATTGTTTTCATTAGTAATTACTGAAAATGGGCACATAAAAATGTAGCAATGTATCTGACATTAATCCAAAAAATGGTTTAACATTTCACTTTGTGAGATTATTGTGAAATATTGTAACTGAACACGAACAGGAAATATTTTGTATTATTGATATGATGAGATATGTACAGATTGACCTTGTATGCATAGACACGGTAATAAGATACAAAGAATTGTAAATAACGGTTGGGCTTTAGCCCAAGCCAATATAAAAAGAATAAAATGAATACACACTTATACACCCGTAAAATTTCAGTTGTTCATTTTATGTCTCCCCGCAAATGAAAGCTAGTGTTTTTCATGTCTTCGCCACCACAAATTGAAGTGATAAATCTGAGAAAATCTTCAAAATAGAGTCTGAATCATCTTCGATTCTACTGAAATGGCACTCAATGGCGAGGATTTAGGCCTATAAGGGATTGTTCTTGTTTTGTTTGAGTGGCATCTGCTTCAAATTGTTCTCGATTCCTGGTATGTGAGATGCTGAGCCGCTTGCAAGCCTGGATTCTTCAGTAGCCAGATTAGCAGTGTTCTTTGGCCTCCATTTAGGGTTCTTGGATGTTAAAGGATTCAGATCTGAACTTGTATGCTTTGCTTCCTCTTCAAGGTTTGATCTTTCAGTTACTTTGAGTTCAAATCTAAGCCTGGTAAAGTTTTTACTTGATAGTGGCTTTGTAAGTATGTCTGCTATCTGATAATTAGTTGGAACATGATTTATTTGTAGTTTACCCATGATTACTTATTCTCGAACGAAATATAGATCAATTTCCATGTGTTTGGTCCTTGAATGCAATATGGGATTAGATGACAATGATACAGCACTTAAATTATCACACCATAGTGTTGGCGGCTTTTGAATTTGTACGTTGAGTTCACTAAGAAGTGACTGAACCCACATAATTTCAGCAGTAGTGTTTGCAATGCTTCTGAACTCAGATTCAGTGCTAGACCTAGAGACTGTAGGTTGTTTCTTAGCACACCAGGATATAGGATTGTTTCCCAAATAGGTACAGTAACCTGATGTTGATCTTCTGTCATCAGGGTCAGTTGCCCAGTCTGCATCACTATATCAAGTAATGTTGAGTTGATTGCCTTGTGTAAAATGTAAACCATAGTCCACACTCCCCTTTAGATATCTTAGCACTCTCTTCATGGCCTTCTAGTGATCCTCTTTTGGTTCCTGCATAAATTGTGAGAGTTTGTTAACACAGTAGGTTATTTCAGGTCTAGTGATGGTAACATATTGTAATGCTCCAACTAGACTTCTATATTGTCTGATATTGACTATGTTTTCTCCCCTGTGTTTGGACAATTGCTGACTTGTAATCATGGGTGTAGGTAGAGCATTAGCAGCCTCCATTTTTGATCTTAAGAATTTCACTGATATACTTCTTTTGATTTAGAAATAACTCTGATTGATGTTTTTATTACTTCAATTCCAAGGAAATAGTTGAGTTCCCCAAAGTCTTTAATTGAAAACTGTTTGTCCAAAATTTGAATGAGTCTTCTGATTTCATCTTCACTGTTTCCTGTAATGATTAGATCATCTACATATATCAAAATAAAAATGGCTATGTTATCAATAAATTTGACAAACAGTGAATGATCTGATTTGGTAGATTGAAACTTTAGTTTTGTCAAGACAAGTTTCAATTTATCAAACCAGACTCTAGGAGCTTGCTTAAGCCCATAAGTGGCTTTATTTAGTTTACAAACAAGCTCTTTATTTTTCTGATATCCTTGATTTGACTCATATACACTTCTTCCTTTAGATCACTGTTCAGGAATGCATTGTTTACATTCAATTGTTGTATTTTCCAGTTGTTGTGTAGGGCTATAGTGAGAATTACTCTTATGGTTGTTGGTTTAACAACTGGAGAGAATGTTTCTTAATAATCAAAACCATATTGCTGTGTGAAACCTCTTGCAATAAGTCTGGCCTTGTGTCTGTGTATAGATCCATCAGCATTCTTTTTTAATCTGTACGTCCACTTGCTATCTATTATATTCTTATATGTTGGGGCTTTGACAAGTGTCCATGTTTTATTCTTTATCAATGCTTGATACTCATCGTCCATAGCTTGTTTCCAGTTTTGATTACTAATGGCTTGATTGTAATTTACTGGTTCATCAAGATCACTTATGACATTATAAATTTTGGGCTTAAAGATACCCCTTTTTGATCTAGTAATCATTGGACAACCTGTTTGAGCTTGCCTACTCTGCTGTTCATGAGTTTCAATATTATCATTTCTAGTGTTTGATTGATTACTCCTAACTTCTGAACTTGAGTCATGTTGCATATTTTCATGTTGTTGATTGGTACTTGGCTGATTGGAAGGCTCAGGTGACTCACTGCTTGATGACGATGTAGGCTGTTGAGATGACTCTGAGCTACCATCACCAGTATCTTTGGTAAAATTGTCAGAGTAGATAGGTATTCCTGGTATTGATTTCCTTGGATTGTAAACTTTTTGTGTGGTAGCAATATCTTTACTGTTGAAAGGAAATACCTTTTCATTAAATACAACATGTCTGCTAATGTAGACCTTACCTTTATCATCGAGACATTTATACCCTTTCTGGTCACTGGCATACCCTATAAAGGTACATGCTGAGGATCTAAAATTTAACTTATGAGCATTATAAGGCCTTAGATATGGATAGCATAGACAGCCAAAAACTTTTAGTCTATCATAATCAGGTTTGATATTATACAAAGTTTCTAGAGGACATTTATTATTCAGAGTTTTAGTAGGAAGTCTATTTATTAAATATACAGAAGTATTAAAAGCATCAGGCCATAACTTCATAATTAAATTACTCTGAGCTAATAAAGCAAGACCACACTCCACAATATGTCTATGTTTTCTTTCAACTAAACCAATTTGCTCAGAAGTGTATGGACAACTTAATCTATGAATTATACCTTTCTTTTGAAAGAATTCACTTAGAGGTTTAAATTTTATACCTCCATCAGTCTGCAAGATCTTTAGATTCTCACCTGTCTGTTTTTCAGCTTGATTAATGAAATGAATAACAACTTTTCTAGTTTCTGACTTTGACTTTAGAAAATATATCCATGTATATCTAGAATAGGAATCAACAAAAAAATATAGTAGTTGAACCCATAGTCAGAATTTGTTGAAGCAGAACCCCATAGGTCTGCAGCAACAAGCTCAAGTGGTTTAGAATAGTTAGTTAAGGAATTTGTGAAGGGTAACTTGTGGCTTTTTCCCATTTGACAAAAGATACATACATATGGCATAGGAACATTATCATATGAAATATTATTAGCAGTTAAAACTTTCTTGACAACATTCACATTAGCATGGCCAAGTTTAATATGCCATAGATCAAATACACTGATCTTATCATTAATTTCTGATAAGTAGCAACTACTTTTCTCTTGATCATTGTTTGTAGAATTCACAACACTGAATTTGTACAATCCTTTGCATGTTTTACCCTGCAAAATAATTTCATTAGTCAATATTCTTTAACCAAACAATGATATGGATGGAACTCAAAGTACACATTATTGTCTTTAGCAAACTGTGATACACTGAGTAAATTCTTTTTTATATGAGGAACCATAAGTAAATTGTTGAGGTATAGTTTCTTTTTACCTTTTATCCTGCCAAAGCCAATATGTGTAATATTTACACTGTCACCATTACCCACGAGTAAAGAATTCGTACCTTTGTACTCCCTTTGACCAATATCGAGATTATTGAGATTATTTGTGATATGATTAGTGGCACCTGAGTCTGGATACCAATTATCATCACCAATATCATCAGTTTGACTATTTCTTGATACATTGCTTTGACTATCAGTTTCAACATTGGCTAGATTTGCTGTAGGATTTGATTTTCTTTGACTGTTTTGTGTCTGACCAGCAACATAGTTGTTGTTAAATCTGAAGTAACACTTCACGGCAGTATGTCCCACTTTTTCACAAATTTGACATTTGGGTCTGTTATTATTATTGCTCCATCTTCCTCTACCTCTACCTCTGCTAGATGAACCTCCTCTTTGATTAAAAGAATCTCCTCTGTTTTGATTCTTGTTTTTTGTTTTAGCAACATTAGCAGATAGTTCATTTAATTGTGACCTTTTTGTTTCAATTCTTGCTTCATGAGCAAGAAGAATAGAGTGTACATCCTCCATAGAACTGATCACCTTTTGAGATGTAATAACTGCCACAACGGCCTCATATTCATCACCCAGTCCATTTAAAATTGATAAAATGTGCTCAGAATCATTAATTTTTTGACCTGCTGCCTCAAGATGATCACAAATGCCTTTAGCTTTTGTTAGATATTCTCTCATGGACAAGTTATCCTTTCTGGCAGTCTGCATTTGGTTTCTGTAAAACATTGTCTTGGCTGATGATTGGGTATTAAAGGATTTTTCTATGGTTGTCCAAATATCATTGGTTGTTTTGCATCCAATCACTTGAGATAAAATCTTTTCACTTATAGATGACAATAACCATGCACAAATCAGTCTATCCTGCCTATGATATTTAACATACTCATCATTGCTAACTACCCTATTATCAACATCAGTTATGAACTAAGATGGAATAGCAATAGTACCAAGAATGTACCCTTCGAGACCATAGCCTTGAATGGCTGTTTCTACTTGCAATTTCCATAGCAAGTAATTATTCTCTTCAAGATGAATGGTAATTAACTGGATTTGTGGATTTATACCTGTTTTGACAAGAAATTCTGCACTGGAAATGTTTTGATTCACTGATGTTGTCTGATTTTGATTTGCAGATGAGTTTCCAGGGGGAATTGGTTGATTTCCAAGAGGATTTTTTGAAGAATTGTGATCATCCACCATGATGATGACAAAATAGTAAAAACTGATTCTTGAAGCTTTAGAATTGAGGAATTCTTGAAAGAATTATACAGCTGACAATGTTGCAACCTAAAGAGCTTTAGGTGATGATTGTTACACCGTTGAGTGGTTGATTTTCTGATGAAGCACTCTGGTATGGCACTTTGTTACAGCTGTTTTTCTTTTCTTGAACTTCTTGATCGGTTTCAAAAGATTTCAGAGTCCTTCGACAAGACTTGATATGGTAGTTTGATGCAGCCTACTTGAAATAGTATGGCAAGGCACAAACTATTGTGATCAAGTAGCAACTCCTAAATGATGAGGTAGAAATTCTGTCTCTAATAGGAGGGATTCGGATGATGAAGAATAAACTGACGAATCTTCTGTTTTGAAAAACAGAATTGTAGCTACTCGATGAGTTTTCTTTCTTCTCCTTTTTTTTTTAAATTAGGATTCTTGATTGCTGTTAAGCCTTGAATGCTCTGATACCATGTGAGATTATTGTGAAAGATTGTAATTGAACACGAATAGGAAATATTTTGTATTATTGATATGATGAGATATGTACAGATTGACCGTGTATATATAGACACGGTAATAAGATACAAAGAATTGTAAATAACGGTTGGGCTTTAGCCCAAGCCCATATATAAAGAATAAAATGAATACACACTTATACACCCGTAAGCTTTCAGTTGTTCATTTTATACACTTAGTTTAATAGACTAAGTGCTTTAGAAATCTTTCGGTTTAGCAATTAACTAGAACACATGACTCATAATTAAAACAAGGATTCCACTCATAAATTTCTGAAATGGATTTGAATTAGACATATCATACATTTGGATATTTGATAATTAAAATTATCCCTAGCCTAGTAAAGACCATTAACCATTGTCAATAGGATTGACGCGGAATCCTTATCAAGTAGGTCGCTAAGAAATCCATACCATGGATCGGTAATTCCTATCGACTTAGTCGATATGGTCTTTCATAAAAGAGTCATTCGTCATTAAGCAGGTATTCCTTTTTTCGACATAACGGATACCCCTCCATTGATCCTAATCATTTAAGGTGATAAGCTTAGCATACATACTCGACATGTCTATATGAATCTTTAATATTATCAGATATTTGTGTGGTATGACTAGGTGAATGTGATTAAGTTAGGATGGGAAGTTGTTATCCATTAAATAATATGATGATAAGGACAACCATCCTAACTAATCCTCATTTGGTGCTATGATGTAGATCAGTCATTTGACTTGATCATAATGGAAATAAATTAGGATTAACTCCATTTCATTCTTATGTCCATAATTAGGCTGGTCAAGCCTAACAATCAAATATCCAGTATAAAGAAAATAAAGAATAGTAGTTCCACATCCTTTTACTAAATGATAATGACCTACGATCACAATTGAGTTTATCCCCAATTCGATTTAGGGTTTACTTATATGACTAGAGTTGACAGTGGTCATGAATGAGTTTAGAATTGTTTTTCCTCCAAAACAGTGTCCCTCAACATCTATTTATAGAAGTGACTAAGCCTATCAGCCTAATACATGCCACGCTTTTAATGTCAACCTGGTCAATGATTTCCATTTCTTGCCATCTTGGTACTTCTGTCATGGTATAACTAACACGCATTGGAGTAATAAACTTGAATGAAAATATAAAAGTGTATAAACTTGTATAATACTTATGGTCTTTGTAGTTAAGGAAATAGATTTGTGCTCGCTTAACAGTTCATTCACACCTGCAGATATGTAGAAATAATGACATGGAACGGCTAATTAGGACTTAACGGTTGCGCATGCGCTTAAGTTTACATATACTTATTTAACAATAATTTATTAACTCTTATCATACTAGAAACCTGGTGTTGCTGAAAAAGAAATTGCTTGAACTGATTGCAAATCAATTCATAGAGGATTTTTAACTGCAAAATAATATGGACTCTTCCTCATCAAAGAAGGCCAAGAAATAGTTTCGTCAAGTAATCAAAGCCCACTACCGTCATGGCTCACAGAAGATGACATCAATTATTTTGCAAGCAAATTTGAGAAGGCCGGATGCACAAATCCAATTAATTACTACCAGAATATACACAAGTATGTTTGCATAAACCCCAGTAAATTCAGTATGCTTCTTTGTTATGCAATCTAGCATTCTTAAGTTTGGATTAGTGTTTTTTTCATTCAAGTCAAGTTTTTTATTCATACCAAAATAAAGCACTAAATATTAAACAAAAATACTACCTACCCCTAAATAATATAAAACACCTTAAGCAAGACACAACACCTTAAGTTTGGATTAGTGTAATGATGCAACAGTAGAGAAAAAACATCAGTCACTAGATCAAAGATTTGACGTCTTTAACTAATGGTGCACTTATGCAAACTTTATTCTGCAAAAAATACCAATATTTAATCTAATCGTCTCAGAAACATCAGTCATTAGATCAAAGATTTGACGTCATTGTTTCCTCATTATGGTATTGAACTAGAGTAGCTTATCCTTCTCTGGGTACAATAATTTGACTTGGTGTTTATCTACTTAAACAGAAACTGGTAGCTAAATGCAGCATGGAGAGTAATTCAAATAAAAGCACCGACAAAGTTTATGGTTGGAGACATGGACTTGACTTATCACTACCCTGGCATTCAAGATTATATCAATATAGGAGGGATGAAGAAGTTTGTTTCATTCCTCGATGAAGTTGTTTTGTACTGTGGTTTTTACTTTTTAGTTTATAAGCTACAATCACATGTCTACAGTGAAGCTTGCTATTTAGATGCAGTGAAGTGCTAAGTTCATTTTATTCTTAGATTGTGAAATCTGCAGTTGTTGGATTATGGGCGTCATGGTGATTGGTTTTGAAAGCTTTCTATACCTTATGAGCCCAAATCTCTTCATAAGTGCATGCAATACTTGCAATGACTTCATATGTACGTGCTTGGAATGAAAAAGGATACTTTCTACATTCTATAATGGACTATGACTATTCTAACTCCATATATTTTTCTCGTTCGTTTTCTCAAAAATGCAAAAGCCGGTAAGGAGGTATAAAATACATTTTTGAAACATAAACATTTTGGATCGTCATTCTATAAATTAAAGAAAATGTTTAACACAAGGCTCATTCTCGAAGAATGGGCATGAATAAAGATCAAACATATATTTTATGCGAATTGGAATTTAGAAAATTAGGCCACATTATTTTTACAAGCACTTCATGGCATATATTTAAGTGGTCAGGAGCCAAACATAATTTACATACCATTGGACAAATACACTTAGCAGAGGAAAGTGCTTTTGCATTTTTTTTTATTTCAATTAAATATTCATTAATATGATGATATATTTTGTGTTTATATTTCTTTCGTTTCTCTTTTTATTTTTTCCAATCCATTGATGGGTTAGAGTTGCAAAATAATTAAATATTAAGATTATATTGATCCTTCTTGACATATAATAAAAATATATGTATGTGTTTGTGGCTAATTCAGATATGCATTGATAATATACTTTTAGTTTTAAGTTAGTTTACTTGTAAAATTTAGTTTAATTGAATTTACATTTTTTTTTTAACTATTTTCATTTTCTCTTAAACTACCCTATAATTTTTTAATAAAATCTGACTTTAAATAATGTTTAACAAATAATGTTTAATTTTATATTAAACACCTAAACGGTCGGTTTTTCCACCGTTGTGAGGTAATACTAGTTTATTTTATTCTCTTGTTCTATTATTAACAATTTCAAACAAAATTATCTTTCCAGTTACAAATCAACTATACAGGTTATTTGTCTATATGAATTAATAAACATCAGTTATAACTCTTTATATAGTTATCATCTTAAATAATATTATCTAACATATTTAATCACATAAATTTCACATTAATTTAAACTAAATAAAGAAATGAAACATAGTAGTTGTTACTTTAAAGTAATTTAATCATATTCATAAATATATAGCTTACAAGCAAATATTATCACTACTTACCAACTACTGATTTCATATCATATATTAACCAATTCAATTTATAACATAAAATTTTCCAATTTACACAATACTTGATTTGTTCTTATTTAAAATGTAATCAAATTAACATCAGAGTAAAACTCAATTGATTGAGATTACATTAAGATAGTTGTTATAACATTCTAAGCAACATTATTAGATTGAATTATTATCATTATCACCACTTGGTTCATAAATTTCAGTCTTTTAGAATATTTAAATGGTTGAAATTTATGGGTTGTTACGGTATATCCTCGAGAGAGTGGTACAAGGAAGAATCAGAGTCCATGTTGTATTCGGGACACACTTAGTCCATGCTATGTGTGGGACACACTTAGTCCATGCTGTGTGAGGGACGTACCGGTGCCTTGATTGATTAGGTGACTGAAGTACCGAATTCCATATGCTTTACCCATTGAGTAAGTGAATGTGAGGATGAATGATAGATGTTACGAATGTTACGGATGTTTATTTATTTATCATCATCAGTGCTTAGACATCTATCATACTCTTTTTATATGATGTTAATCAGAGTATAACATGTATCGATTGTTATGTGCAAACTTTGTGGATCCAGAGTCAGGGCATGTATGATTCTCCATACCCTTCGTGCCATATATACTATTATGACTTTTAAAGTATTTCCCCTTTTATTACTTTAGGTGCTTATCGACGATGCTGATGAGTGGACCGGGTGATAGATACAGGTACTGTTCGGAGCTACGCAGGTGGATACGCATGAGGTAACGATTTATATATTTGTAATTGTATCTTATCTGTTTATTTCCATTGTGTACCACTGTGGAACCTTGACAATGTTGTGTGTTCTATTAGAGAGAAGTATCAGTTGATTTTATTCATCTCTTGTATAAATCCTATTACTGTTCTGTATAACTGAATACACCCGTATATTCTGATTATATAGTATTACATATGAGATTGTTATTATTATATGTTATCTGATGCGCTGCGAGATATGTGACAAGTTTTGTGATTGTGTTTATGTTACGTTTCTCGTCTTTCTCTTCTAGTTCCTTTTTTTCCTTTATACTATTTCTTTCTCTTGACGACCTCTATACATCAATCGGGTGCATGTGCAGCATGAATTTTTAGTTCTGAGCACCGATGATGTACGGTGGGTAGGTTGTCACACTTTAGTTGTACATAGTCAAACAAATGCGATACGAAACTCATTACCTTGAAAAACACTTGTATTGACTCAATAATACAACTAAAGAAGACCAATATAAATTTTGGTTCATGACTCAAACAATAATTTTAAGGGCCTAACATATAACCACCAGCTCATAAAATATCCGAAGTAGGTCCACAACTAGGTGGCTTTCATGCCTTGAATAACACTTGTATTGACTCAATAATACAACTAAAGAAGACTAATATAAATTTTGGTTCATGACTCAAAAAATAATTTTAAGGGCCCAACATATAACCACCAGCTCATAAAATATCCGAAGTAGGTCCACAACCAGGTGGCTTTCATGCCCCTATCGTGCCATTCAACATTACATTCATAATTAGTCACCCACCTAAATTTTCCTTCACAATAAAAATAGGAAGTTGGAACAACGCAATCTAGCAAGAGGAAATGGCAAAGAAAATTCGAGTTCCTCATCTCTTATTTGCCATAATAAACAGCTACTGCGGAAATCAACAGTACCAAACAGGAAGGCATGCGAGGCTGCGAGCATGAATGGGATCAAAACAGTAGCTAAGTATTTTCCTTTATACGTTTGGCCATAATCTGGAAAGTAGAATAGAAATATCTATTTTGCGAGTTCAGATCTGACTGCAATAGGCAAAGCTTTATCCCTGTATGATCTATTTCCTCTCTCTATCCATAAATGGCTTGTAAGTCAAACATCTGTAAGTCGAGTCGTTAATTTAGACAATATGTTGGTATCTGTAATCATTGAGATGATTTCACACAATCTGAAATAATTAAAATTCAGAGCATTGAAATGATGTAGAATGTTATACCACGTAGTCCTTGCATAGTCAAATTTGAAAAATCAATAATCCTTTGTTTTGTCTGTGTTGTTACATAGCTCACAAATAGCGGGAATGTGATTGTTCCACTGTTTGAGCCTATCTAACATGTGAAGTATGTCTAGTAGTGCAAAAAACATGCAAATGGACATCTTAGAGCATCTACAACAAGATTCAGGCCATGAATATTACAACACGTAATATTCAGTTGAATATTACGTGTTGTGCCCAATAGTTAAAAATAATTTCCATCGTCTGCCTATTTAATCGGCTCCTAACTTTAATTTGGCATTTTATGTCGTTGCGAGCCTATTTAATGTAACACCCCACCTCCGCCAGGGTGACTCTTGCAAGCACTCTGACTTTGGAGGGGCGTTTGAATCAGGTAAACATGCATAATGATATATCAAGGCAGAACAAGAACATATGTATATATGTAAACAGAGTAAATAACATAGATAAAACAGCGGAAGATTTTCAAACCATTTCAAAACAAGTCTGGTACAACATAATGTTAACTTTCCAAATACACAAGTCTAGATAAAAACAACGTTACTGAAAAACTGAAATACATAAGTACTATCCCCAAAATAAGTGATAACCATAGCTAGCTTCATGTCAAGACCGTACATGAGCTAAAATCCCACAAGCAAGCGATCAGAAATCCAGCTAAGCTCCAATATTCCCTCCCTGAGAACCTGGGGGGGAAACGGAAGAAAAGAGGCGAAAGAAAACAAGTCAGTCAAAAAGACTGAGTAAGCCCTACTACAATCAATGTAAACTGATAAAGTTAACTGTCATGAGCAGCAGGGATGAACATAAGGATAACAATATACAAGCATGATGATTAACTAACAAGGTAGATTAAGGTGTCATCGCATAATCAGGTTTAAGGTTTTGCACCACAGGTGTACTAGCAAACTAACATGACTTGAATATACAAGTATTGATCCCTTGGCCCAAGCTTTGGCCCAATAACATGAAGTGCCCCTAACACGAGGTCCAACCAAACGGTCTAGTCGATCGGCTCCCTAAGCCTAACTCGTCACGTGTTGGTGTCAATACGGCCCAAACATAATTGTAGTCGAACTGTGCCGGGTCCACCCTTCGGGTGTATCAAGCCCTAGGGTGCCAACCCCTGGACACCATAAACATGAGTGCACAGTCTCGATCTACTGGTACCATTGGTGACTTCTCCAAATACGGACTACGTGCACGACCATAGTCCGTCCGGAATTACATCGGCGTACCACACGGCCGTCGTTTATTGGGTCGCTTACCTCCAGCCCAGTAATCGTGCCCCCTCCCTAGCCTAGTCCCTAGGGCCTTAATGATACCAATTTTTGGGGATTTACTGCGGAGTGGGCCCCCCATTGCTAGGATTTTCTAGTGGGTTAAGTACGGTTTAACCCTCTTGCTAATCATGGATTAACTCGGTTAAGTGTAACGATGAGTTCACGACTTAACCCTGATTAATCTACCAAGCCCAAATTGGTTAAGTATTAAGTGGACCATGACTTAACCCTAATCACGAGGCATTAATTAATTTTAATGCGCCTTAACCACTCACATTAGACCTTGTTGTGGTTACTAGTTAAGCCGGGCGGGTCCGGGTAGCTTTACACCACAACTTGGTCTAACCTCGGGTTCAAGGTACAACATGGCCAACTTCTCACATTGGGTCCTATTGTTTGTAGCAACTAGTTAAGCCGGTCGGTTCTGGGTAGGTTTACGCTACAAACTCAACCCAACCTCGAGTTGGTCACACTTATCTTTTCTAAGTGTCATGTCCATCATGTTTCCAAAACATGTTGCAAATTTTCAAGCAATTGGGTAGACCTAACTTAATAGGTAAATTCCCAATGGGTAGACCTAACCTAATAGGTAAATTCCCAAGCTTATGTTTTTATGTCTTTTACTTTTACCCAACCCCAAACGCAATCCCATCGCTTACATATCGCAATAGCGCATAAAGGATAGAAAGAGGGAACTTGGCATAATCATGACATAAAAGGTGTTGAAGCCACAAGTTCAACATGGTGGCATATGAAATGTACATATGTTCATATACTTGCATATTACATTTTTAGGCCCCAAAAGCATGCATAAAACCAAACTTGGCATATTGATGATACATGGTGCTAAATGACATGTAGAAATGGCCATAAGTTCGCATTTAGCCTCACATGCAAGTTATCATAAGAGATATGATAACTTACATGTTGCCAAAATGCAACCTTTGGCATAAAGCTTGAAGCTTTATGTTCATAAACCCAAGATAAGCTTGCATAACATGATAGTATGAACAAAGTGTTCAACCCAAACTTGCATAACATAACTTGGCATACTTGCATATAAACTTTCATATCACAACATGATAAACTTGCATATAAACTTGCATATCACAACATGATAAACTTGCATATAAACTTGCATATCACAACATGATAAACTTGCATTTCATAGCATAGTAAACTTGCATATAAACTTGCATATCATACATTTAACTTTAGAGTTTAAGTATGAAAGTAGAATAGGGCTTACAATGCTTAAGAAGTCACAAAAATATGACAAAGCCCTTATGAAATCAATCAAACCCAAAATGCAAGCTTTAACAGAAAAACCATTGAGCCAAAATGATCAAAACTCTTTCTTTGTGATGCAAATATAGAAACTTGACTTGAATGCAAGCTAATGATGCTCATACAAGTTTGAAAACACTTGTATGCATGGAAAATCACTTAGAAATTTATTTAGGAATTTTATGAAGAGAGTGGAGGCCATGAGAGGATTGATTTTGCTATAGTTTAGTTGTAGGATAGATTAATGATGATTTAGGGCTAGGATAGGGCCTTATTTATAGATTAGGCAAGTGTTTTAGGCCATAGGATTAAACCATAGTTGCAATCTCAGCCCTTAAAACCGAATCTGGCCCCCAAGCTCAACACAATCTCAAAATGGTGCACCAGGCTAAACAGCCCGGCTGGACCAAGTCGACAGCCAAGTCGACAGGGCTGTCGACTTGGGTCCAACCAAGTCGACTCCCAAGTCGACAGGGCTGTCGACTTGGGTGCTCTGGCGGGAATTCTCCCGCCTGGCCTAAACTGGCCCAAATTTTCAAATTCAAACTTGAATTTGAAATCTGTTTTTGCTTTGGAATTTTCTGAAAACTTCGTTGGGCCTTAATCGGGTCATACGGACTCCGATTTTCGAAAACTCGGACTCTATTTCGCGTATTTTTCCGAGACGAATGCGATGGCATAGCCCGTTTCCCTTGATTCAGATTTTCGAATTAAATTCTGCCTCGATTTACGTTATAACAGGTTATTGAAAATACGGGTTGTTACATTTAATCAGCTCGCGACGTTGCGAGCCTAATAAATCAGCTCATGGGAAAGAAAATTAATTTGACATTTTCTGCTGTCGTGAGCCGATTAAATAGGCACACAATGAAGCGAGCCGATAAAATCAGCGCGTAGTGCCAATTTCGAATTCAGAATTGACCCCGTAACATCTTGCTGAATACTAGTGATCGTAATACTTATTGGACGCCTTTTTTTTCCTCAAATTCATGATTCAGAGTATGAATCGAAGCTCTATTGGAGATGCTTTTTGGGGCATTAATATGATTCCATATATGGATACCAATGCACAGTATGATTTTTGATACATATACTGTCCCATGTAGATATAGTAATAAATTTCCCATTATGAGTTGGCAACCATTGTCGGTAGTCTTCTTTAGCCTGCATATCTACACTAATGCTTTCAATGAGCTTTTGGATATGAGCCGGGAATACAGTAGGGATTAAGGACCATTATGCCCCTATTGTAATTGAGTTGCTGACATTCTGATTTTTGAATTAAAGACTCACCATTTATCCAAGGGTCAAACCAAATACTGGCGCCTTTACCATTCACAATGTTTTTATTGATCAGTCTACTACAATATCCCTTTGTCTTCAAAATGATTTTCCAAGTATTAGACACATTTGTTTCATGTTGCAATATCCATAAATTCCTAGAACCGCGATATCTCTCACTCATGCATTGAGCCCAAAAACATTTTTGTTCCAGAATCGCCAAAGCAACTTTATCCTAGTAGCTGTTTATTATAACATGATACTTTCAAAGTAGAATATTGAGAATAATGAAACATATCGGCTGCTATCATCAATGTATTATTATATTCTGTACATAAAACTTTGCTGTTAGGCCTTATATAAATGGGCCTACCGAAGCCACATATATGTCTCTCTCTCTCTCTCTCTCTCTCTATATATATATATATATATATATATATATATATTTATATATATACACATATGGCGTCTAACTCTTTGTATAGACAATCAATTCATTTCTAATAAAAACATCCGGTCATCTTTTACAATTCCTTTACAATTACAATAGTTCTATTATTCTGACTTGATATCAGTGCGTTTCTTGTGTGCTTCTGCATCACCAATTTGAATTGTAAGCCAATTCTCACGATGGCTGATCAAAGCTTGTGTCCATCAGTTTTTTGCATCATCATTTAGACCCTCTCATCAAAGATCTATCGATCTCCTCACTTGAGAGTTGTTGCTCAGTCTGAAAAACTGTGCGTCGCCTACAAATTGTGGCTGCATAAATTTTCCAATCTGAGTTGTTGTCACTATCACCCTGAAAACTCAAGAAAATCAATCAAGATTTTTCAAGAAAGCATTTTCATTGATAAAAGTGCCATCCAGAATTGCATATCAGTCAAATTTCTTTGCAATTTCAAAGAAAAACAGCATCATCATTTAAGCAATCAAGGTTGCAGCAATTATCAACGATAAAAGTTCTTGAAAGAATCGCAAATCAAGGATTTCTTGAGTTTATATCATCATACCATGTATTTTCTGAAGCCTTTTTTCATCATGATGAACATATGAGGAGATTCTTCTAGTCCTCAGGTATCAATCAACAGAACATCCCAATCTCAGACTGATCCCACTCATGATTTGACGAAAGTACCATCAAACCACAAAGCCACATAACCTCTATACAACTGGATGAATCGAACTATTTGTTGTGGAAAGTGCAAATAGAAACCACAATCAGGGGCTACAGACTAGATGATTTCATACTAGGAACAAAAATGGTACCACCAAAGTTCATTAGAGATAATGAAGAAAAATTGATTCAAAATCATGAATACACAGCATATATGAAACAAGGTAGCCTTATCTATGCCTGGATGATGTCATCCATTGGAGCTGCAATCTTGCCGCAGCTAGTTGTCTGCAAAATAGCTTAAGAAGTATAGGCAACAATCGAAAGAAATTTCAATTTTCAGTCACCTGCAAAGATTATGCACAACAGAAGACAATTGCAGAGTATTAGAAAGGACAATTCATCTATAAATGAGTATTTACTCAAGGTCAAAAATATATGTGATCAACTCGCTTCTGCTGGTCAAAGAATATCTGAATCAGAACATGTTCTATCAATAGTTAGTGGTCTTGAGATGAATATGAAGCATTTACTGCAATTATTCTATCAGTGGAACCTACCCAATTTTTATAATGTGTACTCCACTCTATTAGCCCATGAAGGCAAAACTGAGCACAAGAAAAGCATAAATTCTGATCCCACAGTTAATTATACTAACTTTAACGAAGGAAGAAATCAAGGAAGCGGTTCAAGAAATCAACCTAGTCAAAGAGGAGGTCAATCTAACCGAGGAAAAGGTAGAGGTAGAAACAATAATAGCAGAACCAGGTGTCAAATTTGTGAAAAATTTGGGCATAGTGCAAGCAAGTGTTATTTCAGATTCAACAGTAACTATACACTATCGCAACAGAATAATAGTTCAGTGCAAATATGGTGCACATGCAAAATGACATCAGTAACAGCGAAAGTCAAGCAGAAATTTATATACTAACACAACTAAAGTCGAAGACATAACCGATGATTGCTGGTACCCTGGCTCAGGTGCAACAAATCACGTTTCCTGCAATCTCAACAACTTAAACTTAGGAAACAACGAATACAAAGGTACTCAGAATCTTTCTGTAGGTAATGGTAAAATTGCTCACATTACACATACTGGCAATGCAAGTATTAAAGGACCCAAACAGTTACTTTTAATAAATCTGTTAAGGATACCATCTATCAAGAAAAATCTAATGAGTGTTTCCCAATTTGCCAAAGACAACAATGTTTATTTTGAATTCTATCCAAATTCTTGCATAGTAAAAGATATACTGACTCATGAACCTATTTTGCAGCGTAAAGAATTTAAGGGGCTTTATAAATTTGATGTTTTTAGTTCTAATTACCCTGAGAATAAGGGAAATGCTTATGTGTTGACTGTTATGAACAATTCTGAAAACTGTAAATAACTTGATTGTGGCACAGTAAACTGGGTCACTCTAATCCAAAAACAAGTCAAACACATTGTTGAGAACAATAATATTTCTATTGATAATATTCCTACTTCATATATATGTACTTTTTGTCAAATGGGAAAGAGTCATAAACTTGCATTTCCAGACTCACAAACCACCTGCACTAAACCACTACAATTAATTGCTACTGATCTTTAGCGACCAACACCTATAAATTCTGATTATGGCTGTAAATAATACATATCCTTTATTGATGCATATTCTAGATTTATTTGGATATACATGTTAAAGTCCAAATCTGAAACCTATAATGTTGTCAAACAATTCATTGCTAAAGTTGAAAATATTACAGGAAACAAGGTAGGCTGTTTACAAACTGATGGTGGTAAAAAAAATCCACTTAAACAATTTTTTGAAAGCAAGGGGACTACACATAGAACTACATGTCCCTACACCTCTGAGCCAAATGGTATAATAGAAAGAAAACATAAACACATAGTAGAAACTGGTTTAACTTTACTAGCTAAGGCTCATATGCCGCTAATGTTTTGGCCTGAAGCATTCATAACTGATGTTCATTTGATCAATCTTCTACCTACAAAGGTACCTAAGTACAAATGTCCTCAAGAAGTGCTTACCAAAGTTAAACCAAATTATGACAACTTGAAAGTTTTTGGTTGTCAATGTTTTCCATATCTAAGACCATGTAACTCACACAAGTTAGGTTTCAGATCAACTTCATGTACATTCCTAAGCTATTGCACTAATCAAAGAGGCTACAAATGTATTGACAATAAGGGAGAAGTGTATGCATCCAGACATGTTGTTTTTAATGAAAATGTATATCCATTTAATAATGCTGAAATAAAAACCATAAAGAAAGTGTAAATCCAAGAGTGTCATTACCTGATATACCTGGTGAGCTTGAAGCTATGATTCCAATTTAACACAATAGGGAAGTTACTATTACTGATCCTTAGCTCACAGTACCCACAACAGTATTTGGGTTAGGCCAAGGATGAGAAGGAATGCAAGATAACACAATTGATCAAGACATTCTGGACAATAGCTAGGACAATGCAACCCACAACAGTATTTGGGTTAGGCCAAGGATGAGAAGGAATGCAAGATAACACAATTGATCAAGACATTCTGGACAATAGCTAGGACAATGCAACTATTGATCCTATTCTTGAAATCAACTCTCCAAACAGTGCTGATAATTGCAATGTGAGAGATAATACTAACAGACATCCAATGCTCACTAGAGCTAAATGTGGAGTTTTCAAACCGAAAACTATCTATACTGCTACAGTACATGAAGAAATGTTTATGGAACAGCCTGAGGGTTTCTCTAAAAAGGGGGAGAAACAACTTGTGTGCAAACTCAACAAAGCTATTTATGGGTTAAAGCAAGCTCTTAGAGTTTGGTTCGACAAACTGAAGTCCACTCTCGTCAAACATGGATACAGCTCATCAAAATCTGATAACTCAATATTTATCAAGTCTATTGATAATTATATAACATATATCCTGATTTATGTTGATGACTTTATTATTACAGGTAACGGTATGCAGGAAATCAATAGTGTTACTAAAATGCTAAATTCAGAATTTTCTATCAAGGATTTACGGAACTTAAATTATTTCCTTGGGATTGAAGTGAAGAAAACAACAAATTCAGAGATTCATCTCAATCAAAGAAAATGCAATTAAACATGAGCAATGCTAATTCTCTTCCTACTCCTACGATTACTAGCAATCAGCTGTCCAAATATAAGGGAGAACATATTCAAAATAACAGGAAATATAAGAGCGTTGTTGGAGCAATACAATACGCAACTATAATTAGACCAGACATTGCATACAGTGTGAACAAGATTAGTCAACACATGCAAAATCCAGTCGACAGTCACTAGAAGACAGTTAAAAGAATTCTTAGATACCTCAAAGGGACAATTAATCAAGGGATAGTTCTTAAAGCAAGTCAAAGTCTAAACATAGCATATGCAGACGCAGACTGGGGCACAGATCAAGATGACAGGAAATCCACTTCTGGATACTGTATCTACTTGGGGAAAAAATCCTGTATTGTGGTGTGCTAAGAAACAAACAACAATATCTAGATCCAACACTGAAGCTGAATTCAGAAGTGTAGCAAGTATAGCTACCGAAATATTATGGATCAAGTCCCTACTTAGTGAGCTCAAGGTTAAATCTAATAAAGTTTCAACTATTTTGTGTGACAATATCAGTGCTATATCCCTAACATCTAATCCAATATTTCACTCTAAAACAAAGCATATTGAATTGGATTTGTACTTTATTAGAGAACAAGTGATTAACGGAAAGTTAAAGGTGGGTTACATACCGACGGCTTACAAAAAAGTTGATATACTTACAAAACCACTGTCAAAACCACAATTCACTTGTGTGAAGCATGATCTGAATGTTGATGAAGAGGATCCAAACCTAAGAGTTAAGAATCTGTCCTACATCCCAAAATAAAGTCGTCGCCTTATTCAACAACTCACTTTCATGCATGGATTTAAAGAGATATGATGCTTGAAGACGTTGATTTGCTGCTTCTCTATTGAAATTGCCAAAGTTCAAACATTATCTTGCCGCTTTCTTCATCAACTTACTTTCCAGCACGGAATTGAAGAGAGCTGACGTTCGAAGACATCGATTTGTTGTTTCTCCGTTGAAATTTCCGAAGCTCAAACATTATTCTTGTATCGCCACAAACCCTAACCCTAGTTGGGTTTGAAAGGGGCTATTGAGAATAATGAAACATATCGGCTACTATTATCAATGTATTATTATATTCTGTACATAAAACGTTGCTATTAGGCCTTGTATAAATGGGCCTGCCGAAGCCATATATATATATATATATATATATATATATATATATATTTATTTGTGTGTGTGTGTGTGTGTGGCGTCTAACTCTTTGTACAGACAATCAATTCATTTCTAATTAAAACATTTGGTCATCTAAATGTAGAATAGGCAAGGTATCCTGCTGAATGGACAACAAACTAGAAATTTCTTGCTTTTTGGATGCTTCTTTACTAAACAATAATTTTCTTTTCTTCTCATTATTAGTAGCCAACCTGGCCCTGCTCTTATGATTAATTAATGCTTCATCAATAGAACTAGCATCGTGCAAACTCGCTTTAGAAAAAAAATTAGAAGATTCTGCTTAAATAAAATTGGGTGTTTCATTTGCAACTCCAATCATTCTTCATTGTGACAATACTTCAGCAATGCACATTGCTAATGACCAATGTTTTCACAAAAAGATCAAGATTATGAGGACTAAACATCAGAAGCTTGATGTTCATTATGTACGAGAGCATGTTTAGTCCAATTTTCTGATTTCAAAATACGTTAAATCTTCCTTACAGTTAGTGATTTGATGACTAAACCTCTTGGAGTCGATCAACACAAGATTTTAGTGTACAAGCAGGGCCGGCCCTGGCCTAGTGCGAGCCGTGCGACCGCACAGGGCCCATTAGGTCAGGGGGCCCAAAAAAAATTGTATTACCTTTACTGGACCTGCTTTTTCTTGTCAGGATGCGTGTACTTGATAGTAATTTATCTATGAAAAAGTAGATATGATTATATGCTTTGTTGACATCAATCAATATATTAAAATGGAGATGTGACTTCTGTGGACCTCTAGTTGACAGATTGATAATATAGGTAAAAACTTTATGAATTTGCTGAAACATGCAATTTTCTCAATGGAGTTGCACAGTAGAAAAAGAACATTTTCACTTAAGTTCAATTTCATAAAATAAAATAAAAAAAAATAAAAAAATTTAAGGGTCCAAAATTTTGGATCCGCACTAGGTCCATAAATACTTAGGGCCGTCCCTGTTTACAAGCTTGGTATGGTTTGTCATCTATCTTCTCAAGATTGGCCTTCCTGTACTGAAGTCAATCTTAAAAGAGGGGGGTGTAGAGTAATATGTTCTGTACATATGTTTAGTTCCTTTTCTTTCGTATGGGTTTTATATTTTGTTGTATTGTAATTGGGCCATAGTTAAAATAAGCCCATTTCAAGTTTTCTGTAAATAGCTTGGTGATTCGTGAGCTTTAGTCAGAATGAAAACAACGTAATATTTCCTGCCTTACCTTTTCACTTTTCGATGATAGTTTGCGGCATTTGGCAGACTTGAACCCAGAAACCAATCATGAGGGTAAATCACTGTTTTTACCGGCTCTAACCTACCACAAATATTTAACAATCTAGCTGTCCATGATCCATTTTTTTTTATCTTATCCAACCGTTTATTATAATATGACATTTTCAAAGTAGAACAACAAAGAGGAATGCCTAAATGCAGAATACACAAGGTATCATGCTGAATGGACACAAACTAGAACTAGCATTAGTAGCCAACCTGGCCCGATTCTTAAGATTAATTAATGCTTCATCAACAGAACTAGCATTGTGCAAACTCGCTTTAGAAAAAAATTAGAAGATCATCTGCTTAAATAAGATGGTTTAGAATGGGAGAACACTTATAAATAGGAGTAATATTCCCCATGACATGTTCCGCTTCCAAAGAAATTGAAAGAAATTCCATTGCGATAGCAAAGAAATAAGGGGATAAAATCGTAAACCACGGTTCCTTTCAAAAAACCCATGAAGATCACCATCAATAATTATGGAAAAAGCAGGTGCAAAGATGCAAGTAAAAAATAATTTGACTAACGATAGTGGAAGCCTTGTGCATTAGAGTATATGACAAATAAATAATCTCCTAATTTTGACATATGCTTTGTGCAAAATCCACTTTCAAGCACATGTTATTAGAACCCTTCCTATTAAAAGTATGCATCAACTCATAAGCCTATAAAAAAAATTTTGCAAAATTTCTACCAGAAATAAAACCATCTGATTAGGAGACACTATCCCAGTCAAAAATCCTTTAATGCGATTATAAATAATGTTTGCTATGATTTATAAATCACATTGCAGCATGAAATAGGTCGATAATCTGATATCAAAGTATCGTTCTCCTTCTTAGACACCATAATAATAAAAGTATGGTTAATTTCTTTTATTATTCGTCAACTTGCAAAAATTCCTTTAATTGCAACAATTAAATCACTCTTGATTAAGTCCCAATGAATCTTTAAAATTTATAGCCCACTCCATCGAGTCCATGAACTCTGTCATTACTATCTGAAATGTAGCTAGTTTAATCTTTGACTCTGTAATTTCAATTTCTAAAGATCTTCTAGCTGAACTTGTTAAAATTCTTTTACAGAAAATGTTGTCAAAAGAAATTCTGACCTCATTAGAATTATACAAGCAAGTGAAATAAGAAACTGCCAAATTTTGCAATTGGTTAGAATCCATCACAGGAACACGTTGGTCATTCACAATACCACACACGCGCTGTCTTCTCTTGTTGCTTTTCACTTTAGAGTAAAAAAGTTTGTGCATTGATCTCCTTCCATTAACCACTTAATTTTAGCTTTTTGCTTAGTCTCGGTTGCATGATTGAACATGAAACATTCTAGTTGAACTATGTTGTTTTTATATTCCTGCAAAAGAATTTGGTCATCAAGATCTAGTATCAGGTAATTATACATGTAGTCATTTCTCTCTCTTAAAATATTAACAGCAGAAGTTTATACACACTATTTGGGTTGGGGAAGTGAACTCCTACTTTTCATTGGTGGCAGTAATAGAAGGCTCCTAAATTCCACCGGTCCCAACTAGCTGCCACCAACGGAGATATATAGTTTTGTTCACCTCACCAAAAATTAGGTGAACAAACTTGGTCTCAACTATTAATAGCTGAAGACATAGAGGATCTGCATTTGTTCCGCGCTTTAAGCGCAGCTTTGAGTTTGACAGCTTTTAATTGACATAAAAATGTGTGTGTGTATGTGTGTGTGTGTGTGTGTATATATATATATATATATATATACACACTACAAGAAAACAGGCTATTTGCGACGGCTGATTTGCGACGGCTTCAGACGGGCCGTCGGCGGCCGTCGGAAGCCGTCGGAAATTATCGTGATAAACAGCCACCCGAACTCTTTCTTCCTCATTTCTTTTGCTCCTCTTATTTTTCCAGCATACGGGTTTTAAACCCTATTACCCCTAAATTCAATTTTTTTGCCTCCAAACACTAATTTCTTCGTGTAAGAACCTCCCCGACTTCAATTCAGACCTCTAGAGGAAGTAATTTGAGGTATAATCTCTTTTTTTCATAAAAATTAAGTTTTTACCTAAACCTATACGTGCCTAAATTAGAAAATTAGGGTTATCTATTGACTGCAATTGGTTCCAATAGCGTTGTAGTGAGTTATAACATCCTATTATATGCGTATTTTTTCTATATTTTATTCACTTCTTTGAAATGAATTTTTATTTGGTCATTGAGTATATAATTATGGGAATAAGTTAGTATAAACTGTGTTCATATCTATAAAACAATCTGGCTGTCTAATTCTCCATGTTTTACTTATTTTGAAGTTCATTTTTTTAAGTGTTGATGTCTGTCTTGCGGCCTCATCATGCTTTTAACAAAAGTCATAGCTCTATATAGACATTAAGATGTGATGAATGTAAGCTTTTCTTATTGAAATATGGATGCTTTATCATTTTGTCCGGCAACCCTGTTAATTGGTAAAGTAGGAGAAAAATTCATAGGGTTGAAATAGTAAGGAAGCAGAGCATACTATTGGAAAAAATGACACAAAATCACCATTAATACTTGTTCTACTTTTTTTAGGTTTAAAGAGATCTGGTAGTCTCGACATTGAATTGAATATGAAAAAGCATATCATATTGGTTGTTTCTTCTTGTACTTGAATAATGGCATAAATCTGAATTCGCTTGTAGCATGTTAATTTTGTCGAAAAATTTATACCGGAAATATGCTTTTATTTAATTTTGTAATGCCCTCATATAAGAATGATATGTTGCATCATAGTTTTCTAACATACATGTCCAACCTGAACGTGTAGGTATGATGCAACCGTTGAGGAAATCACTCCAAATGGATACTGTGTCAGCTGTATGGGTGGGGAAACAAGGAAGAGGTGAATTTGTAAAGGCAACATACATTTTATTTTATTTTATTTTTAGTGTTGGGAGCTGAATGTTATATCTATACCAAGGAAGAGGTAAATTTTTCACACAAATTTTATTTATTTTACAAGTTTGAATATCTATACCTAGGCACATCAAGATGGTAAATACAATCCCGTCCCTACAGTTTATCTTTCATTGCCATGACATGTGCACAATTCTCAAATGAGCTTAGATGAGTTTGACCACAGTTTTTGATGGTTTGATATTTCAATTTTGTTCTAATCTGAGTATTATTTTCGTCTAGTTATTGCATTGATCAATTCAAATAGAATAAATTTGAATTTTAGATCAATGTATTGGATGATGTTTAGTTGCTATTTTGAGATAGTGGTTTATGTGAGAAATGTAGTTGGAAGGCTAAATAGTAGTTGAAACACACACAAAAAAATGCAGTATTTCCGACGGCTACCGACGGCTTCCGACGGCTAACACGTACACGAATCTGCGACGGTTTCCGACGGCTGTGTCGGTAGCCGTCGGAAATGCGAACGACGGGCTGCGTCGATAGCCGTCGGAAACTTTGATTTTCAACGCTTTAACTAGCGACGGCTATTTCCGACGGCTTCCGACGGCCGCCGACGGTTTTCAGCCGTTGGAAATAGCCTGTTTTCTTGTAGTGATATATATATATATATATATATATATATATATATATATATATATATATATATATATATATATAACTGGGAAAACCACCATCCTAGTTACTTCATATGATATCATCATAACTGTGCACATGGGGCCACATGTTGTTATGAGTTTTAAACAATCCTTGATGAGCATTACAAATTTACCTAGACTAAGATTGGACAATTATCACTAGTTGAGTGTGGAAGTAGTACAGTGGAAAAATTATCGATTACTTCCTGACATTGCATGTTACCGAATATTTTGTCAATTTTGCTATGCATAGAAAATTTTTACCGCCTCGCCATGAAAATTTGTCGGTTGAATTCAATAAGACGAGCATTATTGATAGCTTCCATAAAATTATCATCTGCATTGCAAAAACTATTAGAAGGCCCATATGTCAAAATCATAAATAACTGTATTGAAGTCACCTGCCATAAACCACGGACACACTCTTAATATGATCCCAAAGGCTTTAACTCATTGGTTTGGAGTATGGAAACCATAGACTGCCACATAAAGTAATTTAAAACCATCAGAATTAGTAAGAACACAGGACACAGCTAGCATTTCTGTTGAGATAATATTGAACTGCCAGTATAACCTGTTCCACATAGAGCAAATTCGACTTTTGCCAATTGCATGTTCATTAATACGACAATCCCAATCTGGGAGATAAGCCCTCGCAAAAGACTACATATCACCACTAGACATCTTATGCTTAAGTAAAGCCAGTACTGAAAGTTTATATTTGGAAATATGATGTGAGATATCCAATTTTCTAGTAGGGGAGTTCATTCCCCTCATATTCCAAAATAGAAATTACATCAAGTCATTCCATGCAGGGATCGATATTACACCATTCCCTGCTTAAGAAGTTTGAAAAATGAAGTTGTCGTCATCTTTTCTACTTGTGAAATGAAAGAGGGAAAATTCTACTTTATTCATCTCAAAGAAACTAAAATACAGATTACTAGTCTTTATACAAAAGCCTAAACTAGATACAAAGCAGCAGACCCACTTGGGCCCAACAGTACACCGAGGCCCAAACTAAAATAAAGAACATACTATGTACACTACACTTATTAGAAAAAGAAACAAAACACCAAGAGCACCAGTGTTCCCATCACAGACCACATGCACCAAAGAATACCAACACATCCATTACAAAACACATGCATCTGCAATCAACAAAAAAGTACACCAGCAAAACATCATTTTTTGATTATACTCCCCCTCAAGTTGGATCATGAAGATTTACCATGCCCAACTTGGCACAAAAATATTACATTCGATTCCCATCAACAACTTTAGTAAGCATATTAGCAATTTAATCACCAGTCTTCAAATATCTTGTAGAAACAAAACCCCTTGTTTAATCTTCTCTCTTATGAAGTGTGAAAAGAAACAAATTCAAACAGAAAATGAACAAGAAAACGAAATCGCCATTATCAGATCTCAAATCGAAAGAGAAAGTAAAGTTACATTTTGTCTCACCGTTTCAATACGCTACACCCACTTTTTTATATGCCTCTGGGCCTTTAGCCCAACAACCAAAAATAAAGAAAACAAAATACAATAAAAGCCCAACCGTCCAAATAACAAGAAAATACAAAATACAAACAAAACTAAAACCGAAAATACTCATCTCAACAGCCTCCCCTCAAGATTGACTTGTCTTCAAACAGCAAGGCCAATCTTGAACTGGAAATTGATTCATCAAACCAACCTTTGACACCAAAAACTTGTGCTGATCTGCTCCTAAAGCTTTAGTCATAATGTCAGCCACCTGCAAAGAAGATTTTACATGCTTGCATAAAATGAAACCTGATTGCACATTCTCTCTAACATAATGAACATCCAATTTCTGATGTTTCCCTCTCATATGCTTTGTTTTCTCATGAAAAACAGGATTCTCTGCAATGTGTTGAGCTGACACATTATCACAGTTCAAAACAATAGGAGTAGGTATCTTTACACCCAATTCAGTCAACAATCCTTCAAGCCAAACAATCTCACTGGTTGTATAACTCATACTTCTATATTCAGATTCTGTACTACTCTTAGAAACAGTGTTTTGCTTCTTTGTTTTCCAAGATATCAATGAATCACCAAGAAAAATACAATAACCACTCAAAGATCTACCTGAATCTGGACATGTACCCCAATCAGCATCACTGTATGCTGTCAATTTCAGCTCTGAAGTAGCAGAGAAAAACAGACCCAAATTCAAAGTTCCCTTCAAATATTTTAAAATATGTAAAGCTGCAGAAAAATGTGTAACCCTTGGAGCATTCAAAAATTGGCTTAATTGTTGCACTGCAAAAGATATATCAGGCCTAGTAAGATTAAGGTAAAGAAATTTACCAATTATCCTTCTATATACCTCAGGATCATCCAATAAATCACCATCAGTCAAGCTAAGCTTCAACCCTTTCTGCATGGGAAACAAAGCTGGTTTACATGCTTCTAGCTTATGTTCTCTCAACATATCCAAAATGTACTTCCTCTGGTTCAACAGAATGCCAGAATTTGTTCTTGAAACTTCAATACCAAGAAAGTACTTCAAAGTACCTAAATCTTTGATAGTAAAAGCTCTATGCAAATCATTTTTCAAATCAGTAATAACTGAAGAATCATTGCCAGTCAACAATAAATCATCCACATATGTAACTATGATTGTAAAAGATGCACCTCTAGTAAGAAGAAACAAAGAATAGTCTTGTTTAGATTGAGTAAAACCCCATTCAACTAAGAATTTTGTCAATTCTGTATTCCAACATCTACTGGCCTGTTTTAATCCATATATTGATCTTTTTAGCTTACAAACTTGACCTGGTTGTGCCTTTGTGTAGCCTAAAGGAGGAATCATATACACATCTTCATCAATATGACCATGCAAAAAAGCATTATTTATATCAAGCTGTTGTATATCCCAGTTTTTTATAGCTGCTAAAGCAATTATTACTCTCACTGTAGTTAATTTAGCCACAGGACTGAAAGTATGTTTATAATCCTTTCCTGAGATTTGTTTATCTCCCCTAGCAACCACCCTTCCTTTACATCTCTCAATTTCCCCATTTGGTTTAAACTTTGTTTTATAAACCCATTTAGAACCAATTGGTTTAACACCAGAAGGTAAATTAGTCAATTCCCATGTACCATTATCTTCTAAAGCTTGTAATTCTTTATTCATAGCATCTACCCATTCAGGATGACATTTAGCTTGATTATAAGAAAAAGGTTCAAAAGCTGTCATCACATTATTCAAACCATGCAAATATTCCTCACTTAAATGTAGTAAAGATGGTTCAAAGAAAACATTAAAAGATGCAGACTCACTATGATTTGCTCTTGCAACAGACTTTGCCATTATAAAATCATCAAATTTCCTAGGCAATCTTGTTGTTCTAGAAGAAGTTCTAACATTTGGTTGTAAACCATTTTCTGAATCAGGCACTTCATTAGTAGAAGAAGTAATATTTGGATTTTGATTATCTGAAATAAGATCATCTTGAGATAACAGAACATTATCATGAAGATTATGTGAACCATTTTGATCTTGACATTGGCTAAGAACAGGCACATTTGTAGATTGATAAAACTGTTGCATATCAAATGCAGGATTAACTAAAGGATATTGGTGAGTAGGAACATCAGGAATGGTTGAAGGTAAATTCACTGATTTGTCTTTAAAAGGAAAACAATTTTCCACAAAGAAAACATCTCTACTAAGAAAAATTTTATGAGTATCAAGATCATATAGCTTATAACCCTTTTGAGCATATGGATATCCTAACAAAATACATTTTTTTGATCTAGGAGCAAACTTATCATGTGTCTTTTGAGCAGAAAAACACAAGCAACCAATTACCCTTAAGAAGCTATAATCAGGTTTCTTCTTCATTAACAATTCATAAGGAGTTTTCCATTGTAAAACTGAACTAGGCAACAGATTGATAATATGAGTAGCAGCCAATAAACAATCACCCCAAAACTTGTAAGGCAAACCAGCATGAATCCTTATAGTCCTAGCTGTTTCAAGTAAGTGCTTATGTTTTCTCTCTACTCTACCATTCTGTTGTGGATTTCCTGGTATACTTCTTTGATGAACTATTCCTTTACTTGCAAACAAAACTCTACAAGACTCTTGAATAATTTCTGTTCCATTATCACTTCTAATCATCTTGACCTTTTTATCAAATTGAGTTTGAACATATTCCAGAAAACTCATAATCACATTATAAACTTGAGTTTTTGAAGAAATCAGATGAGTCCAGGTGGTTCTTGTATGATCATCTAAAATTGTCAAAAAATATTTGCACCCAGACAAGGAAGGTCTTGCATATGGTCCCCATAAATCAACATGTATCAAATCAAACATATCATTAGCATATGACAAAGATTTATGAAATGGCATCTTATGATGTTTACCCAAAACACATGCTTCACAACTAAAATCACAACTATTTGTATTGATATTATTGCCTGAAATGGATACTACTAAATGTTTCATATGACTAGCAGAAATATGACCCAACCTAGCATGAAAGACCTCAATACTAGGATTTACATTTGCAGTAATGCTATTATTAACAAAAGAAAAGGAAGCATTAATAACAGCAGGTTCAGAAAGACTGACAGAACTGCATGAAAGCAGATTTGAATATTTGGAGAATTTGTATAGACCAAAATGTCTTGATCCAACAACATAATCTTGCTTAGTTGAAGGATCCTGAAAATGACATGCATTCTTAGTAAAATTTGCAATCAGATTATTATCATCTAATAATCTTCCAACAGAAAGCAAATTATGTTTGAATTCAGGAATGTAGAATACATTGTTGAGAGTTATTTGAGGATTCAATTTAATAGTGCCAACATATTTAACCAATTTAATAGATCCATCAGGCAAAGATATCTTAACTGGATGAATTAGTTGTGATAATGAAGCAAAATGTGTCAATTTAGATGCCATATGATCTGTGGCACCTGTATCTATAATCCAACTATCTCTATCAAAACCATTTATCAAATAATCTGAATTCGAAGAGGAAAATATACCTGCAAAATTCACTGCAGTATATAATGGATTATCCTCAGAAATAGTGGACTTTGAATTCTGCTGAATCATCTTAAGAACTTCATTATAAAGAGCTGAAGCCATGGTAGGATCCACCTGCTTATTTGATGTACTTGATTCGCCTTTTTCTGGTGGTGTTTTGCCCAGAATTCCTTCAGAATTAACTTGAACATTTCCAGCCATTTTTGTATTCTTTTTTACTTTCAAATTTTCCCACCAATCTGGATAACCAACAAGCTTGAAGCATTGATCAATACCATGCCCTTTTCTTTTACAGTGTTCACAGGTCTGCTCACTTTTTTGCCTTTTAGCATCCTTCCTCATAGTTTGATACACTGGTTTAGGAAAAGTCTTCATAGCCTGCACTTGCAAAGCACTCATCTCACTATCAGTTACAACATTACTAAGCTTACTTTGTTGCTCAACTTGCTGCAAAGTGTAGTATGCCTTATGAACATTTGGCAAAGGATCAGCACTGAGAATATTAGTCTTGACTTGATCATATTGTTTATTTAATCCAGATAAAAACTGCATCAATTTAATTCTCTGATCCCTTTCCAAAAATTTCTTAAAAATTCCACAAATACAACTGTTCATTGCATCACAAGTGCACTCAGGAAAACCTTCTAATATTTGTAACTGATCCCATACACTTTTCAATTTACCATAGTATTCAGCAATAGAACTTTCATTTTGCTGTGTTGATATCAAAGTTTTGTGCAAATCATAAATTTGTGGTGCTGTAGTCTGTCCATACCTTTCATTCAATTCTTTCCATAGTTGTCTAGAAGAATTTACGAACATAAAACTTTCAGCCAGTACCTTTTCCATCGAATTCAAGATCCAAGACATCACCATGTAGTCGTTCCTGATCCACTTTTGAAAATCAACAGTAGCTGCAGCAGGCATCTGAAGCGTACCATCAACAAATTGATACTTGTTTCGAGCAATTAACGCCATCTTCACCGTTCTACTCCAATTCAAGAAATTCGGTCCAGTAAGAACATGATTTCCCAATTGCATCCCTGGATGATCTGAATTAGACAAATAATAAGGATCGTTGAAGTTAACTCTTGAAGAATTTGGCGCAATCGAATCATCTTGAGATGTAATTTCATCATCGTTTGCCATTTCTAGGGTTTAGGAAAATTAGGGTTGAGGATTAAAGAAGATCGAGAGTCGATTGAAGAAGATAGAATAACCTGGAAGCTCTGATACCATGAAAAGAAACAAATTCAAACAGAAAATGAACAAGAAAACGAAATCGCCATTATCAGATCTCAAATCGAAAGAGAAAGTAAAGTTACATTTTGTCTCACCGTTTCAATACGCTACACCCACTTTTTTATATGCCTCTGGGCCTTTAGCCCAACAACCAAAAATAAAGAAAACAAAATACAATAAAAGCCCAACCGTCCAAATAACAAGAAAATACAAAATACAAACAAAACTAAAACCGAAAATACTCATCTCAACAAAGTGACAGTCCATTTCAATATGTTTGATCCTTTCATGAAACAATGAATTCGAAGCTATATGTAGTGCTACCTGGTTGTCACAATTCAGTACTACTGGCACTTCTACCCTTAAACCAATCTGAGTCAAAAGATGGTTTAACATGATCTCACACACTGTAGTAGCCATCGGTCTATATTAGATTCTACACTTGAATGTGCTACAATACTTTGCTTCTTACACTTCCATGAAATCAAATTTCCACTCACAAACGCACAGTAGCCCGAAGTTGATCTCGTGTTTGTTCTTTAGCCTGCCCAATCAACATCAATAAAACACTTTACTTTTGCATGATGATGATTAGAATATAGAATTCCTTGTCCTACTGTACCTTTCAAGTATCCAAGAATCTGCCTCAATGCCTTACACTGATATTAATTGGGTGATGCCATATACTGACTAACCACACTGACTGCATATGACAAGTCTGGTCTAATCACAGTTAAGTAATTTAACTTCCCAACCAGCCTTCTATATCTCAATGCCTTACACTGATATACATTGGGTGATGCCATGTACTGACTAACTACACTGACTGCATATGACAAGTCTGGTCTAATCACAGTCAAGTAATTTAACTTCCCCACCAGCCTTCTATATCTCTCTGGATCATTGAATGGTTCTCCATCTACTACTAGGTTAGAGTTTGGTATTATTGGAGTTCTACTTGGTTTTATTGCCGAAGTTCATATTCCATCAAGTAAGTCCAACACATATTTTCTTTGAGATAGAAAGATCTCATCAACATTCCATATGACTTCAAGTCCCAAAAAACATTTCAATTCTCCGGAATCCTTAGTATGAAATTGTGTTTGAATAAACTTCTTAAGAGATGAAATACCCATTTCATCATTTCCAGCGATGATAATTGCATCATTTCCAATGATGATAATATCATCTACATATACTACCAAAAAAATAATTCCAGCTCCAGATTTTTTTTATATAGAAAACAGAATGATCCAATTAACTCTTAATCACTCGCAATGATTTAACTGACTGAATTTTCCAGACCATGCTCTTGGACTTTGTTTCAAGCCATATAATGTTTTATTTAGCTACATACCAACTCTTTCTCCCCCCTGAACAATGAAACCAGGTGGTTGAAGCATATATATTTTCTCTTGAAGATCACCATGCAAAAAGGCATTCTTTATGTCCAACTGATGCAATTTCCACTTGTACATAGTAGCAAGTGATATAAACAATCTTATTGAAGTCAATTTAGCAACAACAGGAAAGTTTTCTAGATAATCTAACCTATAGACTTGTGCATAACCTTTGCAACAAGTCTAGCTTTATACCGAGCAATAGTACCATCTGTACTGATTTTGACTAAGAATACCCATCTACAACCTACTACTCTCTTATCACATGGCATAGAAACTATATCCAATGTCTTATTCAATATAAGAGCATTTATTTTTTCAACCATAGCAGCATACCAGTTTGGGTTAGACAAAGCTTCATTGACATTCTTTGGTATAGAAATAGTATCAAGAGGTTTAAGAAACATGCAAGTTGACGATGATAATTGATTATATGATACATAAGATGATATTGGATACTTTCATTGACGTTTACCTTTTCTTAAAGCAATTGGAAGATCTAGTTCAGGATCTCTAACTGACACAGATTCAAGATTTGAATCAAGTTGACCATCATTAATATCTCCTTGTGTATCATTTATCATATAAATAGATAAGAAAATCATCGCTCTTTTGTTGTGGAACCACTGGTGACCCTTGGGATGATTTAAAATATGGAAGATCTTCAACGAATATAACATCAGTAGAAATCAAATATTTACCCAGAGTATGACAGTAACATCTATATTCTTTTTGAACTCTAGAATACCCAACAAATACACATTTAACTTATTTTGGGTCGAGCTTAATCACTCGTGGTCTGACATCCCTAACAAAACATGTATTACCAAATATTATGGGTTTAATTGGATACAATGCCTTGTTTGGACGTAGTGGTTTATAAGGTATTTCACCATTCAACGTAGAAGAAGGCATTCTATTTGTAAGAAAACATGCAGTAGATATAGTATCAGCCCAAAAATATCTTGGCACATTCATTTGAAATAACAAAGCTCTGGTTGTTTCTAAAAGGTGCCTATTCTTTCGTTCAGCTACCCTATTTTATGACGGAGTACTTACACATGAAGTTTGATGAATCATCCCCCTTTTCAATCATGAGTTTTTGAAACGGTTCTGACATGTACTTTTTGGCATTATCACTTCTCAACACTTCAATCACAGTGTTGAACTATTTCTTAATTTCAGCACAAAATTTACAAAACACAGAATACAACTCAGATCTACTTTTTAAGGAATAGCCAAGTAGTACGTGTGTAATCATCTACACATGTGGCAAAATATCTAAAACCAGGTTTAGATGTAATTGATAATGGTCCCCGAATATCAGAATGCACAAGCTCAAATACAGAATTAACTCTTTTATTTATTCTTGGATTTGAACTAAACCTATGAGGTTTAGCATATTTATAAGATTCACATTCAAATACTGTAAAGATTTATATTGTGGATATAACTCTTTGAATATAGGTAAAGAGGGATGGCTTAACTGGCATTGAATCTTAAGAGCTTGAGTATCACTTATGCGTGCTACTGAAATAGTTGGAAGAGTGTCAAGCACATATAAACCCTCACTTTCACGTCCTTTACCAATAAGCTTCCTATCCACTAGCTCTTGGAACACGCAATGAGTGGGTAAAAGGATGTGCAACAATTTAACTTTCTAGTTATCTGACTAATAGATTAAAGGCTAGCTTTGATGTGTGTAACACTGAAGTTAGAGATATCTGTGAAGTGAGATTAACAGATCATGGATTTTTGATAATGATCCATCAGCTAATGTAACACTTTGAGTAGGACTGTTACTATGAAAATCTAAAAAGATAAGTGCATTACCTGTCATGTGATCAGTTGCACCAGAGTCAATTATCTGTTTATTTGATTTAGCCATAGTAGAAACTGAGTTAGAAGTACTCTTCAGCTCTTCTTTATATTCAGAGAATATAGTAAACTCCTTAGCTCTAATTAGAACAGATCCATCTTCATTTTTCTTAGCAACATTCACCATTTGACTAGATTGATTTTGCATCCTATTATATGATCCATTATTCTGTCTTTGTCTCTGAAGTTTCCAAAAATTCTAATACCTTTGACCAGACTTCTTACAATAAGTTCATTAATTAGGATTCATTTCCTTGTTATCAGGTCTATTCACTTAATGCTGACCCTCTGACTAACTAGGGCACTATTGTTTACTACTGTAGTAATTTGAGCTCCTGAATTATGAGATCATAAACCTCGGCCAAATACCTCTTGTAAAGAACTAACATCTGATCCTGACAATACTTGTGACTTTGCTGAATCAAATTCAGATTGAAGACCACCTAAGAAACTCTAATAGCCATTTGTTCACGTTGCTGATGTTGGATCTTAATATCTGAACTTATAGGAAGTAGTAGATTGAATTCCTCATAGATCTTTTAAAAATTCATGAAGTAATTCCATAGAGTCAGATCTTATTTTTCAACTCGATAAAATGATTTACATATGTCATACATCCTACTCAGATTTCCTTTTCCAGAGTATAAAAATTCAAAGTAAGCCATCAACTCTTTCACAAATCGACAATGATTAACCAAACTAATAACACTGCTATCAATAGTATTTCTAATTTGAAGAAATAACCATGCATCGTCTCTAAGTCATACCTGGTCATCCTTATCATCAGAGTCTTCATTTTGTGGGTCCTTCTTAACATGATCATCTTTGTCAATACTCCAAAGATACAATCGAATGGTATTTCTCCAATCAAAGTAGTTTGAATCCCCCAATCTATGATCTGTAATCTTCATCATTATCAGCATTGTTGACAGGCAAAATTGTCGCACACCAACACCCAAATGTGTGTGTGTGAACAGTTATCCAAATAAGCAGTAAAGTATGTAAATGCGGGGAGACACAACTTTTATAGTGGATCGGCACTAACGCCTACATCTACTTTATAATCATGATTCATTATATCTTTGGTTGATTACAAGGTTGTTCAAGTTTGGACAATAGCCATGTTCGAAGTGTTACAATGGAATAGAAAAATACAAGCTTGTTCTACACCTTGACTAAATTGCCCTTCTTCTTCTTCGTTAAGAAGTGTTGACTTGGTCAACAATATCCAAGCTTAGTGTTCATGCCCCATGAAGGTCGAAGGTAGCGTAACAATCCTTGTTAATATTCAAGTGTTGAAGGAAAACATGCATGCCATGTTTTAATTATCCATCTCATTTATCATGGCCATGGTGGAGGTGTTGGAAGCCATTAATGAGTGTTTGGAGCTCTTAAGATCCAAAAATTCCAAGGTAGAAGGATCCCAATGAAGACCAAGGCTTGGGGTATTTATAGGAGGGAGGTTAGGTGGGAGTAGGTGAGCAGTGGGACCCATAAGAGAAAATTACACATCCCAAAGAAAGCCTTATGCAGAAAATTGGCACCCCTCCCAGGTGGGTTCGAAATTTTGACCCTACAAGTGAGGTTCGAAATTTCGACCCCACCAGGGGGTTCCAAATTTCGAACCCACCGAGAGGGGTTGGGGGGGGGGGAGGGTTCGAAATTATGAGCACCCTCAAGGGGTTCGAAATTGGTAGAGCATGAGACGGAAATCATACTGCAGATGGAGTCGAAATTCCTGAATGCGAAATGAAGGAATCCGTGGTTTTGCTGGTCTGAAGTGAAGGAATCTGAGCTCTGGCGCGGAGAAAATCGGGTGATGCACACAGTTTCGACCTAACCGGTTAGGTCGATCGCCGCGGGGACTGTGGGTCCCCGGACCCCCACCAACGCTGCGCCTGGACCCGCTTGATGGCTCGTCTTCGGCTCGGAGCACGGCTCGACTAAGATTTCATTGGGCTCGACAGAGGCCACTTGATGTAGGCTTCGGTTCTTCTTGCGTTTGTGACGCGACTTCGACCCTGCTGCTTCGTGTTTTTTGACGCTTGAGCGCGTTGCTCTGCAAATACTTGAAGTGTGATAGCTTTAACAAAAAAGCGTGTCAACAGGCATAACATCCATTACTGTTTTACCCTCAGTCGTGATTAATAATTTGGAAGAATCGGGGAAATTGAAGTTGAATTATTCAGATCGAACTCGCTCTGATACCAAGTCATGAAATTAGAGAGCGAAAATTCAACTTTATTTATCTCAAAGAAACTAAAATACAGATTACTAGTCTTTATACAAAAGCCTGAACGAAATACAAAGCAATCGGCCCATTCGGGCCCAATAGGACACCGAGGTCCAAACTAAAATAAAGAACAAACTATGTACACTACACTTAATAGAAAAAGAAGCAACACGCCAAGAACACCAACGCACCCATCACAGACCACATGCACCAAAGAATACTAACACATCCTTCCCAAAACACATGCATCAGCAATCAACAACAAAGTACACCAGCAAAACATCATTTTCTGATAATACTACTACGACTAGTTATCTGAATGCTAGTGTTAGCAAAAACAGGTAATTACTCTGCATTGTTTAACTTACTAGGATTTGAACTAGTTATACGCATACCTCAGCTTTTGTTGAACTTTTCTTATTGAAATTTGTATTATTATTTTTCAATGCTGGCTCAAACATCTTTAGAGACACAACAAGGTCCTCCGAAATATCAATATCAGTTGGCAAAGACACTGTAGCAGACTCTTCCTCAATTGTAGTTCATTTTGACATTGATGTGCAGAAATATCTGTATCCAGCCATTTGTTCTCAGAACTTGTAATTTTGTGCACCACCCTAAATTGCACAACATCTTGTATACCAGCACAACGGTGAGAAAACCGACCGTTAAGTTGTGTGTTGTCAAGAAAAAAAATTGTTAATTATTTTCTTAAAAAAGAGATTAATGAAAAATCCATTGTATTATTGAAAAAAAATGATTTGAAAACATGTAAATTCAATTAACATATTTCATATAATTGACTTCTTTGTGCCTCTAAATCAATATTGAATTTATAAGATGAAATGACAAATCAAACAAATATTAATAACTTAAAACACATCATTATATTTGTGAATACTCAATTAAAAAAAACATGAAAAATGAAACAATAAGTGCAACGACCCAGAAGTTCTGATATTTCGAAAATTCGAGTTTCAAGAATTTGAAATGACTGCGCATGGTTCTGGATACATACAATCATATAAACAAATAATTTCAAAAAGTATAACGGTCAGATAAGATATTTAAATTAGTTTTATCAACTTATAAGTTTAAACAATTTTGGACAAAAACACTATTCATCGAAATTGTAAATTTTGAGTTAGGTGTTTGAATACAACTTATTAAATAGTTAAGATAAGGTTAGGGAATTTTAAAGTAGATTTTAAAAGTTAATTATATTAAAATTCAATATTTTAATATTATTTTAATAGTCTAAAAATAGAGATTTTGCAAACGATCTCGAATTCCGCGAAAACATTTTTATTGAATCCCTAGTGTTGAAATATGGTAAGATTTAAAATTTTATAATTTTCGGAGTTCGTATGAAAAACTAGTCAAAATTTAATAAAAACTAGAAATGAGGCCATTTTTCAAATCGTCACTGAATTCGATGAGACATGGCTCGTTAGAACCAAAATTATGAAATGTAGCGAGATTTTAAATTTCATTAGTTTTGGAGTTAGTATGTGGTTGTACGACTAGAAACAAGTTAACGCTACATAATTAATTAAGAGTTATTAACACACGTAAAGCTTCCCGTGGGTGCACAGCTTAGGGTGTATCAAATTTCATTAGTTTTGTAGATATCTGTGCGAGTCCCAGCTTAGGGTGTATCACTCACTAAGTGGCAACCCGTGGGTGCACAGCTTTATACCCACTGATGTACAGTGACTAAATCTTCCAATGCTGGGAACACCTTGTGCACGCTTAACGAACCCGGCGGAACCTGCACTGCTACACCCTCGCTCTTATTTGACCGCTTGTAATCAACCCAGTAAGCGTGCCCCAACCCTCCCTAGCTCAGGGTTCCCGATACCACTAAGTGGGTTACTATCTGAAATGGGTCCCTATCGCTACTAGGTTTTTCGCCAGGGTTTATCCTAACCCAACCTTATATTGGTTAATTGTTGTCTATCAACCTAGTTGACTTAACCCTATCCACTTATCTAATCAATATGCATTATTGGTTAAGCTTGCCTTAGCCCTATCCACCTTGTTCATGTATTATTGGTTAAGTTGTCATCTTACACAGGTTAACTTAACCCCATCCACCTAACATGTTCTAGGTATCATATTCATCTTTGATCAGCATTAATTAGTTATTAATGCACATACCTCTCACATTAAGTTGATGGTTTGTGGCCGCTGGATGTGCCGGGCGGTTCCGAGCAGACTTCTGCCACAAGCCAGACTTAACATCATGTCTAAGCATCTTTTAGTTATCCCTACGACCTCTCACATTAGACTGAACGTTTGCGGTTGTTAGTTAGGCCGGTTGGTTTTGGGAAGACTTCTACCGCAAACGGAATCTAACCTCGTGTCTCAGCATGCTTATCTTAGCCAATTTACTCAATTGCAGTTTATGCCAATTTTAGGCTAATTATGTCAATTACCAAAAATTTCCAATTTCATATCATGCCCAACAATTAACATATATTATGCCAAAATTAACATTTGTCATGCCCAAACCAACCCAACATATATTATGCCAAATTTCCCATCGTTCTCTAAAATATTATTCATACGTTTATCTTTATGAGATTTGGCCTAGGCTCGAAGTAGCCTGGCTATAAAATTCAAAAAGGGAAGGAGGAGGGATAAGATAATGAACATGCATAATAATAACAATAGGCATAAGTATGAACTGATCATAAAGATATGATAAAACTGATGATAATATCAACATGGGCATATAAGAATCATGAATCTGATGTTATAGGCTAAGATATAATTGATGAGATTCAATCTTATTATCATGTATAATTTCCAAATCCAATTTACAACATGTCATAATTGCTTTAGCATTATTTTAATCTAAAAATAATCAATGAACTCACAAAGATTGGATTAAGCAAGAGAAATAGGCGTTGTAGTTGTTATAGATTCGATCCCCTTTACAAAATTCCTTTACTTTAATTTGTTGAAGAAGAAGGACTAGTTTAGGTTGAGGCAGGATGGAGGCGTCATGAATTAGTGTAGTGAAATTAGGTTTAGGTCTAGGTGTGTTCATATAGGTGTAGTTAGTTAATTAGGGTCATTAGATTAGATCAGGAGCCATAGGAATCGTCTACGTCATCCGGCCAATAGAAAATAGCCATGCTGCGAAAAAAACAATCATTAACCAATAAAAGTGCGTTGTGTGTGCAACATGATGCGCAGCAGCAGGGTGTTGACATCCACACGTTATATATATGTATACACACACACACACACACACACACACACACACACACATATATATATATATATATATATATATATATATATAGGTGAGCGTTCAATGACACCCCTTATTCTGCACCCCCTATTAGCCTCCCTATTTTCCACCTTTCGTTTATATTATTTTAAGTTGAGTGGAAGGTGAGAGAGTTAGTGGAAGGACAGAGAGAGGAAATGTGTGGTGAAAAAGTGGGAGGCTAAAGGGGTGCTCACTATTTGGGGTGCCATTGAACCTAGCTCATATATATATATATATATATATATGTATGTATGTATGTATGTATGTATGTATGTATGTATATTTCTTTTCTACCGTTTTTCCAATTAACCCTTTTCACACTAAACCGCATTTTAGTTGAACTGCGTTCACACTAAGCCACTTTTTAGCCATTCCCCTAAAACAAAAATATGGTACTGGCGGGGATCGAACTCCGTACCTCTTGTATGCAAGTCATATGCTCTAACCAACTAGGCTACTTAGTCTTTTGTTAACAAGACATAGGACAATGGTACCCTTTTTTTTTCATTCCTCTTTTTTTCATGTTTTGTTGCAATATTTAATTAAAATATATATTTTTCATCATAAATC
The DNA here is from genome assembly GCA_030737875.1 of Allium sativum. Lineage (NCBI taxonomy): Eukaryota > Viridiplantae > Streptophyta > Magnoliopsida > Asparagales > Amaryllidaceae > Allium > Allium sativum. The sequence goes on along the minus strand of CM060912.1, from coordinate 99,298,941 downwards.
GGTTTTCTGCAAACCATAGGTCTAATTTGACTAGAAAATCGCCACGAATGCAATGATGCTAATTTCGTGATCTAATTCCTGAAGCTTCTCAAATTTTCCTTTTTATTTCTATTTAATTGTTCGCATGCATTTCTTCGCATTTCATTTATTGCATTTAATTTCTTTTATTAATCTTTTTCCTTCATTTCACTGCATGAACTTATTACATGCAATTTTATTGTCATTATTTATTTTTTCTCTTAAATATATCTATGTATATAATATATATACATATTTCCACATTTCATTAAAAATGCGGGGTGTTACATCCTCCCTTACTCAAAGGATTTCGTCCTCGAAAACTTCAAGTTAAGAAGAACATATCCTACCATCCATCATCCATCTACCCATCCATCATCCACAAACATCCATTGTCCTTAAAAGATTTCTAATGCTCCTATGAATATATGTAGAGGTGTATGTATATGTCCCAATACTAATGCGAGGATCAGACAGTCTACTGATTCAGTTAACCTCCTTAATGCAATGTATGTTAGTGCCATGAATCTAATATGTATGCAAATAATCATATTATAACAGATGAATTCTATATATATGCAAACTCATTCGTCCAAATGCAACATCCATATGCTAATACATCCATTTCCATCCATTAAAGAAAGAAAAATGCACAAACATCCATATGCAGTATGAGAGTGATTGAGCCGATCTAGTGCCTAATGTGTGTGTGTATGCATCCACAGGCCACCACTAGCAAACACTTGCATCCATCAAACATAACATGTCTCAAACACATGTTTACATCCATGGATTCCCTACCTAAAGGCTGGATCGATAGGAGGTATTCAAACGATATATACAAGTATTAATTCGAAGCTTGGAAGAAGAAGTTAAGAACATATTCTCGAAAAGGAAAGGATATGAAGCACGAATCTTGTCTTCAGCCTCCCAAGTAGCATCTTCGCGGTCCTCTCCCCATTGCACTTTTACTAGCTTCACTTCTTTGTTGCATAATTTCTTAACCTCGGATCCAAGTATGCAAATCGGAACTCGTGCAATCATTGCTTCCTTCTCTACTTTCACTTCCTCTCGCAAATTTGGCTCCAATGTCTCGAACTCTATACCTTTTATTGCCTCTTCTCAAGTTGTTCCCCACTTGCTTACAAAGTTCCCTCTTTTCTTTTAGGATTCATAGGTCACACATGGAATGCAACTGACTTTGCTTTTTCTATCAAGTTTGTGCGGAAACCAATCTCGTGCTTCGGGGTAAACCCCGAACCTCATCAAAACATAAGGATACTCACAACTATTGGTGCAAGTCGCAAATCATCGATAGATACATCAAGAGGTTCTAGGAAACTAATCCATTCATTGAATCAAACTGTATCTCATGGAATAAGATGTGTGTTGCGCTCAAACTCGACGCCTAACATAGATATTCTCAAATCCCCGACAAATCACGGATAAATGAGCCGAACCACCAATGGGGTTTGAGACAATAATGGGATCCACTACCATACTAGTAATTAAGTGCAGATATGAACGAATGCGAATGCGCCAGATTCGAAAAGAGTTCTAACCGGTTAATTGGAAAGAGAAATCAAAACCTTCCATGGAAATTTTTCCACCTCTATCTGGTGCACTGGCCATGAGAGCATTCGGTTGCCCTCCAGAGGTTCATGTCCTTTGACATTGCCCTTGCTTCCTTGGGACTGCCCCAGAATAGTGTCCAACCTCTCCACAAACGAAGAAAGCATTCTTCCTTTTCCTGCAGTCCTTGGCCAAGTGACCCTCTCGTGCACAATTATGGCACTTCCCCTTATCCTTAGCCTTGTCATTTTTTTTCCTCCATCTTCTGTTGTTGTTGCTGTCCTTTCTTGGGCCATACCTTTTTCTCATCCTTGGGCTGTGCTCCTTAGCCCTAACTTCCTTATACTCCTTTTTATCCACGTTTGTGTAATAAGCTAACAAGTCTTTTGAAAGTTGCCTCCATCGCACATAAATCCTCTCCACACGAGAAGCTTGCAGTTTAGGTTTTTGCAGATTTAGCTTTGGGGATATTTTTAGAGCAGGATTCTGGATTGAAGCTTGATTTGTGTCCAGAGCATTTGATAGTCTTTCCCTGTGTTAGTTTATGTAATTATGTTTCCGCTATGTATAGTAGTATATTGTATTTTGTTATTTTTGATGTACTATGATATTCCTGCACTCTGATGTATTATCTATATGGTATTAATGAAAAAGACCTATGTTGCTGTGTAATGTGTTGTATGCCCAAATTTAACATTCCGAGAATTTTAGCTATTTCGATCGGACTTGCGTGATTTATAGTCAATCCGAACTGCGGGGATTTTCGGGTGTGTTAAAATAAGTGTGATAAATAAATAACAAGTTAATGAACTACATTATTTAAATAATACTTAAAGTACCATTATTATTTAAAAAAAAAAGTAAAATTGCTGAGATAATTAAACTAGCAGTGTTGAAATGTTAAAAAAAAAATCTGAACTTTAAAATCTGTCATTGTTGATATTCAAACAAACAATTTGAACCTAATCAGACATAGAAGTTCATTCACGTAGCCAATTTGGATAATGCCAACCCTTACAAGATGAGGGATCCATAACAACTTTAGTTTTTGTTCATATATACATCCTCATCTTTTTCATTCTTAATCTTGCAAATATCATCAACTTTATTTTCTGGAAGGTATTTTTGGAGTTGGTTAATCTTTTTAAAATTGTATATGACCTTTGATATAAAAGAGCTTGTGTCATCCACCATTTCAACTAAGGAGTACTCATTTAAAATCATCTCATATTTATTTTTTATAGCACAGAATTTTTTATTCACGGGTCTAAGAATTCCTTTAGAAATATAATAAATTTTTCTGTACTCAAATATATGATAGTACTTATTTGCAACTTTGTATACATCGTTGCTTGGGTTTGGACATCCTGTTAATTTTTTTTATAAAAAAACAAGAATTGTAATAACATTTTAATAATATTACAGTTGAAGAAAATATATTAAAAAGACTAAGTTATAAATAATTACATCTTCACCAGTGAGTTCTATGCCAAACACGCAGTCTTCCCTATTAATATTTATGCAAGATCTCAAATTGCATTTATTTATCACCCGAACTTTGATGCTCTAATTGCATTGATATGTTCAACAATGCAACAGAAGTAATACTTTTGGATAAATCCATTTGAGCTAACTTAAATCCTAAAGCAAATTGCACATTTAGACCGTGATGTTTGTAAATAAGAAAAAAGAATGACTAAACCCCACTATACTTATGAAGGTATCAATATATATGATATTTCTATACTACTTGATATAAAAACCAAACGGATGCATGACAGTGAGAATAACATATAAACTACTTTTTTAATGCATATGTACAATTAAATTAAATAAGGTAAACAGAGCTGGCTTTAAATTGATTAAATATTTAATTTAATTATAAATAACCAACGACAAACAATAGTTCTGGCTGGCCAAAAAACTAATCTGTAAAAGAGTCATGCAAGTAAAATAAAATGAGAACTCAATGACCTTTGTTTGTAATTAATCCTTCATAAATGATATAATTCAAAGAGCAAATTACTGTATAGTTTTAGTCATCATGCTACAAATTAACATTAAAATGAAATAAAGTTAAAAACAGAAATATCCTTAATCAAATTAATCATCAGGCAACTTCTCATGTTCACTTCACAATTCTAATTTATCAAAACGAATATGTACGTATGTGTATATATAAACACTATTAATTAAAAAAGAACATGACTTTCACGATGACTTTTTAAAACTCTGAAAATATCCATATCCATAACCACAAGGTTGTCTTTTGAGCAAGCACAGTAGAAGATTTATACAGTGGACGCAAAACTTCAGGCAAACTACATGGCTCCAAGTCCATATGATCAACAATGTGAATTACAGACCCTCCACCATCACATGGTTGTATCAAATAACCACTTAGAAGCATTTCTTCTCTAACAAAAGGTTGCACAAAAGGCATGCTCGGACAACCTTGTGATGTTAAGTGATCTTTCAAAAATCTAACAATTTCATAACCACTAAATTAATATGGTGCAAAACAGATGAATACCGAAGCAACCAGAAATCTCGAGCAGGTGTCAGCATAGTAGTGTTTTATATAATGTTGTTGTATATAATAATTATATGATTTTTGTTTGATGATAACAACCAAACATATATTATTATAGATGTGCTTGTTATTGTACTGTTATTTTACATCACAAACAGGAATATAATATTTATATTTAAATAAAATACGACTGTATAGAAATTCAAATATTCAAACAGTATTTTATTTAAATATAAATTTTATTTCAACATTCAAAACAGTACAAATTTATTACTCCACTATTTGTACACTCCACTGAAACACTTCATTTCATAACAATTTCATTTACATATCATGTCCTCACTACAACTCTTAACTCTTTGTTGTACATTTTTATCTATACATACATTCACTATTACATTCACACACTGACACTCTTTTTGTCTTATGTCTTCATTGTTTCATCAGTCCAGTCACCTGCTTACCTGTCACATCAAACAGAAAAACACACAGTGTACTGCAATAGAAATAAAAACTGAATACATGCAAATATAATTTATTTTTAAATTTTATTTGCCTCAGAATTTCGGTTTGTTTCTCATCATTTTCATGATTTGATTTGAGTTATATATATTTGTTTGGAAATAGTGTCGAGCTAAAAGCATTGCAAGCATGTATGGTGCCTGGCAGGAGGAACACAACTCAGCAATGCATGGTGATCAAATACAAGTTTAAGTGGCATATACAAATGCATATACATGTGTACATGAACGACACAGTCCAGAACAAAGCAAGCTAAAGTGTCGAGCTCAAGGAAGCAGAGAACAAGACTATGTGATGATCAAGCCAACTTGTTTTCAACATAAACAAGGGTCAAACCAGAATGGCCATACACAACATAATTCAACACAACAACGTTCATCATGAAGCAAGTAATCTTCAGGTGCAACAAGGCTCAAAGCAATGGTGAATGGGCAAAAACAGCGAACACATGTTCATGGCAGGTGCAACTGCAAGTGCAAAAGCACACAAACATGCAATAATGAAAATATACATGGCAGCACCTTTCCAAGAAGCCACACAAGGAAACAGATCAAGGCTCAAGTACATATAAAGCAATGCAAGAAACATAAGTGTACAACAATACAAGGATGGACAATCATGAGCTACAAGCATATGAAAAGGGAATAACCCAGCATAAACAATGTCAAGGTAACAAACATGTTAGCCTACTCAGCAAAATTATAAGTGGTGAAATGCATACAATGATACATGAAGCAGGATTCAACATGAATGCAATTAAGCACATGTTATTAACAGGGCAATTACATAGCAAATGTTTATACAGTTCATACAGGTATGTATCATGCATGTGAAGCAAGCCACATGGCCGATTTCACACAAGCTCAAAAATGGCCAGAGACAGTAATATTGGTGATACATAATCACAACAAGTCAAGCACTGGTCACAGACATTTAAAATGGTGTATGGAACAAGTCAGTTTACATGCAAGTGCACAAATTCATTTCAGCATGGATGGACAAGTTTTCATGTGTAACCAAACTCAAGTACATGTGAATCAAGCTAGTACAAGATTAGTTCAAAGCAATGCATTCATAAACAACCAACAGATGTATACATGCAAGAAATGAATATTTTGGCAAGTATCTATTCCAAGATTTTAATCGGGAAAATCACTAGAGCATTTTGTTGTGGGACAGACATGTTTAATAGCATGAAACCATTTTCAGCAAAACATATATCGCAAGCTCAATTCAATTTCTAGAATTCATTGAAGGAGAATATGTTCAAAGAAATTATCAAAAAAGGGCAAGTATTATTTCGGGAATGGTCATTCATCAATCATTCAATTTTTTTCCAGAGATGCCATAAATCATGTAACATTGTTTGGCAAGAATTAACAATGGAAACTAATCAATTTTTTTAATCTGACATTCATGGCAATAATCAGGCGGATCGCAATTTAAATTTCGAATTGATTCTAGATTTCACTAAACATTTTTTGGGCAATAAATTCTTTCCAAGAATAATTCAAAAGGCCACACAAATATCAATTTAAGCCGAGGTATTTTTTCAAAAGGGAAATCACGAAATCAATTAGAGGAAACCAATTCAAGCCATACACGAAATTAAATGAAGCCAATTCAACAAAATCAGAATGAAGGGTTTTTCGATAACCCTATTTAATCACCACATCATCATAGGCAATTATTTTATTGAAATCGAAACCAAGCATCACAATTTCAAGCAAAGAATTAAAATCAGAATACTCACAGATTTTTCTAGGGTTTCGATCAATAAAATTGGCCAAATCGAATCGACCAGCATCATCAATGACTTCGAGCATCAGAGATTAATTTTAGAACAAAATCATCAATCGCGATCGATTGCGGGGAAGCATAAAACCCTAATCTCGAATTGTTCTGCCGCCATTTCTATTTGGAGAAACAAAAGAGATCGGGCCTTGCAAAATGGAAGCGGACCAACCTAATTTTTTGAAGTGTTAAAGGGGGTTTTAAATTCCTTTTTAAATCTAGGGTTTTGGTTTGTTTTTGAGTTGTATTTTCATTTTTATTTGTAAACCATTTGAATGGTTTCTAGAGTCTGTAAAATCTCAGTCATCCAGTTAGGGTTTAGCTGACAGTTTATTAGAGTCTGTAAAAACTAGGGTTTACTAGCTACGGGGTTGTAGCTAGGGGAAATCTGATCTAGGGGATATAGATCAGTCTAGGGTTTTGAGCGTAGGATTAGAATAGAAGCGAGGGTTCGCGAGTTTACAGGGTATTGTAAGCAGGATCTGTTCTATTACCTAGTAGAAACCTTAGTGAATGCAGCAGTAGGCATAGTTTGCCGAAGCTAGGTAAAATCTATGTCATTTACATTTCGTATTTATTTACTCTGCTGTTATCTATGTTGTGATATTTTCGATAAATCGAATTAAATTCAATAAACCCTATTCACCCCCCTCTGGGGTTAATCTAGATCCAACAAGTGGTATCAGAGCTTGGTATTTTCTTAACTCTAAAGCAATGGTGTTAATAATTAATTCGAATGAAGGAAATGCACAAGGATGAAGTAGGGTTGTGAACAAAAAGAAACAAATGTGGAAAAGCAAGGAGAATAGTGTTAATAATAATGTCGTAGATGAAGTCAATAAAACAATGGAAGAGGTAGTTCAACTGGATGGTACCAGTCACTTGGAAGAAATCTCTAAGTTGAATAATGAGAAGGATATGGATGTGAACAAAGATATTTTAAATAAAGATAATCAGAACATTATCATAGTTGATGTGAAGGGGAAATGCATCATTCAAAGTAAGACTTCTGCAGAGGAAAAAGATGGAGCATTATTGAATAATTGTTGCAAGGTAGCTTTTAATGACATTCTCCAGGAAGCAGTGGCTAAAGAATTCCATGTTCACAACCATTTCGATATTTTAAATGAACATGAAAGTGCTAATTTAGCATCTGTTCAAGCAATTATTTCTGAACCTTCATCTTTAGTTAATATCTCTTCATCCAATGCTTCATCATTTTCTTTTCAAGCCCCTGTCTCTTCTTCCTTAAATTTGCATGGTATTTCTCCATACTCTCATCTTTCTACTCCTCCTCGTATTATTCTTCCTCCTCCAGCTTTAAATCCTTCTTCTTCAGCTAATTTGGATTCTTCAACTATTGTTAATGGTTCTACTCATAAGGGAAGCAAGAAGAAAACTAAGGGTAGAAAGAAGAAAGCTAAAAATGTCAGTGAGGTGGATAATGTAGATCTTAATGAAGGGAAAGAATTTGGTCCTGAGGATGTTATGCCTATTTCTGGCAATATAAGTAATTCAATAAGACATACTAGGAGTAATCCTACAATTTTGGTTATCCCCTCCAATTTAAATGAATAATTCTATTGGTTTTTGGAATATGGGATGAGCTAATTTGTCCTCTAAGCAATGTGTGATAAAATCTTTGATGAAAGATAATTCAATTCAGTTGATGTGTATTTCAAAGACAAAAATGGATGCAGTGTCAACATTGAAAGCTGCAAATTTCATTGCTTCCTCTTGGAACTTTGACCATAATCTTGCCAAAGCCCCATTTGGTAGATTATTAACTTTATGGAATCCTGATTTCTTCTCATTGTCTAAAATTTTCGAATCTGATCAACTTATTCATTATAGTTGTATTTTCCTGCCTACTAACTCTATATTTCACCTTACTTCAGTCTATGCTCAAAATTCAGTTTCTCTTCGTAATTCTTTCCTTGATATGTTAAGCTTTTGAATCCATTGAACGAGCCTTGGCTTCTAGGAGGCGGTTTTAATTGCATGTACAGTTGCTCTCACAAATTTGGTGGTTTTCCTTTATCTATTAAAGATTTAGCTCCTCTTAATCGAATGATAATCTCTTATAACCTATTTCCAGTTAAAGAATTTGGTTTTTCTTTTTTTTGGACAAATTGTTCAAGGCATGGTCCTCCTACTCTTTGCAAACTTGATCACATTTTTGCTAATTCTTCTCTCTTTAATATGTGGTCAAAATCCATCTACTTCTCCCTTTCTCCCTTATTATCTGATCATAATCCTCTACTGTTTATTAGGGGATACGATGACTCTATTAACAAGGGTAAGATTTCTTTCAATTTTTTTAATTTTTTGGTGTAATCACCCAAATTTTTCTAGTATTCTCTCGCAGGTTTGGAGCTCTCAGCAAAACAGCAATCCTATGACTATCCTACTGCAAAAATTAAAGTTGCTTAAAATTCAGTTAAAATCTTGGTCTTCTACTAATTTTGGTAAATATTCACAGAGATCTAAAAATATAAAAGCTGAGCTAGAGTACGTGCAGAATGAGATTCGAAGGAGTCCGTTTGATATGGATTTGATTCAAAAAGAAATTGATCTAAAAAGCAAGCTGAGAGAAGTTTTGGATACGGAATTGCAGGGTCTTCATCAAAAAGCTTTCATTAGACGGGAATTGGAAGGGATAGAAATTCAAAATGTTTTCATAACTCTATTAAAATTCAGAAGTCTAGAGATCCTATATTTTTAATAAAGGATATGAATGGTTATATTTAGTTTGATGAAGGTATGATGAATAAGGCTTTTATCCAATACTTTTCATCCATACTAGCCAACCCCTATTCATCTATAGACATAAAGCCATTATTCAATATAAACCTCCCAACCTTATCCCATGTGCAAGCTACCATTCTCATTCAGATTATTACTGTTCAAGAGGTAAAAGATGTTGTTTTTGGTTTATATGCTAGTAGTTGTTGTGGTTTGGATGGATTTAACTCCTTTTTTATGCAAAAATGCTGGAATGTTATTGGGGATGATGTTACTAAAGCAATTCTTCAATTTTTCCTGTATAATGAGCTTCCTTCCAATCTGTCAGCTACTGCAATTTCCCTTATACCTAAAGCGGATAATCCAGCCTCTGTTTTAGACTTTTTTCCAATATCTTGTTGTAATGTCATTTATAAAGTAATATCTAAATTTTTTGCAAACAGAATTCAAGAGGTTTTACCATTTATCATTGCTCCTAATCAATCAGCATTCATCAAGGGTAGATCAATCTCTGATAATATTTTGCTCACTCAAGAATTGTTGTATGGTTATAATAGGGTTAACATCTCGCCAAAATGCATGTTGAAGCTTGATATTAAAAAAGCATTTGATACAGTTGCATGGCATTCAATCTTAGCTTTTGGCTAGGATGAATTTTCCTCTTCCTTTTATAGCTTGGATTCATACATTAATTTCTTCTCCTCATTATTCTATTGCAAGAAAAGGATGTTTTCATGGGTATTTTAAAGGGTCTCAAGGTGTGCATCAAGGTGATCCTATTTCACCTTACTCTTCATTATTGTAATGGAGTTACTTAATGCTTTGCTGAAGGATCAAGTCTTAAAAAAGAAGTTGGATTTGTGCAAATGTCCTTTGATTACTCATCTTCTTTTTGCGGATGAATTGTAATTTTTACTAAGCCTTTTGATCATAATATCCAAAGTGTTTTGGATACTTTCCACCTATTTCACACGATCACTGGGCTTCAATTAAATTTGTCTAAATCTCATATTTTGGTCGCTGGTTTATCTGTTGATAAGAGGAAGGACATCATTTATAGATCATGTTTGCTTGAATTACCAATGAATTCATTCTACCTTGGTTTGCCTCTTATCGGTTCTCGTATTACTAAGGTAAACTGTTTGCCATTATTTGAGAAAATCATTGGTAAACTTCAACAATGGCCTGCTTGTAAACTGTCAAAAGCTGGAAGACTTGTTATTGTTCAATCTATTGCTCTTTCCTTCACAACTTATTGGTCTCGCCATTATATATTGCCAGTGAAGCTTGTTCAGATGATAGAATCTTCTCTCAATAGATTTTTATGGCTTGGGGATCCTTTTGCAAATGGTTTAATCCCTATTTCCTTTTCCAAGTTATTTGAAGCTAAAGAGTTTGGTAGGCTAGGTATAACCAATTTATCTCTCTGGAATAAGGCTACTATTTCATCATTCATTGATAATTTGTTTGCTCCAAAGGGTAGCTTTTGGTTAGATTGGGTTTCTCGGAATTTAATTAGGAATAAACAGTTTTGGATAGTGGATGTTCCTCTAAATGCTAGCTGCAGTTGGCGCAATATTTTGAAGTTGAGAAGCTCATTTTTGCCTCATATCTAGTGCAACTACAAGTCCATTAAGAATTTATCATTTTGATTCTTTCCATGGGTTAAACCAGGTTTGATTTTGAGCTCCATTGTTGAATTTAATATAAGGCGTCAATCTGGTATTGCTGAGAATGCTTTAGTTCATGATGGTAAATTAGTCCTTCCATACTCTAGTTCGGCTATTTTCAGAGCTCTCTGGTCTGAGCTTACTGATAGTTTTGTTTTTCACGGTGGCAACAATATTCTTTGGGGAGGTAAAGCGCATTCAATAAAGCATGTTTACGAACTAATGCAAGGAGGAAAACAGGTTTTCCCATGGTCCAAAAGAATCTGAAATTCTGGTAGTTCGTCAAAGGAGAATCTTCATTTATGGAAGGTCATGGAAAACACTATTAATACAAAGGACAAATTGTTTAAAATTGGTATTGTGCTTGATAGTATTTTTTTTATACAAATCTGCAGAGGAATCAAATGCACACTTGTTTCTTGAATGTAGTTACTCATTTCTGGTGTGGGCGAGACTTTTATCAGCTGGAGGTTTTCACAAGCCTGCAAATGTTAGTAAACTTGAATGGTTCAATATATATAAAGCAACCAGGTGGAAGATAGGAAGAACCAAGCCATTGTTAATGTCCTTAAAGACGTTTTGTTATGAGTTATGGCCAGAAAGGAATCGAAGAGTATTTGGGTGAGGGGAGTATAATGCTAATGAGCTGTTCAATATCATTTTCAAGAAAGTGGTGAAGAAACTTGGATTTGTTTCATGATGGCATTGGAGTTCTGCTCTCATTTTTGCAGAATGTGTATATTTTTAGTTTTTGTCAGTTTTGTTTGTATAGTTTTGTTCATTAGTTGTTATTTTTTGTCATTCCTTTTGTAAATATTCTTCTTTGTAACTGTTAATATGCAATAAAATGCCTTTCAAAAAAAGTAATGGTGTTCCTTAGTTGTCAGTACAGCGAGAGTCAGTCCAGTGATATTCCAATTATTTTCAATGGGACAGATTTTTTTAATTTTGAAATCAAAAATTGGAATCTATTTAAAATCTGTTAATTTTGTATGTTGGAATATTATTGAAAATTTGGGAGATATGCTAGATAGGAAAAATAAAGCTGTTGATGCTCGTGTTATGCATATTATGTATTCTTTTCTTAGTAATAATCAGCTTAAACTTATCTCTCATTGTTTGACTGTGCAGGATATTTGGAAAACTCTCAACAAGTTGTATGGAACAAACAACAACTACTCAAAATCCCAGAATGTCAACTCAGATTCAGATCTATGCTTGAAAGGAGAACCAGATGAAAACTCAAGTAGATCAAACGATGGAGATTCAACAGACAGTGAAACTGAAAGTTTCTCATTTGAAGATTTAGTTTTTATGTGTGCCGACTTAACTAAATTTGTTGGTAAACTCCAACCGAAAAAAACTCTAAAATCTAAAAAACTTGAGTTGACCAGCAAAAATAACTAATTGGAATTAAAACTTGAAAATGTCAGGAAATTTGAAAATTCTAATTATAAATATTGTTTGAAATTGAAAATCTAACTCGCTTATCTCAATAAAAATATTCAGAAGCTTGAAAATGGAATACTGATCCTAAAAGAGAACGAGATTGAGTTATTAAGTTCGAATAATTTTCCGCAAAAGGAATTTTAAAATTTTAAGACTGCCAAAAATTCCAAACATGAAATTTTTGAAAAAGAAAGCCTTTTGAAAGCTGAATCTGTTTTGAAAGAGCTTGAAAATGAGTTTGTAAAATTCAAGAAATTTGAGAAACAATAATTTGAAAAACAAATTCAGTTTGAATTTGAGATTTTTGAATCCAAAACCAAAATCAAATTGCTTGAAAACGAAAACTTGGTTTAGAAACAAAATTATACTAAAACGAGAAAGATATTCATTAGTCGTTGTTCAAATCTGATGAAAGAATATTCTGATCTTAAATCCAAAATCAATGATCTTGAATTGAGTTTAAAACGTTTTTTAATAGGAGAAAAATCTTTGAATATGCTGTTGAAAAATCAACTTTCTCCAGGAAATAAAAATGGTCTTGGTTTTGGAAAAACAAATGGTTTTAAAAAACTAAATTCTTGTGATTTTAAAAATCCTTTAAATTGTTTCAAAAGGGTCTTTCTGAAAATTTGAACTCTGAAAATTCCAAAAGGTTTTTGAATCACAACCAAGATGTGAAGTTATTGTATAAGGATCCATTTAAAGAATCCTGAACCCCAAAAGGAAATAAAACAATTTTAACTAAATTCAAACAGATTTGGGTTCCTAGGGGTACAAAGGTAAATTCATATGGGTTGTTGTGTAAACAAGTTTAGGTACCAAAATGTGTGAATAAAGTAGTGAGTGGTTTTACAAATTTTATTAGACCACTCGATTCTATAAACTGTTAGGTATAGGAGGAGGCTGGGGAACTACTTTGCTAAAAGGAGATTCTGTTTCAAGCTGGTCTATAATTCTGTATCATTTACAGTTCCTTAGCCATGTACGTTGAGTTAGAGATTCATTTGCTTACATTGAAATCTGGTATGATCTCTAAACTCATCTTTGTTGATATTCTCTGTTCTTATCTTTTGTGTCTATTCCTCCTTATACCTTTTTTGTTTATTTTATTTGATTTTTCTGTTTTGATTTGACACTGCCATATTATTTTCTTTTAATCTGGCTTTCTTATTAACTTCAAACTGCAGAATTCATGTTCATTTGGAAAGTCGCTTCATTTGTATAAAACTATGACATTTTAATGATTTCCAGATCTTGAATTTAAACTTGTAATTTTCTGCAATTGGTTTGAAGTTTGTTTCTTTTCAGAATTCCTAACCGTGTTGAAGTATTCTTGTTTTATCTTGAACACAGTTAATTTTAAATTCGAAATTTTTTGAAGATATGAATTTTTAATGAAATTTCACGCACCTTTGTTATTTTGAGTTTTTTTCCTCTAAGTCATTTTAGAAAAGCTTGAAATATTATACTCATTGCAGCACATAGCTATTTTTCAGTTGTGACAATTCCATTAATTTTCAAATTGGCTTGGATATTCGGTGTTGAAAAACTTTTTGACTTGAATCATTGATTAGATCTTGAAATTCATGATCATCTAGTTTAGTGTTTTTGATCGTTTGAAATCATTTGAAATTCTTTGATATTTTGAATCTCACACACTTCTTAGATTTGAAATTATTAAACCTGTGTGATTGATTCAGTTTATCTCAAAATTTACATTTTCGAGTGATTTCGAATAGACCGTTTTATTTTTGGATAATGAGTACGTCTTCAAACTTGATGTCAATAATCTGAAATTTTTCTTGTGCTTGTCTGAAAAATTTATGAAAAATTCTTTGAAAAAAATCTGGTCCTTGAAACTTACTTTCATATCATGATTATTTGATTTAAATATTTGTTTGTTTAAAGTCATTTGAAATTATTGATTTCTTAAATCTCACAAGCATCTCGATCTAAAATTTATAATCTAGTGTGATTGATTCATTGAATCCTTATATTTTCGTATTCCTTCTGGTGATTTAAAATAAACTATATTTTTAAATCTTGGATCATGAATCATCTTTTGTGACCATCTAAAATATCTATGAAAAATTCACTTGACAAGTCTGCCTTAAATTTGTTTGTTTGTGCTACTCTAATAAAAAGGAATCCCTTTGAAAATGCTTTTGTTGACTGCTTGTTTTGATGAAAAATTGTTTGTTGCTCTGATTAATGGAACTGAATTGTTATATTTAATTGATTGGCTTTGTGATTAAATTCAGTTACCTGAGATACCCCTGTTAACCACTAATGACGTATTAAAATCCTCGTTAGAAGAGACAACAAGCGGTATCAGAATAGTTGTGCTGGAAAAATGTTTATTTGGTCTAAATCTTATCCTGTATATTTTTTCTTCATCTTGTATATATATTTTTTAAATCCCTCTTGTAATTGATTTTCAATTTTAAAATTATTTATTGATTACTCATTCAGAATTGAGCTGTAATTATAATTCATCAAAATTATTATCAGATTTTGAAATTGTGATGAATTGTGACTAAAGTATATTTCACAACAAGGGGAGATTTTATTTAGATTTTCATGATGGTTGAACAATTTTTATAATATCTTTGAATTGGCGTTTGTTTCACAAACATCTCCTTATCTACCATTTTCTACCATCCATCATGATTTTATATTAATGTGGAGAATTTAATATTTTTAAAATCTTCTTAAATAAATAATGGAAATATTTGTGATGGAATTGTGGTTATATTATTTTTTAGAACTAGGGATAATTGAAAATTTTCAAGAATTCCAGTACAGATGAGCATATTTCATAATATGATTAATTTAGAAATTTATTTCATAAATCATTTCTGTACCTATCACATTTCTGTCATCCATATTGGTTTTATATACTGAGGATTTTATCAATTTAAAACTGAAAATAATAAAAATATAATATTCATAAGTGTTTCTCTAACCTCATTTAAAAATCCAAGCTCTGGTTATGCATGGTTATGAGATTACTTATATTTAAGCTGCAATTGATCTCATTTAAAAATCCAAGATCTAGTTATGCGTGGTCAGTGTGCTCTTAAATTAAAAGAAAAAGAAAAGAAAATAATTTGAATAAATAAATATTTATATTAATTTCTTCTTGGTGTGTAAAAACCAACCTATCTATCCATGTTCAAATTTGCGAAACGTGGTAATATTTTATTAAATATTATGATTTGTTGATTGATAGCTATTGGGATTTGAGATTATTTGATTTTGTCACTTAAGTTGAAATTAATATTATTGTCCAAATCCATCACAGTTTTGCAGTTCATTTTTGAAAATTCTTTTGAAAATAATTGAAAATCATATATTTTAAAACTCTCTTAATTTATATAAAGTTCATCGTAAATGCTTCATTCTACAGTGTGAAATTTGGCACTAGTTCTTAGAATATTATGATTTTTGTTTAACTGATTGAGATTTATGATGACCGTTCTTCCTCTTAAGCTGATGTTGACACCAAAATGTGGGCATCAATAGCCAAAAGTCGAATTTGAGCATGATTTATGAAGAAATATCTGAAAAAAGCTAGGAAAAGCAAGACAACAACATTTTTGTAGTGGTTCGGTGTTAACGAGCCTTTGTCCACTTTATAATCTCACAATATTGTTATAAAGTTGGAGATACAATAAACGAGATTATCAAAATCTCCATTACATAGTCGTTTTTGATGAACATAGCAAGTATTTTGAGGAATCAATGTGGATGGCTGCCATGGCCTTGTAGTCAGGTTCGGATCTCAACCAAAAGTCCTGCTCCAATCTCATCTGAAAAAATTACCCCCTTTTGTTATGTAGCTTGATGTATTTATAGGCAGTAGGCTTCAACCATTCGAGATGCCATGTGTCGGTTGATCCATGTGAATAGCAGATGATGGAGCCGAGTCTTGAATATGTGGAAAGGTCATCTCTAGTATATGGCAGCATAAGTGTAGCTCGATCCGAGTTTGTAGACTTTAGAATATGTACTTGGACCAAGCATGTAGGCTATGAAATAGATCTCATAACCAATTCACTATTGTAGTTTAAGCTGATATCAAGACCATCGAGGCCAAGTCTTTCGTGTCTAATAGTGTTCCACCACTTCTTCTGGGAATGTCTGGGCTTGTCAAGGCCTATGCTCGAGCCGTGAGCGATCCTGTGACGGGTCCATGGATTGACGGCCTTGCCCTAAGGCGGGTCAACACTTTGCCCCCCAAAGTATATCGTGTGGTAGATAGGATGTACTTTGAATGTGTCGAGCTGCATATCTTTGTGTTTACACCAAAAAATGGCTTAAACACCACAGATACTAAAATTGTACTTCACCAAAATGGTAGGGAAATAAATGGAGCCGTACTTAACAATATTGAAAATGAAAATGCGAGGAAGATAAAATAGAGACAAGGTTTAGAGTGGTTCAGCCTTATATTAGGCCTACATCCACTATAAAGATAGCTTGCATTCTTATAACGGGGATTACTAAATACATAAAAACTCGTTTTTCATACATCTCTATACCCACTCAGTAAACTCTCATTCATAAATTTCAATCCTGGGATTTTATGAGAGAACGGTAGAGTTTGAGGAGGAGAAGGATAGGTGAATGTTGAGAAGGAAGATGTCTTTGTTTCCCCCAATTACAAGGTTGTACTTGACACCATGGCCAAATTGATGATGGAACTTTTAGTAGAGAAGATAATCATTACTTCCAAATGTTTGAGGAGTCACCGAGGATATAATTTAGCAGCACTTTGTGGCTAGAAAAATTGGATCCCTTTTACGCTGGCAGCCATGGCGTATTTATAGGTGAGCTCCCTTGAGCAGGTGATCTGAAATCTGTATATGCAGGCTATGGGTCGTTCATCCCATTAATTACAAATGCGCCATCGCCTAGCTGTAGCCAATTGTCCGTAGCTGTTTCCAGTTGTCATGTGCGAGCGACTCTATAGGAGCGAGCGTTTTGGGTAGACGGGCAGACGATCATGATTTTCTAATGCGGCTATGTCTGATCCTGAGTGAGCAGGCGATGACCTTTTTAGTCTGGAGGTGACTGGCCAAGGCTTGCGACTTGAGATGTAAGTGCGCTTTTAAGAACTGGTGTACGACCGATCGGTAGGTAGTGTCTGACCAAAGTATTGGCGTTCGACTAGCAGGAACATATGAGCGATAGGAGTTGCAATCCATGAGCGGTTGTTAATTGCATGCGCAACCTTGACTCATGTTATGATACGTGCGACCAAACCCTGATATTAGGTCAAGCGTCTTCCATTGTTGTGGGCGACTTGTTTGTTTTGATTCTCGAGCGGCTTTGTTCTGATATGAACAACCAACCTTTGCTTCCGCGCCCGAATCACGACTCCCATCTAGTTTGGTTGAAGATATGGGTACATAAGACATTGCAGGTACTTGTTTTGCAGCTCTAACCCAGGCTCGGCCTTTTGATGGATAAACATTTGCCCCTCGAAGTTTGTAGTTTTTTTTACATAAAACTATAAGCTTCGAAATAATGAGATACAATACCATTGGATGGATTTAATCCAATGTTCTGTAAAACAGACTCCCTTACCAACAGCTTATGTTTTTCAAAATTTAAAAAATCCTACGGTTGCTTGCCTACGGATACCTAATGAGATGTTTTTCGGGCACGTTAAATCGGATCACTGGGTTTTAATTGAGCTGTCATATCATTTAAAAAGGGCTTTCTAGTCCTCTTTAAATATTGTCTCTTCATTTTTCCGCTTTCATATTCCTTTGATAAACCTATTTCAACGGCGGTTCCATTGTAGAAGACTCCGTTGTCGCCTCTCGAAACTTTGTTTTCTCTGCTTGGTTGATCGTTTCGCCTGACCTTTTTGGTTAAGGTTTTTTTCAACCTCGTTTCCAGCTACAACACTCCTTTTTCGAATCGAATTTGCCTATTCGACTGTAAGTGATTTTTCTCCCCTTAAACTCTGACTTTGAATTAATTCACTTGGTTTTGTATACGCGCACAGTTGTGATGTTACAAAAGTGTCGATTCGACTTATTATGTACTTGGATTTCATGCAAAATCTTTTGGTAATTCTAATTTATACAAAAAACCTTCTGGTCTTTTATGCCGGCGAGTTGCTTACTAAAATGCCTATGAAATGACATTTCCCAATTCACCACGCCTTTACTGGATGTTTAATGGGATACTTGTGCCATAGCAACATTTCTGCTCTTTCGCTCTTACTGCTGCTAGTATTCTCTTGGCATGTGCGATTAGTAATTTTGCAACTGATCAGATCAGAGCCTGTGTTTCTCGTACCATTGAATTTGTAATTCCTCCTTTATGCGATTATACTATCAGTAAATCCTTATTGCCGGGTATGACTCATGATTAACTACCAGCAACTCAAGTTGCAATTTCTTTTTTCAGCATACTTATCTATTTTGAAATATAAACTGATCATTAATTCATTTGAAACCCCAGTTAAACAATCATGTCTGGAGAACGAAAGGGTTCGGACCAGGCAATTGAGGGTGCCCCGGCTGTTGGTTCTGACTTGGTTATTAGCCAAACTTATCCTCAACCTCACTTTCTTGAAAGGGTGCCTTCTGGTTGCCATAAATCGACGCTTTCTTTTGATCTATACTTACAAATGTGTGCTTGTTTTGGGTTTTCAAAAGACGAAGCCAGATTTCCAAGGAAGGAAAAATTGGCCGATTGTCCGCCCTCTGGATATGTGACAGTCAATTATCACATGCTGTCTAGTAGGGAAATTCCTCCTTTTAATTCTTACTTATAGTCCGTTTTGTAGCACTTGGCCATTTCCCCATATCAATTGCACCCTAGTGGGTATCAGATTTTACTTAGGCCATACATACTTTTCATGAAAGTCACATGCTGTCTAGTAGGGAAATTCCTCCTTTTAATTCTTACTTATAGTCTGTTTTGCAGCACTTGGCCATTTCCCCATATCAATTGCACCCTAGTGGGTATCAGATTTTACTTAGGCTATACATACTTTTCATGAAAGTCCGACAGCAAGAACCTACGTTTACGGACATTTTCTCTTTATATTCTTTTAAAAGAAGGGAGGTGGACAGTCTTTTTTTCTTTATTATGGAGGGTATGCACGATAGAATTATTATTGCTTTAATGGATGATGCTAAGGGCTTCCCTGATCAGTATTTCTACGTTCGGTGCCCTTGTAGATTTTACGAGCGATGGGCAGACAGAGGTAATTACACCTTTTCTCTAGAATCCTTACTCCTTTCCCATTTGACTTTCTTTCTGATTTTTTGTAGTGATTCCTTCTATTGTGGGTCTTACTCTAGACCAAGCTCTTCTTAATTCTTTGATTGCTATTGACAAAACAAAAGGAGTGGGCATGTTTTGCTTTCAGAGGAGAACCTCCGCAAGTACCTGCTGATTCATTCTACAAGTTCCTTTAAAAAGACTCTGGTCCATCCTCAACGTTCCATTGGTAAGCCTCCTTTCAAAAAGAAATGCCCAACCCTTGGTGAAAATAGTCAATCTTCCACTTTGATTACCGAAAGGAGTGATAGGGGGTAGGCAAGAACACACGCATGGCTTGAGGGCCGATATAATTTCTGGAACAACCGTTGAAAATTCTGCTCACCCTATCACTCAAGTGGAAGGTTTCTCAGGGACTTTTGGAAGCCTAGGGGATTTAGACTCCGTCAAATGCCCGAGCCAGGGTGACATTATGATGTCTGATCCCATGATACCTTATATAAGAAGAATTCGAGAATCCATTCAGCGTCCCGGGAAAGCATCTGACTTCATAACTTCCCTTGAAACTGGTTTGATATTATCTCATTTGTCTCTTAATTTTCCATAAATCTCATAGTTTTGAACGTTTACTAAATTCATGTTTTGCTTTTTAGGTGTAAATACGAAACATTCATTATTTGATTGCTTCTCTCAGCAAGCTGACCTTACTGATCCACAAAGTCTCTTACAATCTCGCCTTTCCTGTCATTTGAAGCGTTCCCAGTCATCTTCAAATTCTCAGGTTCAACATACCTCTGAACTTCCAGTAATTGATTCTTTAAAGCGTAGGGGACTTGATTGTGCTTAGGCACTGGCCAAAGATAATAAAGGCGAGCATCTCATAGAAAGAGGAGAAAGGAAAAACAGAAGGATCGACCGAAGCAAGAATGAGGCTCTGAAATGCTCCGCATTAATTGAATCTTCTGAAAGATCCATCGTTCCGACCTCTACTCAAATTCAGATGATACGTGATCGTCCACCTTATAAGGTTCCACTTGGAAATTTGATGCTTAAGGACCGCTTCAGTGGTTGGGACCTAAGGAGGATGTATTTTGACTTGGATTTACATCCAAATGTTAGGCGAGATGCCGTTAAGAGTTTGGACACTGTAAAAAGTTGTATGATTAATCAGTTTAACACTATTAAGAACCAACTTGAAACACAGCTGAATTTGGCCACGAATAATGTTGATAGGCAACTAGAACATTAGGCCAAATTTGGTTATGAATTCTAGAGATCGAATGCTTGGCTCCTTGACCATATTGAAATCTTAGAAAACGATAAAGCTGGACTGATTCACTTGATTAGATCCCAAGAATCTAAAATTTCCTCTTTAAAGATTGAGAACATCAAAGTGAATAACTTAGAGGCCAGAATGTCGAGCTTAAGAAAGAGCTAAAGGCTGTGCGAGCGCGACTTTAAGAAGCTCAATCTGCTCAAGGACTTGTTGAGTGCTACTTGGCCTTAGAAAGACGGGCTTTGATTTCTTTTAATCAAGAAAAAATGGCTCTCAAGAGAAAAATTACTTCCCAAAATGAGACCCTTAGAATCCTTGAAGAAGATAAAACCAGGTTGCGTAAAGATCTTGATGAAGCCAGAATCAGGACTGACAATACTTTATTTCAATTTTATATTTGCAATGTCAAGTGTCGTGGAAGTCTAAGTTATTTGAACAAGGATTTTCCGCGAACTCTAGCCCTGGTTTGCGAACAGGTAATTTTATATTCTAATAACACTGACGATGAATACCTTCAAGAGCGGCTTCTAGAAGGAGAAGACGTTAAGGCTCTGGCTGAAGGCAGGAGAATACTGGTGAATGAGTGTAACAACCCGTATTTCAATAACATGTTAAAACGAGAGTCAAGGCAGAATTTAATTTTAAATTCTGAATCAAGTGAAACGGGCTATGCCATTGTGTTCGTCTCGGAAAAATACGCGAAATAGAGTCCGAGTTTTCGAGAATCGGAGTCCGTATGACCCGTTAAAGGCCCAAAGAAGATTTCTGGAAATTTGAATTTTGGAAACAGTTTTGGAAATCAGATCTGGGGCTAGGCGGGGAGTTTCCCGCCTAGGCCATGTCGACAGGGCTGTCGACAGGCCTGTCGACTTGGGCCCAGACCAAGTCGACAGCCCTGTCGACTTGCCTGTCGACAGGGGGTGGCCGGGGCAAATAGCCTGGCGCACCTGTTTGTCTCACCTGGTCTTGTTCTTGGGCTGGGTCTGGAAGCTTCCGAGATCTAATGGTCCTAATCTATCCTAGGGTTAATCTAAGGGCCTAAAACTATCCTAATATCTATAAAAAGACCCTAAACCTAACCTAAATCCCTAAAAATCAAACCTAGCAACTAAGTGCTGCCAAAATTAATTTTGATCATGGCCTCCATCTCCAATCCCTAGAGCCTATGCACTCAAATCAAGTTCAAATCAAAAGGTGCAAGCTTGCTACACCAAATCAAGGCCAAATCAACATTCCTATGCGAGTTCCATGGCGATTCTTCTACAAAGGAGGCACCTTTCTTAGCCAAGATGATTCATGCTCCTTTCCCTAGGCCTAACTAAGTAAGTTCTAGCTACTTTTAGATGGAAACGGTAGTTTTGATAATGACATGGGATAAAATGAGGCTAAACATGATTATGCGAACCTATATGAACCTTACCTTGCCTCTTGTGTTCATGTTTATGATTTTAGGCCATGTGAGTGACTTAATCATGCCTCTCATGCTATGCATAACCTAGTTTAACTTGCAAGTTTGGATCTTTATGCATGAAATGCTAGCATGAACCTTTAGGAACCACTTTATGTGTGAAACATTGGCTAAGACAAGATTTTGGGGCTTATGCATGTTTATGAACCCAAACCCCTTATGGTAACATGCAAGTTTGTGGCCAAATCCTTTATGAGATTATGCATGCTCGTGGCCAATCCCCTCTTTTAAGTTGTGCATGTTTATGGCTAAACCCTTTTTGATGATATGCATGTTTGTGGCCAAATTACCTTATGACACTATGCATGTTTATGGCCAATCCCTTTATGATGTTATGCATGTGGAAGCCAAGCCCTTTTTGGCATCATGCATGTTTTGAGACCAATATGTGACAATAGTATCCTTACTATGTTGACTCGCTTTGCTTGCGTTGGGAAAACACGATTTTGGGTAGTTAGATAAACATGAACATGTCGCAAAATCTTAGTTTGAATATGACATGTGTTTATACTTGAAAGATAACATGGAAGTTGACATGTAAGTATGCATAAAAACATGAGCTTGGGAATTTACCTATTAAGTTAGGTCTACCCTTTGGGAATTTACCTATTAAGTTAGGTCTACCCAAATGCTTGAAAAACTTGTAACATGTTTTGGAAACATGATGAACTTAGATAATATGAGTGTGGCCAACTCGAGGTTGGGTTGAGTTTGCAACGTAAAACTACCCGGAACCAACCGGCCTAACTAGTAGTTGCAAACAATAGGACCCAATGTGAGAAGTTGGTCATGTCGCGCTTAAGACCCGAGGTTAGACTAGGTTGTGGTGTAAATCTACCCGGACCCGCCCGGCTTAACTAGTAACCACAACAAGGTCTAATGTGAGAGGTTGAGGGTGCATTAATTAAATTAATGCCACGTAATAGGGTTAAGTTAATTTGATTAATGAGGCTTAACCAAATATGATATGGACAAATAGGTTAAGTAATTTGATTAGGCTAATGATACTTAACAAAACATGATAAGCTTGGGTAGGTTAAGTAACTTGATTTGCCTAATGACACTTGACCATTTGCATACAACTAGTGGACGGGATTAAGTTAACCAACACTTAATCAATCCAACACGATAACGTGATAAGGTTAAGTAAATTTTCTTAATGACACTTAACCGTATAATACAGTTAATGGATGGGGTTAAGATTAGGCTTAACTAATCTAAACACAGTAATTCGATAGGGTTAAGTTAAACACTTAACCAATTTAAACTTGGTAATTCAATGAGGTCAAGTAACCCATACTTAACCGACTTAACTTGGTAATTTAATGGGGTTAAGTTAAACACTTAACTAATTTAACACGATGATTTGATGAGGTTAAGTGACCTATACTTAACCAATCTAACTCGTTAATTTGATGAGGTTAAGTTAACCTATACTTAACCAATCTAACGTGAAAACATGATAAGGCTAAGTCACGAATCGTTTCGAATACGCTTGACCGATTTGACTCGGTAATTTGATGGGGTCAAATTAATATATACTTAACCAATCTAAAATGATAATTAGACGAGGTTAAGCCATGGATTGCTTGATATACTTAACCAACTTGACACATGGTCTGTAGGGTTAAGTCTTGGACTTGGATACTTAGCCAGTTTCGACATGTTTTGTAGACGGGTTAAGTTGTGAACTTAAGTGACACTTAACCCATTAGATAAACCCTAATTCGGAGGATTAGGTAAATAACCATAGTTAACAAGGATTATGGAAATAAGACTAAGTGGTAAACCTTAGTTAAGGGAAACTAAGTAATAATTCTTAGTCAAGGAAATTTGGACCATTTCTTAGATAGATCAGTAACCCGATACGTTAGAGTATGCGTGTAGGAGCAGGCTATCTGATTCGGATAAATGCTCCAACGAACTGGGTAATGAAGCAGCGGCTTCGGGGAACGTGAGGATATTCTTGGGATCCCTCTGTGAGCTGTCAGGTCATTATACTAGGCTCACGAGAGGTTGAGGTCTGCGGTAGAAGAACCAAGAATATGCCTTGGTTGCTATGCGAGCGACCTAAAGACTGGGGTGGATAGCAGTGAGTCGGCGGATACATAAGGTGCCCGAGATAGCAAGTTCGTCGATCATCTACCATCTTGAGTCAAGCGTGTACGTACGGAAAGGCAGGGAATACCCAACAGACCATAATTGCTATCTAATTATGGGGGAGGTAGGCCGTAGGATGTGGGCTGGCCGGAGTGTAGTTCTCATGCAAGATTTTCTCTTGTGTTGCCTTTCACTAGTTGAGGGAGGGGTCTCGTGGGACCATAGCCACGTGTAGAAAAGCAGACCTTAGTATCTGCATCGGCAGATAAATCTAAAGCTCCCGACCGAGTCCTGTATTTCTTGTTTTGGCCGGTGGCAGGACTCGGATGGCACGATGTGATACATGTGCATCCAGTTATAGAAAAACGATTCACGATGAATGCGTGGGAAAAAGGGCGCGGTTGAGGGTTAGCGTAATCCCTAGTGGCCTAGGTGGTTTAACCCAAACCGAAATACGAAAGCGTGCAATAGTTAAGCGTAATCCCTAGTGGCGCTAGGTGGCGTAAGTCCTAGTAGTTCAAACGATGATTCATATGGAAGAGCCTAGCTAGAACAAGGGTGACAGTCCAAACGATTTCAAGGATAATACGACATGAGGAAGCCCGTACGAGGTACGGCAAAGGACTGAACTTATATACATGGAAAGAAACATCTGATTTGAGTAACCTATATATGCGATATTAGGTTGACATGGACCATTACACGACTTTGAGCACGGGACATTCATGGTTAATAAATGATGCGGGGAGGGATACTAGTACGAGAGGTGCAGAGAAAATATACATGTTAGAACTAGGAAGAATATACATAATAGATACCGTGGGATGTTAGATGGGGTAGATACCTTGGGAAAATGTACTCGATAGAAATCTGACGATGTGATACCTTGACTTATCATAACACCGTAGTTTTCATGATACCTTAGTTTACCTTGCCGCGGTAGTTTAACCGGCTACTCTGGTTTATCTATCTTGTAGTTATCCTTATGTTTACTTTCAGTTTATGCATGTCATGTTACCTTTACCTTTTTTTATACTAGAAGTAGATAGGACTTACTCAGTCTTTTTGACTGACCCGTTTTGTTTCGCCTCTTTTCTTCCGTTCCCCCCCCAGGTTTCAGGGAGGAAACGCTGCTGTTTAGTTCAGACTTCTTCTGCTTGAAGGTCATCATGGATGGCTTGGACTTCTCTTGGCTATGGCTACTTTACTGTTTTACTTGGGGAATAATTTATTAAAAAGTCTTTATGCTTCTTTACTACTGCAAGACAGGTTTTGATGTACTCTGATGTAAAAGGCTTTAGACCTTATTTATTCATGTTATGAAAGTTTGATTTTACTTCCGCTATTTATATATGTTCTGTCTTGTGATATTTCTGTGCATGTTTACCAATAATGCCCCTCTAAAGCTAGTGCATTCCTTTGCGAGTGACCCTAGCGGAGGCGGGGTGTTACAATGAGCAAGCTCAATCTTTTTGGAGGAACATCCAGATGCTACCTTTACTTGTGACCCACCCAGTTCTGTTGGGATAAACATTTCGAGTTCTCATATTCCCCCCGTAGACCTCTCTGTCCTAGATGTTGCTGGAATTCGACCCATTATCGAGCACCCAGTTCAAGAAAATGTTGTTAAACAGTACGCGAGTCATGGCAACACTTCTTTAAATGCGAACGATTACGCGGTTGACTTAGTGTACCAGTAACTCCAGGTAAAATTGATATCTATCAATCTGGTCCGGATTTGGATTTCCTTATTTCTTCACCTGGGATTGCTGAGTTTTGTGCTTGCTATTCACTTGCATCAGGTGCACTTTCGCCACCTCCTTTACCTGCTTGTGTTAGTACTCTTCAACCTGTCGCCGTTGATTCCGCCTTAATATCCACTAGCACTAATCCTTTCATCATGCAACCCATCTTTACCCGATGTGTCGAATCCGGAAGATGAGGACGAAATTTGGAACACCAAGGTTGTGTCCACTTTGGTACGTAAAAGGAAACCAGTTTGCAAGTAATCCATAATCATTAGCCTGTCTCTTCCTGATAGTTCTTTTGTGTAAGAAGAGAAGTAAGAGATGAATGTTGAGCAGTTGGTTCATCTTTTGCTTTCCCTATTCAAGAAGCAACATTTATGACTTTTGTGCTCCGATTTTGACCTATTTCTTTTATTTTTTACGCGTTTAGACCGGTTGTATATGCGAGTGTCGGCCCTCGCTTAATATTTTAATGTTTGCGTACTTACGTTTGTATTGTTTGCGTACTTACATTTGTATTGTTTGGTATTATAATAGTTTTATCACTCCGTTCTTATGAGTGACAGTATTCCATGGAGAATTTATTTTGTTAGCCGCATGAGTCTTATCATTCGTTGACTTTTCACAGTAAAGTTATAATGAGTCTGTGGTATGTTTTGAGTGGGCACTGTTGATTTTTTACACAACGGTGATGTCCCCATACCACAGCTCTTTACAATTTCATTGATTTTCTTAATTTTAATCACGATTTCAATTGATCAGTTCGTGTTTTTTGAGTTGACGTTCAACCACATCCCCTGCTAACTTGGTTGTACAAGCTTATTTTTAGGGATTAGGTTTTTTTAGAGATGCGCATGGTCATTATGTGTTTTTTTTGGGTGCCCCCGGGGGAGCTCTTGGGTTTCAATTTTCGATCCAAGTTTGGTCTTGTTAGTCCTGATTTTTCTAGGACTGAAAAGACCTTGTTGGATAGCCCTTACGGCTAGGATTTCTATTACCCTTTCGGTTAGGATTTCTGTTACCCCCTTTCGGCTAGGATTTCTGATTTGTGCTGGTCCTTCTAGCATGTTTTGCTGGTCTTTCTGGCACTAGAACTGGTATTTCTAGCCTAGGTATTTATCCGTGGGACATTTTTTATGATTACCCTTGTACTTTTCTTGAAGCCCGATGTCAATTTCTTCAGTGAACACTTACTAAGAGAAGTACCACCTTTTGACTTGTTGTTTGTCCTAGAACAGCTTGTCCCGTTGAGGCGACGTTCTTATTTATCCAATTTGATCCTCATGCTGTTTGTGGCTTTCAAGCCGCTTTGCTTAAAATGTGCTTTGAGAATCTTCCCATTACAATTAGGCTGTATACAATTAATTGCTTCTATCATGCCTACATTCCGAAAAACCAGCTTTTAGAATGAAGTGACAAGTATGCTACTCAGATAAGCACATAATAATTTCCTTTGTACAAGGCATTTGTAAGTAGACTATTGCTAAATATTAGCATGAATATAGTGAGTGACAAAGTAGGATAAAACGACTACTATTTCTTAAGTAAACAGATTAATAAAGCAAAGTAATGGGAATTCTAATTCAAAGCTCCGTAATCAGGACACCAATTATTGATCCTTAAATAAGTATTGGTTCCGGATTAGTTTAGGCCTTTTCCTCAAAGCTCGCTGCCCGTTGTTTATAGAGAAGTGGGACAATGTTCGAGGCCTTGCACATATTGTTGCAAATGGTTCTCCCTGACCAACCCCTCAATTAATGATTTTAAGTGTCTACACTCATCAGTACTGTGTCCTGGTTGGTTATGGAATTGACAGAACCTTCCTGATTTTATGGTAGCATCTTTGACTTGCTTTCTTTCTGGAACTGGATACTTTTCAGTGCTCTTAGTCGCCATGAAGATATTCCTGTGGTGTCATTGAGGGGGGTAAATTCAGAATTTTTGAAAAAGCGCGGCTTCTTTTTAGGCTGATTGATTCTTCCTTTGTTGCTTCTCTTCGAAACTTTACCTACTATTCCTAAGATATATTTTCGCTTTTCATTCTGATCCATGGAACGAGTACCCTTTCCTCTGCTAGATCTTCGCCCGGGCACATTATCATAATTTGAAAATGAGATATTTAGGTTATCTTTCGAGGGAGATGCCCCCTTGATAGGATCATTTACCCATTGTGGGGTTGTGTTACTAGAATAATTTCGCACATCATTATGATACACAGTTTTCTAAGTAAAATTTTCTCGTTCAGCAAAAAATTCTATCTCGCTTGCATGATTCGTTTGAGCGAATGGAAGGTTAGTGGCACTTTGTGCGGCTTTTATGGTAGTGGCTTGAATAACGAGCATCGACTCAATCTTCTTTATCACTGCATCATTTGCAATAGTTATTTGACTCATTAGCCCTGTCATTGCTTCTTCCAATTCTCTCTTGGTTACGACAGCCTCAACTTTTAACGGTTCCTTTACTTCAGGATGGATGATAGGCAATGCGACAATGTGGAAGACGCCGCCAATTTCGTCAATCACTTCCTTTAGCGTGCTCATGATTTCAAGCACAGTTTTTCTTAGAGAATCTTCGCCGGACTTCAGTTGTAAAAGAAGCAAATACGGCCCCATGGTTGGCGCCAAAATGTTTACACCAAAAAATGGCTTTTACACCAAAGGTACTAAAATTGTACTTCACCAAAATGGTAGGGAAATAAATGAAGCGTACTTAACAATAATTGAAAATGAAAATGCAAGGAAGATAAAATAGAGACAAGGTTTAGAGTGGTTCATCCTTATATTAGGCCTTCATCCACCATGAAGATAGCTTGCATTCTTATAACGGGGATTAAAAAATACATAAACTCACTTTTTAATACATCTCTATACCCACTCAATATACTCTCGTTCATACATTTCAAACCTGGGATTTTATTAGAGAATGGTAGAGTTTGAGGAGGAGAAGGATGGGTGAACGACTGAGAAGGAAGATGTCTTTGTTTCCCCCAATTACAAGGTTGTACTTAGCGCCATGGCCAAATGGATAATGGAACTTTTAGTGGAGAAGATGATCACTACTTCTAAGTGTTTGAGGAGTCACCGAGGATAAAATTTAGTAGCACTTTGTGGCTAGAAAAATTGGATCCCTTTTATGCTGGCAGCCATGGCGTATTTATAGGTGAGCTCCCTTGAGCAAGTGATCTGAAATCTTATATGTAGGCTACGGGTCATTCATCCCATTAATTACAAATATGCCATCTCCTAGTTGTAGCCAGTTGTCCGTAGTTGTTTCCAGTTGTCATGTGCTAGCGACTCTATAGGAGCGAGCGTTTCGGGTAGACGGGCAGACGATCATGATTTTCTGATGCGGCTATGTCTGATCCTGAGTGAGCAGGTGATGACCTTTTTAGTCTGGAGGTGACTGTCTAAGGCTTGCGACTTGAGATATATGTGCGCTCTTTCTAAGAACTGGTGCACGATTGACCGGCAGGTGGTGTCTAACCAAAGTATTGGCATTCGACTAGCAGGAACATACAAGCGATAGGAGTTGCAATGCATGAGTGGTTATCAATTGCACGCGCGACCTTGACTCCTGCTCTGATGCATGCGATCGAACTTTGATATTAGGTCAAGCGTCTTCCATTTTTGTGGGCAACTGGTTTTGTTTTGATTCTCAAGCGTCTTTGTTCCGATATGAATGACCGACCTTTGCTTCCGCGCCTGAATCACGACTCGTGTCTAGTTTGGTTGAAGATATGGGCATATAAGACATTGTAGGTGCTTGTTTTAAAGCACTAACCCAGGCTCGGTCTTTTGACGAATAAACACTTTGGAATGTCATTCATCCCCGAGGAAGGAATGTTGAATTGTCATGTCTTTGGGGGTAGTCCTGAAGCTTGGATTCTTTTTTCTTTTCTCTGTGGAAACAACATGTCATGTATTACACCGCAATTTGTGGTACCTATCGAGCCAAAGTTCGAGGCTGAGATGAAAAGGTAATCACTTACGCCTCGTCGAGTCAAGAGGTCGAATGATATCATCATAAGTCAAGCTAGGCCGCTAGCTTCTGCACATGGTCGTTCATAAAGAGTCTTCGCCAAATGGTGTCATGTTCTTATGCAAGTCGAGAGCGGGGTCAAGTGTAAGGTCAAGTCAGACCATTAGTCACACACAAGTCAGTGCATGGTTTAGTTATCCAAGTCATGAGACAGTGTAGAAAATCAGAAATGGCATGTGAACTTGACATCGCATATGGGTTTTACTTCCGAAGTCATTGGAATAGTAGGCTAGGAATCCATAATTGCACCGTATCTTAGCCAGAAAACTACGATCACTCCGGATCGTATTAACAGTAGACTAGAAATCCATGGTCACATCAAACCATATTTAGAGAAATTCACGATCATTCCAGATTGTTTTTGTGGTCCAATGATCATGTAAGAGTCAGGGTAAAATGTTGTTGAAATCATGTGAGCCGATATCTAGTACGATTGTCAAAATCATAAGGCATTAGAAAAGTTAGTCTCACTCTCCATTTAATGTACTTGCGATTTGATTCTTCAACGTCATGCCTGTCCTAAGTTGTCTCGCTTGAATAAGTAAGCCAAGCCATGTCAAACTCATAAGCAGTCTCGCTTGAATGAGTAAGTCAAGTCCTATCGAACTCATAAGCTGTCTCGCTTGGATGAGTAAAACAAGTCATGTCATGGTCCGAAGGTATAGTATATATCCTTTGAATCACGTGTCAAGTCAAGGATGTGTACAAAAACAGTCTAGAAGCTAACGCTCATGCCCATATCATTGATAGGTGACAAACGAAGCCAGTGCTCATGCCCCCAGCGTCAGTGGGCGTCGAGCTAAGACAGTCGGACGTCTAGTCCTTAAGCCTTTATAATCTTCATCATTTTTTCAGGTTAGAGTGGCAGGTTTGGCAATCTTAGCCAACCAAGTCGCTTTATACTCTCTCCCGAGTCAGCGAGAATTAGAATTGAACACGCAAACAGTTGGATCACATTTGTCTGGGCATTGTTCCTTCACTTTAGTTGGAAAATGAGGTTCATTTCATTAAGCGTTAGTGAACTTAGTTACTTTTATCTGATTAGTCACAGACTTGAGTAAGTTCATAAAAAATACAAGCGAAAGAACGTCATTAGGGAGTTAGCCGACCTCCTTTTGTACATTTTTCAGCATAGTCGAAAATAGTCATCATACTCTTGTTGAGTTTGTTCTTCATGCTTGGTTCCATTGAGGTCATCATTTTTGTTGTAGTTTTAGATCCTGCGAAACTTTAAGAAGTTGAAAATGTGCATAGAATAGTCGAGTAGTAGATTCATGCTTTTCATGGCTCGCACTCTTCGTCCCTAGTCATTGGGGGATTGACTGAGTAATGGACTTCAAATCCATGTCTTCTCAGGATTCATACTTCTTCATCATGTCGTGAGTTAGAGTTGGATGCAAAATGATTTGTTGGTACTTAACCCATACTAGTTCTTGCTCTCCCATCCAAGCTTTGAGGATCGAAGTTGGTCTGCGAGAGGTCAGACTGTAGTCACTTGGAATGCTCTCATTCTTCCAATTGGGAAGTATGTTGGGATCAGTCAATAGATGGTCACTCTGCACCCCTTTCGTTGTTCTTATGCGGCATATGGGCATGTGTGTCGATTCTAAATATCACTCTCAAGGCCCTCTTTCAGTTATTGCCTTAAGTTGTGTGATGTGTTATTGAACATCCCACTCTCAAGGTCTCCTTTCGGTCGTTGCATGGAGTCGTGTGGGAAGTTTAGCATTAGAAGTCGACATCAGTCCTTCAAACACGACCTGTTTGTTGTTGTATGCGAGTGTGTCTCTCGTGTCTTTGCTTTGTATATGTACATAATCCTGCAATTTGAATAAAATAATACGTTTAATTTGCAAGTTACTAAGTCAACCTTTATGTCACAAGCAAGTCTGGCTTGAAATCAAAATGTGTTAAGTGCAAAGCTATCTAGCATAGAACTATTAAATGTCAAAGTGTCAGGTATCGTAGTTTGGAGGTATAGTGTATGTAGCCTCCATTTAACTTTGAAACACGAGTCGCGTCCGAAGCGTGTTTGAAGTTAATTCAGAAATCTATGCACGTGCCCCCAGCGTCGGGTAGGAACCGGGTTAAGTCGTTCGGACGTTCGGTCCGTAAGTCATTTATAATCTTGTCCTCAGTTGGAGGGCGATGAAGATTGCATGCACGTCACAACATTGTCCTTTATGCTCTTCCCCAAGCCATGAGAGTTAGAGTTATGGGTTTAGTGGTCTAAAGTCATGGTGCACCATTCACACTAACCCAACAGATTTATACTCTCTCTCAAGTCGTGAGAGTTAGAGTTATGGACATCGTGGCTCGCCCTTTATACTCTCCCATAGTCAATTTGGATTAGAGTTGTCGATCGATTGGTCTTAAATCTTGGCGTGCCTATCACACTTGTCCTAAGTTTATACTCATATCCAAGCTCTGAGAATTAGAGTTAGTTGGGCAAACAGTCGGATCATATTTGCCTCGGCATAATCCCTTTGCTCCCACGTCAAGGGCAAAGGTCGCCATTAGGGGTGATCAGTTCGCGCCCCTATTGAGTTTATACTCCTCTCATTAAAGTCATGGGAAAGAGTTAGAGACGTCGTTGGAGAGCGGTTGATTCATACTCATCCTCGTCTTAACCTTTCTCTTTTGCCCTCACGTCAGAGGCAAAAGTTATTATGCTGTTCGTGGATCATTCCCCTGTCATTATTGCACTCTTCCCATCGGATTAAGGAATGGAGTCGTTGATCTACTGACTGGTTATGTCACACTTGAATACATCTCTATGTCTTGCCTAGCAAATCGAAGGCTAATGCTGAGGATGCCTCATTAGTATGCCCATGCATAGATAGCTCACGATGAACTTATGTGTGTATATTCTCTTGCCCCTACTTCAAGGGCAAAAAGTCAGTAAATGAATGGCTGAACCTCATTTACGTCCGATTGATGGCGTCAGGACAAGAGTAAGCGGGTGAATAGTCGAATCACGTTCGCCCAAGCTTTACGTTCCTCTGATCAAACTATGGAATGTGTGGTTGGTACCAAACCTCGGCATCATTTATATACGAATTTGCATGAGTTAGTCATGTTAATAACTCATAAAGCATGTAAAGGCAAAATGCATGATTGGAAAGTAAGTATGTTGATGGGCGATGCTGCCACTATTTGGATTCACGTAATCCGATTGCATCAAGCATAGGATCCATCCATATGGATTGTCGAACTGCATTTATTCTGAGTCGGATTTGGACTTTGAAATGCAAAAGTCGATGCACAATTGTCTTGAGTCATGCCACGCATGAACCGAGTAGTGGATGGCCATGTATAACTTTCCTCAGACGGGGGGCATGGTTTTGTAAATGAGTGGTTCAGTCAGACTTGTTATGGCAATGCTCTATAGTTCTATATGCAGACATTGAAAGTCTAATTAGTACCAGACTCTGCGTAACTATATCATTCACACAAATTTGTATGAGTTAGTCACATCAATAACTCATAAAGCATGCAAGGATAAGAGATATAGGTAAAAAATTCATATTAAAGGAATGAGTATTATTCGGAATGAGAATGGTGCTGCATATCCTTTTCCAGTCCATTCTGATTTATCCCATCTCGGACAGGTGATGACCATTGAAAATTTAGTTGATGAAGGAAGTCTTTTCGACTCTTCATGGGGCGGCAATGTCCAAAACGATCAGACCTTGATCGGGGTATTGGGATAATAGAGGAAATCAGGCGGCCTTTATGGGTGAATAATGAGGGTGTGTTTCCTTTGAACCCCCTTCTTGCCCCCACGTCAAGGGCAGGGAATAAGGGTCAGGTAGTGAGATCAAAACCGCTAATGGTGGCATCTTATCTTGTTGGGCCTAAGACGGTGATCTGCATGAGATCAGTGGATCCATGCTTATAGAAGCGTTGTCTTTTCCATGCAGGAAGTGGGATACGGAGGCAAGGAATGTAGACATGTCTCGTTTATCCGCCGCCATGCCTTTGATCCCACTTCGGGGAATACGAGCTAATGTATAAATTATTAATCAGCCTCATGGATTGGGCGGCTTTTAACTCATCGATCTTTGGGCAAGACTGAAGCAGTCTATCAGAATTGAATAACCTCAGTAAATAGGGGTGATGGCTCTTGGATGAACCCCAGTTGCTGCCATCTTGCTGTTTATATTCTCGGACCATCTGTCGAATCTTGGATGATAAGTGTTTACGGTTATTGTTGGCAAAAATATATCTCGGGCCAAAGACGAGCCATGCTCCGAGCCAAAGGCGAGCCGTCAAGCGGGTCCGGGCACAGCGTCAGTGGGGGTCCGGGGTCCTACAGTCCCGGCGGTGATCGACCTAACCGATTAGGTCGAGAAGGTGGGCACTGCCCGATTCATTCAATTTCGGAAGATCGAGCCTTCTTTGAAACGATCAAAAAATTGCATTTTTTCTGAAAATGACCCTGTCTCGGGCTGATGTGCAGTCTTTAGAAATGGCTTGTAATCCGGGTTGGTATATCTGGAAGAGTTGATCGACCTGGATAGTTTCATAAGAGTTGGTTGATCTGTAATTGGTCGACCTGGGCTTGAACATCATCATGACGATGGTTGTTCCTACCAATCTCACCACTACCCAATACCTGCTTCGGGCCAAGCTACATACTATGAGCCTTCCGAAGTGCAATTTCCACTGGCTGGTCGTCTGGTCGGGTCTATGTCGACCCGGGAAGGATCGATACGACCAGGATCGAACGCAGAAATGGGACAAAATTAATATTTGTTGGCGATGCAGATGTTGCTGCTTCGGCTTTCCAAATCCTGTGCAGGAGTATTGGATACCATGGCTGCTGAAGACGACTAAAACTAGGATTTCCTCTTGGACTAGTGATCCAAAAGTTGAGCGAAACCCTTAAGACATTGAGAATTCATTTCTCAGTGAAAGCACCAAACTGTTGACACCAAAAAGTGGGCATCATCGGCCAAAAGTCGAATTTGAGCTTGATTTATGAAGAAATATCTAAAAAAAAGCTGGGAAAAGCAAGACAACAGCATTTTTATAGTGGTTCGGCGTTAAAGAGCCTACGTCCACTTTATAATCTCACAATAATGTCATAAAATTGGAGATACAACATATTAGATTGTCGAAATCTCCATTACATAGTCGTTTTTGATGAACATAGCAAGTATTTTGAGGAATTGATGTGGATGGCTGCCATGGCCCTGAAGTCAGGTTCGGATCTCAGCCAAAAGTCCTGCTCCAATCTCATCTGAAAAAATTACCCCTTTTGTTATGTAGCTTGATGTATTTATAGGCAGTAGGCTTCAACAATTCTAGATGCCATGTGTCAGTTGATCCATGTGAATAGCAGATGATGGAGCTGAGTCTTGATTACTTGGAAAGGTCCCCTCCAATATGTGGCAGCATAAGTGTAGCTCGATCCAAGTTTGTAGGCTTTAGAATAGGTAATTGGACCAAGCATGTAGGTTATGAAATAGATCTCATGACCAAGTCATTGTTGTAGTTTAAGCCGATCTCAAGACCATCGAGGCCAGGTCTTTCGTGTCTAGGAGTGTTCCACCACTTCTTCTTAGAATGTCTGAGCTTGTCAAGGCCCATGCTCGAGCCCTGAGCGATCCCGTGATGGGTCCATGGGTTGACGGCCTTCCCAAAAGGCGAGTCAACAGCTGATATTATATTTTTAGTCATTTTTCATCTATATTTTAATTTCTGTATCCTTTTGATGATAACAAAAGGGTTAGAATGGGTTGAGATTTTGATTTATGAATGAATATTTTATAAATATTTTAATTATTGAAAATTCCAATTCCAATTTCATTTTTCCACTCATGCATATTTATAGGGGGAGTTTCTTTTGCAGGGGGAACAAAAAAATAGGGGGAGTTCAATATTCACTATCAAACATATTTATTATATTCAAAATCTTAATTTTTGTCTATCATCATCAAAAGGATGAGATCGTTGTATATAAAAATTATATGATTTTTGTTTGATGATAACAACCAAATATATATTATTATAAATGTGTTTGTTATTGTACTGTTATTTTACATCACAGACATGAATATAATATTTGTATTTAAATAGAATACGACTATATAGAAATTCAAATATTCAAACAGTATTTTATTTAAATATAATATTTTATTTCAACGTTTAAAACAGTACAAATTTATTACTCCACTATTTGTACACTCCACTGATACACTTCATTTCATAACAATTTCATCAAAATATCATGTCCTCACTACAACACTCAACTCTCTGTTGTACATTTTCTTCTATATATACATTCACTGTTACATTTACACACTGACACTCTGATACTTGTCTTCTGTCTTCACTGCTTTAGTCAGTCCAGTCACCTGCTTACCTGTCACATGAAACTGAAACACACACAATACACTGTGATAGAAATAAAAACTGAATACATGCAAATATAATTTATTTTTAAATTTCATTTGCCTCGGAATTTCAGTGTGTTTCTCATCATATTTCATGGCTTGATCTAAGTTATATATATCGGTCTGTATATTTCTAGTGCTCGCAGATCAACCTCAACACACTACACTGGTCTGCTGATCAAAACCAACAACTGATTGCGAACAGCTTCAACGCAGTGTAGTGGGCTGATAAATTTTCATTCGGATAGCCACACGTATATACACACGTATACACACACATGCATATATACATATATGTATACGTGAATGCAAATAGTGTCGAGCTAAAAGCATTGCAAGTATGTATGGTGCATGGCAGGAGGAACACAACTCAGCAATGCATGGTGATCAAATACAAGTTCAAGTGGCATATGCAAATGCATATACATGCGTACATGAAGGGCACAGTCCGGAACAAAGCTAGCTAAAGTGTCGAGCTCAAGAATGCAGAGAACAAGACTATATAATGATCAAGCCAACATGTTTTCAACATAAACAAGGGTCAAACCAGAATGGCCATACACAACATGATTCAGCACAACAAGGTTTAGCATGAAGAAAGTAATCTTTAGGTGCCACAAGGCTTAAAGCAATGGTGAATGGGCAAAAACAGTGAACACATGTTCATGGAAATTACAAGTGCAAAAGCACACATACATGCAACAATGAAAATATATATGGCAGCACCTTTCCAAGAAGCCACACAAGGAAACAGATCAAGGCTCGAGTACATATAAAGCAATGCAAGAAACATAAGTGTACAACAATACGAGGATGGATAGTCATGAGCAACAAGCGTATGGAAAGGGAATAACCCAGCATGAACAATGTGAAGATAGCAAATAGGTCAGACCCACTCAGCAAAATGACAAGTGGTAAAATGCATACAATGATACGTGGAGCAGAGTTCAACATGAATGCACTTAAGCATAGGTTATTAACAGAGCAATTACATAGCAAATGTTTATACAGTCTATACAGGTATGTATCATGCATGTGAAGCAAGCCACTTGGTTGATTTCACACAAGCTCAAAAATGGCCAGAGACAAGCAACATTGGTGCATACATAATCACAACAAGTTAAGCACTGGTCAGGGACATCTAAAATGGTGTATGGAACAAGTCAGTTTACATGAAAGTGCACAAATTCATTTTAGCCTGGATGGACAAGTTTTTATGTGTAACCAAACTCAGGTACATGTGATTCGAGCTAGTACAAGATTGGTTCTAAGTAATGCATTCATAAACAACCAGTATATGTATACATGCAAGAAATGAATAATTTGGCAAGTATCTATTTCTAGATTTTAATCAGGGAAATCACTAGAGCATTTTGTAGTGGGACATACATGTTTAATGGCATGAAACCATTTTCAGCAAAACATATATGGCAAGCTCAAGTCAATTTCCCGAATTCATTGAAGGACAATATGTTCAAAGAAGTTATCAAAAAAAGGGCAAGTATTATTTCGGCAATGGTCATTCATCGATCATTCAATTTTTTTTACAGAGATGCCATAAATCATGTAATATTGTTCGGCAAAAATTAACAATGGAAACTAATCAATTTTTTTCAATTTGAAATCATGGCAACATTCAGGGGGACCATAGTTTAAATTTCGAATTGTTTCCTGATTTTACTCAAAAAAATTTAGGAAACAAATTCATTCCAAGAATCATTCGAAAGGCCACACAAATATCAATTTAAGCCGAGGTATTTTTTCAAAAGGGAGATCATGCAATCAATTTGAGGAAACCAATTCAAGCCATACACGAAATTAAATGAAGCCATTTTAATGAAATCAGAGTGAAGGGTTTTTCGATAACCCTATTTAATCACCACATCATCATAGGCAATTATTTTATTGAAATCGAAACTAAGCATCACAATTTCAAGCAAAGAATTAAAATCAGAATACTCACAGATTTTTCTAGGGTTTCGATCCAAATTGAATTGACCAGCATCATCAATGACTTCGAGCATCAAAGATTATTTTCAGAACAACATCATCAATCGTGATCGATTGGGGGAAGTAAAAATACCTAATCCCAATTGTTCTGTCGCCATTTCTGTTTGGAGAAACAAAAGAGATCGGGCTTTGAAAAATGGAAGTGGGCCGGCCTAATTTTTTGAAGTGTTAAAGGGGGTTTTAAATTCCTTTTTAAATCTAGGGTTTTGGTTTGTTTTTGAGTTTTATTTTCTATTTGTAAACCATTCGAACATTTTCTAGAGTTTCTAAAATCTAGGTCATGCTGTTAGGATTATCTGGCAGTGTACTAGTTTTTGTAGAAACCCGGTTTTATTGGCTACGTGGTTGTAGCTATGGGAAATCTGATCTAGAGGATATAGATCAGTCTAGGGTTTTGAACGTAGGATTAGAATAGGAACGAGGGTTCGCGAGTTTACAGGGTATTGTAAGCGGGATCTGTTCTATTACCTAGTAGAAAACTTAGTGAATGCAGCAATAGGCAGAGTCTGCCGAAGCTGGATAAAATCTGTGTCATTTACATTTCGTATTTATTTACTCTACTATTATCTAAGTTGTGATATTTTCAATATATCAAATTAAATTCAATAAACCTTATTCACCCCCTCTACGGTTAATCTAGATCCAACATGTAGGAGCACAAAGGTGCATGTAGAGAAGTTTAACGGTTCCATTGCTTCCAAATAGCAACACATATATAACAAGTACAGACCGACATTCGTGAAATCATGATGTACAATCTTTCAGAATTTCAGAAATCCTTGTGGGTTTCAAAAATAACTAGTCCGCAGCACGTGCTGCCACACCAGTGCAACCATGCTATAGCAACGATTCCAGTGGAATCCGAACCAGGCTTTATCCCATGCATTTGAACCCACTGCACAGCGGTTCCTGTTTTCTTCGTTAGAAACTCTGATAAAGTTATGCTGAGGTGAAAAATTATGCTGACCACCGGTCACCGTTGACTCATAGCTAGTCTCTGTAGTAGCTAATGCAACATTTTGTGTTTGGTTGTCATAAACCACTTGTGAAACTTGCTTCTGCAACCTATCATTCTCTTCCATCAAAAGCTAATTC
Organism: Allium sativum; assembly: GCA_030737875.1. Taxonomy (NCBI): domain Eukaryota; kingdom Viridiplantae; phylum Streptophyta; class Magnoliopsida; order Asparagales; family Amaryllidaceae; genus Allium; species Allium sativum. Next base: position 99,259,254 of record CM060912.1, on the reverse strand, counting down.
GTAGGCCCTGCAAAAAAAAGGCTTTTTCATAGCAGAAAGTTTTCTACTAACTACCTGTAATCTTGTAGATTCATTCCTTGGTTTTTGGTGATATAATAAATTAGTTTAGTCGCTTAAACATGTTTTCTAGATACGGTTAAATTGATAGACAACTTACAAGTGTTTTCATAATGATGAGCCAATTTAACAACAATCTCAGCCTATCAATATACATATTGTTTTCCACAATTTCTTTTACAATTCAAACTTCCTTTTTTTACTTAACGCCTGAATACAAAAAACATAGATCGTGTTACTTGATATTATTTGTTCGTTCTAACTAGAAGCAACAAGGGTTAAAAATGGTAATTTTAAATCATCTTCGTTTATCTCCATATTTCAAGTATTATGCCTAAACTATATACCTTCTTGTTCCTCTTAAGAGCGTCACTGAATTCAAAGCTATGTGGCCAGCACATACACAGGTGCATGTAAGAGAATGAACTAAAACATGCAATATCATGGAATGATCCAGTTCCAAGAAGCACGGACTTTGTTATAGTATAGCGTATAAGTTAAGCAAATGTAAAGTGTGTATACAAAGATCCATCATGGAAACATAATCTCTCTAATGGGTATGAAAGATTTTCTTTTTGTTTTTATAGTTTATGGTCTAATTATTAGCAAATTGCTTCTTTTAGGCTTTGTGATACTATCAACTTATTACAATTCTATTTGAATGTGACAAAACTGCATTTTGGGATACTATTAAAAAGGTGAAATAGTGCACAAATATAAATCACTGCTTTTCCATGATATGATAGATTAATTTACTCATTTAAATATATTTTCTAGATACAGTTAAACTGATATACAACTTATGAGTATTATGCCAAAGCTATATGCCTTCTTATTCCTCTTAAGTGCATTACTGCATTCAAAGAGAAAAAGGCAGCAACAAAGCAAGGCTAAGATCACCATACGGGCAACACATACACAAGTGCATGCAAGAGAATGAACTCATACATGCAATATCATGGAATGATCTTTCTTCAAGAAAGATGAACTGAGCACCAACTTTTGGAAATGAATGAGAAGGTTAGGGAAGAAGAGGCCATGTGGTAGTGGAGAAATACAAGTCCAACATTGTGTGTGATTTGTGAATATATCTCCACATACACCAAAGCCCAATATGCTATTTCAAAACAAAAGAACTGAGCACATGAAGGACTTGAATGAATGGGCTATGTAGGCATTGAGATTTCATATTAAATATTAAAATGTCAAAGATAAGGGCCTTAAGCCTTGGGGCTCTTGGGGTCTCGTGATTCAATGGGCCGCTGACTGTTTAATGTAAGGAAAAGGTTTCTTTTTGCGCAAATGCGACCTTTGGGACCAGGGGATGCGTCTGTTCGCCTGAACAGTGATCGGATGCAACCATTTGAACCATCTGGCTGTACGGACAGTCGCGACTACTCAAAAAGGCACCCCTCCGCCGCTATATATGGGTGGTCTGACAGAGCCACTGATCATCCCGAAAAATTAGTTCGTTCTGCCTTCTTCTTCTTCCCTGCAGCTCTGTTCTTAAATTAACTTACTTGAGTTCGTAATTGCTCTGCATATTGTAAGCGCTACACTGCAGAGATCGGTCCATTTCATCTTGGGAAACAATTGCTCGTATACCTTCAGTGCCATAGAGGGGGCAATATCGTTTCAAGTAAACAGATTTAATCTGGACTCAAACATTACTGACAGGTACTTCTTTCTACTCTTTGTTTTGCTAAGGTTTTTTACTGTTGCAAATCTGGTCATGCCTTTTGCCGTTGCTAATTTTAATTCTACTTCGAATTAGTAACACTTCTTGACGTGACAACTGGATAGCAACAATATATTGATTGCTATCAGGTTCGTACTGTAGTTGCATTGTTACGAACAACAAACTTGAAACAATATTATCATTTTGCAGAAAACGATAATGGCTAAGAATAATAGCGGTCCTGCTGCATAAACACCACCTGTAACCAATCCTTTTGCACTCGTTGTTACGCCAATGGTACTATCTCATGGAGAAAGGCCAGAAAAGTTCACCGGAGCAGACATCAAACGTTGGCAGCAAAAGATGCTATTTTACTTGACAACACTGGGCCTAGCAAAGTATCTTACAGAAGATGCTCCAGTCGTTGCAGAATTGGAACTGGATCCAGTTAAAGTTGAAGCCCTTACTGCTTGAAAAAATTCTGATTTCATGTGTTAAAATTACATCTTGAATGGCCTCCACAGCAGTCTATACAACGTGTACTGCACTGTTGCAACATCCAAACAACTCTGGTTGGCTTTGGAAAAGAAGTATAAAACTGAAGATGCAGGCATGAAAAAATTCATCGCTGGGAAATTTCTTGACTTCAAAATGGTCGATACAAAAGCTGTGGTCAACCAAGTTCAAGAACTGCAACTTATCATTCGTCAACTAGAAGATGAAAAGATGACACTTAGCGAATCTTTTCAAGTTGCCGCTGCTATTGAGAAGCTTCCTCCATCGTGGAAGGACTTCAAAAACTACCTAAAGCACAAGCGCAAAGAAATGACAATGGAGGAACTTGTAGTTCGATTGAGAATTGAGGAAGATAATAGAAATTCTGAAAAGAAGATTTCTCAAAATGTGGTTGCCAAAGCAAAAACGTTGTCGAGACGGACAAGTCCAATAAGAGAAAACATGAAAACCAACCTAAGAAGTCAAAGAAATTCTAGGGGTCATGCCATAATTGTGGAAAGAAGGGTCATAAAGCTGCAGAATGTCGCGGCCCACCCAAAAAGAATAAATCAGAAGCAAATGTGGCAGATGTTTCAGACGGTGTTTCAGAAATGGACCTGTGTGCAGTTTTTTCAGAATGCAACCTTGTTGGCAACAACAAGGAGTGGTTTGTAGACACTGGAGCCACTAGGCATATATGCGCAAATAAGTGGATGTTCACAAACTACAAAAGTGCTACTAATAAAGAACAACTGTTTAGGGGTGACTCGTCCACATCAAAGGTCGAAGGCAAGGGAAAGATTGTGCTGAAATTGACTTCTGGAAAAGATCTCACTCTAAATGATGTTCCCCATGTTCTAGAAATTCGCAAGAATCTAATTTCAGGATCGTTGCTCAGCAAGCATGGCTTCAAATTGACATTTGTGGCTGATAAATTTGTGTTGTCTAAGAATGGAGTGTACATAGGAAAGGGTATTGTATGTGATGGTCTATTTAAGGCTAATGTAACCACTGTTGTACCAACCAATGATATGAATAAAATTGAATCTTCGGCTTATATGGTTGACTCTCCTAATCTATGGCATTCTAGACTAGGTCATGTGAATTTTGATACTTTACAAAAACTGATCAATCTAGAATTCATACCTAAATGTAGAATTGATTCAAATTACAAATGTCAAATTTGTGCTGAAGCCAAATTGACAAGAACCTCATTTCATCATGTTGAAAGAGAAACCGAACCTCTAGACTTAATACATACTGATGTATGCGACTTGAAAATGTGTCAAACTAGAGGAGGAAAAAGGTACTTCATCACATTTATAGATGATTGTACAAGATACTGCTATGTATATATCTCCTTAGAAGCAAGGATGAGGCATTCGATATGTTTAAACAGTATAAGGCAGAAGTTGAGAATCAACTCAACAGAAAAATTAAAGCTTTAAGAAATGATAGAGGAGGAGAATATGAGTTTCCATTTGAGGAATTCTGTGCTGAGCATGGTATAATACACCAAACTACAGCTCCTTATTCACCTCAATCCAACGGTACAGCCGAACGAAAGAATAGAACTCTTAAAGAAATGATGAATGCCTTACTAATAAGCTCTGGCTTGCCAGATAATTTTTGGGGAGAAGCTATTCTTTCGGTAAATCATATTTTGAATAAAATACCATGAAAGAAAACATCCAAGACTCCCCATGAACTTTGGAAAAATAGACCACCATCCTACAAATACTTAAAAGTGTGGAGGTGTCTTGCCAAAGTAGAAATTCCAAAACCGAAAAAGGTCAAAATAGGACCGAAGACTATAGATTGCATTTTCATTGGATATGCTCATAATAGTAGTCCATATCGATTTTTGGTGTACAAATCGGAAATTGATGACATTCATGAAAACACCATTATCGAGTCTCGAAATGCAAGATTCTTTGAACACATTTACCCTCTAAAAACATCGATTGAAACAAGTGTTCAATAGAGGCCAAGAGATCCAGATACTCCAGAGGATAATGCTGATCAAACAAAAATGACTGATGAAACTGAGATAGAGGAACCGAGAAGGAGCAAGGGACAAAGGACCTCTAAATCCTTTAGACCTGAATTCTGTGCATATATGATAGAAAATGATCCTCTAACTTACCAACAAGCAATGTCATCTCCTGATGCTCCTTATTGGAAAGAAGCCGTCAATAGTGAAATAGAATCCATTCTACAAAACCATACGTGGGAACTAGTGGATCTCCCTAAAGGATCAAAACCACTAAGATATAAATGGATATTTAAGAAGAAACTAAAGGCTGACGGCTCAATAGACAAGTATAAAGCAAGACTTGTAATAAAAGGATTCAGACAAAAGCAAGATCTAGATTACTTTGATACATACTCTCCAGTTACCAGAATAACATCAATTAGAATGCTTATTGCAATCGCATCTATATTGAATTTGGAAATACACCAAATGGATGTGAAAACTGCGTTTTTGAACGGTGAACTGGAAGAAGAAATATATATGCAGCAACCAGAAGGGTTTCTAAGCCTAGGAAATGAAAATAAGTTGTGCAAATTAGTAAAATCTCTTTATGGCCTTAAACAAGCACCCAGACAATGGCGTGAGAAATTTGATGAAACAATGTTATCAAATGGATTCAAAATAAATGAATCAGATAAATGCGTCTATATAAAATGTATAGATGCTGGATATGTCATTGTTTGTCTCTACATTGATGATTTACTGATCCTAGGAAGTAAAAAGGTCATGATAAAATCTACGAAGGACATGCTATCATCTAGATTTGATATGAAGGACCTAGGAGTGGCCGATGTAATTTTGGGTGTAAAAATTATAAAGACACCACAGGGATATGCGTTATCTCAGTCACATTACATTGCTAAAATTCTTGAAAAATTCAAGCAACATAATATAACTACTGCAAAATCACCAGTAGATATGAACCAAAATTGGGTAAAGAACACTGGTGATGGCATATATCAGCTTGAATACTCAATATACTGGGAAGTATTATGTATGTCTTGAATTGCACTAGGCCTGATATTGCGTATGCTGTAAGTAAGCTAAGTAGATATACCAGCAATCCTGGTAAAAATCATTGGAAAGCAATAATCAGAGTCCTAGGATATCTAAAGTACACACAAAACTATGTGTTGCAATATGATAAGTATCCTTCAGTAATAGAAGGATATAGTGATGCCAATTGGATAACGGGCTCAAACGACACAAAATCCACAAGTGGATATGTGTTTACATTAGGAAATGGAGCAATTTCGTGGAAATCATCCAAACAGACTTGCATAGCAAGGTCAACAATGAAATCTGAGTTCATTGCTCTAGATAAAGCCGCGGAAGAAGCAGACTGGCTTAGGGGGTTTTTAGGGGACATTCCAAATTGGGAAAAACTAGTACCTCCAATATGTATACATTGTGATAGTCAATCTGCTGTTGGAAGGGCGAATAGTACATTGTATAATGGAAAATCTAGACATATTCGTCGTAGGCATAAACCATAAGACTACTTCTCTCTAATGGAGTTATCACTATAGACTATGTAAGGTCAAAGGATAACATTGTGGATCCACTAACTAAAGGCTTGCCTAGAGGGAAAGTTCAAACCATATCGATGGGAATGGGTTTAAGACCTATAATCTAAAAGTTTTTCTAAACGGAAACCCCACCTAGTTGACTGGAGATCCCAAGATCTAGATTCAAAGGGACAACTAAGTTTATAGATAAATTTAATGGCACTGTTAAAATACAAACAATTCCTATGATAAGTCAGTGCACAACCCGTCAGAGAATAGGATAAGCTTAGCTTTTTATGTTGTCCATACTGTGGTGTTATAAAAGACCCAAGTGGAGTATTACGGGATACTCTTTATAGAATCACCTACGTGAGTGTGAAGGCGCCGCTTCAAAAAGAATTGTAAGGTCTAATTCTTTAAACACTCATGAGACCAATCAGGTGTTCATGGCAAAATCGAACACAAACAGAGAATCAAGGGGTGAAGAAACAGTTAACGTGTGTAATCTTTATAGACTTACACAAAAGGCTTACAGTTCAAAGACAATCTAGTCCAACGATTCGCCAGTAGGTTATAACGATAAACACTAGGAAAAGTTCAAGGCCATTGTGCTACTTTTTCCGATTCGTTAAATATTTCACAAAATTTAAGAACAAAATAAATTAACCTCTCATTCATGTGGGGGATTGTTGAGAATGAATGAGAAGGTTAGGGAAGAAGAGGCTATGTGGCAGTGGAGAAATACAAGTCCCACATTGTGTGTGATTTGTGAATATATCTCCATATATACCAAAGCCCAATATGCTATTTCAAAACAAAAGAAATGAGCACATGAAGGACTTGAATGAATGGGCTATGTAGGCATTGGGCTTTCATATTAAATATTGAAATGTCAAAGATAAGGGCCTTGGGCCTTGGTGCTCTTGGGGTCTCGTGATTCAATGGGCCGCCGATTATTTAATATGCGGAAAAGGTTTCTTTTTGCGCAAATACGACCTTTTGGAACAAGGGATGCGTCTGTTCGCCTGAACAGTGATCAGATGCGACCATTTGAACCAGCGCGGCTGTACGGACAGTCGTGACTACCCAGAAAGGCACCCCTCCGCCGCTATATATGGGCGGTCTGATAGAGCCACTGATCATCCAGAAAAATTAGTTCGTTTTGTCTTCTTCTTCTACCCTGCTGCTCTGTTCTTAAATTAACTTACTTAAGTTCGTCGTTGCTCTGCATACTTTAAGCACTACATTGCAGATATCAGTCCGTTTCATCTTGGGAAACAATTGCTCGAATAACTTCAGCGCCGTAGAGGGGGCAATATTGTTTTAAGGAAACATATTTAATCTGGACTCAGACATTATTGACAGGTACTTTTTTCTACTCTTTGTTTTGCTACAGTTTTTTACTGTTGCAAATCTGGTCACGCCTTTTGCCGTTGCTAATTTTGATTCTACTTCAAATTAGTAACACTTCTTGACGTGACAATTGGATAGTAACAATATATTGATTGCTATCAGGTTCGTACTGCAGTTGCATTGTTACGAACAACAAACTTGAAACAATATTGTCGTTTTGCAGAAAACGATAATGGCTAGGAATAATAGTGGTCCTGCTATGCCAACACCACCTGTAACCAATCCTTTTGTACCCGTGGTTACGCCAATGGCACTATCTTATGGAGAAAGGCCAGAAAAGTTCACCTGAGTGGACTTCAAACGTTGGCAGCAAAAGATGCTATTTTACTTGACAACACTGGGCCTAGCAAAGTATCTTACAGAAGATGCTCCAGTCGTTGCAGAATTGGAACCGGATCCAGTTAAAGTTGAAGCCCTTACTGCTTGGAAAAATTCTGATTTCATGTGTAAAAATTACATCTTGAATGGCCTCGACAACAGTCTATACAACGTGTATTGCACGGTTGCAACATCCAAACAACTCTGGTTGGCTTTGGAAAAGAAGTATAAAACCGAAGATGCAGGCATGAAAAAAATTCAACGCTGGGAAATTTCTTGACTTCAAAATGGTCGATACAAAAGTTGTGATCAACCAAATTCAAAAACTGCAACTTATCAATCTTCAACTAGAAGACGAAAAGATGACACTTAGCGAATCTTTTCAAGTTGTCGCTGCTATTGAGAAGCTTCCTCCATCGTGGAAGGACTTCAAAAACTACCTAAAGCACAAGCGCAAAGAAATGACAATGGATGAACTTGTAGTTCGATTGAGAATTGAGTAAGATAATAGAAATTCTGAAAAGAAGATTTCTCAAAATGTGGTTGCCAAAGAAAACGTTGTCGAGACGGACAAGTCCAATAAGAGAAAACGTGACAACCAACCTAAGAAGTCAAAGAAATTCAAGGGGTCATGCCACAATTATGGAAAGAATTGTCATAAAGCTGCAGAATGTTGCGGCCCACCCAAAAAGAAGAAATCAAAAGCAAATGTGGCGGATGTTTCAGACGGTGTTTCTAAAATGGACCTATGTGTAGTTGTTTCAGAATGCAACCTTGTTGGCAACAATAATGAGTGGTTTGTAGACAATGGAGCCATTAGGCACATATGCACAAATAAGTGGATGTTCACAAACTACGAAAGTGCTACTAATGAAGAACAACTGTTTATGGGTAACTCGTCCACATCAAAGGTCGAAGGCATGGGAAAGATTGTGCTGAAATTGACTTCAGGAAAAGAACTCACTCTAAATGATGTTCTCCCTGTTCCAGAAGTTCGCAAGAATCTAATTTCAGGATCGTTGCTCAGCAAGCATGGCTTCAAATTGACATTTATGGCTGATAAATTTGTGTTGTCTAAGAATGGAGTGTACATAGGAAAGGGTAATGTATGTGATGGTCTATTTAAGGCTAATGTAACCACTGTTGTACCAAACAATGATATGAATAAAATTGAATCTTCTGCTTATACGGTTGACTCTCCTAATCTATGGCATTCTAGACTAGGTCATGTAAATTTTGATACTTTACAAAAACTGATCAATCTAGAATTCATACCTAAATGTAGAATTGATTCAAATTACAAATGTCAAATTTGTGCTGAAGCCAAATTGACAAGAACCTCATTTCATCATGTTGAAAGAGAAACCGAACCTCTAGACTTAATACATACTGATGTATGCGACTTGAAAATGTGTCAAACTAGAGGAGGAAAAAGGTACTTCATCACATTTATAGATGATTGTACAAGATACTGCCATGTATATCTCCTTAGAAGCAAGGATGAGGCATTCGATATGTTTAAACAGTATAAGGCAGAAGTTGAGAATCAACTCAACAGAAAAATTAAAGCTTTAAGAAGTGATAGAGGAGGAGAATATGAGTTTCCATTTGAGGAATTCTGTGCTAAGCATGGTATAATACACCAAACTACAGCTCCTTATTCACCTCAATCCAACGGTATAGCCGAACGGAAGAATAGAACTCTTAAAGAAATGATGAATGCCTTACTAATAACCTCTGGCTTGCCAGATAATTTTTAGGGAGAAGCTATTTTTTCAGCAAATCATATTTTGAATAAAATACCATGAAAGAAAACATCCAAGACTCCCCATGAACTTTGGAAAAACAGACCCCCATCCTATAAATACTTAAAAGTGTGGGGGTGTCTTGCCAAAGTAGAAATTCCAAAACCGAAAAAGGTCAAAATAGGACCGAAGACTATAGATTGCATATTCATTGGATATGCTCATAATAGTAGTGCATATCGATTTTTGGTGTACAAATATGAAATTGATGACATTCATGAAAACACCATTATCGAGTCTCGAAATGCAAGATTCTTTAAACACATTTATCTTCTAAAAACATCTATTGAAACAAGTGTTCAAAAGAGGCCAAGAGATCCAGATACTCCCGAGGATAATGCTGATCAAAGAAAATTGAATGATGAAACCGAGATAGAGGAACCGAGAAGGAGCAAGCGAAAAAGGACCTCTAAATCCTTTGGACCTGAATTCTATGCATATATTATAGAAAATGATCCTCTAACTTATCAGCAAGCAATGTCATCTCCCGGTGCTCCGTATTGGAAAGAAGCCGTCAATAGTGAAATAGAATCCATTCTACAAAACCATATTTGGAACTAGTGGATCTCCCTGAAGGATCAATACCACTAGGATATAAATGGATATTTAAGAAGAAACTAAAGGCTGACGGCTCAATAGACAAGTATAAATCAAGACTTGTAATAAAAGGATTCAGACAAAAGCAAGATCTGGATTACATTGGTACATACTCTCCAGTTACCAGAATAACATCAACTAGGGTGCTTATTGCAATCACATCTATATTGAATTTGGAAATACACCAAATGGATGTGAAAACTGCGTTTTTGAATGGTGACCTGGAAGAAGAAATATATATGCAGCAACCAGAAGGGTTTCTAAGCCTAGGAAATGAAAATAAGGTGTGCAAATTAGTAAAATCTCTTTATGGCCTTAAACAAGCACCAAAACAATGGCATGAGAAATTTGATGAAACAATGTTATCAAATGGATTCAAAATAAATGAATCAGATAAATGCGTCTATATAAAATGTATAGATGCTGGATATGTCATTGTTTGTCTCTACGTGGATGATTTACTGATCCTAGGAAGTAATAAGGTCATCATAAAATCTAAGAAGGACATGCTATCATCTAGATTTGATATGAAGGACCTAGGAGTGGCCGATGTAATTTTGGGTGTAAAAATTATAAAGACACCACAGGGATATGCGTTATCTCAGTCACATTACATTGCTAAAATTCTTGAAAAATTCAAGCAGCATAATATAACTACTGCAAAATCACCAGTAGATATGAACCAAAATTGGGTAAAGAACACTGGTGATGGCATATATCAGCTTGAATACTCAGTATACTGGGAAGTATTATGTATGTCTTGAATTGCACTAGGCCTGATATTGCGTATGCTGTAAGTAAGCTAAGTAGATATACCAGCAATCCTGGTAAAAATCATTGGAAAGCAATAATCAGTGTCCTAGGATATCTAAAGTACACACAAAACTATGTGTTGCAATATGATAAGTATCCTTCAGTAATAGAAGGATATAGTGATGCCAATTGGATAACGGGCTCAAATGACACAAAATCCACAAGTGGATATGTGTTTACATTAGGAAATGGAGCAACTTCGTGGAAATCATCCAAACAGACTTGCATAGCAAGGTCAACAATGGAATCTGAATTCATTGCTCTAGATAAAGCCACGGAAGAAGCAGACTGGCTTAGGGGTTTTTAGAGGACATTCCAAATTGGGAAAAACCAGTACCTCCAATATGTATACATTGTGATAGTCAACCTACTATAGGAAGGGCGAATAGTACATTGTATAATGGAAAATCTAGACATATTCGTCGTAGGCATGAAACCATAAGATAACTTCTCTCTAATGGAGTTATCACTATAGACTATGTAAGGTCAAAGGATAACATTGCAGATCCACTAACTAAAGGCTTGCCTAGAGAGAAAGTTCAAACCTTATCGATGGGAATGGGTTTAAGACCTATAATCTAAAAGTTGTTCTAAATGGAAACCCCACCTAGTTGATTGGAGATCCCAAGATCTAGGTTCAAAGGGACAACTAAGTTTATAAATAAACTTAATGGCACTGTTAAAATTCAAACCATTCCTATGATAAGTCAGTGCACAACCCGTCAGAGAATAGGATAAGCTTAGCTTTTAATGATGTCTATACTGTGGTGTTATAAAAGACCCAAGTGGAGTATTACGGGATACTCTCTATAGAATCACCTACGTGAGTGTGAAGGCTCTGCTTCAAAAAGAATTGTAAGGTCGAATTCTTTGAACACTCATGAGACAAAGCAGGTGTTCATGGCAAAAACGAACACAAATAGAGATCCAAGGGGTTAAGAAACAGTTAACGTGTGTAATCTTTATAGACTTACACAAAAGGGTTACAGTTCAAAGACAATCTAGTCCACTGATTCGCCAGTAGGTTATAACGATAAACACTAGGAAAAGTTCAAGGCCATTGTGCTACTTTTACCGATGCGTTAAATATTTCACAAAATTTAAGAACAAAATAAAGTAACCTCTCATTCATGTGGGGGATTGTTGGAAATGAATGAAAAGGTTAGGGAAGAAGAGGATATGTGGTAGTGGAGAAATACAAGTCCCACATTGTGTGTGATTTGTGAATATATCACCATATATACCAAAGCCCAATAAGCTATTTCAAAACAAAAGAAATGAGCACATGAAGGACTTGAATGAATGGGCTATGCAGGCATTGGTCTTTCATATTAAATATTAAAATGTCAAATATAAGGGCCTTGGGCCTTGGGGCTCTTGGGGTCTCGTGATTCAATGGGCCGCCGACTGTTTAATATGCGGAAAAGGTTTCTTTTTGCGAAAATGCGACCTTTTGGACCAGGGATGCGTCTGTTCGCCTGAACAGTGATCAGATGCAACCATTTGAACCAGCGCGGCTGTACAGACAGTCGCGACTACCCAGAAAGGTACCCCTCCGCCCCTATATATGGGCGGTCTGACAGAGCCACTGATCAGCCAGAAAAATTAGTTCGTTCTGTCTTCTTCTTCCCTGCTGCTCTGTTCTTAAATTAACTTACTTGAGTTCGTCGTTGCTCTGCATACTGTAAGCGCTACATTGTAGAGATCGGTCTGTTTCATCTTGGGAAACAATTGCTCGTATACCGTCAGCCCCGTAGAGGGGGCAATATTGTTTCAAGGAAAGAGATTTAATCTGGACTCGGACATTACTAACAGGTACTTCTTTCTACTCTTTGTTTTACTACGGTTTTTTACAGTTGCAAATCTGGTCACGCCTTTTACCATTGCTAATTTTGATTCTACTTCGAATTAGTAACACTTCTTGACGTGACAATTGGATAGTAACAATATATTGATTGCTATCAGGTTCGTACTGCAGTTGCATTTTTACGAACGACAAACTTGTAACAATATTGTCGTTTTGCAGAAAACGATAATGGCTAAGAATAATAGCGGTCCTGCTGCGCCAACACCACCTGTAACCAATCCTTTTGCACCCGTGGTTACGCCAATGACACTATTTCATGGAGAAAGGCAAGAAAAGTTCGCCGGAGCGGACTTCAAACGTTGGCAGCAAAAGATGCTATTTTACTTGAAAACACTGGGCCTAGCAAAGTATTATATAGAAGATGCTCCAGTCGTTGCAGAATTGGAACCGGATCCAGTTAAAGTTGAAGCCCTTACTGCTTGGAAAATTTCTGATTTCATGTGTAAAAACTACATCTTGAATGGCCTCGACAACAGTCTATACAATGTGTACTGCACTGTTGCAACATCCAAACAACTCTGGTTGGCTTTGGAAAAGAAGTATAAAACTGAAGATGCAGGCATGAAAAAATTCATCGCTGGAAAATTTCTTGACTTCAAAATGGTCGATACAAAAGCTGTGATCAGCCAAATTCAAGAAATGCAACTTATCATTCGCCAACTAGAAGATGAAAAGATGACACTTAGCAAATCTTTTCAAGTTGCCGCTGCTATTGAGAAGCTTCCTCCATCGTGGAAGGACTTCAAAAACGACCTAAAGCACAAGCGCAAAGAAATGACAATGGAGCTACTTGTAGTTCGATTGAGAATTGAGGAAGATAATAGAAATTCGGAAAAGAAGATTTCTCAAAATGTGGTTGCCAAAGCAAATGTTGTCGAGACGGACAAGTCCAATAAGAGAAGTCGTGACAACCAACCTAAGAAGTCAAAGAAATTCAAGGGGTCATGCCATAATTGTGGAAAGAAGGGTCATAAAGCTGCAGAATGTGGCGGATGTTTCAGACGGTGTTTCTGAAATGGACCTATGCGCAGTTGTTTCAGAATGCAACCTTGTTGGCAACAACAAGGAGTGGTTTGTAGACACTGGAGCCACTAGGCATATATGCGCAAATAAGTGGATGTTCACAAACTACAAAAGTGCTACTAATGAAGAACAACTGTTTATGGGTAACTCGTCCACATCAAAGGTCGAAGGCAAGGGAAAGATTGTACCGAAATTGACTTCTGGAAAAGATCTCACTCTAAATGATGTTCTCCATGTTCCAGAAATTCGCAAGAATCTAATTTCAGGATCGTTGCTCAGCAAGCTTGGCTTCAAATTGACATTTGTGGCTGATAAATTTGTGTTGTCTAAGAATGGAGTGTACATAGGAAAGGGTTATGTATGTGATGGCCTATTTAAGGCTAATGTAACCACTGTTGTACCAAACAATGATATGAATAAAATTAAATCTTCTGCTTATATGGTTGACTCTCCTAATCTATGTCATTCTAGACTAGGTCATGTGAATTTTGATACTTTACAAAAACTGATCAATCTAGAATTCATACCTAAATGTAGAATTGATTCAAATTACAAATGTCAAATTTGTGCTGAAGCCAAATTGACAAGAACCTTATTTCATCATGTTGAAAGAAAAACCGAACCTCTAGACTAAATACATACTGATGTATGCGACTTGAAAATGTGTCAAACTAGAGGAGGAAAAAGGTACTTCATCACATTTATAGATGATTGTACAAGATACTGCCATGTATATCTCCTTAGAAGCAAGGATGAGGCATTCAATATGTTTAAACAGTATAAGGCAGAAGTTGAGAATCAACTCAACGGAAAAATTAAAGCTTTAAGAAGTGATAGAGGAGGAGAATATGAGTATCCATTTGAGGAATTATGTGCTGAGCATGGTATAATACACCAAACTACAGCTCCTTATTCACCTCAATCCAACGGTATAGCCGAACAGAAGAATAGAACTCTTAAAGAAATGATGAATGCCTTACTAATAAGCTTTGGCTTGCCAGATAATTTTTGGGGAGAAGCTATTCTTTCAGCAAATCACATTTTGAATAAAATACCACGAAAGTAAACATCCAGGACTCCACATGAACTATGGAAAAACAGACCACCATCCTACAAATACTTAAAAGTGTGGGGGTGTCTTGCCAAAGTAGAAATTCCAAAACTGATAAAGGTCAAAATAGGACCGAAGACTATAGATTGCATATTCATTGGATATGCTCATAATAGAAGTGCATTTCGATTTTTGGTGTACAAATCTGAAATTGATGACATTCATGAAAACACCATTATCGAATCTCGAAATGCAAGATTCTTTGAACACATTCATCCTCTAAAAACATCTATTGAAACAAGTGTTCAAAAGAGGCCAAGAGATCCAGATACTCCCGAGGATAATGCTGATCAAAGAAAAATGAATGATGAAACTGAGATAGAGGAACCGAGAAGGAGCAAACGACAAAGGACCTCTAAATCCTTTGGACCTGAATTCTATGCATATATGATAGAAAATGATCCTCTAACTTACCAACAAGAAATGTCATCTCCCGATGCTCCTTATTGGAAAGAAGCCGTAAATAGTGAGATAGAATCCTTTCTACAAAACCATACATGGGAACTAGTGTATATCACTAAAGGATCAAAACCACTAGGATATAAATTGATATTTAAGAAGAAACTAAAGGCTGACGGCTCAATAGACAAGTATAAAGCAAGACTTGTAATAAAAGGATTCAGACAAAAGCAAGATCTGGATTACTTTGATACATACTCTCCAGTTAATAGAATAACATCAATTAGGATGCTAATTGCAATCGCATCTATATTGAATTTGGAAATACACCAAATGGATGTGAAAACTGCATTTTTGAATGGTGAACTGGAGGAAGAAATATATATGCAGCAACCAGAAGGGTTTCTAAGCCCAGGAAATGGAAATAAGGTGTGCAAATTAGTAAAATCTCTTTATGGCCTTAAACAAGCACCAAAACAATGGCATGAGAAATCTGATGAACCAATGTTATCAAATGGATTCAAAATAAATGAATCAGATAAATGCGTCTATATAAAATGTATAGATGCTGGATATGTCATTGTTTGTCTCTACGTTTATGATTTACTGATCCTAGGAAGTAATAAGGTCATGATAAAATCTACGAAGGACATGCTATCATCTAGATTTGATATGAAGGACCTAGGGGTGGCCGATGTAATTTTGGGTGTAAAAATTATAAAGATACCCCAGGGATATGCGTTATCTCAGTCACATTACATTGCTAAAATTCTTGAAAAATTCAAGCAGCATAATATAACTACTGCAAAATCACCAATAGATATGAACCAAAATTGGGTAAAGAACACTGGTGATGGCATATATAACCTTGAATACTCACGTATACTGGGAAGTATTATGTACGTCATGAATTGCACTAGGCCTGATATTGCGTACGCTGTAAGTAAGCTAAGTAGATATACCAGCAATCCTGGTAAAAATCATTGGAAAGAAATAATCAGAGTCCTAGGATATCTAAAGTACACACAAAACTATGTGTTGCAATATGATAAGTATCCTTCAGTAATAGAAGGATATAGTGATGCCAATTGGATAACGGGCTCAAATGACACAAAATCCACAAGTGGATATGTGTTTACATTAGGAAATGGAGCAATTTCGTGGAAATCATCCAAACAGACTTGCATAGCAAGGTCAACAATGGAATCTGAGATCATTGCTCTAGATAAAGCCGCGGAAGAAGCAAACTGGCTTAGTGGGTTTTTAGAGGACATTCCAAATTGGGAAAAACCAGTACCTCCAATATGTATACATTGTGATAGTCAATTTGCTACAGGAAGGGTGAATAGTACATTGTATAATGGAAAATCTAGACATATTCGTCGTAGGCATAAAACCATAAGACAACTTCTCTCTAATGGAGTTATCACTATAGACTATGTAAGGTCAAAGGATAACATTGCGGATCCACTAGCTAAAGGCTTGCCTAGAGAGAAAGTTCAAACCTTATCGATGGGAATGGGTTTAAGACCTATAATCTAAAAAGTTTTTCTAAATGGAAACCTCACCTAGTTGACTGGAGATCCCGAGATCTAGGTTCAAAGGGACAACTTAGTTTATAGATTAACTTAATGGCATTGTTAAAATACAAACCATTCCTATGATAAGTCAGTGTACAACCCGTCGGAGAATAGGATAAGCTTAGCTTTTAATGATGTCTATACTGTGGTGTCATAAAAGACCCAAGTGGAGTTTTATGGGATACTCTTTATAGAATCACCCACGTGAGTGTGAATGAGCCGCTTCAAAAAGAATTGTAAGGTCGAATTCTTTAAACACTCATGAAACCAAGCAGGTGTTCATGGCAAAAACGAACACGAACAGAGTACTAAGGGGTTAAGAAACAGTTAATGTGTGTAATCTTTATAGACTTACACAAAAGGCCTACCGTTCAAAGACAATCTAGTCCACTGATTCGCCAGTAGGTTATAACGATAAACACTAGGAAAAGTTCAAGGCCATTGTGCTACTATTACCGATGCGTTAAATATTTCAAAAAATTTAAGAACAAAATAAAGTAACCTCTCATTCATGTGGGGGATTGTTGGAAATGAATGAGAAGGTTAGGGAAGAAGAGGCTATGTGGTAATGGAGAAATAAAAGTCCCACATTCTGTGTGATTTGTGAATGTATCTCCATATATACCAAAGCCCAACATGCTATTTCAAAACAAAAAAAATGAGCACATGAAGGACTTGAATGAATGGGCTATGTAGGTATTGGGCTTTCATATTAAATATTAAAATGTCAAATATAAGGGCCTTGGGCCTTGGGGCTCTTGGGGTCTCGTGATTCAGTGGGCCGCCGACTGTTTAATATGCGGAAAAGGTTTCTTTTTGCGCAAATGCGACCTTTTGGACCAGGGGATGCGTCTGTTCGCCTGAACAGTGATCAGATTCGACCATTTGAACCAGCACGGCTGTACGGACAGTCGCGACTACCCAGAAAGCACCCCTCCACCGCTATATATGGGCGATCTGACAGAGCCACTGATCATCTAGAAAAATTAGTTCGTTCTGTCTTCTTCTTCTTCCCTGCTGCTCTGTTCTTAAATTAACATACTTGAGTACGTCATTGCTCTGCATACAGTAAGCGCTACATTGCAGAGATCGGTCTGTTTCATCTTGGAAAACAATTGCTCGTATACCTTTAGCGCCGTAGAGGGGGCAGTATTGTTTCAAGGAAACATATTTAATCTGGACTCGGAGATTACTGACAAGTACTTCTTTCTACTCTTTGTTTTGTTACGGTTTTTTACCATTGCAAATCTGTTCACGCCTTTTGCCGTTGCTAATTTTGATTCTACTTCGAATTAGTAACACTTCTTGATGTGACAATTGGATAGTAACAGTATATAGATTGCCATCAGGTTCGTACTGCATTTGCATTGTTATGAACAACAAACTTGAAACAATATTGTCGTTTTGCAGAAAACGATAATTGCTAAGAATAATAGTGGTCCTGCTGCGCCAACACCACCTGTAACCAATCCTTTTGCACCCGTGGTTACGCCAATGGCACTATCTCATGGAGAAAGGCCAGAAAAGTTCACCGGAGCGGACTTCAAACGTTGACAGCAAAAGATGCTATTTTACTTGAAAACACTGGGCCTAGCAAAGTATCTTACAGAAGATGCTCCAGTCGTTGCAGAATTGGAACCAGATCCAGTTAAAGTTGAAGGCCTTACTGCTTGGAAAAATTCTGATTTCATGTGTAAAAATTACATCTTGAATGGCCTCGACAACAGTCTATACAACTTGTACTGCACTGTTGCAACATCCAAACAACTCTGGTTGGCTTGGAAAAGAAGTATAAAACTGAAGATGCAGGCATGAAAAAATTCAACGCTGGGAAATTTCTTTACTTCAAAATGGTCGATACAAAAGCTGTGATCAACCAAGTTCAAGAACTACAACTTATCATTCGTCAACTAGAAGATGAAAAGATGACATTTAGCGAATCTTTTCAAGTTGCCGCTACTATTGAGAAGCTTCCTCCATCGTGGAAGGACTTCAAAAACTACCTAAAGCACAAGCGCAAAGAAATGACAATGGAGGAACTTATAGTTCGATTGAGAATTAAGGAAGATAATAGAAATTCTGAAAAGAAGATTTCTCAAAATGTGGTTGCCAAAGCAAACGTTGTCGAGACGGACAAGTCCAATAAGAGAAAATGTGACAACCAACCTAAGAAGTCAAAGAAATTCAAGGGGTCATGCCACAATTGTGGAAAGAAGGGTCATAAAGCTGCAGAATGTCGTGGCCCACCAAAAAAGAAGAAATCAGAAGCAAATGTGGCAGATGTTTCAGACGGTGTTTCTGAAATGGACCTGCGTGCAGTTGTTTCAGAATGCAACCTTGTTGGCAATAACAAGGAGTGGTTTGTAGACACTGGAGCTACTAGGCATACATGCGCAAATAAGTGGATATTCACAAACTACAAAAGTGGTACTAATGAAGAACAACTGTTTATGGGTAACTCGTCCACATCGAAGGTCGAAGGCAAGGGAAAGATTGTGCTGAAATTGACTTCTGGAAAAGAACTCATTCTAAATGATGTTCTCCATGTTCCAGAAATTCGCAAGAATCTAATTTCAGGATCGTTGCTCAGCAAGCATGGCGTCAAATTGACATTTGTGGTTGATAAATTTGTGTTGTCTAAGAATGGAGTGTACATAGGAAAGGGTTATGTATGTGATGGTCTATTTAAGGCAAATGTAACCACTGTTGTACCAAACAATGAAATGAATAAAATTGAATCTTCTGCTTATATGGTTGACTCTACTAATCTATGGCATTCTAGACTAGGTCATGTGAATTTCGATACTTTACAAAATCTGATCAATCTAGAATTCATACCTAAATGTAGAATTGATTCAAATTACAAATGTCAAATTTGTGCTGAAGCAAATTGACAAGAACCTCATTTCATCATGTTGAAAGAGAAACCAAACCTCTAGACTTAATACATACTGATGTATGCGACTTGAAAATGTGTCAAACTAGAGGAGGAAAAAGGTGCTTCATCACATTTATAGATGATTGTACAAGATACTGCCATGTATATCTCCTTAGAAGCAAGGATGAGGCATTCGATATGTTTAAACAGTATAAGGCAGAAGTTGTGAATCAACTCAACAGAAAAATTAAAGCTTTAAGAAGTGATAGAGGAGGAGAATATGAGTTTCCATTTGAGGAGTTCTGTGCTGAGCATGGTATAATACACCAAACTACAACTACTTATTCACCTCAATCCAATGGTATAGCCGAGCGGAAGAATAGAACTCTTAATGAAATGATGAATGCCTTACTAATAAGCTTTGGCTTGCCAGATAATTTTTGGGGAGAAGCTATTCTGTCGGCAAATCATATTTTGAATAAAATACCATGAAAGAAAACATCCAAGACTCCCCATGAACTTTGGAAAAACAGACCACCATCCTACAAATACTTGAAAGTGTGGGGTATCTTGCCAAAGTAGAAATTCCAAAACCGAAAAAGGTCAAAATAGGACCGAAGACTTTAGATTGCATATTCATTGGATATGCTCACAATAGTAGTGAATATCGATTTTTGGTGTACAAATCTGAAATTGACGACATTCATGAAAACACCATTACCGGGTCTCGAAATGCAAGATTCTTTGAACACATTTATCCTCTAAAAACATCTATTGAAACAAGTGTTCAAAAGAGGCCAAGAGATCCAGATACTCTCGAGGATAATGCTGATGAAAGAAAAATGAATGATGAAACTGAGATAGAGGAACCGAGAGGGAGCAAGCGACAAAGGACCTCTAAATCCTTTGGACCTGAATTCTGTGCATATATGATAGAAAATGATCCTCTAACTTACCAACAAGCAATGTCATCTCCCGATGCTCCTTATTGGTAAGAAGTCGTCAATAGTGAAATAGAATCCATTCTACAAAACCATACGTGGGAACTAGTGGATCTCCCTAAAGGATCAAAACCATTAGGGTATAAAAGGATATTTAAGAAGAAACTAAAGGCTGACGGCTCAATAGACAAGTATAAAGCAAGACTTGTAATAAAAGGATTCAGACCAAAGCAAGATCTGGATTACTTTGATACATACTCTCCAGTTACCAGAATAACATGAATTAGGATGCTTATTGCAATCGCATCTATATTGAATTTGGAAATACACCAAATGGATGTGAAAACTGAGTTTTTGAACGGTGAACTGAAGAAGAAATATATATGCAGCAACCAGAAGGGTTTCTAAGCCCAGTAAATGAAAATAAGGTGTGCAAATTAATAAAATCTCTTTATGGCCTTAAACAAGCACCAAAACAATGGCATGAGAAATTTAATGAAACAATGTTATCAAACGGATTCAAAATAAATGAATCAGATAAATGCGTCTATATAAAATGTATAGATGCTGGATATGTCATTGTCTGTCTCTACGTTGATGATTTACTGATCCTAGGAAGTAATAAGGTCATGATAAAATCTACGAAGGACATGCTGTCTTCTAGATTTGATATGAAGGACCTAGGAGTGGCCGATGTAATTTTGGGTGTAAAAATTATAAAGACACCATAGGGATATGCGTTATCTCAGTCACATTACATAACTAAAATTCTTGAAAAATTCAAACAGCATAATATAACTACTGCAAAATCACCAGTAGATATGAACCAAAACTGGCTAAAGAACACTGGTGATGGCATATATCAGCTTGAATACTCACGTATACTGGGAAGTATTATGTACATCATGAATTGCACTAGCCTGATATTGCGTACGCTGTAAGCAAGCTAAGTAGATATACCAGCAATCCTGGTCAAAATCATTGTAAAGCAATAATCAGAGTCCTAGGATATCTAAAGTGCACACAAAACTATGTGTTGCAATATGATAAGTATCCTTCAGTAATAGAAGGATATAGTGATGCCAATTGGATAACGGGCTCAAATGACACAAAATCCAAGTGTATATGTGTTTACATTAGGAAATGGAGCAATTTCGTGGAAATCATACAAACAGACTTCCATAGCAAGGTCAACAATGGAATCTGAGTTCATTGCTCTAGGTAAAGCCGCGGAAGAAGCAATGGCTTAGCGGATTTTTAGAGGGCATTCTAAATTGGGAAAAACTAGTACCTCCAATATGTATACATTGTGATAGTCAGTCTGCTATAGGAAGGGCGAATAGTACATTGTATAATGGAAAATCTAGACATATTCGTCGTAGGCATAAAACCATAAGACAACTTCTCTCTAATGGAGTTATCACTATAGACTATGTAGGGTCAAAGGATAACATTGCGGATCCACTAACTAAAGGCTTGCCTAGAGAGAAAGTACAAACCTTATCGATGGGAATGGGTTTAAGACCTATAATCTAAAAGTTTTTCTAAACGGAAACCCCACCTAATTGACTGGAGATCCCAAGATGTAGGTTCAAAGGGACAACTAAGTTTATAGATAAACTTAATGGCACTGTTAAAATACAAACCATTCCTATGATAAGTCAGTGCACAACCCGTCGGAGAATAGGATAAGCTTATCTTTTAATGATGTCTATACTGTGGTGTTATAAAAGACCCAAGTGGAGTATTACGGGATACTCTTTATAGAATTACCTACAAGAGTGTGAAGGCGCCGCTTCAAAAAGAATTGTAAGGTCGAATTCTTTAAACACTCATGAGACCAAGCAGGTGTTCATGGCAAAAACGAACACAAACAGAGAACCAAGGGGTTAAGAAACAGTTAACGTGTGTAAGCTTTATAGACTTACACAAAAGGGTTACAGTTCAAAGACAATCTAGTCCACTGATTCGCCAGTAGGTTATAACGATAAACACTAGGAAAAGTTCAAGGCCATTGTGCTACTTTTACCGATGCGTTAAACATTTCACAAAATTTAAGAACAAAATAAAGTAACCTCTCATTTATGTGGGGGATTGTTGGAAATGAATGAGAAGGTTAGGGAAGAAGAGGCTATGTGGTAGTGGAGAAATACAAGTCCAACATTGCGTGTGATTTGTGAATATATCTCCATATATACCAAAGCCCAATATGCTATTTCGAAACAAAAGAAATGAGCACACGAAGGACTTGAATGAATGGGCTATGTAGGCATTGGGCTTTCATATTAAATATTAAAATGTCAAAGATAAGGGCCTTGGGCCTTGGGGCTCTTGGGGTCTCGTGATTCAATGGGCCGCCGACTGTATAATATGCAGAAAAGTTTTCTTTTTGCGCAAATGCGGCCTTTTGGACCAGGGGATGCGTCTGTTCGCCTGAACAGTGATCAGATGCGACCATTTGAACCCGTGTGGCAGTACGGACAGTCGCGACTACCCAGAAAGGCACCCCTCCGCCGCTATATATGGGCGGTCTGACAGAGCCACTGATCATCCAAAAAAAATAGTTCGTTCTGTCGTCTTCTTCTTCCCTGCTGCTATGTTCTTAAATTAACTTACTTGAGTTCGTCGTTGCTCTGCATACTGTAAGCGCTACATTGCAGAGATCGGTCTATTTCATCTTGGGAAACAATTGCTCGTATACCTTCAGCGCCGTAGAGGGGGCAATATTGTTTCTAGGAAACAGATTTAATCTGGACCCAGACATTACTGACAGGTACTTCTTTCTACTCTTTGTTTTGCTCCTGTTTTTTACTATTGCAAATCTGGTCACGCCTTTTGCCGTTGCTAATTTGGATTATACTTCGAATTAGTAACACTTCTTGACGTGACAATTGGATAGTAACAATATATTGATTGCTATCAGGTTCGTACTGCAGTTGCATTGTGACGAACAACAAACTTTAGACAATATTGTCGTTTTGCAGAAAACGATAATGGCTAAGAATAATAGCGGTCCTGCTGCGTCAACACCACCTGTAACCAATCCTTTTGCACCCGTGGTTACGCCAATGGCACTATCTCATGGAGAAAGGCCAGAAAAGTTCACCGGAGAGGACTTCAAACGTTGGCAGCAAAAGATGCTATTTTACTTGACAACACTGGGCCTAGCAAAGTATCTTACAGAAGATGCTCCAGTCGTTGCAGAATTGGAACCGGATCCTGTTAAAGTTGAAGCCCTTACTGCTTGGAAAAATTCTGATTTCATGTGTAAAAATTACATCTTGAATGGCCTCGACAACAGTCTATACGACGTGTACCGCACTGTTGCAACATCCAAACAACTCTGGTTGGCTTTGGAAAAGAAGTATAAAACTGAAGACGCAGGCATGAAAAAATTCATCGCTGGGAAATTTCTTGACTTCAAAATGGTCGATACAAAAGCTGTGATCAACCAAATTCAAGAATTGCAACTCATCATTCGTCAACTAGAAGATGAAAAGATGACACGTAGCGAATCTTTTCAAGTTGCCGCTGCTATTGCGAAGCTTCCTCCATCGTGGAAGGACTTCAAAAACTACCTAAAGCAAAAGCGCAAAGAAATGACAATGGAGGAACTTGTAGTTCGATTGAGAATTGAGGAAGATAATGGAAATTCTGAAAAGAAGATTTCTCAAAATGTGGTTGCCAATGCAAATGTTTTCGAGATGGACAAGTCCAACAAGAGAAAACGTGACAACCAACCTAAGAAGTCAAAGAAATTCAAGGGGTCATGCCACAATTGTGGAAAGAAGGGTCATAAAGCTGCAGAATGTCGCGGCCTACCCAAAAAGAAGAAATCAAAAGCAAATGGGGTGGATGTTTCAGACGGTGTTACTGAAATGGACCTGTGTGCAGTTGTTTCAGAATGCAACCTTGTAGGCAACAACAAGGAGTGGTTTGTAGACACTTGAGCCACTAGGCATATATGCGCAAATAAGTGGATGTTCACAAACTACAAAAGTGGTACTAATGAAGAACAACTGTTTATGGGTAACTCGTCCACATCAAAGGTCGAAGGCAAGGGAAAGATTGTGCTGAAATTGACTTCTGGAAAAGAACTCACTCTAAATGCTGTTCTCCATGTTCCAGAAATTCGCAAGAATCTAATTTCAGGATCGTTGCTCAGCAAGCATGGCTTCAAATTGACATTTCTGGCTGATAAATTTGTGTGGTCTAAGAATGGAGTGTACATAGGAAAGGGTTATGTATGTGATGGTCTATTTAAGGCTAATGTAACCAACCAAACAATGATATAAATAAAATTGATTCTTCTGCATATATGGTTGACTCTCCTAATCTATGGAATTCTAGACTAGGTCATGTGAATTTTGATACTTTACAAAAACTGATCAATCTAGAATTCATACCTAAATGTAGAATTGATTCAAATTACAAATGTCAAATTTGTGCTGAAGCCAAATTGAAAAGAACCTCATTTCATCATGTTGAAAGAGAAACCGAACCTCTAGACTTAATACATACTGATGTATGCAACTTGAAAATGTGTCAAACTGGAGTAGGAAAAAGGTAATTCATCACATTTATAGATGATTGTACAAGATACTGCTATGTATATCTCCTTAGAAGCATGGATGAGACATTCGATATGTTTAAACAGTATAAGGAAGAAGTTGAGAATCAACTCAACAGAAAAATTAAAGCTTTAAGAAGTGATAGAGGAGGAGAATATGAGTTTCCATTTGACGAATTCTGTGCTGAGCATGGTATAATACACCAAATTACAGCTCCTTATTCACCTCAATCCAATGGTATACCGAACGGAAGAATAGAACTCTTAAAGAAATGATGAATGCCTTACTAATAAGCTCTGGCTTGCCAGATATTTTTTGGGGAGAAGCTATTCTTTCAGCAAATCATATTTTGAATAAAATAACACGAAAGAAAACATCCAAGACTCCCCATGAACTTTGGAAAAACAGACCACCATCCTACAAATACTTAAAAGTGTGGGGGTGTCTTGCCAAAGTAGAAATTCCAAAACCAAAAAAGGTTAAAATAGGACCGAAGACTATAGAATGCATATTCATTGGATATGCTCATAATAGTAGTGCATATTGATTTTTGGTGTACAAATCTGAAATTGATTACATTCATAAAAACACCATTATCGAGTCTTGAAATGCAAGATTCTTTGAACACATTTATCCTCTATAAACATCTATTGAAACAAGTGTTCAAAAGAGGCCAAGAGATCCAGATACTCCTAAGGATAATGCCAATCAAAGAAAAATGAATGATGAAACCGAGATAGAGGAACCGAGAAGGAGCAAGCGACAAAGGACCTCTAAATCCTTTGGACCTGAATTCTATGCATATATGATAGAAAATGATCCTCTAACTTACCAACAAGCAATGTCATCTCCCGATGCTCCATATTGGAAAGAAGCCGTTAATAGTGAAATAAAATCCATTCTACGAAACCATACGTGGGTACTAAAGGATCTCCCTAAAGGATCAAAACCACTAGGATATAAATGGATATTTAAGAAGAAACTAAAGGCTGACGGCTCAATAGACAAGTATAAAGCAAGACTTGTAATAAAAGAATTCAGACAAAAGCAAGATCTGGATTACTTTGATACATACTCTCCAGTTACCAGAATAACATCAATTAGGATGCTTATTGCAATCGCATCTATGTTGAATTTGGAAATACACCAAATGGATGTGAAAACTACGTTTTTGAATGTTGAACTGGAAGAAGAAATATATATGTAGCAACCAGAAGGGTTTCTAAGCCCAGGAAATGAAAATAACGTTTGCAAATTAGTAAAATCTCTTTATGGCCTTAAACAAGCACCAAAACAATGACATGAGAAATTTGATGAAACAATGTTATCAAATGGATTCAAAATAAATGAATCAGAAAAATGCGTCTATATAAAATGTATAGATGCTAGATATGTCATTGTTTGTCTCTACGTTGATAATTTACTGACCCTAGTAAGTAAAAAGGTCATGATAAAATCTACGAAGGACATGTTATCATCTAGATTTGACATGAAGGACCTAGGAGTGCCGATGTAATTTTGGGTGTAAAAATTATAAGGACACCACAGGGATATGCGTTATCTCAGTCACATTACATTGCTAAAATTCTTGAAAAATTCAAGCAGCATAATATAACTACTGCAAAATCACCAGTAGATATGAACCAAAATTGGGTAAAGAACACTGGTGATGGCATATATCAGCTTGAATACTCACGTATACTGGGAAGTATTAGGTATGTCATGAATTGCACTAGGCCTGATATTGCGTACGCTGTAAGCAAGCTAAGTAAATATACCAGCAATCTTGGTAAAAATCATTGGAAAGCAATAATCAGAGTCCTAGGATATCTAAAGTACACACAAAACTATGTGTTGCAATATGATAAGTATCCTTCAGTAATAGAAGGATATAGTGATGCCAATTGGATGACAGGCTCAAATGACACAAAATCCACAAGTGGATATGTGTTTACATTAGGAAATGGAGCAATTTCATGGAAATCATCCAAACAGATTTAACATAGCAAGGTCAACAATGGAATCTGAGTTCATTGCTCTAGATAAAGCCGCGGAAGAAGCAGACTGGCTTAGGGGATTTTTGGAGGACATTCCATATTGGGAAAAACCATTACCTCCAATACGTACACATTGTGATAGTCAATCTGCTATAGGAAGGGCGAATAGTACATTGTATAATGGAAAATCTAGACATATTCGTCGTAGGCATAAAACCTTAAGACAACTTCTCTCTATTGGAGTTATCATTGTAGACTATGTAAGGTCAAAGGATAACATTGCGGATCCACTAACTAAAAGCTTGCCTAGAGAGAAAGATCAAACCTTATTGATGGGAATGGGTTTAAGACCTATAACCTAAAAGTTTTTCTAAACGGAAACCCCACTAGTTGACTGGAGATCCCAATATCTAGGTTCAAAGGGACAACTAAGTTTATTGATATACTTAATGGCGCTGTTAAAATACAAGCCATTCCTATGATAAGTCAGTGCATAACCCGTCGGAGAATAGGATAAGCTTAGCTTTTAATGATGTCTATACTGTGGTGTTATAAAAGACCCAAGTGGAGTATTACGGGATACTCTTTATAGAATCACCTACGTGAGTGTGAAGGCGCCGCTTCAAGAAGAATTGTAAGGTCGAATTCTTTAAACACTCATGAGGCCAAGCAAGTTTTCATGGCTAAAACAAACACAAACAGAAAACCAAGGAGTTAAGAAACAGTTAACGTGTGTAATCTTTATAGAATTGCACAAAAGGCTTACAGTTCAAAGACAATCTAGTCCACTGATTCGCCAGTAGGTTATAACAATAAACACTAGGAAAAGTTCAAGGCCATTGTGCTATTTTTACCGATGCGTTAAATATTTCACAAAATTTTAGAACAAAATAAAGTAACCTCTCATTCATATGGGGGATTGTTGGAAATGAATGAGAAGGTTAGGGAAGAAGACGCTATGTGGTAGTGGAGAAATACAAGTCCCACATTGTGTGTGATTTGTGAATATATCTCCATATATACCAAAGCCCAATATGCTATTTCAAAACAAAAGAAATGAGCACATGAAGGACTTGAATGAATGGGCTATGTTGGCATTGGGCTTTCATATTAAATATTAAAATGTCAAAGATAAGGGCCTTGGGCCTTAGGGCTCTTGGGGTCTCGTGATTCAATAGGCCGCCGACTGTTTAATATGCGGAAAAGGTTTCTTTTTGCGCAAATGCGACCTTTTGGACCAGGGGATGCGTCTGTTTGCCTGAACAGTGATCAGATGCAACCATTTGAACCAGCGGCTGTACGGACAGTCGCGACTGCCCAGAAAGGCACCCTTTTGTCGCTATATATGGGCGGTCTGACAGAGCCAATGATCATCCAGAAAAATTAGTTCGTTCTGTCTTTTTCTTCTTCCCTGCTGCTCTGTTCTTAAATTAACTTACTTGAGTTCGTCGTTGCTCTGCATACTATAAGCGCTACATTGCAGAGATCGGTCCATTTCATCTTGGGAAACAATTGCTCGTATACCTTCAGCGCCGTAGAGGGGGCAATATTGTTTCAAGGAAACAGATTTATTCTGGACTCGGACATTACTGACATGTACTTCTTTCAACTCTTTGTTTTGCTACGGTTTTTTACTGTTGCAAATCTGGTCATGCCTTTTGCCGTTGCTAATTTTGATTCTACTTCGAATTAGTAACACTTCTTGACGTGACAATTGGATAGTAACAATATATTGATTGCTATCAGGTTCGTACTGCAGTTGCATTGTTACGAACAACAAACTTGAAACAATATTGTCGTTTTGCAGAAAACGATAATGGCTAAGAATAATAGTGGTACTGCTGCGCCAACACCACCTGTAACCAATTCTTTTGCACCTGTGGTTACGCCAATGGCACTATCTCATGGAGAAAGGCCAGAAAAGTTCACTAGAGCGGACTTCAAACGTTGGTAGCAAAAGATGCTATTTTACTTGACAACACTGGGCCTAGCAAAGTATCTTACAGAAGATGCTCCAGTCGTTGCAGAATTGGAATCGGATCCAGTTAAAGTTGAAGCCCTTACTGCTTGGAAAAATTCTGATTTCATGTGTAAAAATTACATCTTGAATGGCCTCGACAACAGTCTATACAATGTGTACTGCACTGTTGCAACATGCAAACAACTTTGGTTGGCTTTGGAAAAGAAGTATAAAACTGAAGATGTAGGCATGAAAAAAATTCACCGCTGGGAAATTTCTTGACTTCAAAATGGTCGATACAAAAGCTCTGATCAACCAATTCAAAAACTGCAACTTATCATTCGTCAACTAGAAGATGAAAAGATGACACTTAGCGAATCTTTTCAAGTTGCCACTGCTATTGAGAAGCTTCCTCCATCATGGAAGGACTTCAAAAACTACCTAAAGCACAAGCGCAAAGAAATGACAATGGAGGAACTTGTAGTTCGATTGAGAATTGAGGAAGATAATAGAGATTCTGAAAAGAAGATTTCTCAAAATGTGGTTTCCAAAGCAAACGTTGTCGAGATAGACAAGTCCAATAAGAGAAAACGTGACAACCAACCTAAGAAGTAAAAGAAATTCAAGGGGTCATGCCACAATTGTGGAAAGAAGGGTCATAAAGCTGCAGAATGTCGCGGCCCACCCAAAAAGAAGAAATCAGAAGCAAATGTGGCGGATGTTTCAGACGGTGTTTCCGAAATGGACCTGTGTGCAGTTGTTTCAAAATGCAATGTTGTTGGCAACAACAAGGAGTGGTTTATAGACACTGGAGCCACTAGGCATATATGCGCAAATAAGTGGATGTTCACAAACTACAAAAGCGCTACTAATGAAGAACAACTGTTTATTGGTAACTCGTCCACATCAAAGGTCGAAGGCAAGGGAAAGATTGTGCTAAAATTGACTTCTGGAAAAGAACTCACTCTAAATGATGTTCTCCATG
The DNA here is from genome assembly GCA_030737875.1 of Allium sativum. Classification (NCBI taxonomy): domain Eukaryota; kingdom Viridiplantae; phylum Streptophyta; class Magnoliopsida; order Asparagales; family Amaryllidaceae; genus Allium; species Allium sativum. The sequence goes on along the minus strand of CM060912.1, from coordinate 99,229,223 downwards.
TTCTAGAAATTCGCAAGAATATAATTTCAGGATCGTTGCTTAGCAAGCATGGCTTCAAATTGACATTTGTGGCTGATAAATTTGTGTTATCTAAGAACGGAGTGTACAAAGGAAAGGGTTATTTATGTGATAGTCTATTTAAGGCTAATGTACCCACTGTTGTACCAAACAATGATATGAATAAAATTGAATCTTCTGCTTATATGGTTGACTCTCCTAATCTATGGCATTCTAGACTAGGTCATGTGAATTTTGATACTTTACAAAAACTGATCAATCTAGAATTCATACCTAAATGTAGAATTGATTCAAATTACAAATGTCAAATTTGTGCTGAAGCCAAATTGACAAGAACCTCATTTCATCATGTTGAAAGAGAAACCGAACCTCTAGACTTAATACATACAGATGTATGCGACTTGAAAATGTGTCAAACTGGAGGAGGGAAAAGGTACTTCATCACATTTATGGATGATTGTACAAGATACTGCCATGTATATCTCCTTAGAAGCAAGGATGAGGCATTCGATATGTTTAAACATTATAAGGTAGAAGTTGAGAATCAACTCAACAGAAAAATTAAAACTTTAAGAAGTGATAGAGGAGGAGAATATGAGTTTCCATTTGAGGAATTTTGTGCTGAGCATGGTATAATACACCAAACTACAGCTCCTTATTCACCTCAATCCAACGGTATAGCCGAACGGAAGAATAGAACTATTAAAGAAATGATGAATGCCTTACTAATAAGCTCTGGCTTGCCAGATAATTTTTGTGGAGAAGCTATTCTTTCGGCAAATCATATTTTGAATAAAATACCACGAAAGAAAACATCCAAGACTGCCCATGAACTTTGGAAAAACATACCACCATCCTACAAATACTTAAAAGTGTGGGGGTGTCTTTCCAAAGTTGAAACTCCAAAACCGAAAAAGGTCAAAATAAGACCGAAGATTATAGATTGCATATTCATTGGATATGCTCATAATAGTAGTGCATATCGATTTTTTGTGTACAAAGCTGAAATTGATGACACTCATGAAAACACCATTATCGAGTCTCGAAATGCAAGATTCTTTGAACACATTTATCCTCTAAAAACATCTATTGAAACAAGTGTTCAAAAGAGGCCAAGAGATCCAGATACTCCCGAGGATAATGCTGATCAAAGAAAAATGAATGATGAAACTGAGATAGAGGAACCGAGAAGGAGCAAGCGACAAAGGACCTCTAAATCCTTTGGACCTGAATTCTATGCATATATGATAGAAAATGTTCCTCTAACTTACTAACAAGCAATGTCATCTCCCGATGCTCCTTATTGGAAAGAAGCCGTCAATAGTGAAAGAGAATCCATTCAACAAAACCATACGTGGGAACTAGTGGATCTTCCTAAAGGATCAAAACCACTAGGGTATAAATGGATATTTAAGAAGAAACTAAAGGCTGACAGGTCAATAGACAAGTTTAAAGCAAGACTTGTAATAAAAGGATTCAGACAAAAGCAAGATCTGGATTACTTTGATACATACTCTCCAGTTACCAGAATAACATCAATTAGGATGCTTATTGCAATCGCATTTATATTGAATTTGGAAATACACCAAATGGATGTGAAAACTGCATTTCTGAATGGTGAACTGGAAAGAAGATATATATATGCAGCAACCAGAAGGGTTTCTAAGCCCAGGAAATGAAAATAAGGTGGGCAAATTAGTAAAATCTCTTTATGGCCTTAAACAAGCACCAAAACAATGGCATGAGAAATTTGATGAAATAATGTTATCAAATGGATTCAAAATAAATGAATCAGATAAATGCGTCTATATAAAATGTATAGATGCTGGATATGTCATTGTTTGTCTCTACGTTGATGATTTATCGATCCTAGGAAGTAAAAAGTTCATGATAAAATCTACGAAGGACATGCTATCATCTAGATTTGATATGAAGGACCTAGGAGTGGCCGATGTAATTTTGGGCGTAAAAATTATAAAGACACCACAGGGATGTGCGTTATCTCGGTCACATTACATTGCTAAAATTCTGGAAAAATTCAAGCAGCATAATATAAATACTGCAAAATCACCAGTAGATATGAACCAAAATTGGTTAAAGAACTCTGGTGATGGCATATATCAGCTTGAATACTCACGTATACTGGGAAGTATTATGTATGTCGTGAATTGCACTAGGCTTGATATTGCGTACGCTGTAAGCAAGCTAAGTAGATATACCAGCAATCCTGCTCAAAATCATTGGAAAGCAATAATCAGAGTCCTAGGATATCTAAAGTACACACAAAACTATGTGTTGCAATATGATAAGTATTCTTTAGTAATAGAAGGATATAGTGATGCCAACTGGATAACGGGTTCAAGTGACACAAAATCCACAAGTGGATATGTGTTTACATTAGGAAATGGAGCAATTTCGTGGAAATCATCCAAGCAAACTTGCACAGCAAGGTCTACAATGGAATCTGAGTTCATTGCTCTAGACAAAGCGGTGGAAGAAGCAGACTGGCTTAGGGGTTTTTTTGAGGACATTCCAAATTGGTAAAAACCAGTAACTCCAATATGTATACATTGTGATAGTCAATCTGCTATAGGAAGGGCGAATAGTACATTGTGTAATGGAAAATCTAGACATATTCGTCGTAGGCATAAAACCATAAGACAACTTCTCTCTAATGGAGTTATCACTATAGACTATGTAAGGTCAAAGAATAACATTGCGGATCCACTAACTAAAGGCTTGCCTAGAGAGAAAGTTCAAACCTTATCGATGGGAATGGGTTTAAGAACTATAATCTAAAAGTTTTTCTAAACGGAAACCCCACCTATTTGACTGGAGATCCCAAGATCTAGGTTCCAAGGGACAACTAAGTTTATATATAAACTTAATGGCACTGTTAAAATACAAACCATTCCTATGATAAGTCAGTGCACGACCCGTCGGAGAATAGGATACGCTTAGCTTTTAATGATGTCTATACTGTGGTGTTATAAAAGACCCAAGCGGAGTATTACGGGATACTCTTTATAGAATCACCTACGTGAGTGTGAAGGCGCCGCTTCAAAAAGAATTGTAAGGTCGAATTCTGTAAACACTCATGAGACCAAGCAGGTGTTCATGGCAAAAACGAACACAAACAGAGAACCAAGGGGTTAAGAAATAGTTAACATGTGTAATCTTTATAGACTTACACAAAAGGCTTACAGTTCAATGACAATCTAGTCCACTGATTCGCCCGTAGGTTATAATGATAAACACTAGGAAAATTTCAAGGCCATTGTGCCACATTTACTGATGCGTTAAATATTTCACAAAATTTAAGAACAAAATAAAGTAACCTCTCACTCATGTGGGGGGTTGTTGGAAATGAATGAGAAGGTTAGGGAAGAAGAGGCTATGTGGTAGTGGAGAAATACAAGTCCCACATTGTGTGTGATTTGTGAACATATCTCCATATATACCAAAGCCCAATATGCTATTTTCAAAACAAAAGAAATGAGCACATGAAGGACTTGAATGAATGGGCTATGTAGGCATTGGGCTTTCATATTAAATATTAAAATGTCAAAGATAAGGGCCTTGGGCCTCTTGGAGTCTCCTGATTCAATGGGCCGCCGACTGTTTAATATGCGGAAAAGGTTTCTTTTTGCACAAATGCGACCTTTTGGACCAGGGGATGCGTCTGTTTGCCTGAACAGCGATCATATGCGACCATTTGAACCAGCGCGGCTGTACGGACAGTCGCGACTACCCAGAAAGGCACCCCTCCACCGCTATATATGGGCGGTCTGACAGAGCCACTGATCATCCAAAAATATTAGTTCGTTCTATCTTCTTCTTCTTCCCTGCTGCTCTGTTCTTAAATTAACTTACTTGAGTTCGTCGTTGCTCTGCATACTGTAAGCGCTACATTGCAGGGATCGGTCCGTTTCATCTTGGGAAACAATTGCTCGTATAACTTCAGCGCCGTAGAGTGGGAAATATTGTTTCAAGGAAACAGATTTAATCTGGACTCGGACATTACTGACAGGTACTTCTTTCAACTCTTTGTTTTGCTACGGTTTTTTACTGTTGCAAATCTGGTCACGACTTTTGCCTTTGCTAATTTTGATTCTACTTCGAATTACTAACACTTCTTGACGTGACAATTGGATAGTAACAATATATTGATTGCTATCAGGTTCGTACTGCAGTTGCATTGTTATGAACAACAAACTTGAAATAATATTGTCGTTTTGTAGAAAACGATAATGGCTAAGAATAATAGCGGTCCTACCGCGCCAACACCACCTGTAACCATTCCTTTTGCTCCCGTGGTTACGCCGATGGCACTATCTCATGGAGAAAGGCCAGAAAAGTTCACCGGAGCGGACTTCAAACGTTGGCAGCAAAAGATGCTATTTTACTAGACAACACTGGGCCTAGCAAAGTATCTTACAGAAGATGCTCCAGTCGTTGCAGAATTGGAACTGGATCTAGTTAAAGTTGAAGCCCTTACTGCTTGGAAAAATTCTGATTTCATGTGTAAAAATTATATCTTGAATGGCCTCGACAACAGTCTATACAACGTGTACTGCACTGTTGCAACATCCAAACAACTCTGGTTGGCTTTGGAAAAGAAGTATAAAACTGAAGACGCAGGGATGAAAAAATTCATCGTTGGGAAATTTCTTGACTTCAAAATGGTCGATCCAAAAGCTGTGATCAGCAAAATTCAAGAACTGCAACTTATCATTCATCAACTAGAAGATGAAAAGATGACACTTAGCGAATCTTTTCAAGTTGCCGATGCTATTGAGAAGCTTCCTCCATCGTGGAAGGACTTCAAAAACTACCTAAAGCACAAGCACAAAGAAATGTCAATGGAGGAGCTTGTAGTTCGATTGAGAATTGAGGAAGATAATAGAAATTCTGAAAAGAAGATTTCTCAAAATGTGGTGGCCAAAGCAAACGTTGTCGAGACGGACAAGTCCAATAAGAGAAAACATGACAACCAACCTAATAAGTCAAAGAAATTCAAGGGGTCATTCCACAATTGTGGAAAGAAGGGTCATAAAGCTGCAGAATGTCGCGGCCCATCCAAAAAGAAGAAATCAGAAGCAAATGTGGCGGATGTTTCAGACGGTGTTTCTGAAATGGACCTGTGTGCAGTTGTTTTAGAATGCAACCTTGTTGGCAACAACAAGTAGTGGTTTGTAGACACTGGAGCCACTAGGCATATATGCGCAAATTAGTGGATGTTCACAAACTACAAAAGTGGTACTAATGAAGAACAACAGTTTATGGGTAACTCGTCCACATGAAAGGTCGAAGGCAAGGGAAAGATTGTGCTGAAATTGACTTCTGGAAAAGAACTCACTCTAAATGATGTTCTCCATGTTCCAGAAATTCGCAAGAATCTAATTTCCGGATCGTTGCTTAGCAAGCATGGCTTCAAATTGACATTTGTGGCTGATAAATTTGTGTTGTCTAAGAATGGAGTGTACATAGGAAAGGGTTATGTATGTGATGGTCTATTTAAGGCTAACATAACCACTGTTCTACCAAACAATGATATGAATAAAATTGAATCTTCTGCTTATATGGTTGACTCTCCTAATCTATGGCATTCTAGACTAGGTCATGTGAATTTTGATACTTTACAAAAACTAATCAATCTAGAATCCATAACTAAATGTAGAATTGATTCAAATTACAAATGTCAAATTTGTGCTGAAGCCTAATTGATAAGAACCTCATTTCATCATGTTGAAAGAGAAACCGAACCTCTAGACTTAATACATACTGATGTATGCGACCTTAAAATGTGTCAAACTAGAGGAGGAAAAAGGTACTTCATCACATTTATAGATGATTGTACAAGATACTGCCATGTATATCTCCTTAGAAGCAAGGATGAGGCATTCGATATGTTTAAACAGTATAAGGCAGAAGTTGAGAATCAACTCAGCCGAAAAACTAAAGCTTTAAGAAGTGATAGAGGAGGAGAATATGAGTTTCCATTTGAGGAATTCTTTGCTGAGCATGGTATAATACACCAAACTACAGCTCCTTATTCACCTCAATCCAACGGTATAGCCGAACGGAAGAATAGAACACTTGAAGAAATGATGAATGCCTTTCTAATGAGCTCTGGCTTGCCAGATATGTTTTGGGGAGAAGTTATTCTTTCGGCAAATCATATTTTGAATAAAATACCACGAAAGAAAACATCCAAGACTCCCCATGAACTTCGGAAAAACAGACCACCATCCTACAAATACTTAAAAGTGTGGGGGTGTCTTGCCAAAGTAGAAATTCCAAAACAAAAAAGATCAAAATAGGACCGAAGACTATAGATTGCATATTCATTGGATATGCTCATAATAGTAGTGCATATCGATTTTTGGTGTACAAATCTGAAATTGATGACATTCATGAAAACACCATTATCGAGTCTCGAAATGCAAGATTCTTTGAACACATTTATCCTCTAAAAACATCTATCGAAACAAGTGTTCAAAAGAGGTCAAGAGATCCAGATACTCCCGAGGATAATGCTGAACAAAGAAAAATGAAAAATGAAACTGAGATAGAGGAACCGAGAAGGAGCAAGCGACAAAGGACCTCTAAATCCTCTGGAACTCAATTCTATGCATATATGATAGAAAATGATCCTCTAACTTACCAACAAGCAATGTCATCTCCCGATGATCCTTATTGGAAAGAAGCCGTCAATAGTGAAATAGAATCCATTCTAGAAAACCATACGTGGGAACTAGTGGATCTCCCTAAAGGATCAAAACCACTAGGATATAAATGGATATTTAAGAAGAAACTAAAGGCTGACGGCTCAATAGACAAGTATAAAGCAAGACTTGTAATAAAAGGATTCAGACAAAAGCAAGATCTGGATTACTTTGATACATACTCTCCATTTACCAGAATAACATCAATTATGATGCTTATTGCAATCACATCTATATTGAATTAGGAAATGCACCAAATGGATGTGAAAACTGCGTTTTTGAACAGTGAACTGGAAGAAGAAATATATATGCAGCAACCAGAAGGGTTTCTAAGCCCAGGAAATGAAAATAAGGTGTGCAAATTAGTAAAATGACTTTATGGCCTTAAACAAGCACCAAAACAATGGCATTGTCAACTTGATGAAACAATGTTATCTAATGGATTCAAAATAAATGAATCAGATAAATGCGTCTATATAAAATGTATAAATGCTGGATATGTCATTGTTTGTCTCTACATTGATGATTTACTGATCCTAGGAAGTAATAAGGTCATGATAATATCTACGAAGGACATGCTTTCATCTAGATTTGATATGAAGGACCTAGGAGTGGCCGAGGTAATTTTGGGTGTAAAAATTATAAAGACACCACAGGGATATGCGTTATCTCAGTCACATTACATTGCTAAAATTCTTGAAAAATTCAAGCAGCATAATATAACTACTGCAAAATCACCAGTGGATATGAACCAAAATTGGGTAAAGAACACTGGTGATGGCATATATCAGCTTGAATACTCACGTATACTGGGAAGTATTATTTATGTCATGAATTGCACTAGGCCTGATATTGCGTACGCTGTAAGCAAGCTAAGTAGATATACCAGCAATCCTGGTAAAAATCATTAGAAAGCAATAATCAGAGTCCTAGGATATCCAAAGTACACACAAAACTATGTGTTGCAATATAATAAGTATCCTTCAGTAATAGAAGGATATAGTGATGCCAATTGGATAACGGGCTTAACTGACACAAAATCCACAAGTGGATATGTGTTTACATTAGGAATTGAGCAATTTCGTGGAAATCATCCAAACAGACTTGCATAGCAAGGTCAACAATGGAACCTGAGTTCATTGCTCTAGATAAAGCCGCGGAAAAAGCAGACAGGCTTAGGGAGTTTTTAGAGGACATTCCAAATTGGGAAAAACCAGTACCTCCAATATGTATACATTGTGATAGTCAATCTGCTATAGGAAGGGCGAATAGTACATTGTATAATGGAAAATCTAGACATATTCGTCATAGGCATAAAATCATAAGACAACTTCTCTCTAATGGAGTTATCACTATAGACTATGTAAGGTCAAAGGATAACATTGCGGATACACTAACTAAAGGCTTGCCTAGAGAGAAAGTTCAAACTTTATCGATGGGAATGGGTTTAAGACCTATAATCTAAAAGTTTTTCTAAACGGAAACCCCACCTAGTTTACTGGAGATCCCAAGATCTAGGTTCAAAGGGACAACTAAGTTAATAGATAATCTTAATGGCACTGTTAAAATACAAACCATTCCTATGATAAGTCAGTGCACAACCCGTCGGAGAATAGTATAAGCTAATCTTTTAATGATGTCTATACTGTGGTGTTATAAAAGACCCAAGTGTAGTATTACGGGATACTCTTTATAGAATCACCTACGTGAGTGTGAAGGCGCCGCTTCAAAAAGAATTGTAAGGTCGAATTCTTTAAACACTCATGAGATCCAGCAGGTGTTCATGGAAAAAACGAACAAAAACAGAGAACCAAGGGGTTAAGAAACAGTTAACGTGTGTAATCTTTATAGACTTACACAAAAGGGTTACAGTTCAAAGACAATCTAGTCCACTGATTCGCCAGTAGGTTATAACGATAAACACTAGGAAAAGTTCAAGGCCATTGTGCTACTTTTACCGATGCGTTAAATATTTCACAAAATTTAAGAACAAAATAAAGTAACCTCTCATTCATGTGGGGGATTGTTGGAAATGAATGAGAAGGTTAGGGAAGAAGAGGCTATGTGGTAGTGGAAAATACAAGTCCCACATTGTGTGTGATTTGTGAATATATCTCCATATATACCAAAGCCCAATATGCTATTTCAAAAGAAATGAGCACATGAAGGACTTGAATGAATGGGCTATGTAGGCATTGGGCTTTCATATTAAATATTAAAATGTCAAAGATAAGGGCCTTGGGCCTTGGGGCTCTTGGGGTCTCGTGATTCAATGGGCCGCCGACTGTTTAATATGCGGAAAAGGTTTCTTTTTGCACAAATGCGACCTTTTGGACCAGGGGATGCGTCTGTTCGCCTGAACAGTGATCATATGCGACCATATGAACCAGAGCGGCTGTACGGATAGTCGCGACTACCCAGAAAGGCACCCCTCCGCCACTATATATGGGCGGTCTGACAGAGCCACTGATCATCCAAAAAAATTAGTTCGTTCTGTCTTCTTCTTCTTCCCTGCTGCTCTGTTCTTAAATTAACTTACTTGAGTTCGTCGTTGCTCTGCATACTGTAAGCGCTACATTGCAGAGATCGGTCCGTTTCATCTTGGGAAACAATTGCTCGTATACCTTCTGCGCCGTAGAGGGGGAAATATTGTTTCAAGGAAATAGATTTAATCTGGACTCGGACATTACTGACAGGTACTTCTTTCAACTCTTTGTTTTGCTACGGTGTTGCAAATCTGGTCACGACTTTTGCCTTTGCTAATTTTGATTCTACTTTGAATTACTAACACTTCTTGACGTGGCAATTGGATAGTAACAATATATTGATTGCTATCAGGTTCGTACTGCAGTTGCATTGTTATGAACAACAAACTTGAAACAATATTGTCGTTTTGTAGAAAACGATAGTGGCTAAGAATAATAGCGGTCCTGCCGCGCCAACACCACCTGTAACCAATCCTTTTGCTCCCGTGGTTACGCCAATGGCACTATCTCATAGAGAAAGGCCAAAAAAGTTCACTGGAGCGGACATCAAACGTTGGCAGCAAAAGATGCTATTTTACTTGACAACACTGGGCCTAGAAAAGTATCTTACAGAAGATGCTCCAGTCGTTGCAGAATTGGAACCGGATCCAGTTAAAGTTGAAGACCTTACTACTTGGAAAAATTCTGATTTCATGTGTAAAAATTACATCTTGAATGGCCTCGACAACAGTCTATACAACGTGTACTGCACTGTTGCAACATCCAACCAACTCTGGTTGGCTTTGGAAAAGAAGTATAAAACTGAAGATGCAGGCATGAAAAAATTCATCGCTGGGAAATTTCTAGACTTCAAAATGGTCGATACAAAAGCTGTGATCAACCAAATTCAAGAACTGCAACTTATCATTCATCAACTAGAAGATGAAAAGATGACACTTAGCGAATCTTTTCAAGTTGCCGCTGCTATTGAGAAGCTTCCTCCATCGTGGAAGGACTTCAAAAACTACCTAAAGCACAAGCGCAAAGAAATGACAATGGAGGAACTTGTAGTTCGATTGAGAATTGAGGAAGATAATAGAAATTCTGAAAAGAAGATTTCTCAAAATGTGGTTGCCAAAGCAAACGTTGTCGAGACGGACAAGTCCAATAAGAGAAAACGTGACAATCAACCTAATAAGTCAAAGAAATTCAAGGGGTCATGCCACAATTGTGGAAAGAAGGGTCATAAAGCTGCAGAATGTCGCGGCCCACCGAAAAAGAAGAAATCAGAAGCAAATGTGGGGGATGTTTCAGACGGTGTTTCTGAAATGGACCTGTGTGCAGTTGTTTTAGAATGCAACCTTGTTGGCAACAACAAGGAGTGGTTTGTAGACACTGGAGCCACTAGGCATATATGCGCAAATAAGTGGATGTTCACAAACTACAAAAGTGGTACTAATGAAGAACAACTTTTTATGGGTAACTCGTCCACATGAAAGGTCGAAGGCAAGGGAAAGATTGTGCTGAAATTGACTTCTGGTAAAGAACTCACTCTAAATGATGTTCTCCATGTTCCAGAAATTCGCAAGAATCTAATTTCAGGATCGTTGCTCAGCAAGCATGGCTTCAAATTGACATTTGTGGCTGATAAATTTGTGTTGTCTAAGAATGGAGTGTACATAGGAAAGGGTTATGTATGTGATGGTCTATTTAAGGCTAACGTAACCACTGTTCTACCAAACAATGATATGAATAAAATTGAATCTTCTGCTTATATGGTTGACTCTCCTAATCTATGGCATTCTAGACTAGGTCATGTGAATTTTGATACTTTACAAAAACTGATCAATCTAGAATTCATACCTAAATGTAGAATTGATTCAAATTACAAATGTCAAATTTGTGCTGAAGCCTAATTGACAAGAACCTCATTTCATCATGTTGAAAGAGAAACCGAACCTCTATACTTAATACATACTGATGTATGCGACTTGAAAATGTGTCAAACTAGAGGAGGAAAAAGGTACTTCATCACATTTATAGATGATCGTACAAGATACTGCCATATATATCTCCTTAGAAGCAAGGATGAGGCATTCGATATGTTTAAACAGTATAAGGCAGAAGTTGAGAATCAACTCAGCAGAAAAACTAAAGCTTTAAGAAGTGATAGAGGAGGAGAATATGAGTTTCCATTTGAGGAATTCTGTGCTGAGCATGGTATAATACACCAAACTACAGCTCCTTATTCACCTCAATCCAACGGTATAGCCGAACGGAAGAATAGAACACTTAAAGAAATGATGAATGCCTTACTTATGAGCTCTGGCTTGCTAGTTAATTTTTGGGGAGAAGCTATTCTTTCGGCAAATCATATTTTGAATAAAATACCATGAAAGAAAACATCCAAGACTCCCCATGAACTTTGGAAAAACAGACCACTATCCTACAAGTGGGGGTGTCTTGCCAAAGTAGAAATTCCAAAACCAAAAAAGGTCAAAATAGGACCGAAGACTATAGATTGCATATTCATTGGATATGCTCATAATAGTAGTGCATATCGATTTTTTGTGTACAAATCTGAAATTGATGACATTCAGGAAAACACCATTATCGAGTCTCGAAATGCAAGATTCTTTGAACACATTTATCCTCTAAAAACATCTATTGAAACAAGTGTTCAAAAGAGGCTAAGAGATCCAGATACTCCCAAGGATAATGCTGATCAAAGAAAAATGAATGATGAAACTGAGATAGAGGAACCGAGAAGGAGCAAGCGATAAAGGACCTCTAAATCCTTTGGACCTGAATTCTATGCATATATGATAGAAAATGATCCTCTAACTTACCAACAATCAATGTCATCTCCCGATGATCCTTATTGGAAAGAAGCCGTCAATAGTGAAAAAAAAATCCATTCTACAAAACCATACGTGGGAACTAGTGGATCTCCCTAAAGGATAAAAACCACTAGGATATAAATGGATATTTAAGAAGAAACTAAAGGCTGACGGCTTAATAGACAAGTATAAAGCAAGACTTGTAATAAAAGGATTCAGACAAAAGCAAGATCTGGATTACTTTGATACATACTCTCCATTTACCAGAATAGCATCAATTAGGATGCTTATTGCAATCGCATCTATATTGAATTTGGAAATACACCAGATGGATGTGAAAACTGCGTTTTTGAACGGTGAACTTGAAGAAGAAATATATATGCAGCAACCAGAAGGGTTTCTAAGCCCAGGAAATGAAAATAAGGTGTGCAAATTAGTAAAATCTCTTTATGGCCTTAAACAAGCACCAAAACAATGGCATGAGAAATTTGATGAAACAATGTTATCAAATGGATTCAAAATAAATGAATCACATAAATGTGTCTATATAAAATGTAAAGATGCTGGATATGTCATTGTTTGTCTCTATGTTGATGATTTACTGATCCTAGGAAGTAATATGGTCATGATAAATTCTACGAAGGACATGCTATCATCTAGATTTGATATGAAGGACCTAGGAGTGGCCGATGTAATTTTGGGTGTAAAAATTATAAAGACACCACAGGGATATGCATTATCTCAGTCACATTACATTGATAAAATTCTTGAAAAATTCAAGCAGCATAATATAACTACTGCAAAATCAACAGTAGATATGAACCAAAATTGGGTAAAGAACACTGGTGATGGCATATATCAGCTTGAATACTCACGTATACTAGGAAGTATTATGTATGTCATGAATTGCACTAGGCCTGATATTGCGTATGCTGTAAGTAAGCTAAGTAGATATACCAGCAATCCTGGTAAAAATCATTGGAAAGCAATAATCAAAGTCCTAGGATATCTAAAGTACACACAAAACTATGTGTTGCAATATGATAAGTATCCTTCAGTAATAGAAGGATATAGTGATGCCAATTGGATAACGGGCTCAAATGACACAAAATCCACAAGTGGATATGTGTTTACATTAGGAAATGGAGCAATTTCATGGAAATCATCCAAACAGACTTTCATAGCAAGGTCAACAATGGAATCTGAGTTCATTGCTCTAGATAAAGCCGCGAAAGAAGCAGATTGGCTTAGGGGGTTTTTAGAGGACATTCCAAATTGGGAAAAACCAGTACCTCCAATATGTATACATTGTGATAGTCAATCTGCTATAGGAAGGGTGAATGGTACATTGTATAATGGAAAATCTAGACGTATTCGTCATAGGCATCAAACCATATGACAACTTCTCTCTAATGGAGTTATCACTATAGACTTTGTAAGGTCAAAGGATAACATTGCGGATCCACTAACTAAAGGCTTGCCTAGAGAGAAAGTTCAAACCTTATCGATGGGAATGGTTTTAAGACCTATAATCTAAAAGTTTTTCTAAACGGAAACCCCACCTAGTTGACTGGAGATCCCAAGATCTAGGTTCAAAGGGACAACTAAGTTTATAGATAAACTTAATGGCACTGTTAAAATACAAACCATTCCTATGATAAGTCAGTGCACAACCCGTCGGAGAATAGGATAAGCTTAGCTTTTAATGATGTCTATACTGTGGTGTTATAAAAGACCCAAGTGGAATATTACAGGATACTCTTTATAGAATCACCTACGTGAGTGTGAAGGCGCCGCTTCAAAAAGAATTGTAAGGTCGAATTCTTTAAACACTCATGAGACCAAGCAGGTGTTTATGGCAAAATCGAACACAAACAGAGAACCAAGGGGTTAAGAAATAGTTAACGTGTGTAATCTGTAATCTTTATAGACTTACATAAAAGGCTTACAGTTCAAAGACAATCTAGTCCACTGATTCGCCAGTAGGTTATAACGATAAACACTAGGAAAAGTTTAAGGCCATTGTGCTACTTTTACCGATGCGTTAAATATTTCATAAAATTTAAGAACAAAATAATGTAACCTCTCATTCATGTGGGGGATTGTTGGAAATGAATTAGAAGGTTAGGGAAGAAGAGGCTATGTGGTAGTGGAGAAATACAAGTCCCATATTGTGTGTGATTTTTGAATATATCTCCATATATACCAAAGCCCAATATGCTATTCCAAAACAAAAGAAATGAGCACATGAAGGACTTGGATGAATGGGCTATGTAGGCATTGGGCTTTCATATTAAATATTAAAATGTCAAAGATAAGGACCTTGGGCCTTGGGGCTCTTGGAGTCTCGTGATTCAATGGGTCGCCGACTGTTTAATATGCGGAAAAGGTTTCTTTTTGCGCAAATGCGACCTTTTGGACCAGGGGATGCGTCTGTTCGCCTGAACAGTGATCAGATGCGCCCATTTGAACCAGCGCAGCTGTACCGACAGTCGCGACTACCCTGAGAGGCACCCCTCCGCCGCTATATATGGGTGGTCTGACAGAGCCACTGATCATCCAGAAAAATTAGTTCGTTCTGTCTTCTTCTTCTTCCGTGCTGCTCTGTTCTTAAATTAACTTACTTGAGTTCATCGTTGCTCTGCATACTGTAAGCGCTACATTGTAGAGATTGGTCCGTTTCGTCTTGGGAAACAATTGCTCGTATACCTTCAGCGTCATGGAGGGGGCAATATTGTTTCAAGGAAACAGATTTTATCTGGACTCGAACATTACTGACAGGTACTTCTTTCTACTCTTTGATTTGCTACGATTTTTTACTGTTGCAAATTTGGTCACGCCTTTTGCCGTTGCTAATTTTGATTCTACTTCGAATTAGTAACACTTCTTGACGTGACAATTGGATAGTAACAATATATTGATTGCTATCAGGCTCGTACTGCAGTTGCATTGTTACGAACATCACCAACGATATAGTCATGTATAAGTTATGAAAATGTGAAATGCGTATACAGTGAGCACGAACAAACCCAGATAAGCTACTAATCGTCATTGTACAAAATGGATTTGCCTGGTTTTTGGTTTTTAACGTCTTCTATGGAAAAATCTGCATATGGAATTTAGTTGACAACCTAATATTTCTAAGATGAACCATTGGTTCAAATAATACAAGTATGAGAGCATTAAGCTATTATTCATAGAGAATATACCAAATATGCAGTTGTAAAATAGTATGGCTAGCTATTAGGCACAAATAAGGTCGATATACATATGACAATTTATAAACTTCCAAGTGCTTTTATTTATGAAGTTGTGCACATAATATAAATGCACTGCAAATCTGGCTTAAATGTTTCCATTCCACCCCTAGCTGCAACTGTAAGATCTTCGAAATCAGAGGACTTATTTTTTATTCAAGTTATGTTTTCTAACATCAAATTTTTAATTAAGCCACTTGATTCTTTTTGTAATATTCTCAAACAACATAGTGCTTAATGTATCATCGACATGCATAAATAATTTTGCAATTAATTAAAACTTTGTAAATTTAGTATACAGGCAGACTTTATACATTAACGAGATGGCTTGTAACACTAAAATGGTTAGATGAAAAATAATAAGTTAGACTGGTGAAAAATAATAAAACATTTGTAGTATAAATTCAAAATTTCATGTTGACAATTTAAAATATAAATATTAGAGTCTCCCAGCATTTTTGGTAGCAGCAAGAACAAAGCTAATCCGAAAGCACACGCAACTCCTATATACAAGAACAACATAACATGCTGACTTACGATGGATTCCTCAATAAAACTTAGTGTTCATAACAGTAGTAAAAAGTCATAAATCAGAAGCGGGAAAAAAAACCAGGAAATTGAACAGAAAAACAAGCCTCTGAAACCTGCTTCAATTGTGGCATGCTGCTACTACTTCTTATTCCTTTTTATTTTTTTCCTTTTTATTATTGAATTGAGATAGTACTGCTGAAACGAGTCTTTTTGGGTAACTTGCAGCTAGGAACTTAGGAGGAAGGTGTTAGGATTGTCTCGCATGTTGTTTAGGAGGAATGATGGGTTGGAATTAATAGTCCCACATAATGGAATAAATTGAAGGAATTGTATACAAATATGAGTTGGTAGGCACGTAACATCAGGGATTCCTTTTGTTATATGGGAGTTGTGTGCCAGCTCATATGCGTGCAAGGAAGGAGGGCTTTGTACCGACCGTTTTTTATCAAAAGATACTCGTAGGATGGGAGTCAAGGGGGAGACTGTTAAGGAGAAATGACGGGTTGGAATTAGTAGTCCCACATAATGGAATAAATTGAAGGAATTGTGTACAAATATGAGTTGGTAGGCACGTAATACCAGAGATTCCTTTTGTTCTGTTATGGAGAAATGACGGGTTGGAACTAATAGTCCCACATAATGGAATAAATTCAAAGAATTGTGTACAAATATTAGTTGGTAGGCACGTAACATCAGATATTCCTTTTTTTATATGGGAGTTGTGTGCTAGCTCATATGCGTGCAAGGAAGGAGGGCTTTGTTCCGATCGTCGTTTCATAACATCAGGACAGTGCGACGAAGGAGAGGTGTTACTTCTGGGATGTTGATTACTTGATTTGAGAGTCAGTCATTTAACGTTGGAAAGTGAGATTGTAAGAAGTAAAAAAAAAAGAGAAACATAAATTTAAGATGAAGAAATGTAGTTAGAGATTCTGTGCGAAAGATGAAATTGGGCGAGAAGGAAATATTAAATCGTGAATTTTTTTGCTGGGAAACAATCGAAAGAGATGAAGACTGAAAATTTCCGCATTTAGATTATCCTGGCGAAATAATTGACTTTAGACAAATTAATTTAGCTCTCGCACGGTAGCAGTAGGTAAATCGAGGTCGGTTTGATTATTTTCTTGCACTTTATTATTAACAGTGCATCCTGTCAAATAATGTTACACTCCAAGTCCAAAATAGGAATTTTCTGGGGGAAAGAAAAATTGGAGTCCACTTCAATCTTCAATAAGCACTCTAGCGAAAGAAAGGTGAATTATGTCCTTTGTTACTTGATACATTCTAAACGGTATCCCTATTACCAATGCAATTCGACTTATAGTCTGTTCAGTCCAAAAATCAATATTCAAGTTTTGAAACTGAACCCAAATCGGAATCATTTTCAAAAATTCCCTAGTGAGCTTTATTTATTCCTTCCAACTTTTCACTATCTTGAGACACTTATCATAGAAGTACGAACCATTGGCAAATAATATGTCATAATCCTCCTGCTTTTCAAATCATATTAAATTGAAACCATTTTCTCTGGAAAATATTTGAAACGTCACAGGAGACTTTCAAAATCTGATAATGTAATCGTGAAAAAATTTATAATATGGTCGTGAATCCATGACATACATCATAATGGCATTTTTTTAATTCTCTCTCGCAGCTTGAATCAGCACATAATCCACTTTTGCATATTTTAAATTGTTAAATTCAGTAAAGGGTAATAACTAACAGGTCAGATCGAGTTCACCTCCACATTGGCAATAATTTCATTCCATAAATATTTAACTTGTTGGGGATTTGACGGTTCGATACAATTTGGAAGAATATATTACAGTACTTCAGACTTCAAAGATCTATGGAATATATTATTTTAGATAATAATTCAACCCACATGGTACAAATGGGTTATTGAACTATTGACTTTCAGAATTCAATAAAGCCTTGAAAAAGCATCATCAGATTCAAAGTTTATATGTCTTTGATCCGACCAAGAGCACTCTAAAAGTTTGATTTCTGATGATGTAAGAAGAGATTAATGAAGAAGAAGAGTGCACTTTCAACGGTTTAGAACCGTTGCAAATTGAGAATTTGCAACACTTTTAAGTGTTGGTAAGTGCGCTGTAGAGTATTGCGGAAGAAGAAGTAATTTGGATTTTAGAATGTTAGAAACCAATTTATGGGTAGCCAGTCATAGCCTATGGAGGAGGGAAGCGACAGTTGGCTAGGTGTCGCGACCGTTTGGAACGGTCGTATATCTTTCAAAACAAAATGTCACGTCCCTTCGTTTACAATGTTCTGAAAGCATTGCAAACTGAACCATCACACTATTTTTTTCTTCCATTTTTTAGAAAACATTTCAAATTCCCTCCCGCCATTATTCAAATTAGGATTTGGGTTTGTAACATTCCCGACCCGTTAACGTTCTCATAATTCGATCCAATGTAGTTCTACATGCGCAAGTACCCCTTAATGATAAAATCGGAACAATCACACATGTTGATTTTCTTAGGTAAAGTGTTATATATTGCTCAACACGTTTATGGCCATGTGCTTTTAATCATGGTTCATCAGTCTACTTTAGAAAGCAAACTTATTTCCAAAAAACAGTATGATTTCAATACTTGTATAAGTAAGTCTCTTAAGGTATTCTATGATATACCTTCTAAAGTTTCTAGGATTATTAAGGACATTTATCCATCCTTGTTCCTATAGAATACAACACTAAATATTATGGGATTATTGATTTAGTGTTCAATAATCATACCCTTAACTTATTGTTAACCATTGAACTTTGTGTATCCTTTTCAAGACATAAGTTTGGTTTCTTTTAAGGATGATCAATCTTCGTTCAAAAACCTTAGTCCCATTTCTTTTGACTTTAGAGAAACCATTTCCTTTGAAAGACAATTTGTGAGTGGGTCAGCCAAGTTTTTCTTTGTTTCTATGTAGTCAATAGTTATTACTCCACCTTTGAGTATTTATCTTACCATTTGATGTCTTAGACTCACATGTCTAGACTTTCCATTATATGTCTTATCAGAGACATTGTATATCGTCGCTTGATTGTCGCAGTTAATCAAGAATGTTGGAGATGGCTTCTTCTATAATGGAATTTCCATTAACAAATTCCTAAGTCATTCTACTTCCTTACATGCATCTTCTAATGCAATCAACTCTGTCAGTATTGTTGGGTCAATTATATAGGTCTGCTTCTTGGAAGCCTAAGAAACAGTAGCGCCTCCTAATGTTAATATCCATCCAGTCGTAGACTTGGATTTGGATTCTATATTGTTTCAAGTTGCATCACTATATCCTTCTATTTCAACAGTATATCCTTTAACAAATAAACCATATGTAATGGTTCCTTCCAAATAAGCTAGAACTCTAGAAACAACTTTCCAATGTTCGAAATCTAGATTACTCGTAAATAGACACAATATGATTATAGCATGTGCGATGTCTGGTCTAGTGCAATGCATAGCATACAAAAGACAAACAGCACAAGAATATTCTAATTAAGAAATAGTACGCCCAGAGTTCTTTTCTAATTTAATACTAGGACCTAAAGGAGTTGGTGCTGGTTTATCATTATAATGGCCATACTTCTTTACGAACTTCTCAGTGTAATAAGATTGAGTTAGTAATAACTCCCCTCCATCATAATGATTTTAATTCCCAAAATTACATCAACCTCTCCTAGATCTTTCATATCAAATTTAGAAGATAGAAGCTTCTAATTTTCATTCACGTAATATATATTGGAACCAAATATCACCATGTCATCAACGTATAAACATATTATAACATAACTGTTGTTATCTGATTTTCGATAAATACATTTCTTGGCATAATTAACAATAAATATATATAACAATGCAACATTATCAAATTTCTCATTCCATTGCATGGGAGCTTCCATCAGGTAATAAAGAGATTTTATAAATTTGCAGACTTTCTTTTCTTTGACCTGAGGTTTTGAAACCTTCTGGTTGTTCCATATATATCTCTTCTTCTAAATCTCTATTTAGAAATTTCATCTTTATGTTCATTTGATGTATGAGAAAATTATGAATTGATGCAAGTGTTATTAAACAGTGTATAGAAGACATGCGAGCAACTTGAGCATATGTATCAAAATAATATACTCCTTGTATTTTCTTATATCCCTTAGCAACTAATCCAGCTCTAAACTTATGAATGGATCCATTTGTATTCAACTTTTTCTTGAATATCCATTTACATCTTATAGGTTAAATTTGGTTTAACATTATGAAATTCATTTCATCATTGATATCTTCTTTACAGAAAATAGAATCTCTAGAATCATAGCCTTAGAATACGTTTTGCGATCATCATCGACGTTCATTACATATCCTGATACATTAAAAACTTCATCCCTATTTCCTTCTACAAGGTATGTTATGAAGTCAGGACCAATGTCCTTCTCTATTATAGCTCTTTTACTTCTCCTGTGTTCAGTACTATTATCTAGTACTGACACTTTCTTACTGTTTTGAGTTGGATTTTATTCATCGTCATTGATATCATTATTCACATTGGATTTTGGACTGGATGATTTGAACGGAATATCAACAGTTTGATTTTCAAAGAATTCTACGTTTATGGATTCTATAACTTCTAAGGTGTCAAGAATAAGGAACCTATAAATTATACAATTAAGAGAATAGCCTAAGAAAACACACTTAAATGCCATATTTCCTAACTTTGGTAGTTTAGGGTCTGGTTTTCTAACATATGCTAAGCAGCACCAAACTTTAGGTTCAGTAAGGTTAGGTTTTCTCTCAAACCATAATTCATAAGGGGATTTTTTTTAAGTGATACTCTATTAATAATGTAACTTGTATTTAACAAAGCATCACCCAAAATGTTATAAGGTAATTTGAACTTATGAGCATGGCATTAACCATTTCTACAAAAGTTCTAGTTTTTCTCTCAGCAACACCATTTTGTTGTGGTATATATAGGGCGGTACATTGGTGAACTATACCATGTTGTTTACAAAACAAGGTGAATTAATTTGAAAAATATTCACCACCACGATCTGAATGTAACACTTTAATTTTAACTACTAATTGTGTTTCGACCTTTGCTTTGTGAAATTTGAACTTATCAAAAGCCTCCTCTTTAGTTTTCATTAGATATACATATGCATATCTAGTATAATCATCAATAAATGTCATATAGTAATGATTACTATGACAACCCACGTCCCTTAATGTCACCCATATGAGGATGCATTAAGTTTTGTGAAGCGCAATAGGCATACAGTAACCAAAATTTCACAAGACAGAATAATAAATGAAGTGGAAAGAATTCTTTTTTATTAAATGAAAACCATTATTCCTAATTACAGTATCATCTTATAATATTTCTCAAACACCAAAAAAATAGATAGTCTCATGAAACAAACCATCAGAGTACAAAGTGTAAAAGCATATTCCTCTTCAAAATTCATAACAAAGTAGAAAAAAAGTCAAAGAAATACATAGATTCAGAAATCCAAGAATCCAAGATGAAAATGACAATCACTACTGAACACCTCCCTGAGAACCAGAGGGGGAAGAAAGAGAGAGAAGGGAAAACAAAATAGTTCAGACATAAAGTCTGGTGATTTCAAGTGATTTTTAGCATAAGCACGAGATAAGAGGTATCAAGATAGATAAATAATACTGGATAAGAAAGTAAATTATAGAAGTACAAAATAAACGAGATAACACTGTGAGGTATAAATCAAGCAAGATTCTCATTTATATCCCAAGAACAAGTTTTCTGCACCAACTACTGGTATATCAAGATTAGGTTTTACCCTAATTACTACATATGCGATCGGATATACCTACTCTGTAAATATCCTATGGCAGCCCCGATAGTAGGGTATATCAGTCCCTAACCCGACGACTTATAGGACACACACCTATTTACTAGTGTTATAACGTCTTAGTTTCCCTAATCGGACCTATGCACGCTCATGACTCCGCTTGAACACGCCCGTACCCACCATCCACCTTTGAACCTCTTACTATCTAGATCAGTAAAGCGTGCCCTGACCCCTGCCTAGTGCGAGGCTCCTTCCTAATGTACCAACATGGATACCGACTGATACGGTTCTACACAACTCGATACAAGCTACCCCTTATGTTTCTGCCCCTAAGTAACTAGGATTTTAAGAGTCCTAAAATCGGATACAAACAACAAGACATGGGACCTCTTTGCTTATTAATTAACGGTTCAACTTAGCAGGTTTAATTTCATCAATAAGCATGGTTGTAAATGACATTTTCTCTAAATGTTATTATGTGTACAACCCCTTCCCCGAAACAAGCACCTGCCCAGATGTATATACATTACAGTAACTCATTTTGCTTAATTTACGTCTGGTACTTACATTTTTAATAACATGTTCTTAATATTAAATTAAGCCTAATCTATTTAGATTAACATGTTTGCATATTCGTCCTTCTTATTATAATCCCAAATTTATAGTCAAAGGTCCTCAAGTAATAATATTCCTGAATTTCTCCTTTTTACCGTCATTTCAATTATTCCAATTATACACAATTTTAAACGGAAACGACCTAGGCTCTCGATGGCCTAGGCTTATTGTAAATAAAAGTAGAAAGAAGGAGAAAAACAGAATCAAACTCAAACTGCATAAAATAGGCATACAAAAACACTGTAAATAAATAAAAGATAGAAAAGTAGATAGGAATATAGATGTATACGTGAACATACATAAACTGTAAAAATGAGTTGACAGTAAAAGAACAATAAATATGAAATATCTTATAAGTACTATTTATTCCAGATCCAAAACTATTTACTTTCATAATATTTGTTTAGATCTTAGATCTAAAAATAACAAGAACTCACTGAGATGTAGGCTTTATTCAAAAATAGTCTTTGAGAAAGTAATTGCTGTAGAGAAACTTGAGTTGTCCTTTTTAATCTATCTACTAGCAGCATCCCCTCATTTTCCTATTTAATTTTAGAACATAGTTTGGAGGAAGAAAGAAATGAAGAATGCTTGTGTGTAGGAAAATAGGAGAGATAGCCAACCTATTTATAGATTAACTAGGACAATCCTAAATCGTTAGATATTAGGTTTTTAAATCCAACCATACACCTCAGTGAATGAATAATATATATAAAATAGTCCAAATTCAGAGCCACAAAACCGAACTACACATAAGTGGGTCGACCCGCCTTAGACCTGGGTCGACCCTAAGGTCGACCCCATTTCGGGCTGGGTCGCCCACTTACTGTCGGTTCCAGCATTCAATTATCTGTTTAAATTTTAAATATTGTTTAAACCTCGTTACTCCATAACTTCTTCATATATTATCTTATTACGCAAACTAGTGGTCTATCTGAACTAGAATTTCGAGATGAACACAACGACAAAGTCGGTTTTGCTCAGTTCTGAATATTTAATTAGTTAATATTCATTTTGTTGTCTTTAATGTATAACTACGGTGTATTAAATTATGGGGTGTTACATTCTCCCCTACTTAAAGAATTTTGTCGCTTGAATCTCTAAGTTAAGAAGAATGTTATTATTTTAACAACCCTCTACTCATTCATCTACCACTAGCATCCATTGTCCTTAAAATTTCTAATGCTTGTATGAACATATGCAAGGTTAATGTGTGTATATGTTCCTACACTAAAGCAAAAACCAGGCAGTCAACTAATTCAGTTGACCTACTTAATACATTATATGTTTATGCCATGTATCCAATATGTATACAAAAGAATCCTAATATAACATATAAATTCTATACGCGTGCACAATCATTCACCAAAATGCAACATCCATGTGATGATTCAACCATTTTCATCCATTGAAAATATAAAAATGCGCATGTATCCATATGCAATATGTAAGTGCTTAAGTTAATCTAGTGTCTAATGTGTGTATATGCATCCACTGGCAACAACTAGCCAACACATGCATCCATTTGCAACCATCAAACATAACATGTCTCAAACACATGTTTTCATCCATTGGTTTCTACCTAAGGATCGAGATTTAATAGGATAAACATACTCTAATGATAGAAGCAAATACGAACTCAAAAAACATAGAAAAAATAATTAAGAACGTACTCTCAAAGAGAAAAGGGTAAGATGTGCGAATCTTTTCTTCGGGTTCCTAAGTTAAATCATCAGGGTCTTATCCCCACTGCGCCTTCACTAACCTGATCTCCTTGTTGCGTGGTCTCTTAACCTCTGATCAAAGAATATGGGTGGGAACTTTCCTGACTGACGCCTCCTTCTCATCCTCAAGCATGCTCCGCTCCACTACCTCTACCGTATCATGTAACATTTCCTCAAATGAGAAACATGGAACACTTCGTGAACTCCCATCAGTCTCTCCAGTAGTCTAACCCTATAGGCCATTTGACCTATCCTCTCAACTATGAGGAGTGGCCTTACAAACCCTGGTGCCACCTTCCGTACCGAACTAAAGCAAACAACATTCCTTAGAGGCGATACTTTGATGAAGGCCATGTCTCCTACCTCAAATTTAAAATCAGTCCTCCTCTTATTCATATATGAATTCTGCTATCTTGAGCTGCTTTCATCCGTTAGCAAATAAGATCAATCTTCTCAGATATCTCTCGATTCATCTCAGGTTCAAGTAGAAGTCTATCTGTAGACTCCCACCAACATGTCGGCAATCTGCAAGGTCATCCTTAAAGTGCCTCGAAGGGTGCCATGCCTATACTCGACAGGTAACTATTATAGGAAAACTCAACCAATGGGAGGTGCTCCTCCCAAGTACCTCTGAAGTCTAGGATACACAGTCTGAGTAAATCCTCAAGTACCCAAATTGCCCTCTTAGCCAGTCCATCGGTATGAGTGTGGTATGCTATGCTCAATCGTAACTGTTTACCTAGTGCCTCTTTCAAGCTTTTCCACAACTCACTCGTGAAGATGGGGTCACTCTCACTTACTATACTAGAAGGTACCCCATGAAGTCGGACTATCTCTTTAAGGTATACCGATGCTAGCCTAGCTACTATCCTCTTGCTCTATACAGGAACAAAGTAAGCACTCTTATTTAGTCTATCTACTATCACCCATATACTTGTGTTGCCCCTCCTCGATTTGGGAAGTCCATAGAGGCGCTCTCCCAGTTCCATTGTAGGACATCCAAGGGATGAAGAAATCCGCTAGGTTGTCTTTGTTCATCCTTTAATCGCTGGCAAGTCAAACATCGGGCCACAAACTCTGCCACGTCCTTCTTCATACCAGTCCAATGAAAAACTCTCTTCATATCTCGGTACATCTTGTCACCTCCCGGATGGATAGTCATCTAAGAGTGGTGAGGCTGCTCAAGGACTGTCCTCAACAAATACCTAACTTAGGGAACACAAAGCCTTCCATCTCATCCTGGCCACCTTTTCTCATCCACAGAACATCTAGTTAGGTGATTAAAGGTCTCTCCTCCACTGAGTCTGTCCAAGATGTCTGCTATCTACTGGTCCTATCCCTGTGTGGATCTAATGCGCTTCATAAGAGTAGGAGGCACCTTTAACGATGCTAACAAACCAGGCGTAGGATCCATAGATGGTCTAAAATCGAAGGTCGATAAATATTCCAATACCTGCTTCACTATGAATAGAGGACTCAAGGTAATCTTATGCATACTCAATGCACCCTCCACTACATTACCCTTGCCTTGGGTATAAGCTATCAAAATATCGTAGGATGCTAGGAATAGCATCCATCATTGCTGCCTCAAGTTGAGATCCTTCTACTAGAACAAATATTTAAGCAACTTATGATCCGTGTATATCTCAAATCTCTCCCTAAGTAGATAATGCCTCCAAGACTTTAGTGCGAACACTATAGCAGCCAACTTTAGGTCATGCGTAGGGTAGTTCTTCCTATGAACTCTCAACTGTCTACTACCATAGCACACTACCCTACCTTCTAGCATCAACATGGCATCTAACCCTATGGCACAAGTATCTGTGCAGACCATGAACACCTTACTACCATCAGGAAGAGTCAGAACAAGGGTTAATGTCAGATCCCTCTTCAATATCTAAAAAGCTTCCTCATAATCAATGCTCGAAGTGAAAGCCAAGTTCTTCTTTGCCAATCGGGTGAGCGGGGCTGATATCCTTGCAAAGTCCTTAATGAACTTCCTATAATAATTTGCCAGCCCTAGAAAACTCCTCACCTCCGTCGCATTCTTGGAAGGCTTCCGATCTTGGACTGCGGCGAATTTAGCGGGGTCCACCGCTATCCCACCCTTGGAATTAACATGCCCTAGAAACCTTACTTCCTTTCTCCAAAAGTGACACTTAGAAAATTTTTCCTTAACCAAATGCGATCCGAGAGTTCGTAGAACCTTTCCTAAGCGTATGGCATGTTCTTCCTCATTCCTTGAGAAGATCAGAATATCATCCACGAAGACTACTACAAACTTGTTCAGAAAGTCTCTAAACACCCTACTCATCAAGTCCATAAAATATTAGGTGCACTAGTCAGCCCAAAAGGCATGACTAGCCACTCAAAGAAACCTTCCGGAGTTCTGAAAGCAGTCTTATCAATACTATCCTTTACCACACTCAACTGTTGATATCCCATGGTGAAATCCAATTGCGAAAAAACTGATGCGCCTACTAGCTGATCAAACAAGTTGTCAATCCTTGGAAGTATGTGCCTATTCTTGTTGTTGATTTTATTCAGCACCCTATAGTCCATGCATAGACGAAGTGAGCCGTCTGTCTTGATCGCAAAGACGATTAGAGCTTCCCACTCTAATATGCTCCGTCTAATGAATCCCTTCTCGAATAACTCTCCTACTTGCTTGCTGAGATCCCTCCTCTCCCTAGGATCCATGTGGCACACTAGTAAAATGACTGTCTTCACATTCTCTACCAAGTAAATCTGGTAGTCTATCTCAAGCCTCAGAGGTAATCCCCTAACCTCATCAAACACGTCCGGATAATCTTTGACTATGGGTACTGACCGAAGATCGTCTACAGAGCATCAAGCGAATCTAGGAAACTAAGCATAATAGACCCCCATTGGTCACATGAAATCTCGAAAGTTCATCCTTGGCACGTCAAAAGCTTAACGACTCCACTCTCATAGTCTAGAATGGCATCATACATGGCTAGCCATCCCGTTCCCAGAATCAATCCATAATCGATAAAGCCAAGAACATGCGTGTCGCATTCAAACTCGATGCCTAAGATAGAAATTCTCAAACCCTGACATATCATAGATAAATGAGTCGTACCTCTTGTGGGGTTTGAGACTAACATGGGATCAGAAACAGTACTAGTATCAAGGTAAAGAATATCTACTATAGAATTGCATATAAATGAATGAGAAGCACTAGAATCAAAGAGAGTCCTAGTGGGATAGTCAAAAAAGGAAATCAAACCTTTGACGGTGAATTTCCTACCTCGATCTGGTCCATTGGCCTCAAGAGCATGCACTTATCCTCCAGACCTTCCTAGCCCTTGACCTTGCTTGCTAGGGCATTGCATGATGAAATGTCCAACTTGACCACAAGTGAAACATGCCTTCTTCTCCTTCCTACATTCTTTCACAAAGTGTCCTAAAGCTACCCAACCATGGAACTTAACCTCTGTCTTGATCTGAGCCTTATCAGGCTTTCCTCCTGTCTTTGTGCTCCCTTCTTGGGCCACCATTTCTTTTTCTCGGCCTCGGTGTGTGCCTACTTAGTATTGACTTCTTTCTTCTCCTCTTTACTGTCCTCGTGCATCAAATCCATATCAACAAGTCTCTCGAAAGTCACCCCCATCGGGATATGTGACAATGCTATCCTTGGAGAGGTTGATTCTACCCTCTCGTGAATCTAAGAGCCTTCTTATGGGGAGTGTTCACTAAGTCCACATCGAATCTTACTAGGTGATTAAATGTTAACATATTCCTTTACTGATATACTTCCTCTTATTGAACCCAAAAATCTCTACATCTGCATTCCTTACTCTGCTTGAAATAAGAACTTCATCTCAAATCTCTGTCTGAAATCATCCCAAGTAGCTACTAGTTGTCCCACCTGTGTCACCTCCCATTAGAATGAAGCTTCCTCCTTCAGTTGCCAAGCGGCCAACTGTATCTTCTCCAATCGTCGAGCTTAAAAAGACCAAACACATTCTTAGTCTCTCTAACCCAATTATGCGTGTTAACAAAACTCTCAGTACCACGAAACGACTTGCCTCCCATCACGTAGAAATCTTCACAAGGCTTCGAAATGTTTACAATAAGACTTGGTGGAGTAACTACGGCATCATATGGGGGTGGGGCATCTCCTTGCACTCTGGCAGGTGCCATGGCTTATAGATATCTATGGAAACATGTCAGTAGTGGAATGCCCTCAGGAAGATTAGGATCCCCATACATGCTGAAAAAGAGAAGAAACAAGAATCCAAAAAAAGATCAGAAAAACCTTGTATATGACTTGAGGGGATATGTTTTTCCAAAATAGATTTTCAATTGGGAATACTTTGTTTTTGAAAACACTTTTTTCAAAACTTTTCTCTGATCTTGTAACCTTTAACTCTAATACAAAGTGTGAAACCCCACATCCCTTAATGCCACCCATATAAAGATGCACTAAGTTCTATAAAGCGCAATAAGTATACAATAAACAAAAATTTTACAAGACAAAATAATAAATGCAGCGAAAAGAAATTTTTATTATTAAATGAAAACAATTATTCCTAATTATAACATCACTTCATCATATTTGTCAAACACCAAAAACAATAGATAAAACCAATTGTCTCATGAAACAAACCATCAGAGTACAAAACTGTAAAAGCATATCCCTCTTCAAAAGTCATAACAAAGTAGATAAAAATCAAAGTAGTACATAGAGTCAGAAATCCAAGAATCCAAGCTGAAAATCACAATCATTGCTGAACACCTCCCTGAGAACCTGAGGGGGGAAAGGAAGAGAGAGAAGGTAAGGTCAGATATTAAGTCTGGCAAGTTCTAGTGATTTATAGCATAAGCATGAGACAAGAGGTATCAAGAGATAAATAATACTGAATAAGAAAGTAAAGTATAAAAGTATGAAGTAAACAATATAAAATGCTGAGGTATAAATCATGTAAACCTCTCATTTATATCCTAAGAACAAGTTTTCTCCACTAACCACTAGTATAAAGATTAGGTTTTACCCTAATTACTACCCATGTGATCGGCTCCCTACTATGTAAAAATCTTGTGCCAACCCAGACAGTAGGGTGTATCAGTCCCTAACCCAACGACTTATATGACACAGACCTATTTACTGGTGTTACAACGTCTTAGTTCCCCTAATCGGACTCATGCACATTCATGACTCCACCGGAACGCGTCCGTACCTACCTTCCACCTTTGAACCTCTTACTATTCAGATCAGTAAAGTGTGCCGTGGCCACTACCTAGTGCAGTCCCCTTCCTTAGATACTAACAGGGATACTGACTGATACACGTTCCATACAACTCGACATAAGCTACCCCTATGCTTGTGCCCCCAAGTAACAAGGATTTAAGAGTCCCAAAACCGGATACAAACAACAAG
Source organism: Allium sativum (assembly GCA_030737875.1). NCBI lineage: Eukaryota > Viridiplantae > Streptophyta > Magnoliopsida > Asparagales > Amaryllidaceae > Allium > Allium sativum. Next base: position 99,199,808 of record CM060912.1, on the reverse strand, counting down.
ATGTGGGACCTCTTACCTTATTAATTAACAGGTTCAACTTTGCAGGTTTAAGTTCAATAATAAGCATGGTTGTAAATGACATTTCCCCTGAATGTTATTCTGTGTACAACCCCTTCCCCAAAATAAGCAACTACCCAGATGTTTCTAGATTATAGTAACTTATTTTACTTAATTTACATCTAGTACTTACATTTTTCATAACATGTTCTCAATATTAAATTAAGTCTAATATATTCAGATTAACATGTTTGCATATTCTTCCTTTTTATTATAATCCCAAATTTACATTCAAAGGTCCTCAAGTAATAATATGCCCCAACTTCTCCTGGTTACTACCATTTCAGTTATTCAAATTATATGCAATTTTAAATAGAAATGGCCTAGGCTCTCGATGGCCTAGTTTCAGCGGAAATAAAAGGAAAAAGAAGGAGAAGAACATAATCAAACTCAAATTACATAAAACAGGCATATAAAAATAATGTAAATAAATAAAAGATAGAAAAGGGGATATGAAGACAGATGTTTACATGAACTTATATTAACTTTAAAAATGTATTGAAAGTAAAAAAATAATATATAAGAAATATCTTATAAGTACCGTTTATTCCAGATCCAAATTTTTTTACTATCATAATACTTTTTAGATGCCAGAGCTAAAAATAAGTAGAACTCACAAAGATGTAGGCTATGTTCAAAAATAGTCTTCGAGAAAGTAATTGTTGTAGAGAAGCTTAAGTTATCCATTTTAATCTATCTTCTAACAGCATCCTCTCATTTTCTTATTTAATTTGGAACATAGTTTGGAGGAAGAAAGAAATGGAGAATGTTTGTGCGTAGGAAAATGGGAGAGATAGCCACCCTATATATAAATTAACTAGGACAATCTTAAACCATTAGATATCAGGTTTTTAAATCCAATCATACACGTCAACGAATGAATAGTATTTATAAAACAGTCCAAATTCAGAGCCACAAATCCGACTTACATGTATGTTGGTCGACCCACCACCTACCGTGTCGACCAATGGGTCAAACCGACTTAGAGCTAGGACGACCCATAGGTTGACCTAGTTTCGGTCTAGGTTTCCCACTTACCGTTCGTTCCTATGTTTAATTATTTGTTTGGATTTAAAATATTATTTGAACTTCACTAGTCCACATCCTTTTCATATATTATCCGATTTACGCAAATCAGGGGTCTATCTGAACCAAATTTTCGAGACAAACACAACGCTTAAGCGGGTTTTACTCAATTCTGGATATTTAACTAATATTCATTTAATTGTCTTTAATGTGTAATTATGGTGTATTAAGTTATGGGGTGTTAAAGTTTCCACCTTAAGTGATATGACTTTTTTAAATCACCCGCATCACTATATACATTATCAAGCAAACCAACTTTCCTTTCTACAAATTTAAAGGATTTCCGATGTATTTTTACTTGAACATATATTTCACATTTAGAGATAGTATCAAAATCACAATCAGAAATCAATCCTAATTTTTGCATATTTTAAAGAGATTTATAATTAACATGTCCTAGTCTACCATGTCATAAACTAACATAATCAACAATATAAACAGAAGATTTCTTTATTAGATTTAACTTAACAATGTCGTTACAAGTATATTCCTGTACAATGAATTTGATATTCTTGGACAACACTAACCTATCATATTCATACACCATCTTGAATTCTCCTTTGTTAGGAAGGTATCCAGAAACAAAATTCTTACACATATCGGGTACATAAAATACATTGACTAATGTAAGAACTTTTCCAAAGTTGAATGTAAGTTCTATAGCGCCTTTTCCCAAAACTTTGTTTGCACTAGTAACTTCACTGGTTTCTCCATTATTTTCTTTATAAATCTTGAACGCATTAGGGTCTTTGCAAATATGAATTGTTGCCCTAGTATCAAGCCACCAATCATTATCAATGCCACTAAGGAGTTCGCCTCTTCAACTATAGCCACAAGCTTGTCTTCGACCACATTTACTCTATTTTTTTCTTCCGTAAACAGTCTAAGGCATAGTGGTCGGGTTTGTTACAATAGTAACAAGCACCTTTCTTTTTGTTATTCTTGGAATTATTTTTCTTCTTAAACCGTGTCTCATTCGTATGCTTCAACTTTGCAGTAATTTCAACATTATTTGCCTTAGAATGAGACTCCATTTGCATTTTATCATCTAGTTTGCATTTACGAGAATCCTCCTTAATGCGAAGATGATGCATTAAACCATATAAAACTTAATCTGTTTCTGCCTACTTCAAAATTTTCTTATAATCATTCCAAGAATTTGGAAGTCTCGAAATAATAACTCTAACGAAATCCATTTTGGCATATTTAATTGATTCACCAACAGTAAGATTTCACTTACTTGTCTAACTATGGACTTGTTAGCGACCATTTTGAAATCCATAAAATTATGAATTAGAAATTTCTTATTACTTGCCTCGAATATGCGATACTTACTTTCTATTGCAGTCCATAGGGCCTTTGCGGTTTCTAAGATCATATGAGCGTTGTAGATTGGATTAGACAATGCATTCAAAATGTGCCCTCTATATAGGAAATCGTCCTCTTTTCGCTTCACATGTTTCTCCTTTAGAGCGGCATTACCCTTATTGGTTTCCTTTGGGATAACTTCCAATCCATCTTTCAAAACGTAGAACAATTTGACTATAATCTGAAAGAATTTTATTATCTCTTGCAAACAAGTAAAATTATCTCCATTAAACTGCTCCAATCAAGTTAAATGATGATTCATAACTTGTAGCACGCTTGAACTTTCCATGGTTGAAGAATTTTATTTGAAAATTTGTTGGGGATTTCGGGGTTCGAGATGATTTAGAAGAAGATTTTGTCGTACACCAGACTTCAAGGATCTATAGAACAATTTTTTTTAGAAAAAAGTTCAACCCACCAGATACAAATAGGTTATCGAACTATCACAACTTTCAGGATTCAATGATGCCTTGAAACAATGTAATTGGATTCAAAGTTTGTATGGCTTTGATCCAAACAAGGGCACTCTAAAACTTTGATTTCTGATGATGCAAGAAGAGAACAAAATGAAGAAAATGAAGATTGCACTTGCAACAGTTCAGAAGCATTACAAATTGAAAATTTGCAATGCTTTTAAGCATCGGTAATAGCGTTGTAGAGTACTGAAGAAGAATAAGCAATTCAGATTTTAGAATATTTGAAACTGATTTCTGCCTAGCTATTTATAACCTGTAGAGGGAAGCGACATTTGATCGGGCGTTCCGACCGTTTGGAACGATTGTACTCATTTCAAAATCAAATGTCGTGTCCCTTCGTTTTAAATGTTCTGAAAGTGTTGCAAATTCAACTATCACGCCTTTTTTAATTTCCGACGTCTAGAAAACGTTTCAAATCCCCACCCGCCGTTATTCAAATTAGGATTTAGGTCTGTAATAGGCCCGACCTATTAAAGTTTCATTATTCGATCCAAAAATATGCTTATTGAATCTAAAACCTGTACCCAGCCCCGTTCGGTTTGGTCAGATGGACAACGGTGGCAGTGGGTGTGTGTGTGGTGGTGAAGCATGACCTCCCTCCTAATAACAAAGCCTAAATTTCGGAGCCCCAAGGCCCTAACACCCTTATTAGAAGTTTATTCGTATATTAGATTCCTCCTTAACTTTTCATGATGTTGAACTAATCCCTTTCCTTCCTTCTTTCTCTCTACCTTCTTCAAAAACAAAACAAATCCAAAATTGTTTTTAAAATTTACAATATAACAAAAGTAGGGATAACTGGAGTAGCTTGCATGTTGGGTAGTTGACCATAAGCCATAATAACCGATGGAAATTCTGTGTCAACAGTTTGTTGTATATGTGGATTTGCTCATTCACCAAGATTATTATGATTTGCTGCTTACGACCTTCCTACTAAATTTATTGGTAACTTATTAGAATTGATGACAAAGTCCCTCACCTACCTAGTAGTTTCCCTAAGAGAAACTGGGTCAGTCACCTTATGCCTCCTTCATGTGACTAATACAAACCTATCACCATCTTGAGCAGAAGAATTGGAAATATTATTGCAACTATAAGTCGAAGGAATAGAGATCCCCATGAATGGTGCTTCATTATCCTTTTGAACATTTAGATGAGAGTTTGGTAATTATTCTCTTACTCCTTAGGGTAAGTCCGTTCTAACTTTCGTAAAGGTGATTTATTACCCTTCTCATAATGTGCCATGCATAAAGAAAACTAGGTAATGATTAGTTTGAGAGTTACTTCAATGCGATACTGAATAAAATCATATGATTGATGACTTTTATGAATGATTAGGATTGAAATGTTTCCTTAATGGCTTAAGTGGTGGCTCAAGATAAGAAAACCAAAGATCTTTATCCACGTAATGAGAACAACAGAAATCCATACCTTTGACTAATGGAAGATGAAAATCAATAATTAGTAATAACATAAGACAATACCGAAAATCCATTATTGGCATGATAGAAGATTATAAATCCTTAAACAATAATAATAGAAGAGAAGAGATGAAATTCATATATGGCATTATAAAATACTATAAATCCTTAATTAGTAATCGAAGAGGAGAAAAGAAATCAATATCTAGCATGATAGAATATTGGAAATCAAATTTTGATAATAAAAAAAGAGAAGACCAAAAGTCCATATCTGGAATGATGAATTGATAAGCTAATAACTTCTGTCTGGTATTAAAAATTGCTAAATAAGAAATTTCTTTCTAGTATGATGAATTGAATAACATGAACTTCTTTCTAGTATGATGAATTGATGAACCAGCAACTGGTATTTGGTAACTGGTTTTCGCTCTGAGAGGTGCCTTAATGGGGCATTAAGATGGCTTTAAAGACTTTATACCTTGGAACGAGTCAAGGGTCTCCTCCCACTAGGAGGTTCTTTAACAAGTCCATGTGATCGATGAAAAAACTTAGCACTTGGAATGTGCCCAGCTCTGAGTCCTCCTATTTAGTGGGCTTGGATGTGCAAGGAATCCACCTTGGATGTGCCCAGTTCGAGTCCTCCTATAAGTAGTCCTAGATATACTATGCTTTTCGTGGAGCGTGCCCAGGTTTAACTCCTCCTTTGTAGTGGGCCCATATGTGCCAGAAATTTGCCATGAATGTGCTTAGATTTTATTCCACCTTTAGAGTAGGCTTGGATGTGCCGGTATTTCTTCTTGGATGTGTACGGGTTCGACTGATCCTCTAGATGAGGCCCATATATGCCAAGACATCAAGCATTGATTTTATCCATGTTAGTTTGTGGTACCATTCTATATAAGAATTCTACTTTCCCTCTTATTCATTCGTGGTTGATAAATATAGCCGCAAGAGATTAACTTTCCATTCCCTAGCTATGATGTTGCCATCAGGCAGACGTAATTTATATATTTCGAGAAAAAATTCTTTATGAATCACAAGGGACCCTTTCAGTTCTGGCCAAGAGACCTATCTGATAGATTCTTTGTATTTGACATGACCTTTTGAAGTATTAAGTCTCATTTTGAAAATTTTCGTCGTTTAACTTAAGAATTGTAGCGTTTTTTATTCTGCATTGATATTCAATTGTTTGAACTATAGATTCTTCTTTTACCTCGTTGATGTTGTCTAATGATTCTTCCTTACTTTGTGGTTTAGGTCAAATGCATATGCTATTCTTTAGTGTGATAGAACTTCTATTTCTACAAAAGTATTGCTTCGCACTAGTAAGTTGAGGTATACGGTTTATTTCTATTGCAGTTTCAGTGATGGTTCAATATGCCTAAAGTACTAGGGGTATCTTTTCTACCCAATTTCCTTTGCTTTGGTAAGATTTTTCTTAAGAATATCTTAATCATTATGTTAGCTGCTTCGACCACTCCCCTGGCTTTAGGATGTGTTACAGATGAAAAAAATTTTAGTAATCCCTTTTTCATGAAAATTTGGTGAATTCTTCACTTTCAAATTGTATTTCATTGTAGATATAGCTTTGTGGAATCACGAACCTTACAATGTTTTTTGATTAGAAATTCAAGAAATTTATTGGAGGTGATGTTTAGAAAAGGGTTCAACTTCCAACCATATTAGTGAAATAATTTATTGCTAGGTCAAACCATCATATATCAAAGGCAGTTGGCAAGGAATAGTGGTTAACTTATTTGGAGATAGGCGGAGGGTTTTAGAAAATCTTTGATATCCCTCGACGTGCAGATTTTTTCCTTGAATTTTTTGTGCTTGAGGCCTATTTAATACCATTTATTCCTTATCTGTGTTAGATTCCTTTTCATTTATGCTTGGTATAGATTGGTAACCTATAGGTACTATTCTTACATTAGAGCCCCTCTTGCACTGGCCTGCCGGCTTAAGAATCGACCTTAGAATTCTTTTCTCTAGGAATCCTTTGTATTGTAGATTTCGCAAATTAGCTAACATCCTTAAGATCGTTTTTACGTAAATGGATGGCTTTTCATCTTTGGTCTGAATTTATTTTTATTTGTTTCACCATTATTTAGGAGTCACGAAAGATCTCTATTCAAGGAATTTTCAGTTGCAAGACCAATGTCAATCCTATGAACATTTGTTCATAATTAGCTATGTTATTAGTAGTTTGAACCTCAAGCTTTATGGCATTATGCATTTGATGTCCTGTAGACATAATGATTATATACCCAGCCCTTGAAGTTGCTCTTTCGATGCCCTTTTATGAATAATATCCATCTAGGTTTAAGATCCTTTTACTTTCCTGGTTTTCCTTCCATGAAGCTCTTGCACTCATTAATAAAATCATTCATTTTTTGTCTCTTAATTGTTGTTTGATGTAAAAACTCAATTTAAAATTTGATTAGTTTGATATCCTATTTTACTGAGATGTCAAATGTATCGGGCTTGCTAAAAACCTGCTTAACCCGAAAATAGGTTAAGACTTTAATAGGTTGATCTTGGAAGCATGCTTTCAACTTTTCGCATATAAGCATAAGGCAATAAGCTAGTTTTGCTATTACTGTATACCTAAATTTTGTATTCTTCAATCTTTTTCTCACATAGTATATTGGCAACCGAATCCTTATTTCACTCTCACAAGTGCAGAGCTGACAGCATGTTCTAATATAGCCACGTAGATATGTAGATCCTTAGTTTCAATCGGGTTGAAAATAATACATGGCTTCATAAAGTGATCGTTTAGTTCTAGGAAAGTTGTTTTGCACTCCTTTCCTCATTTTAAATTCTTCTTCTTTTTGAATATAGTAAAGAAAGAAATGAATTTATCGGTTTCCTTTGTAATGAACCCTTCAGTGTTGACACTCTTCTACTCAACCACATGAAGACTTTACTTTTTTTTGGTTCTTCCATCTTATAAATTGCTTTATTTTGATCATGATTTCCTTTGATTCCTTGTGCACTTACAATGTACCCTAGAAATTTCTTAAACTAAATTCCAGTGAACATTTATGTAGGCCAAGTTTCATATAACACTATCATAGAATGTTGAACACTTCTATTAAAACTTCCAAATGATTTCCTTTTTTGTGGGATTTGACTAACATCCCATCTACGTAAACCTCCAAGTTCCGTCCACTATGATCTTTGAACATCTGATTCACTAGTCATTGATAGGTTGCTCCTCCATTCTTTAAACCGAATGTAATGATTAAATAGAAGTAGGTACCACAATTGGTAATGAAGCTAGTATTGTCTTTATCATGCTTAAAAATAGGAATCTGGATGTATCCCGTGTATGCATCCATAAAGGACAAAATCTTATGCCTGCTTGTTGCATTTAATAATTGATCAATCCTAGCAATCTTTCAAACAAAAAATCTTGTTAATGTTTGTTGCATCTATTAAATGATCAGTCCTAAAAAGGGATTATCAATCTTTCGAATATGCATTATTCAAGTCTGTGTAGTCGATAAAAGTCCTCCATTTTCCATTTGTTCTCTTGACTAGTACATTGTTTGCTGTTCATTTATGGCAAAGACCACTGCAATGAACCTATTCTTAAGAAAACTCTTAACCTCTTCCTTCAAGGCTTGGGATAGGCCTTTATAAAAATGGCACTTTTTCTATTGGATTGGTGGGGACTTGGAGTCGATATTATGTGCATAGCTCGTAAACTTGGGGTTTATCTCGACCATATATGAGTAGCTCCAAGTGAAAACATCTTTGTTATGTTCCGGAAACCAAATCAATCTAGATTTAAGCTATTCCCTATGGTCCTTTAATTAAGAATTTCAACATTAAATGCTTTGGGGGAATCAAGGCCTCTAGCGTCGGCCTTCTAAAGAAAGCACTGTAATATAAGGGTTGATCCATGATCACGAATAGTGTATAAAATATCTTGAGAGTAGTGGAATTTTGTGTTGTATTAGGAGCTTGTCTTGTCCAAAGGGATTCGATCCTTTTTTATTAAAGCCAAAAATCAGTTTTGGGCTTGGTTCAAATTTCTCTTCTTGGATTCATATTTAATCAAAAACATGTCTGAAAATTAAATTGTCATCACTTCCATTATCACTCAGAATCTTCAGCACTATCAACAACCTAATTTATGTAGTAACCATTAAAGGATCATTGTGTGGGAAGCACATTCTTTTGAAGCTTTATGATCCGATTGTAAGAGTGGGTATTTAGATCAGGAACTTTGCACCATTCAGTGGTGGCTCTTCCTGGATAGAATAAACTCCTATCTAGATTCCCTTATGAAGTAGTATCTAGTAGTCTTATTCAACCCTGCCACATGCAGGCCTCCATATAAAACATCAATCATATTGAGCAAAGCTAAATAGTTTAACTAAGATTTTTCTTCCATGAAGTTGGTGGTCCTAGGATGTAACGACCCATATTTTACATATAGAGGGAATGCAAACTAATTATATTCTATTTATATAAGGTCATATCATTTCATATTTGAAATACAGTTATTTAGGATTTGTTACACAAATATGATTTTTTTCGAATCGATGTATGATCATTTTACCCTCGAGTATCTTTTTCTGGCCATAACTTTTAATTATTATATAATTAAATGCTCTAACCAATTCCATTAAATCAGAATGATACAGCAGAGTGGTTATATAAGCGATTTGGCCAAGAAATAGAGTTTTTTTTAGATTTAAGACTATTAGACAAATTGTGGCGACCTAGGATGAGATTAGTAAGCCGATTAGTCTAATGAAATGCAACTACAAATGGAGTTGAAGGAGGTTAAATAAATATTCTACAAATGGAGTTGAAGGAGATTAAATTAATCTTTCTCCTAATTTTTCTACCAGCCCTAGAACTATGATCGACCCTAGTTCTTCTTCCTAAACCCTGATCACTCTCAAATCCTCTCCTGATCTCTTATAAAAACCTAAAAGAAATTAGTTTTTCATAAATCTTCTCATTTTCTTCACCTAAAGGTTGTCTACATCCTAGATACTCTCAAATTGATCTCATTGATATACATTGATTTGGTGGGTAATTTGAATCTCTTACTTGACTATATTACATTATGTGTTTAAGCATATGTTTAAATCGTTCCAACATACAGTCATCTTTGTTAATTTCGTATTTTAAACCCCAAGGTTTAACTAACTAGGCATATAATGGATTAATAAGATTAGTTTAGATTGATTAGTATGAAGATTTACATTAGATCCATGTACGCATATGATTATTTCATATTTCTATGCATTTAGGTGTTTTCCTATGGTCGATGTTCATATGCTTTTATGTTTAAATCATTATAATGCTTCTTTTGGATGGTTTTCTTTGTTTGCATGTTAGAATCGTTACAGTTAGGACTTGGAATTAAGATCGGAACATATCGAGATCAAAATTCATCGAAATCCCACAAAAAACTAAGGATATTTTTTGAATGGCATCAGGATCAAGTCTATAAAATTTGAGTTGAAAATCAGCTAAGTAAATGGATCGACATTGATCCATCATACTTCATTGGATTGTTACACAACTTTACTTAGAGGCATGGCATATTTACGGATTTAGCAAAGTTTGGGCAAGCTTGGGTGAAGCACATGACTTATAAGTGATATATCAGTATCCAAGGATAATGTGGGACTGCACACATGAGAATGGACCTAAAGGTAGCTAGAAAAAGGATTTAGGGGATCTATAAGTACTTAGCCAAAAATTGACTAAGTACGTGGATCGATGTTGATCCATATGGTGTGGATCAAATACGATCCATCAGGGAGCATGGGCAAGTAGTGAGATACAGTGTAGAGGAAACATACTTCTTCTGGAACTTGTCATTTGTTGATTTCTTATTCAGAGAGTAAAATATGGCCTGGTAAATTTATGTCTCATTGATAGAAGACTCGGATAAGAGTGAGTTCAAAGGGAGGCTATAATTCATAGCATAACATAGCTTTAAGATGAAGAAAGGAGTTCATGGTGTAACATCACTATAAGGCAATGGATTCATCTCGTGGTGTAACGAAGTTATAAAGGAACGAATATGGTTTATGGTGTGATGAAGCTGTAAAACAATGAAAGCAACTTGTTGTGAAATGAAGCTGCAGAATAATGGATTGGCTATGGTGGGACTCGAGCTTATGATAAAGTGGAGTAACTCCAATATTGTGACCGTTAAAGAATCATTGATAACTCGAAGTGTTATAGTCGACTCAAAGCAGGGGTATCATAGGGACACCCTTTAGGATCGGGGAGATCGTGTATCATAGGTGGTTTAGCATAGTGCTAGTGTAAGAAAAGCATTGATGTAAACATAGAGTTCGACTAAAATTGGGATTCACATTAGTCCCTTGCTAAGTGAGGTATTACCATATGGGTTACCAATGTATTCACGTCTTTAGAAGGTGACAGTTAAGATTTGGATGATGGTTTATATGTTTGTTACGATTGCTTTTACCTTCATTTCTGGGGTAGACTATCACCTATAGAGCTGGGAGAAAGTGATAGGGAATAAAGCCAGTATAGGCTATAGGTATTTTCTATCCTATGATGATTCCTATTTTTGTTACTTACTTTGGGTAGCTTATCTTATTTTGTTACTATGTGCTAACTCTATGATTGTTGGGATATGTCAAGTATAGGACTTATCCTCTATATGTCCATATTTTATAATATACATTTTCATAGATCATATTGCTTACACTAAACTATTTTCTTACCCAAGGTTTTATGTCTCCTCTTATTATTTTGGGTGCTATTTGGCAAATTCATTTACTGATTGGAATTTTTGATGAGTAGACTAGATAGTAGGATAGTTCACGAGGATGCAATGTCAAATATGAGCTTTGGCATACATTATACCTATATACATATATACATGTACATATATATGAGATAGTATAAAGAGCATCCCAAATAGTGTAGCATCCCTTTAGTCCCCTTAATTTCCACCACACAATCCCTTTCCTCTTTCTCCTCCCACTAACTCTCTCTCCCACTCACATATTATTTAAACATAAACGAGTGCCTATTATTAGGGTACAAAAGGGTGCTATGAAATAGGGGTGTCATATAACCCCCTTATATACATACACACATAAAATTCCCATTATTATGAGAGCAATATGTGTGTTGTAGTGATGATGAGATGTATTCATTTTGGATATTCTAGATTCCATGCACATAACTTAATGATATGATGATGATGTTTCTATTTTTATAACTCATTCCATTACATTTGCATTCCTTATTATGTCTTATCAATATACCATGGGATATTGACATGTCTTGCATTGATTAAACATGGATGGCCGACCCTTACTAGCTTGGAATAATTTTAGTGTGTTATTTCCTTGTTTTTGTGCAAATGTATGGTGGCAGTCATCATATTTGGTATCAAACCGAAGTTGTACGATTTAACTAAAGTTAGTAGAGTTCATGCTTTGGAGAGATGTATTTGTAAGTGATGTCAATGTATGTTATATAGTAGTATATATATAGCAGTATGCATTTGAGCACCACTTTAGCTTTTGTGTAGTTGGGACAGACTGTTCTTGTTGTTGATTAAAAATGAGCCAGGACACTAAAAACGCTGCTAGGAGTAACTCTACTTCAAGGGTGGAAGTTGAAGGTGGATTGGACTTGGCTACCACCAACTACTAGGCTATGTTCGGCGTTATGGTGGTGACAGTCGTGGGAAGAGCCCGAACCACTCCAGGTTAGCGAAAGGTGAGGGTGGTGCTCCTATGTTGCACCTAGAATGGACTTTTCCTAGTTATGCAAGTATTTCTCCACACTGGGAGTCAACCATTCAATGGAACCAAGTCTGCTATTGAGGTCTAGGAGTAGTTAGATATTTATGCTCCTATTTTGGAGACTTTGGAGTAGATTATGGTATGAAGAGGAAAATCGCTTTTAGGAAACTTTAGTGTTGAGCTATGAATAGGAAGAGCTTTATAATCCTCACTGCCCTAAAAGAGCAGACTACTGATGACTTTAAGAATAGATTTGAGGACAAGTTTATTCCTATAGTCCAGAAGTCTATCTTGTTCAAGTGGTTTGCCGACATAAAACAGGGAGATAAGTTAGTCTCAAAGTGAATTCGGAGTTTGAAGCACTCTTAAAATATGGACCTTTATGTATAGATACTCCATTAAGGAAGAACGAGAAGTTCATTATCTGTCTTAATGAATATCTGGGTTAGAAATTGGTTGACCACATTAAGGTTCCATTTTAGAATCTTGTAGAGAAGTTTCTTAGGCATGATAACATGTTCTCGAAGGAGGTTGTTACTGATGTTGCCGGCTTCAAGCAAGGCTATAGTGCATTCCCAAGCACGAAAGGATAGAGAGTTTGTCGAGGAGCTAAAGTTGCCATAGAGCGATGGAGATAATAAAAAGTGGAATGGAAAAAGGAAGCAGCCACAAGGCAAGAGTGGGCCGAATAAAGGTAAAGAGTTCAATTGCAATAAGAAAGGGCACTTTTATATTAAGTTCAAGGCTACTAAATTTGAGAAAGAGTGCTATAATTGTGATAAGATGAGATGTATAAAGAAAGATCATTCAATTCCTCCGAGGGATAAGCATGTAGTGAAAGAACACATGATTTGGATTTAGTCGTGACTTCTTCTAACGCACTTACTTCTAAGGAAAAGGGAAAGAACTTTATGGCACAAGGTAAGTTTCCATCAGAGATGTTTCTGTAAGAGTATTATTTGACACTAGTCCTATACATTCATTTATCATTAGAGATCAAGTATGCATATTAGATTTGCAACCTGAGATTGTAGATGAGTCTATAATTATGACTAACTCGGTATGTGGGTGTAATGACCCGGATTCTTATGGGGTAATTTTGAATATTTAATATTTAATTTAAATATTGAATGGATAATATAAATGAATTTTTATATTTATGTTATCGATTTTAATATCGATTTCGATTTAATATCGTATATATTAAATTATCAAAATAAGGAATCATCGAATAACTGAATTCGAAGCTAAAACTGATTTAAAAACAGTTCAGATAATCAATTCGAACTCCTGTTTGAATTAGAATAATAATATTAAATTATTATCGAAGAGTTTAAATGGTTTGAAATTTAATTTATATCAATTTAAATTAATATCTTTTCGGGATGATCGAACTGGACTTCGATACTTATTCAAGTGGGTTCAGAATAGTGGTTTTACCCTAGAATTGACAGTTGTTGGGTTCAGTAAAGAGTTCGTAGTCATGGGGTATTTAAATAAATGGATACGGTCAAAAACTAATTTAAATTTAAATCCTTTTGATTTGGTGGACCAAAAGAAAACCCGTGCTTCCTTTATCACCACCAGATTTAAAACGAAACTGTGCTTCTTCCATGTCCACAAACTAAACCAAAATCATGGCCTTTCTTCTTCCTGTCGTTCACCCATAAAAGCAAAACCAAAGCCATTCCATTTCATTACCAAAACCAAAAGCTTTACAGTAAATAAATGGCCACCGTTCCTCAGTAATCAATAATAATAATAATAATAAATCGCGAGCCTCTCCACTGTCGGAATCAGGAAGAAGGTGCGGTAGGGGATGGCTGTCTCGTCTGAAGACTACGCTAGGCATTTGGTCAACGGGAGGAGTTCTGGAGGAAGTTATCGACAGCGTGAGTTGGTATGAAGCTTTCAGACAAGGCCGACATCTATTTAAGTGCGAACTCGAGTTCGATTTACTCATGGAATTAGGGTTGAATGCGGTGATTTGGGGCTATCGAGTCAGTGGGTTTGGGGATTTCGCAGTTGAAAAACTGGTGCGATGAGGTCAGAACTCCACGGCAGTGAGGCTCGACTGGGTGACTGAGGTTGGATTTCATACTAGAGTTCGAAGTTTTTGTCTGATGTTCGATCTGGAGTTGAGGCAGTCGGATTTGAAGGAGTCAAGGCCAGTTTTGACGTAGTAGGGTGATGCAATTTAGGGTTCCAACAGGAAGATAGGGGTCTGGGTTCTTGGTGAAGCAATGAAGGAAGATAATAGTGAAGATTGGTTTTGAATGCTGAGATAGATGGTGAGATTGTTTCAGGTCTATGAAGCTGCAGATGTTCGAGTAAGGGAAGTCGGATTTTTACAGTGAAGAAGAGCATAGGTTTGAGGCTTCAAGTTCAGGCAGATAACAATGTTTAAGAATAGGATTAAAAAGGTTTTAACGAAGGAAGTGAATCGAAAATGCATAAGCTGGGGATCTCATAAGCTGAAATTTAATTGGATTAAAAAGGAGTGGATCGAAATAAAATACCACGGTGAGTAAATCTCACTCTGTTTATCTAGAATTATTTTTATCAGTTAAAAATAATTGTTTTGTTGATTTTTGGATGCTTTAAATATCTATTTATTGCTGTTAAAAATATATTAGTTATCTAGGATTGGTTGACTATTATATATATATTGGGTTGATGATTGGTTGGATTCCCGCAGTCTCATTAGCAGATGCCCGCTGTACTATAGCGGATGATTACCCTATACGCCCCACGCTATGATAGTGGATGACCTTCTATACCGCGATATCCTGCCTCGAAGCAGGATGGGTATTACTATGTTGACTAACGTCTGTGGATGCAGGAAAACAGGTTGGAGGAATCCAACTGGATTCCTCAAAAATATATTATCTGTTGTTGTTTGTTTGATTTCATATATATTCATATATGATGTGTTAAAAATCAAATGATTGAAAATTGGTTGATTTGATTGTTTAAAATATCCCTGGTGCTTGAATATTGATTTATAAACATATAGAAAAGGGTATTTGAAATTTAAAAGGGGAATTCTATTTTTATAAATAGAATTTGAATTTTAAATGAACTATAGAAAACATTAACTTGTTTTGAATATATATATATATATATGAACGAATATTGAATTTATAAACTCTGTTTATAAATGGAAAGATGGGGTTTGAATTGAATTTATAAACTCTGTTTATAAATGAAAATATGGGATTTGAATTGAATTTATAAACGTTGTTTATAAATGGAAAGGTGGGATTTGAATTGAAGTTATAAACGTTGTTTATAAATAATGCAGAGAATTCAAATGGACTTTGAATATAAGAAATTGAAATAGAATTTGAATAATAGAATTCAAATGGAGTTTAACTATAGAATTTGAACATAGTATTCAAATGGAATTTGAATATAGAAATTCAAAGGGGATTTATAATAAATAGATTTGGATAAATAGAAGTGGATTAGACTAAGAAGTTAAGTAACAGATTTAATTAACAAATTGAGTTAAAACGATTGGTATAGTTAGAATAGATTGGACAAGCATAAATATACAGGAGACAGGTTTGGAATAAAGTGTTAGAAGGTATATATATATATAGATTGCCCGACAAAAAGGTACGTATTTAATTTGCATATGAGATTTTATGCGCCGTATCGGCAAGCCGCTTGGCTTTTTCTTTTTCTTTTTGAGATAAGAAGGACCGGGAAAGCTATTTGAAATTTTCCGATGCTCCCGGTACAAAGGAGGTTATGGCGAATTTTTTCGGGAATTTAAGGAGATAGAATATTTTTAAGATAATTTGATAGTTAGAAACCAACGTATCAATATATATAGAAGTCGATAAGAAAACGAACTTAGAAATATAATAGTTTAATCAAAAAGGAAGTATAAGAACAAATTCTAGTAAGAATAAAAAGGGGAAGTGTATACGTGTTTAAAAGTAAATCAGTAGTGGTATGTTATTGATTATTCGAGTAAGTATTCTTGTCTGTTTTGACGTTAAATGTTATTCAGTCAAGGTCTGAGAGGTAATTATACCCCAACTTGGTTGATTTCATGATATACCGATAAGTAGCAAGATTCAGGCTAAAAGTTCAATGTGGAATAAGAATTAGTTAAATACTGTATTTGGGTTGTCGTAACGATGTTTTACACAACATCTGTTTTAACCCAAATATGTGCAAAGCTTGGAAATAGAATAATGAACGTTTCCTAAGTATAGGAATAAACGAGAATTGGAAAAGAGATAAGTAATTGGAATATTTTCCAATTTTAACTAGCATATATTTTCTAAAGTTAGAAAATAAAGAAGGCGATATTCGGAAATGTTTTCCAAATAACGTAAAAGGCCAATATGGTTATTGAAAATATTTGGTTAACAAATATTGATAAAGAAATAGAGAAGATATTTAATTAATGGAATATTAATTAAAGGCTCACTGATTGTTGGATGTTTGGAGGAACAATTGTTTTATTCGATAGTTAAATCATCGACTATCGAAACACTTGTTTTTATTCGATAGTTAAATCACAGACTATCCGAGTTTTGACCATCGTTGTCAATATGGAGAGACCGGTTGGATTATTATCTGAAGAACCACTCTGTATTGGCAGTAGCGTGCGAATCAGATTATATAAAGATAATCGAAGATGGAGTAGAGTGCAAGGACTTTTTCTACTAATAGAAATAGTGCCTTCAGTTCATCCTGTTCCTGGGTGACTTGTATGGACGGATGTCTGACAGAGTATTTCCAGACGATCACGTACATTGATTTCTTCAACCATACCAAGAGTGGAAGCGGAGAAGGAAATTTCTTTTAGCTAACACGAACTTTACTGTTGAGGACGTCAATCGGTGATTTGATGGATCTGACGATGTGACATTCGAAGTGAATCTTGTGTGATGATAAAGCGTAGCTTCTAGCCTCATCAACCGGTAAATGACAGAAATCGGGCAAGCAGCATGGCTATATAGGTCGCACCATTAGGGTATATAATCACCTGATCTAGAGTTTCATTTACTTCTAAAAATCTATTGTCGATGCTGTCCCATTCGGGAAACGGTTGCTGATCACAACCGTTGGTGATATACATTCGATACACTCAAGCGAAATGAGTGGTCGGTCATGTATGGCTGAGTTGCAAGATGTTCTTGTTGAACTCGGTGTATTCTCCTCTAGAGATATACCAGCGGAAGGTGGTTCCATACCTTGTCATAGTTGGAAATCCATTACCCAATACGTGCTTGCTGTTTTGATTGTATATATATGTGGAACGTGAGATGCAAACGTTCCACTAGATTGTTATTTACTTGATTTAGACATTATTATAATATCAAAAGAGTTTTGATATAAAGATAAGTCAAGTGTTTGGATTTTCATAAGGGAAAAACCCGTTCCGTGTTATACGGCGTGGTCTTATGAGATATCATTTAGTTTTCTGAAACTGTTTTTAAACTGTTTACTCATACCAGTCCCATGACTGACCCGGAGTTTATTTTGTTTTGTTCTACCTAAACTCTTGGGTGCCTAAATTTGTACGGGCAGTCAAGTAGTTCAGGATTTTTCAGATATACTGGAAGAGCTTGGAGCAGGAGGCTTCAGGATCATATAGCTATAGTTATTTCCGCTGTGTTGTAAGTGATGTACGTTGATATTGATGTATATTCAAGTACAGATTTGTATTTCAAAGTTATGTTATGAAATATATTTATTCGTTCCGCTGTGAGATTCGTGTTACTCTGATGTTGTGTTCTTCTTCTTCTTCTTCTATTCTAATTTTCTATCTTATCTTTCCTCACCCTCTAACATCTTTCTATTAATGGTTCGAATTTCTGTGTTATTTAGGGTTGGACTTGTGTTTTTGGTCAGCTCAAATTCTACCGGATTTTTCGGTCGTTACAGTTGGTATCAGAGCCAGGTTTAGCGAATACCTAGGCTTGTTGGAATATGCTCATTAGAGATAGGATCAGTAGTATCCTAGAATGAGTTGAGTGTATATATATACGAGAGCGCGTATTTGTTATTTGATATAAAAACTGTTTTATATTGTGTTGACTAGTCTGTTGAGTGGATTATAAATTTTGGTCGAATCGTGGGACGCCACGATGTCGATAGGAGTTTATAAACACTTGAACAGAAGATTGGACATGATATTGTTTTAAATAGTTAAGGTGATTGTTAGGATTATAATCAAATTAGATTAAAACAGAAATAGTTATATATATAACCAATGGTATTTGTATATGAAATCAAATATACAAATGTGATAAATTGAAATTGAATTCCAACCAGAATTCAAAATTTAAAATCCTGGGAGTTTGGAAAATATTTTTCTAAATGGATTTTGAAAGAAATATAGTACTGAACTCATTCAGTAGCTGGGAAATAGTTCTGATGATGGTCGCAACATCATCAGTGTTCATTTTTGAGTTTCTAAGTGATGAATTGCTGCCTTAGAAAAGTTTTTGATGGAAATTTGTTTGAAAGGAAAACAAGCTGTTTGAAAATTCAAATGTTTTGAATTTGGGATAGGTATAAATATATGTATATATTTATATTACTTCAAAGGAATTTTGAAATGGGAATTGGAATATAGATTTCAAATAGAAGTAAAATAAAGGAATTTGAATATGTATATAATTCAAATAGAAGTGAAATAAAATTTGAATTGAAAAGAATTCAAATGAGTTTGAATAAAGAAAATTCAAATAGAAATTGTATAAGAAAAATTGAAATGGAAATTGAATTCAAAGGAATTCAAATGGATTTGAATAAAGAAAAGTCAAATAGAGATTTGAATATTAGAATTCAAATGGAGAATGGTTAAATAGAATTTCAAAGAGAATAAAGTGGAGGTTGAGTATTAGAATTCAAAGAAAATATAAAGTTTGAAATAGAAATTGAACAAAGGATTTCAAATAGAAATAGAAGATAAGAAATTCAAATAGAATTTGAAGATAAGGAATTGAAATAGAATTTGAATAGAAGGA
Organism: Allium sativum; assembly: GCA_030737875.1. Classification (NCBI taxonomy): domain Eukaryota; kingdom Viridiplantae; phylum Streptophyta; class Magnoliopsida; order Asparagales; family Amaryllidaceae; genus Allium; species Allium sativum. The sequence goes on along the minus strand of CM060912.1, from coordinate 99,180,633 downwards.
AATTCAAATAGAAATTGAATAGAAGGAAATAATATAGAGTTTGAATAAAGAAATTCAAATGGAATTTGAATATTTCAAATTAAGATATAGGATTTGAATATTTGAAGATAAACAGATCGAGAATATTATGTTGAAATGGAAAAATGGATTGGATATATATTAAAAATATATCAGAATGGAGTTGAATTTATTATAAACAAAGGCTAAACGTTTATATTTATAAATATAATTAAAACGAGCTCGCCATAGTGCGGCAGTTCGTAAATTGGCGATTCGCACTTCAATTTAGTATACAGAACTCAATTGAAGTCAGAATTCTTTGAAACAAGAATCGTCGGGACCGGTTGAACAATAGTTTTCTAATGAAAGAGAAAAATCTGGATTTCGTTGTATAGATTTTGAGTTATGTCAAAATCAAATTTTGGGAAAAGCAGCGCCAGAACCATTATAAAACCATAACGGTTTAATTAAATAAATAAAAGGATTTTTAGGGAATAAAATCCGAATTGGCATTAGAAAAATCCAGACTGGAGATATAAAGTAAATATGAACTCCAGTGAAGTATGTGAAATGATTTTTAAGACAAAAATCATATATTAAATGGTTAAATAGAATTAACTAAATTGGTGAATAATTAGTTAAAGGAAATTTGAATTGAAATTGGGTTTTTGGATAAGTGAAAAAGATTGAGAATTTATATTCGAAATCGAATGTATAACTCGAGTTGAAAATATAATTAGATTAGTCTATAAGTTAGTTGACATATATTTGAACAAGTTATATTCAAATAAAAAGGGTGAAATAGGCAAAACGGTTAATTAGCAACTAGTTAATGGGAATTTGAATGATTGAAATTAAATTTAACTTTGGTAAGTTAAATGGATCGAAATGAATAAATGGAGTAAAATCAATGTGAATGAAATATGAATTGGGAATGAAAAACGAAAATATATTTGTAAATCAAATATAAAGGAAATATATTTGTAACACAAATACAAAGGAAGTTATGTGCAAACAAATAGGAGGAGAAATATTTGTAAAAACATTTACAAATAGAATTTAAAAGGAAATATTCGTAAAACATTTACAAATAGAGTAAATGGAAATATTTATTTATAGAAAATAAATAGAATGTTATAGATGAGATATTTATTTGTTAAATAAGTAGAATTTAATCAAAGGAACATTTAAAAGATGAATAGAAAATGGAAATCTGTTTTTAACAGATAAATAGAAACGATTAATTTATAAATAACAGTAAATTAAATTAAATATTTATCATTCGATAAATGGAATATATAAGTCTGAACTTATATAGAGGAGAGATATTGGTTTTTAACACCGATAGTTTTAAATAGAAGGGGCACACAACACTTGTATAAGTAAAGTAACGTTATTAAAGAGAACATTTATAAAGTGAAGAACCGTTACTAAAAGTAAATCTTTATAAATGAATAAACGTTATCCAATAGGAGTTATTCGAATAGGAGAAGTCGATTAGAGTTAGAAATAATCGATTGGAGTTAGAATAAATCAATTAGAGTAAGAATTAACCAGTTAGAGTTAATCAGTTAGGGTTAATCCGTAGAGTTAGTTGAATATTAGTGATTCAATCAGAATTTATCGAATATTTGTTATTCAAATAAAGAGTTAACCAGATAAAGTTAATTGAACATAATTAATCGAATTAGAATTTAATGGAATGTTAGTTATTCAATTAAAGTTGATCGAATATAGTATTGAGATAGAATTAGTCAAACATAGTTACTCAGGATAAGTTGCCATTTCGTACGACTGCTAGCGTAATTCGCAGGGCTGCAGATAGCCTAGGGCGGTCGGATGTTTCCTGAGGGAATCAGGCGTAACCATTGTGATAGCTGTAATCTAGAGTCAAGAGAATGGAATTAAAAGAGATTGTCGAATATTAGTTATTCGAATAGAATTAAAGGAGTTATCGAATATTAGTTATTCGAAAGGAATTATCGATTTTTGGTTATTCGGAAGGAGTTGTCGATTATTAGTAAATCGAAGGAGTTATTAATTATTTGTTAATCGAAATGAGTTATCGATTATAGTTTAATCGAAAAGAGTTATCGATTAGTTTAATCGGAGTGAGTTATAGAATATTAGTTATTGGGATAGAATTAAAAGGAGTTATCGAATATTGGTTATTCGATGGAGTTAATCGATAAGAGTTAAATCCAATAGAGTTAATTAATAAGAGTAAATCGAATATAGTTTATTCGAAGAAGGGTTTTCGAATCTAGTTATTCGAAAGAGAGATTATCGAATATAGTTATTCGAAGGGAGGAGTTATAGAACAGGGATTTATTTGAAAGAGAGTTATGTAAGGAAGTTTGAAATGTTGAGTATCAACATAAATAAGTTTTGAAAAAGTTACTGGGTTTGTAGCACTTTTCCTACCTTAGCAATTTCGAGGATGAAATTATTTTAAGTGGAGAAGAATGTAATGACCCGGATTCTTATGGGGTAATTTTGAATATTTAATATTTAATTTAAATATTGAATGGATAATATAAATGAATTTTTATATTTATGTTATCGATTTTAATATCGATTTTGATTTAATATCGTATATATTAAATTATCAAAATAAGGAATCATCGAATAACTAAATTCGAAGCTAAAACTGATTTAAAAACAGTTCAGATAATCAATTCAAACTCCTGTTTGAATTAGAATAATAATATTAAATTATTATCGAAGAGTTTAAATGGTTTGAAATTTAATTTATATCAATTTAAATTAATATCTGTTCGGGATGATAGAACTGGACTTCGATACTTATTCAAGTGGGTTCAGAATAGTGGTTTTACCCTAGAATTGACAATTGTTGGGTTCAGTAAAGAGTTCGTATTCATGGGGTATTTAAATAAATGGATACGATCAAAAACTAATTTAAATTTAAATCCTTTCGATTTGGTGGACCAAAAGAAAACCCGTGCTTCCTTTATCACCACCAGATTTAAAACGAAACTGTGCTTCTTCCATGTCCACAAACTAAACCAAAATCGTGGCCTTTCTTCTTCTGTCGTTCACCCATAAAAGCAAAACCAAATCCATTCCATTTCATTACCAAAACCAAAAGCTTTACAGTAAATAAATGGCCACCGTTCCTCAGTAATCAATAATAATAATAAAAAAAATCGCGAGCCTCTCCACTGTCGGAATCAGGAAGAAGGTGCGGTAGGGGCTGGCTGTCTCGTCTGAAGACTACGCTAGGCATTTGGTCAACGGGAGGAGTTCTGGAGGAAGTTATCGACAGCGTGAGTTGGTATGAAGCTTTTAGACAAGGCCGACATCTATTTAAGTGCAAACTCGAGTTCGATTTACTCGTGGAAATAGGGTTGAACGCGGTGATTTGGGGCTATCGAGTCAGTGGGTTTGGGGATTTCGCAGTTGAAAAACTGGTGCGATGAGGTCAGAACTCCACGGCAGTGAGGCTCGACTGGGTGACTGAGGTTGGATTTCATACTAGAGTTCGAAGTTTTTGTCTGATGTTCGATCTGGAGTTGAGGCAGTCGGATTTGAAGGAGTCAAGGCCAGTTTTGACGTAGTGGGGTGATGCAATTTAGGGTTCCAACAGGAAGATAGGGGTCTGGGTTCTTGGTGAAGCAATGAAGGAAGATAATAGTGAAGATTGGTTTTGAATGCTGAGATAGATGGTGAGATTGTTTCAGGTCTATGAAGCTGCAGATGTTCGAGTAAGGGAAGTCGGATTTTTACAGTGAAGAAGAGCATAGGTTTGAGGCTTCAAGTTCAGGCAGATAACAATGTTTAAGAATAGGATTAAAAAGGTTTTAACGAAGGAAGTCGATCGAAAATGCATAAGCTGGGGATCTCATAAGCTGAAATTTAATTGGATTAAAAAGGAGTGGATCGAAATAAAATACCACGGTGAGTAAATCTCACTCTGTTTATCTAGAATTATTTTTATCAGTTAAAAATAATTGTTTTGTTGATTTTTGTATGCTTTAAATATCTATTTATTGCTGTTAAAAATATATTAATTATCTAGGATTGGTTGACTATTATATATATATTGGGTTGATGATTGGTTGGATTCCCGAAGTCTCATTAGCGGATGCCCGCGGTACTATAGCGGATGATTACCCTATACGCCCCACCTTATGATAGTGGATGACCTTCTATACCGCGATATCCTGCCTCGAAGCAGGATGGGTATTACTATGTTGACTAACGTCTGTGGATGCAGGAAAACAGGTTGGAGGAATCCAACTGGATTCCTCAAAAATATATTATCTGTTGTTGTTTGTTTGATTTCATATATATTCATATATGATGTGTTAAAAATCAAATGATTGAAAATTGGTTGATTTGATTGTTTAAAATATCCCTGGGGCTTGAATATTGATTTATAAAAATATCGAAAAGGGTATTTGAAATTTAAAAGGGGAATTCTATTTTTATAAATAGAACTTGAATTTTAAATGAACTATAGAAAACATTAACTTGTTTTGAATATATATGAAAGAATATTGAATTTATAAACTCTGTTTATAAATGGAAAGATGGGGTTTGAATTGAATTTATAAACTCTGTATATAAATGAAAATATGGGATTTGAATTGAATTTATAAATGTTGTTTATAAATGGAATGGTGGGATTTGAATTGAAGTTATAAACGTTGTTTATAAATAATGCAGAGAATTCAAATGGACTTTGAATATAAGAAATTGAAATAGAATTTGAATAATAGAATTCAAATGGAGTTTAACTATAGAATTTGAACATAGTATTTCAAATGGAATTTGAATATAGAAATTCAAATGGGATTTATAATAAATAGATTTGGATAAATAGAAGTGGATTAGACTAAGAAGTTAAGTAACAGATTTAAGTAACAAATTGAGTTAAAACGATTGGTATAGTTAGAATAGATTGGACAGGCATAAATATACAGGAGACAGGTTTGGAATAAAGTGTTAGAAGGTGTATATATAGATTGCCCGACAAAAAGGTACGTATTTAATTTGCATATGAGATTTTATGCGCCGTATCGGCAAGCCGCTTGGCTTTTTCTTTTTCTTTTTGAGATAAGAAGGACCGGGAAAGCTATTTGAAATTTCCCGATGCTCCCGGTACAAAGGAGGTTATGGCGAATTTTTCCGGGAATTTAAGGAGATAGAATATTTTTAAGATAATTTGATAGTTAGAAACCAATGTATCAATATATATAGAAGTCGATAATAAAACGAACTTAGAAATATAATAGTATAATCAAAAAGGAAGTATAAGAATAAAATCTAGTAAGAATAGAAAGGGGAAGTGTATACGTGTTTAAAAGTAAATCAGTAGTGGTATGGTATTGATTATTCGAGTAAGTAGTCTTGTCTGTTTTGACGTTAAATGTTATTCAGTCAAGGTCTGAGAGGTAATTATACCCCAACTTGGTTGATTTCATGATATACCGATAAGTAGCAAGATTCAGGCTCAAAGATCAATGTGGAATAAGAATTAGTTAAATACTGTATTTGGGTTGTCGTAACAATGTTTTACACAACATCTGTTTTAACCCAAATATGTGCAAAGCTTGGAAATAGAATAATGAACGTTTCCTAAGTATAGGAATAAATGAGATTTGGAAAAGAGATAAGTAATTGGAATATTTTCCAATTTTAACTAGCATATATTTTCTAAAGTTAGAAAATAAAGAAGGCGATATTCGGAAATGTTTTCCAAATAACGTAAAAGGCCAATATGGTTATTGAAAATATTTGGTTAACAAATATTGATAAAGAAATAGAGAAGAGATTTAATTAATGGAATATTAATTAAAGGCTCACTGATTGTTGGATGTTTGGAGGAACACTTGTTTTATTCGATAGTTAAATCATCGACTATCGAAACACTTGTTTTTATTCGATAGTTAAATCACAGACTATCCGAGTTTTGACCATCGTTGTCAATATGGAGAGACCGGTTGGATTATTATCCGAAGAACCACTCCTTATTGGCAGTAGCATGCGAATCAGATTATATAAAGATAATCGAAGATGGAGTAGAGTGCAAGGACTTTTTCTATTAATAGAAATAGTGCCTTCAGTTCATCCTGTTCCTGGGTGACTTGTATGGACGGATGTCTGACAAAGTATTTCCAGACGATCATGTACATTGATTTCTTCAACCGTACCAAGAGTGGAAGCGGAGAAGAAATTTCTTTTAGCTAACACGTAATGTACTGTTGAGGACGTCAATCGGTGATTTGATGGATTTGACGATGTGACATTCGAAATGAATCTTGTGTGATGATAAAGCGTAGCTTCTAGCCTCATCAATCGGTAAATGACAGAAATCGGGCAAGCAGCATGGCTATGTAGGTCGCACCTATTAGGGTATATAATCACCTGATCTAGAGTTTCATTTACTTCTAAAAATCTATTGTCGATGCTGTCCCATTCGGGAAATGGTTGCTGATCACAACCGTTGGTGATATACATTCGATACACTCAAGCGAAATGAGTGGTCGGTCATGTGTGGCTGAGTTGCAAGATGTACTTGTTGAACTCGGTGTATTCTCCTCTAGAGATATACCAGCGGAAGGTGGTTCCATACCTTGTCATAGTTGGAAATCCATTACCCAATACGTGCTTGCGGTTTTGATTGTATATATATGTGGAACGTGAGATGCAAACGTTCCACTAGATTGTTATTTACTTGATTTAGACATTATTATAATATCAAAAGAGTTTTGATATAAAGATAAGTCAAGTGTTTGGATTTTCATAAGGGAAAAACCCGTTCCGTGTTATACGGCGTGGTCTTATGAGATATCATTTAGTTTTCTGAAACTGTTTTTAAACTGTTTACTCATACCAGTCCCATGACTGACCCGGAATTTATTTTGTTTTGTTCTACCTAAACTCTTGGGTGCCTAAATTTGTACGGGCAGTCAAGTAGTTCAGGATTTTTCAGATATACTGGAAGAGCTTGGAGCAGGAGGCTTCAGGATCATATAGCTATAGTTATTTCCGTTGTGTTGTAAGTGATGTACGTTGATATTGATGTATATTCAAGTACAGATTTGTATTTCAAAGTTATGTTATGAAATATATTTACTCGTTCCGCTGTGAGATTCGTGTTACTCTGATGTTGTGTTCTTCTTCTTCTTCTATTCTAATTTTCTATCTTATCTTTCCTCACCCTCTAACTTCTTTATATTAATGGTTCGAATTTCTGTGTTATTTAGGGTTGGACTTGTGTTTTTGGTCAGCTCAAATTCTACCGGATTTTTGGGTCGTTACAGTGGGTCTACTAATCTCTTTATAATTTGTCATTGTCTTGTTTAATAAAATCATTGTATGCTCTATTATTGGTGATTGTTTCATTTCAAACTTTAAGAGGTTCGAAATTAGGGTATGGATTGGCTTATGAAGTAAGTGGCTATTGTAGATTATGAGGGGCTTAACGTGATAATCAGGAACGTGGAGATGTAAGGGTTTGTGATTGAATGTTTACCGGAGGATGATGTAATGGTCAGTTTTTCAATTCGCTTTAGTTTCCACAAGAAGGGTTTTCATCTGTACTTATTGTTAGTCGGTACCTAGATGTCTTCAAGGAAGTGGCTGGGTTACAGCTTTATCTAGAGTTCAAATTTAGGATTGAGTTAGTGGATGGGGCTAGACCCGTTGTTATGCCTTTGAGCCAGATGGAGCCTATGAAGCACAAGGAGTTAGTGGTGTAGGTTGAAGACCTATGGAGGAAGAGGTTCAATTGTAGGAGTATATCCAATGGGGTGCACCAATTATGTTTGCGATAAAAGGTGATTGGCTCCTTGGGACTATGTGCAGATTACTATGTGCTGAATAAAGTGACTAAGAAAAACAAGTATCCACTACTGAGGATTAATGACTTGTTCGATTAGCTATACAAAGCAAAAGTGTTTTCCCAAACAGATTTGGCTATGGGTTTTCCCCAATTGAGAGTGGCAGGTGATAGTGTGTCTAAGACTTCCTGTAGGACACCATCGTGTTTTTTTGAGTGTTAGGTGATTTCATTTGGATTGACTAATGAGCCAACATACCTTTTTTTTCTTATGAATAGGGCATTCAGAGATTAGTTAAACAAATATGTACTTGTGAGCGTGGATTATATCTTTATCTACTGTAGGATGGAGGAGGAACACAAAACAAACACACTTGAGAGTTGTATGTTTGGAAGACATCGGATGAAGGCCAAATTTTCTAACTGCCACTTCTAGGAGGAAAAAGTGAGATTCTCGGGTTATGTAGTATCTTGATAGAGGATCTTCTACGAAGATGGCAGCTATCCAACATTGGAATCGACCTAGGAATGCTATGGGTATTAAGAGTTTCCTTGGTCCACTACTACAAATTGGTTATTCACATCGGTTGTTTACCCTATTTTGCATCTATTTAATAGCCATAGCAAATGAAGACATCGCAATAAAAATAAACTTAATGATATGGTTTTCTAAGTGTCGCAGGAAATTACTTTTTTTGTTATGGTTGTTTTAAACAACCGACACAATATGTCACTTATTCGCTATGATTCTTTATTGCAATAGTAGCAACAAGCCATCATTTAACTTCAAAAATTTGGTCTATTGCTACAGTTGTTTTCAGCAACTGATGCAATATGTCATTTTTTTGGTATAGTTCATGATTGTAACCATCCTAAAATACTTAGTTTATGATTTAAAATAGCAAAGTCAATCATGTTTCATCTATGCCTTCTTAATTGTCAATTGTTAGTTAATTCAATGCTTTTAAACATATTTGTAATGCATAAGCAATAGCATAATATGATATACGTACAGCTAGAGACTTTCAATCATAGGTTACAGTTATTAGTTTAACTAGTAAAAGCAACGAACATGATACACATGTGATCAATTCAAAAAATCATAGGTATCTTGAATCATTCTTTATACATTATAATACTACACACTTTTCTAAGCCAGAATTTCGACAAAAATCGAAACCCGAACACATCCAAGCATGGAGAAAATCTGGTACCTACAAATAAATGAGCATGAGCATAATCAGAGTATGGTAAAATTACTCATAGCGGAAACAAAATAGGATAGACTAGTATCAACTTGGGTAACTACCCTATAAGAGCGAGTCACCACGTCAATATCGAGCATGAGAGAGAATGAGAACCGAAAACCAAACTTAAACACCTGTGATAACCAAACCTTCTCGAGATAACCTGGGAAGTTATAATAAGGAGGAGGTCAGAACAATAAGTTCTGATGAACGGAAGGAGTATAACATAGTCTATAATACACAGATGTATCCCGTTTGGCTTAACTAGAGACATATGCCTATCAAGGCTAGTAATTTTAACCTAACCTTGTAAACATTACGCATGACTCCAACTACCATACCCAAGGTAGCATTCCCAAACGATGAACGATATTGGGATAGAACGTTTACGCATATGTTTATGAAGCCTTTAAATCGTCGCTTAAATAATTACCAAAATCTAAGAGGTGGGCTCTCGACTACTCACTAATTATACGGAGGTTAATCGTATATACGTATATATATATAACCAGTTAAGGCCTCACTATCAATGATAGATAAAGGTGGATCCTTTTGATCACTTAAGACCCTAGGCAGACCTACAAGTCACTTAATGCCTTTTCGATGGTTTATTCTACGTTAATATAAATTAGAGTACACTAGCTACAGGTCCTACTAATATAAGGCTTCCATCGTTCATGCATATAAATTCATGCTCTGCATGAGGTGAGAGATAATAACTAGCCACATAAGACTACTCGGTTAGGTAGACGTAGCACACCATTAAGACCAACCAATGGTGGACGCCCTCATTACTATCTAGCTGGCCTTATTGGATAACCTTCTAGTCGCTTAATACTTCTCGTAGGATAGGTAGCCCTACGAAATTACTATACTGGACATTTAAGACATATTCCCAGGTGGACCACTTGACCCAATCTACTTATGACTCGAGGAAGCTGGCTATTCGTGAAGTTTATCAAACTCGTACCTAATTATTCTTTAATTCTTTCATTTATGGGAGGTGGGCTATGCGATCTCTAGGTGGATCTAACCACTGAAGACCTTAATCCCCAGAGTAGGCCACGTTGTTGAGTTATTTACATTTAGTTCCTCTTCATGGAAATAATCCACGTACACAAACTAACTATCGTCATGGATTCCTATGGTCAATGGCGTCTCACATCAGTTGGACATATATTTGACTATTGGAAAGTGAAGACTTCTGTTGAATAAGGAAATTGACCTCGCATCATTAACCTCTAAAGACCAATTCTAACTTTTAAATTATTAATTCTAGATTAACTAGTATAAAATAAGGAAAGTTATACCCTTCCTTCCTAGGATATTTATTTAGGTATTTCCTATTAGACTTAGTATTTTAAACGACAACCAATACCCATTAATCCCCCTTTTTATTCCATTTATTTCTATTTAATAGGGTTAATACCATTTATGACCATAATGTTCATATTTTCCTAAAGTGCTAATTAACCCCTTAATTCTTTCCTTATTTCCATTGATTATGATTAATGTCGTTTATGAAACTAACTGTCATAATTTCCTAAGACATCAATTTACAATGAAATGTCCTTATTATATGAGTCCTTTTTATTTCTAATCTAATTATTGTAACACCTTAAACATTTCTATTATATGTGCTCTTTTCCCTTGCGAAGTACCCAGTAGGGGGTTGTAAGGTTTTGATGAGGCGTATAATGGAAGTATATGGTTGGTAATAAAAGGTACCAATTTTAAATATATATATATATATATATATATTAATGGGAGAGGCTATTGAGACACAAAATTAAACACAAAGTTAGAGATGTAAAGCTTGGACCATTGGATTTGCTTGTCTTTATGCGAAAAGTGTAATTCACGTGTAGATCTGATGGTTGAGATCTATTGTGTTCAATTTTGTGTATAAATAGAGTTTTCCTATATATATATATTTATATATATATATATAATACGTTATAAGAAATATTTACTTACCTAATTGGTGTTACAATTCTTATTCCTAGTCATTGTTTCAAATTGTAACCATTAGGCCTAACTGCCTAATTCAATTTATTTTCCCTAATTAACGATGGTTACAACAGTTATCATTGCTTTATGACCTTATTTGTTCCAAATCAATTACATTAATTGTTACAAAGGTCATAATTTGTATTTCCATTTAATATAGATCATATTTCAATATGTAATTCCATAAAATGGAAATTATTCAAACAAAGAACATTAATTATATATATGTTTCACATTTACGTTGATTTGGATGGATAATGTACATATATTAATATTTATATTTTTGTGAAATTAATAGAGTTATTATTCTTTTTTTTAATTAAATGTTTTGGTTGAAGCTAACAACCAAACATCCCTTTTTGCGTTAAATTTTACAATAAGATTATAAACCTTGTAAAAGGCTGTTAACTATAATTATTGTAAATTATGCCTAAATATTCAAAAGAGAAATAAATATATTTCAAATCATAAGAAATATATTATATAAATGTTTCTGGAATGGTTGATGTAAACTATACGCAAACATATATAAATCTATTTTTATCCATAAATTTACACAACTATTTTCCTTTTTGTTTTTGGTACATATTTATTATTAATTTCAAATAATGACTTTTTTATTGAAAAAGAACAAGAAAACATATTTACAGTAAACAAGTTAAAACCCAAACAAAATTGAACACAAATTGTCTTATATATTTTTAATAAAACTTACACGAATTACATTTCAACATCAAATTATAGATCTGTAATAAACTACAGTTTAATCTTGATTTATAGGATTGATTTCCAGATCTATGGTGCTTATAATAACCACAATATTTTCAAATACGATTCTAGGCAATGGTACGAACAATCCAATAAGCCTACTAAATAATAATATTATTTAAACCAAATTTATTCTTCATATCTGAAAAAAATACAACATATCTGTTGAACATATAAGCATATATTTCAGATTTAATTCATACAAAATAATCATATTATTATACACTTTGTATATAAATTTCCCACTCATATGAAAGCATCCAAATTAGAAATTTGAATAATCTTTTTAGGTCTACAATTCCTAAATTCTTATAGATCTATAGTTATTCTTAAAAAGGGATACTTTTAGATTTGTAGATTTGCAAGAAAATAAGAAAAGAGGGGAGGAATCTGATGAAGAAGAATCTAGACGTCAATTCATATACTTTTCCACTTTAATCTAATTAACTCTTTCAAATATATAATGTTTATGTTTGATTTTGATTGTACATGAATATGTTTTTGTTTATAATTTATTTGAGAAGAACGGGAAATGACAGAGCTTTGCTACTGCTCTCAGAAATATGTGGAAAAGAATAGGGGTCTAACCCTTTATTTATAGGTGTTAGAAAAACCCCTGACCTTTAGATTTGATTTAATAAACATCTGTCCATCCGTTTAATAATTCATATATATTAAAACCTGTACAACCCTAGCCGGCACTAGGATGAATTTGCCTGAAATGGCCAACCGCTTAGTCAAGGGTGTCGACTGCACTTGAGCAAAATCGGCCAGTGAAGGTAGGTTATAAAAGGTAATAGATATTATATTTATTCTATTTTATTATTTCCGCCCTTTCTTCGTACTTTGTCTGTAACTTTTCCATACGTACTCCGTTCGTGAAACCCCAAACATGAAAGTTGACTAGAATTCCAGGACGAACGCAATGGTAAAATTTTTATGGTCAAATTCCATAGTTTGCAAAAACACCTATATTTTGAAAAATCTTATTAAATAGCTAATTTATTTATTGCCAAAATCTCAGGTTGTTACATTCTTCCCACTTAACAGGAATTTCATCCAGAAATTCTAACACTTATTTATCATATCCTGCAAAACCGCTGTGTACATATCACAAAACATGTATGCACAACGGTTCTAAATCAGATCCTCCTATATGTATGCATTATGTTTTTAAAACACTTTTGAAAACATGATGCAGAACATCCTAAATATACTGACAGTTCTATATGAATGCAAATTTTGAAAATTATTTTTCATCCATAACCCTCACACAACTACGAATAGACATGTGAAGCAACCAATTTTTCATCCAAATCCTACCATCCAAAACGTCAACGCATTTGATCTCCTCCTATTTAATTTTATCCTAAACCGGAAATAGGAAATCAAAGCGAAGAATTTTAACATTCCCTTTGCTTATAAATATTCCATTTTCTGTCCTACAGTGGAAATTTTACCTCAGTTCCCCGAAATACTCCAAAATTTTTTATATGCAAACTGCAAAGGAGGCTTAAAAAGCTCTAAAACATAAAACGAGTAACTGACAACTCACGCACATTGTTGACAAGGTATGGAAACAAAGTTTCCAAGGCTAAGACAACATTTCCCTTATTGTTGTTAACATCGTTATCGCATCGTCCGCCCTACTGAACTGCTAAAACGCGCACACAAACCATCCAAAAATCTTCCTTATGCAGTAACGTGAACAAAAATCGAAAAATTTCACACAAAAAAATTCACCTTCAAAACTTGTTTTATATATTTGAAAATTTCTTTTCAATACCGTTCCACTTTCCATATGATATTCGCACGAAAACTAAAATTTTGGTAATGTGTGCTTTGCTTCATTTTATATCATCTATCTAATGCAAAACAGATGTTTAAATATGTGCAAAAACCCAAATCCAATTTTTCATGCAAATCGAAAATGAGAGAAAGAAAAGTTTTGAAATATAAAAATTAAAAGGATTAATTGTCAATAATAATCCGAAGTTTAACGTGTCTTCCCATAAAAATCCTAAGTTTGGATTATTTCTGAATAATCCGAAGTTTGGGGGGTGTCTTTCCATATTAACCACGAAGACCCCTTGACGTGTTATTTCGGGATCAATATGGGAAAACACCCACAAACTTCAGATTAATATGGGAATTCACCAAGTAAATGGGGTTAATATGGGAATACACCCCCTAAACTTCGGATTATTCAGAAATAATCCAAACTTGGGATTATTATGGGAAGACATGTTAAACTTCGGATTATTCTTGACAATTAATCCAAATTTAAAAGGATTAAAAAAAATTCAAGCAAAATTTGCAAAAGTTTCAAAAATGTATTTTGTGGAATCTTAAACGTTTCAAGTCACACGCTGGCAAAAAAAAGCCAGTCATAGGAAAATGCAAAAATTGAAGTTACATACAAAAAAGATGCAATAAATTTTAGCTTAGCAAGGAACAGGTGATTAATATACCCATGACGGAAGCAACTCAAAAACATGTCCTTCGCTAAAATTTATTCAACAAAGAATTTAATTCTTTTCAGCTCTAAGACAACTATTAGTTAAATAAGAAAATGAGATTTCATTCAAATAGATATACGCGAATGACACAATTATTCCAAACAAAGAAATCTAATTAAAAGCCACGCAATTACAAACAACATTAACAGTTACAACCAACTACAACAATGAAGATAAAAATGCTGGAAAGGGAAAACAACAAAATCAAAACAGCAATACTGAAACTTGCAAAACAATGCTTATAAACAACGAGATGTCTTACTCTACGGCTGGAGCTCAAACCCTTTTTATGACCTTTGACTAGTCATATCATAGTAGCAAAATGCTCAATCATAGTTGTAGACACTACTAGAGTTGTTGGAGGTTTCCACATCACCGTCTCTTCTAAGGAAGAATTTGTAATGACAAAAGAAACCCACCACAAAACTGCTTTACATGCAGATTCATCTAACCTTATCTAATGATAACATGGATAGGTGAAACTATAGAAATATCTCCGCAAACAGCACCAAGGACAACAAGCTGTATCAAATATGATGCGTACAAAATGATAGTTATGCCAATGATCCAATGAATGAATGATTTCAGCGTCACAAGTCAAATCTAGTCTTAACTTCCCATTTTTGGGATAATGTGCCAAATGAATCACATGTTTATACGGGCAGTTCGATCATAGAATCCCGACACTAAGGAAAAGGAGATATGCTACAAATTCTCCAAGGCCAGCCAAGCCAAAGACCATTCAGGTCCGCGTAAAAAACGGATGCCTCTAAATTCTCATTGAGATTTTCCTTAGAAAAACCATCCCAAAATAGCTTAAATCTTTATCTCTGAAACAACGCTTGCCTTCTTCAGAATCTATTCCAACAAGATATGGTAAAAGCAGATGCAGCTCAAACAACAATCCTATCCTAAGATCTTGAAGTAAAGGACCAGTGCAAGTCCAACTCCTAAGACTAATTTTCTCAGCCCTAAGGCTGTGAAACCGTATGCTTATTCTGAACCATCCAAACGATCCCTCCCAAAAGATAAGACTTAAATGGTGCGAGTAAGATCAGATAGCGCAAATAGGTATTATGGACTATGAAATGATCAAAGAGAAGAAATTTGGTCTATATCTTGGAGTACTAAGGAGGCAAGATCTAATGCGCAAACTAGTGCAGAATAGGGAGGAGATGAGGCGACAACAAAGAAAGAGAAGAAGAAAGAAGGTATGGTTCGGCTAGATGAGGAAGGAAGGATGAAAAGAAATGAGTTAAGGAGTGATTTGGCACAACTTTTACGGTTGAGTCCTAGGTCCAAGTTTACCAAAACTCATCAACCAATTGACCATCCTAATATAACGCTAAACAGTCAATTGTTAAATAATATTTAGACCAAGTTTGAACCTTGACCTTGTTAAGTCGAATTAAAATATTAATTATCCCGTGTCAATTTTAACGTTTGAAGCTATCTGAAAAATACTTGTCCTCATCACGATAGTGTCATAAAAGACAGTCAAACTTGGAACCGCCTCTAAAGATTCATAGTAGTCTCAACAAAAGGCTGCGGAAACACAACGAACGAATTCAAAAATAATTCTGCTAGAAATCCATAATAAAGGTAAAACAGATTTTCCCCTTACCTAGCTGACAAACAATCAAAATAATTCATGAATCAATTACCCCGAAATTAGAACAAAAGATTTTTCCTTAGCCTTTTCGAATGAAAATTTAAAACTTTTCGAAATGATTTATTATAAATTAAAATTTTCGTATTATAAATCCATTTTATTATTATTTATATTCCGGTTTATGTTACTAACCGGAAAAACTTTTCACATTTCTAAATGTCGGGATTTCAAAAATCTAGAAGATTAATGGTGATAATTTCAATAAATCATCCAATATCTATGTAAAAAGAGGAACAATACAAATCACAAGGAATGTGTTAATTTTTTTTAAGTATGAGGCAACTTGTCACTTCCAGTTTACTTCTTTTTACCAACTGGATTATTTATTTAAAATTACACAAAATCTGAACAATTCTGAAATGTGAATAAATTTGAAATCTTCAAATTATATTTTTAATAAAAGTATTAACGGTATTTTAGTCAACACCGAAGATAGGCCAATAGGAATGGACCTAAGGGGAAAATGGTTTGTTTAGCCTTCGCAAGTTTGGGCCAGATTACTTCTCCTAGGTAGCAAGGCCTTGAGGAGAAGGATCACTAAATGCCGCTCTTGACAAAATACTCAAAGAATGTTAGAAAGGAATTCCACATTAAGCTCGTGGAATGATCTAAGCTCATAAGGAGGATAAAAGCTTGTAGGATGGATCTAAACCTTGGAAAGAGGCGTTTCATCCAATCTGCGGAAAGGTTTGGACAAGGATCCATGCATATGTAGGAAGCAAACAGTAAATCGTAGATAGTATCATAAACTCATAGGAAAATACTCTAAGTATAAATGCATTCTTTATTAATCTTTGATTTAGAATACATGAACAGAATAGAAGAAATCCATCAATTGGTCCCAGTCTTAGGGTTTAGAGAGAGAGTACAAAAATTAGAATGAGAGAATCCCCTTAAAATGTGACCCGTGGGGCCTTATTGATGGAGAATTTGGGGCCACTTCTACTGTTGAGCTATTGGACCTCTGTCGCCGCTTTTTTCTCCCTTGGTTCCTGATGTTTGGCTTCCAGCCTCTTTTGTAGTGCTAATTATATCCTCTGAAGTGAGGGTCCTGGTAAAGTAGGGCTTCTTTGAGATTGAGATGAGCTTATTGATGTGGTGACTTTCGGTAGTAGCTCCCGGGTGTAGGCTTTCTGATGTAAGCTTTCAAATGTTTGCTTCTGGCTTTCTCGTGTATACTTAGAGGAGCTTGTCCTCTCGATGTATGTGAATAGCTGCTAGTTCGAAACCGCTATCAGTGTCCATACTAAGTTAGGTTAGTATGGATAGCCTGTATCTCCGCTAGGGTTCCGGTTGGCCTTCCGATGGAATTTTTGAGGTGATCTGGTCTTCTTATAGGTAGCTTCTGGTGACATGTTCTTGTCTATCATTGCTACCTTTCGGCATTTATGATGCAGATGTTTCGGAGGATGGTTCCGCATAATATCTATCTATTTCTAGCATGATACTTTTGATGTCTTCGTCTCTTAATGTATCGGTATTAAGTGAGTTAATACTGATAGCTTCTTCGGGTTTCAATAAGTAGAGCTTTTATCTCCCTCTTTCTTTGTTTCCGCTCCAGGCATCTTTTCGTCATGGAAATCCCTACCGGATAGATCCTGTCGGATAGGCCCTGCCGAATAGAATTTGTTGGCACTTCGAAGTCTTTGAGCTATTTTCTCCCTGTAGATTGACGGTTTACGCTACTTTCAGATCATCCTTTACCGCTTTCAACTCTTCCTATTACTCATCCTTCTGCTCTTGGAAGGTTCTTCTGTGCTTGTGTTCCTCCGATACCCCTTCACCGTCAGCTGGTCTCGGAGGTAATTTTGATAGTAACATTTGCCCTCCTAGTGACAGGGTGTTTTCGACTTTTCAAGTCAATATTTTTGTCTTTCCCAAAGTGTCATTTCTGTGTCTTTTGATCTCCCTCAATCGGGAGCGTTGATTAGTCTCTCTCTGTGCGGTCCAGATTGGCCTCGAAATCTGAATACAAATTCTTCTTCTCCCTCGTTTCCGCCTTTCACCTCCAAATCAGATTCTCAAGCAAGATCACTGATTCTCTTAAAAGCTACTCAAAATTTCTTTTCAAAATCAACATTCAATTCTCTGTAAGTATCTTTATTCCGGCTATAAGTTTTAGTCTTGATTGTGTACGAAAATCAATGGGGGAGGAAATCAATCAGGATGTGCCAAACGAAAAATGGGTTTAAGTGATAATGATCCCTTTTTCATCATGATTGATGTCCAACATTAGTGACCACCTGTCTCATAGGTTACTTCCATTAGGAAATACAGTGCTCAAAATAACATATACAAGAAGAATGCAACTTTCTCACTAACTAAGTTTCTACGCCGTTGATATGAAATAGTCTTAACATAATTAGGGCTAAATCTCTCCTTATCGTTCGTTTTGGTTTGTCCAGGTTTTGTTGTGGTAATGTTTAATTTTTACCAGAATAATAATGATGTCAGGATATTTACCCCCTCCCCCCCCCATTATAAAAAAAACTTAGTCATTTGTTAACTAAAGTACACTAGATGTAATCCTTCTGATATCTTATATTTGGATTTGTTTGTCCTCTTGGCCAATTGACCTTTGTGTTAAACAAGATGCAATGGTACTCATTTTATGTACGAATGATACGCGTGCATTTGTGTACTAATTGTATTGTTATGGGACGATGTTACCTGGCAGAATCATGTCTAGCAAAAGCCTTGCTAAGGTGAAGACCAAAGATTCCAAGTTCTCACGTCCTAAGAACGCATTCGCTCCCAAGCCATCCTTAGTTACTTCTCATCGTTTCGTGATGGCCATATTGGATAGTTTTGGTATATCGAGTGTCGATGCCATCATAGCTTCTTCTTCAAATTTTCTCAAGAACCCTTCAGAAGGGTATTTTGCATACTCAGCACTTCATATTTGGCATGGAGGCTTTCTTCCTTTCCCACATTTTCTACACAGGCTCTTAAGTGATTTGAAAGTTTCTCCTATTCAACTCTCACCCAATATGTATACAACTCTCTTATGCTTGGAGGCCCTGGCGCTTGCATTAGGTCAGGATTCTTTTTGCTCCAAACTCATTCATCAAATGGTCTGATTTTCTAAAAGTTCAAAATCACCAATATGGAGGGCTAATCCTGTAAGGAGATTGGTTACCGATAGCACTAGCAAAACTAGGCCATGTGAAGATCAATTTTTTTCGTTAAATGCACTCTCGACGTATCAGGAAAGTTTGTTGATGAAGGTAGGCTTTTTTCTTTAGATGGTAAATGTTTTACATTTGTGGTTTCCATTTATCTATGTCTTCCTCTTATCACAAAACCCCCCTAAAGATATGATATTAATGCTGGGGGAAGCTCAAGTTGTCGAGACCATCTTCACAACACCAGCGGAGCACATGTGTTGGCCATTCCTCTTAACCATCGACACGCTTCGTCAGTATAGCTTGATTCCTCCTGGGCAGAAGATACTAGGGCAACCTCCCGTCCAATTTTCTGGTCCCAAAGTACTATCACTGAGTTCTAGCTCGTTCAACGCGGGCTCTCCTATTTATCAAGATGATCTGGATGGTACTATGTTTTAGAAAATGTTCGTTATTTTTCTATCGCTCCTTTGTTATTATTATTTAACTAATTTAATTGCTCTTTGTTTAGGATATTCAACTCCTCTGGGTGCATCTTCCCTTGCAGCCAACAACCGATCCAGTGCCCAAGTTGTAAAGAGGCCCACCCTTACTAACATTGAATCACCGTCAAAGAAGCCCAGTCATGATAAGTCAGTTAGCTTTCCAGAAGACATCATTATTGCTCCAAAAACAAGGCATACCTTTGATCCTTCTACTATAGATGATGACCAGGTGGTAGATATTGTTGCTTCTCCTAAAATTTCTCCAAAAGGTAAGTCTGTAAGTAGCCCTGTCCCCTTCGATGCTCCTGGTGAGTTAGGCAGGGAAAGGTATGGTCTTCTGATGCCTTCCTCTGATTTTGACAGGCTTGCGGGACTTTCTCTCTCATCCCCTGAGGTTGCTAATGTCACGCCGACTTCTTTACCCTTAGATCCAGAATATTTTCACCGACACCAAATCAGGGACCAACTTTTGGTATTGATTTATCTTTTTCGATTCCTTTGTATTCTTATTGTTTTTTTTGGGAAGATTAATCCATTTCCCTTCCTTAGGTAAGGAAAACTTGGTATATTTCCATAGGGATGGCTTTTTCTTTAATGGTGGAGGTCAATGTCCAAAAGGAGGAGAATAGGGTGTTGGTGGACAAGGTCAACACTTTGTTGCGGGAGAAGGCGGAAGGTGACAACAATCGTACTGAGTTGGTGATCTTGCTGAAAGAAGAATGAGAGGCTAAAGATGTGTTAGTGAAGCAAATTGAAGACCATAAGGAGGAAAAGTCAAGGATGGAGGTGGACCATGCCGCTGAGGTAGACCGGATGAACACTTAACTCTCTACCACGAAAAGATTAATTTACGAGGCTCGTGACAGAGTTTCCAATTTTGTTAAATGTTCATCTTAATACCATACTTATAGAGTATTATGACAATGCCCTCACTATTGCTTTTTCTAACAATTATAAGAGGCTTTCGAAATTAGAATTATGTTCAATTGAACACTCCGTTTGAGGTAGAGTTTTCGAAAAGATTGAGCCGGTGAGGCGAGAGCATAAGTTTCCTCTGATGAAAAAGATAGACCCATTGTCGCTCTTGTATATTGATGAGTTTTCCGAGTATTATAAGGAAGAGGTGGAGGAGGAAAACATAGCAGAAGGGGAAATCGGATAAGACAAAGATTAGCAAGGTGGACCTAGAAAGGGTGATGGAACATCTTCTCCCTCAACGAAGGAGTCACCATTCAAGGAAGGTGGTTCTTCGGATTTCAAGAAGAAAGGGACTCCTTACCAATCCGATGTCGATATTTCATAGGTATAGCTTTCGATTTCGAAATACTTTCCCTCTCCATAAATTTCGTTAATAACTAGTCCTCACGTTTCAGTAGTTATTTGCTTCTCCAAAGATGTAAGTTATAATAACGCTTTAGACTCTGCGTTTGAAAAAACATAGGGGATTCTCAAGGAATTTGGTCTTGTGAAAACAATTTAAACATAGAGTTTCAAATATTATTGTATGAAGTATACATTTTCTTTTAATTTGTCCATGAATAGTGTTGATTTCATGACATTTAGTGGTTTGTGATGCTGTACTTACATGTCAGTGTGGATGTTATGCGTATGCGTGTATAAATTGATAAAAGTCCTGTGATTGTCTTTCTTTAGAATGTATGATGTCACTAATGCATAGTTGGTACTTGTGTTTTACGTGTTACGATATTTCATCTTATCTATGGCTAGGAGGAACAATTTCAGACCCCCTCTTCACAGTTTAGATAGGAAACTTCGAACATTGTTGGTCCCAAAGATATTTTTGAGGGAGCTCCCCTTTTGGGCTATAAAAAGATGTATTACCTCCAAAAGGTAGTTGCCACGAATCTTTGGGAACAAATGTCCTCCTTGGAAAAACAGCTAAAGGAGAAAGGAGAGATTATCCATAATTTATAGCGTAGGCCAGTGACAAAGTTCTTTAGTTATTCCGACGCAGAGATAGGCTGGCTATACCAACAGACTGACAAGTTGGAAAATGAACAAAGGAAAGTTGATGAAAATTATGCTTCTTTGGAATTTTCTTTATAACATACAGATTCAGAATGATAGATTTTTCTTGTATGTTTGCAATGTGTATCCTTCTGAAACGGCGATTGTATTTTTGTAACGCTTTGTGTTGTGACTTCTAGTGGGCATGTCCGTGTGTTGTGTGATTTATATGATGTATTGCTTTTGTCAGAAGCAATGTCATTAAAACACAGGGTGTTGCAAAGAATGTAGACCTACTCATACTAAGCATTAGTACAACTTTCGTTATGTAATGGGGTGTTAACCCATCAAAATATGGGACTGATGTTAATATTCATGTTGTCTTTCCTTAAGTCGTTATAAGCAAGCTAAGTCGTTCCAAGTTCATGTCACAAGATGGAAGAGCAATCTATACCGTCCTCTATTAATATCGTCCCTCACCAAGTCGTTCTAATAAAGCCATGTTAGTCCGTACTTCATTCATAATGCTGGACCCAAGCTAAGTCGAACTAACCTCCATGTTGCCTTCACGCCATGGTGTGGGACAGGTCGCCGCCATGACACAAGCTGTCATCTCATTCCTAGTTCATATCATTAAATCCAATCCATCCGAAGTTCATATTGTCCGAAGGCCAAAGGCGTAGCGCAAAGCATGAACCATGCCGCATTCATACAAAGGTGCTTCCTTGCCGCCAAGGCCGGTATAGCATCATTCCGCAATCACCTAAGTCATAATCGACATGCATCTCCATGTCGCTAACAGTCATGCCATAGCCTACATTAACCATGCCATTACTAGCTAGATCCAGGTTGTCACTAACTGTCCCATGCTAGGCTGTTGCCAGCTAACTCCCAGCCGACATGACCCATGTCATAGCCGAACGACATAGATGCCTACACTACATATTTCCACCCTCCTCACTCCTATAAATACCCCATGCACACCACTTTAATAGGGACCGAATTCTAAGTTCCTGAAGGGCTGCCCAACTATTTCTTCAACCATTCCATGTGATTTTAACCTCTCCAATCATCTCCAAACAAAGATCTAAGACCGGATAGACCATGGAATCATCGAAATTCACCCAAGTGCTCGAAGAATCATAGATTTACATCATCACTTGCTATACTTAGAGATTCCATCTACTTCCTTGGTTAATTTGCATAGATCAAAGTGAAGAGTTTGTAAGAAAGAAAATGAATGTACTTAGAAACGATTCAAGCCTTGTAAATATCAAAGTGATAATGAAATCTATTGCCAAAGTGGACGTAGATCTATTTTAGATTGAACCATTACAAAATCTTCGCGTTCCTTACTTTTTCTTGCTTATTTTGTTATTGTGGTCCCTTTTCTTCATTTCTGACCATTTGGTGAAGTACTTTCGAAGTACCTTTGGTGTTTGGTCAATTTTTGGCTTAAACATTTGGCGTCAACCATGGGGCTACGTTCGCATTTCCATTCTTTACGTCATTTGTAAAGATAAAGTTTGGAGCTCGTTCTTCCTATAAATTTTCCAAATCTAGTGCCTGAGATACTCAACAAACTCTCTTCTAAGTTCAAGGCCTTACCCAAGTCATGGGTAGAACAAAGAAAAATGATAGTAAATTCGTTGAAGAGTCTGACAATCTCACTGACAATGCTACACCCCCCAATAACCACTTTGAAGGCGGTGAAACTTCTGGAGCTGGAGTCGCCGTAGCTAGGAAAGAGTTGGATGAGGTTGTCGCAGGGTTGACAAGTCAGATGGAAATCTCGACCAATGCTCTGTTGAAGAAGCTTGAAACCGTGCTCGCTCTTCAAGCTGCCACAACAAAAAATACCGCTAGTGCCACCAGTATCAAAGCTGCTCAAACTGCTCATACCGAAATTACAGGTTCTTCTTCTTTAAGCTCGAGTAAAGACAAATCCCATCGAAAGATTGTTGATCCTAATAGGCCTCATCGTGAAGAGGCAAAACCGCTGGCACGCTACCATTCTGAGAAAGCAACCTTCAAAAAGTGCATGCCTCCACCAAAGGGGCATCTCCACAAGAGGGAGGTTCAAGGCCCTAGAATCTGAATCGTGACTATTTGCTTAAGCAAACATCCTATAAGGAGGATGACGTCCACCCTATGGAGCCACACAACAAGGAGGAATGCTTATCATAAATGGTTTGCAAGATCATGGAAAAGAGATTGAAAAAAGATGATAATGAGAAAGAGTGGGAATTTGCTCCTACCAATACCACGCTCAGTGAGAGAATCAAAATGGTCCCATACCCGAAGAATTTAAAACCTTTGATGGTTCATGCTTACAATGGGACTGGTGATCTCAACGTGTTACTGTTCAAGTACGACCAACATATGGACGGGGAACGCGCCACAAACGAGTTGAAATGCCTCTATTTCCCGACCTATCTAGAGGGGGTGGCTTCCCTTTGGTTCACAAAATTACCACCAAAATCTGTGGATGATTTCGCTACTTTAGCCAAGTTGTTTAGAGGACAGTTCAGGCTCCAGGCTACTAAGGTCTGAGATGCTATGGAGCTAAACTAGTTAGAGCAAAGGGCAGGCGAATCGATCAAGGCCTTTTTCATTCAATTCAATGCTGCTACAGTGGAGGTTGGGAATCATGAGTCTCGCTTAGTACTAATGGCTTTAAAGGGAGCCATAAGCAAACAGACTAAATTTGGGCAGTGGATTAAGAAGAAGAAGCCAAGCATGCTTGAGTAGCTATTCGATAAAGCGAAGAGTATATGAGTGTCGAAGATGATCTAGTTTATGCCTTAGATATCCCCGAAAGCAATGCATAACCTGAAAAGAAAGATAATAATGTGCAAGGTGGCTAAAAGAATTCTGGTGGTCAGAAAAGGGGCAACAATGGAAAGGATTACCAGGCTAAAAGAAATTTTGCTTCTTTAAGAAATCTATGCTGGTCCTTTGAATGACACCATAGAAAACATCTTCATGGCGACTAAGGATAACTAGGGATATTCAACGCCAAAGCAAATAAAGGTCAATGATGTTGCAATAAACTCAGGCAGGTTTTGTCGGTTTCATAACCAACCAGGCCACAATACAAATAACTGCAGGCATTTATAGAACCTGATTGAGGAGCTAATAAGGAATATTAGGCTCTAACAATACACGAAGAACCCATAGAGTACTCATGCTGCTCGAGGGAAAGGATCATCGGCGGGACAACTCGGACCTGGAGAGAACACTCCATCCGCTATTATTCCAAGAGCAATCATCAACACAATTTCAGGTGGACCCCACCCAGCCGGAAGAAGTTGGGGAGACATCGTGAAGTACGCTGATGAGATGAAAAATCTTCTGAGAGAAGAAGAATACATGGTCTTGAATAAAGACTTTCTTGCAAAAGTGTTAAAGACTTCAAGGGACGACGTCGTGTTTAGAGATAGAGATTCGGACGGATTGCTAACACCAACGATTGATCCTACGGTTTTTACCATCGATTTGGGTCCAACTTTAGTAAGGAGAGCCTTAGTGGATAGTGGGGCATCTGTCAACGTTCTTTTCATCAATGCGTTCAATAATATGAATCTCTAAATTGATGTTGTAAGAGCTTGCCAGAATAAAATCCATGGGTTCACGAGGCAACGCACTCAGTCGATCGGTGTCATCCACCTACTTGTAGAGCTCAATGAAGGAAAGCAGAAGGTTTCCATGAAGCAAACTTTTATTATAGTCGATGAACTTTATCCTATAATGCCTTCCTCGGGAGACCAGCCCTAGCCGCATTAAGGATAGCAATGGCTCCATGGTGCTTGATCATGAAGTTCCCAACATAGAATGGAATTGGCGTGATTAAAGGTGACCATAAGGCAGCAAGGAAGTGTTATATCGAAGAGCTATATGAAGCTAAGAAGAAGGAGATGAAGAAGGATGTGGGGGCTCCACCCTGCATTCATGACTCCCCCTTATAGCAACTAGGGCGGGACCCCTGTACTGGCGAACACAATGAAGCTCAAGAAGAAATGGACCCAAGGAAAGCCAGCGTGGGGGAGAATAGAGCGGCACCAGTTGAAGCCACAATCCTAATTCCATTACATGACAATGATCCTAATAAAATGTTGAAAATAAGCTCTCAGCTGGGCCTAAAGTTACAAAAAGATTTAACCATGTTTTCAAGAGCGAATTTAAATGTTTTTGATTGGAATCATTTTGATATATGTGGAATTTTATCTGATGTAATTGTACATAAATTGAATATTAATCCAAGTATGACTCTAATAAAACAAAAAACATGAATTCAAGGACCCGAAGATCTATGGCATTAAAGAAAGAGATGGATAGGTTCTCGAGAATAAATTTATACGAGAATCCACATATCTCTATTGGGTCTCTAATCCGGTCCTTGTTAAAAAGTCTAACAACAAATAGAAGGTGTGCATAGATTATTCAGACCTCAATAAGGCATGTCCAAATGATAGTTACCCATTGCCTAGAATCGATCAACTTGTAGATGCGACAACGGGGCATGGACTCTTATCCTTCATGGATGCATACTCTGGATACAACCATATAATGATGTATAAGCCAGGTGAAGAAAACACCAGTTCCATAACAGATAGAGGCTTATATTGGTACAATGTCATGTCGTTCGGACTGAAAAACGCAAGAGCAACATACCAGCGCCTTTTAAATTCCATGTTCAAATCAAAAATTGGGAAAATAATGGAAGTCTACATGGACGATATGCTAGTAAAATCAAAGAAAGCTGATGATCACTTAGAGAACTTAGCAGAAATGTTCCATATCCTCTGGAAATATGGGATGAAGCTAAATCCGCTAAAATGCTCGTTTGGAGTGGCATCAGAAAAGTTCCTCGGGTTCATAGTCAACGCCCGAGGAATTGAAGGAAATCCTTCTCAAGTCATAGCTTTGCAAGAAATGCGATCTCCTAGAATAAAGAGAGAAATTCAAAGCCTAAATAGGAAGGTAGCTGTGCTAAATCGATTTATCTCAAAGGCTACTGATCGGTGCATTCCACTTTTTGATGCTTTGAAAAAAGGAAAGAAAGATTTCCAATGTACTCCTGAGTGCCAAGCAGCCTTCAACATGTTAACTAAGCACATGGAGTCACCATCTATGTTATCAAAGCCCAAAGATGGAGAAGAATTGTTCCTATACTTGGCTGTCTCATCTCACGCTTTAAGCGCTGTTCCTGTTTGGGAGGATGCAAAGGTTCAATGGTTAGTGCATTACATTAGCAAAAGGCATGTAGGGGTAGAACTAAATTATTCCAAGTTAGAAAAGCTTGCTTATTGTCTTCTTATTGCCTCAAAAAAGCTAGGGCCATATTTCTAAGCCCATCCTATCAAGGTGCTTACTGACCAACGGTTAAGGCAAGTTCTTTTCCACCAAGAAACTTTAGGGAGATTGTTGAAATGGAACATAGAGCTCACCCAACATGACATCACTTATCATCCTTGAAGAGCTATTAACGGGCATGCCCTAGCAGATTTTATTTCTGAATTCATGGATAAGGGGAAGAGACAGAAGAGCCAGCAGAGGCCATGGTTGGATGGAAATTGTTTGTTGATGGGTCCATAAATGATAACTGTTCGGGGACACTGATAGTCCTGGAAACTCCTGATGGTCACCCCCTATGCTACGACCAAAGATTAGAATTCCCATCAACCAATAATGAAGCGAGTATGAAGCATTGATCACAAGGTTGAAACTAGCAAGAGAATTGAATCTAAAAACCTTGCAAATTCTCAGTGACTCGCAACTGGTATTATGTTCGATTCGTAAAGAATTCCAGACCAAAGTCGGAAACTTCCAGCTTACCTTTCTAAAGCTTTGGAACTCCTTAACGATCTCTACTACACGATAGCTCATATTCCTGGGGAAGAGAATACAAAGGCAGATTATCTTGCTAAATATTCCAGTTCCCAGATGCGCAGTTACTGGGTTTAATACCTATCGAAGTCCTTTCAACTCCCACTATTGAAGAAGCGGATATCGATTGGATTATGGAGACTGCTGAAGAGCCTATATCCTGGATGACCCTAATCAGGGAATATATCCTTAACGGAATGCTTCCAGAGGAACCAAAAGAGCGGAGGAAAATATTACGCAAATCTCCATTGTACCTTATCCAAGATGGAAGGTTATACAGGCGAGGCTTCTCTATGTCACTGCTGCGATGTGTAACTAGAGAGGAATCTAGAGTAATCTTGGAAGAATTACATGAAGGAGAATGTGGAGGTCATGTAAGTGGTCAAACACTAGCCAAGAAAATTCTGTGTTATGGCTACTTATGGTCCGACGTGAACCTGGATGCAATGACCTATGCTAAGAAGTGTGGTAGATGCCAAAGATTCGCGAGGATTCCAAGAGCACCTCCCACAGAACTGACTCAAATGGTCAACCCATGGCCATTTGTTGTCTTGGGAACAGATTTAATAGGAGCATTACCAATAGCTAATTCAAGTATGCAATAGTAGTTGTTGACTATTTCACCAAATAGGCTGAAGCTGAGCCACTGGCTACTAGTACATAAAAAAAGGTGATCAATTTTGTCCTAAAGAACATCATCTGCAGATTCGGGGTAACACAAAAAATAGTCACTGATAATAGAACCCAGTTTGAAAGCAATGAATTCTTAGATTTCTGTGCAAAATACAAAATTAAGAAGATTTTTGCAGTTGTTGCTCATCCGCAGGCCAACGGGAAAGTCGAAGCAATCAATAAGATCTTAAATTCTACCATCAAGAAATGTCTCGAGAAAGCTAAAGGTGATTGGGTAGATGAGCTTCCCCTTACACTATGGGCATATCGTACAACTCATAAAACTGCGATTGGGCACACTCCATTCTCACTTGCATTTGGATTTGAGGCTATGATCCTGGTAGAGCTGGAAGTTCCCACTCACCGTTGAATCCACTTTAACCAAGAAGAGAATCAGAAGTTGCAGCTTGAAACGCTTGATTTGCTCAAAGAAAAGAGGAGGGAAGAAGAACTCAGGATTAGTGCTCACCAATGGAGGATAGCCAGACATTTTAATTCTAAAGTCAAACAGAGAACCTTCGAGATTGGGGACCTTATTCTGAAGAAAATCATGATAGGAGATGGAGTATTCGGACCCAATTGGGAAGGACCATGTATTATAATCCAAAAATTCTCACTCCTTCTTGCTGAAGACGATGGATGGGATCCCACTTCCTGGAGCCTGGAATAGCATACACCTCCGTTGTTACTTTGCTTAATATTTCTTACACACATCTTATAGAAGTTGTAAACGCCATGCATTGTAAATGCCATGCAAGTGTTGTCGTAAATTTTATATATATTAATGGAAGAAACTGCCATGTTTGCTTAAATTGTACATTTGAAAATTTTGTTAATTGTTTACCAGTTGCTAAAAATCCATTTTGATTGCAGGTCCCTACAAGAATGTCAATGCATCCATAACCCAGTAAAGCCTGGTGACCGTTATAGCACATCCCGATTGGGACAGCTCAAGCGCCTATTGCTCAAAACATCATTCGCAACAGACACGAAGGTGTGGAGCATAGCCTTGCAAATAAGGGACACCAGGAGCTGAACGGTCAAATGATGCAGCGTTCAGACTACAAATGTAACACCCGGTGAATTCTATAACGTTAAGCTTCACAAATTAAAGTGTAATTGATTCTATATGAAAGAAATAAGGGAGATAGGTTACGCCATTGCGTTCGTCTCGGAATTCTGCTTGAGATAGAGTCCGAGTTTGCGGGAATCGGACTCCGTATGAAGGAGTTATGGCCTTCGGAAGTTTCAGAATAAAAATTTAAATTCAAACAGCTTAGTTTAAAATTCAAAATTCGAATTTCAGGTTCAAACTGGGCTGGGCGGGAAAATTCTCGCCTAAATACCAGGTCGACCAAGGGTCGACCATGGTGTCAACCTGGTCAACCCAGGTCGACTATAGTGTCGACCTGGTCCCCCCTAGGTCGACCATGGTTTCGACCTGCCTGGTCGACTTGGCTGGCTAGGTCTGGCTCTGACTCGAATTTCTGTGGCCCTGTGTGTCACTAAGGCTGACGTGTCCCCTCTTGATTGGCTCTTTGAACTTTGTATGGCCTAGATTCCTCCTGTCTTCATCTGATGGCTCAAAACAAATTAAAAATCTATAAATACACCCTAAGTCTCAACTGAAAATTCACACAAAAAAATAAGAAAAGAGTCGTCATGCTGCTAGGGAGGAATTGAACATAGCCGTCAAGAGAGAAAAGCCTAGAGACGAATCAAATTAAGAAGAAGTTTAAAGTTTAATCAAATTAATCAACGCAACGTTAGTCTACCCAAAGGAGCGCATCTCAATTTCAGAATTCAGAATCCAGAATTCAAGATTTTGCATTCGTTGTAAGTATAGTAACCTTTTAGAATACGAATAAAAATGTAATGTGATTCGATGTGAATGAAAATAGAATTGTGTTATTGTATTGTATAAAAATTCTATGTATTGTGATGGTTCTACCATGATTTGTGTATTGACGCTTGTGGCATAAATTGATTGATGCAAGCTTATTGAACAATTGTATATGAAAACAATGGCACTTGCAAGTTTGTGGCAAAAATTAGAAATTGATCCCTTTATGTATATGTCGATGACATGGACTATGTATATTCCCTTAGTCTAAATTAGAATTTATGTAAACATGTTCTAGATTTGAAACCTTTTATACCTACGTGACCCAAAACCTATGATATCATTTTCATGTCCATTTGCAAGTATAATTGGATCTATGTTAAGCAGCGTTTGGGTTTCATAAATTATGCAAGTTTGTGTTTATTTGCAAGTATAATTGGATCTAGGTTAAGTATCGTTTGTGTTTCATAAACTATGCAAGTTCATGTTGAAATAGGCAATGTGATTAGATGCTATAATTGGACATTTTGGTGAATATACAACATGCTAGTTTTGTGTTTGACATTATGCCAAGTTAAACATGTTTAAACACAAGTTTGTATTAGCCTAAACTGTGCCATTTCATATGTCACCTACTTAGTTATACTTTGATTTGAATGCAAGTTCACATGACCCATCATTTATGTTAGTATTGCTAAATTGCAAGTTCATGCGCCACACACCCTTATATGTTGTAAAATATTACATGTTCTTGATTTCCCCTTTTTTTACGCTTATAAAGTTGGGCTGAATTGTGTAGAGCCCAACATTTGTTATAACGTTGCAGACATATAAACGGGGGTAATAACATTGGGTGTAAAACATGAAAATATATGTTGGCATGTTTGGCACATGCCAATGACAATGACATTTAAGCGGTATGAATTGATATACCTAAGCATAAAAGATATGACATTTACATATATAATTGAGAAGTAATAAAATATGTAAATTTAGAAAACACGATATGCTTAACGCGAGGTTGGATTGAGTTGTGATGTAAACCTGCCCAGAACCGCCCGGCTGTCCAATAGTCACAACAATACCTATCCAATGTGGGTGGTTAATCATTGAGCCCAATAATGACCCGAGGTTAGACAGAGCTACGGTGTAAACCTGCCCGGAACCGACCGGCATATCCAGTAACCGTAGCAATACCTTTCTAATGTGAGTGGTCAGGTGCTCCTAAGAGGCTAAGAACAGATGGTAGGGTTAAATCAACTATAACACTTAACCAAATTCAACATGTTAACAAGGATTGATGGGTGGGGTTAGGTAAATACAGACACTTAACCACTTAACATGTTTGACTAGAAAATCCTGGTAACGAGGGCCCGTTTTAGTAGTAACCCAAGTTAGGTATCAACGGTACCCTGAAACTAGGCAGGGTGGGGCACGATTACTGGGCTTATTATAAGCGGTCAAACGACGGCGGTGGGTGCACAGTGCAGGTCTAACGGGGTGCGGGCGTGCACACACTCTGGAGCAGACAGCCAGGGCACTGGGGACACCAGTAGTATAACCTATGCCTTCTAGAATTTGTGTCGGGGCCGCCACCATGGGTCTTGTTACACCCCAGGTGGGACCAGCATAGGTATCTACAATTCTTAGGGGCCGTATGACACATGTTAATGCGAGTAGGAGCCGATCTTTTAATAGGAATGGGGATTAATTCACCCTCAACATGGGGTGCCAATTGGAATAAAACTCAAGTAGGTGCAGAGATATAGTATCGGTGCGATAGTACATTCGACACTCCCTTAGCTTATGACACCATCCTATTTTCAGTATATATCTATCTTGCCCTTTTCTTATTCATATACTGAAGAGTTACTAGATTTACTCAGGCTTTATGTCTGACCCTATTTTCTTTTCGTCTACTTTTCTTTCGTCCCCCCAAGGTCTACAGGGAGGAAACAGCTCAGCTCAGTCAGGCTCTTTACAAGCTCCAAGAACGTAGATGTATGATTTGGATCTCTTTTGCTCGGATTATGGCTTTGGATATCACTTTGGGGATTTTTGTCACTTTATTTATGTTTTATGCTTCTTTAATAATCAAGACAATTATGAGGTTGTAATGATGGAAGTATTTTGAGACAATTGTGTAATGTTATGTTTTGAACACGTATTGATGAAATAAAAGTCTGTTTGGTTTCCGCTGTTTAAAAAATGTGTATTTATATATGTCTTGAGTTTGTCTGTGGCTTTTAATTATAAACCTCCACCAAAATTAAGGCATTCCCTTTGTGAGTGACCTTAACGGAGGTGGGGTGTTTCACTTGGTATCAGAGCATAGGTTTACCAGATAAGATAAAAGTTTTTGAAATTGTTTTCAAAAAGAAAGTTTAAAGAAGCATTTTTCAAAAAAAAGAAGTGTTAGGTTTATAAAAAGACAAAATCCCCCAAAGCCATGTGCCCTATCTATCTCTCTCTATCCTTCGTTTTGAATTTTTCCTTTCTGTTTCAGCATGTATGGAGACCTTAACCTCCCGGAAGGACTGCCGATTCCCGGCTGGTTTAGGAGGTACTTAGAAGTAAGGGCCAATGGCGTGGGCCCTGTAGACATCCCTCCTCCAGTGGCCGCGGTTCCTCCTCCTCCTCTACCTCCTCGTGGAAATGCCTTCGCAAAAAACATGTAGAGACTTTAAGGCTATGGGTGGAAAGGACTTTTATGGAACAGAGTCCTTTGTAGGGGCAAGAAACTGGCTAAAGGAGACTGAGGATCTGTTTGTCATCTTTGGAGTGGATGACAGGTAAAAGATACAATTAGTGGTATGGTTGCTTCAGGACGAAGCTTCCTATTGGTGAGAAGTTACCAATGCTCAGCTTGTGGTGGAAACATGGGAGGATTTCAAGACAAGGTTTGAGATGAAATTCCTCTCCCGAGCAGAAAGAAGCCTGCAAATGGAGAAGTTTCTAACTCTAAAACAGGGAAGCATGATGATCAGGGAATATGTTAATCAATTTAATTAGCTGGCCAGATTTGGGCTAGACTTATTAAACACCCAACACAAGAAGTCACTTCGCTTCGTCAAGGGTTTGAATGAGCCTCTACACAGCCTTGCTATGACCCATGTATCCACGGGAGCGACTTATGAAAGCTTGGTGGACATGGCGTTGCTACACGAAGAAGACCACGGCAAGAAAGAAACTAAGGGGAAGAGAAGAAAGAGGGTCTACAAGAAAAGAAAACAGACTTCAAGAAAGGAGGGAAGAACAATAAGCCCCGTGAGAAGAGAAGGTGCAATTTTTGTGGCATTGTGGGCCATATATCAAAAGACTGTCGAAAAAGAAAGGCGAAGATGGGTGGTTGCTTTCATTGTGGAGAGACTGGGCACCAAGCTAAGGACTACCCAAAGAAGAAAGGGCAGGGACAGAAAGCCGGATCCACTTCAAGGGGTCAGGTTCATGCGCTAGTGGCACCTCAGCAGGAACGAGGTAGTAATATTTCTGTAGAAAGTGTAGTCGATCTTTATGATCATCCAGTTTGCACACTTTTTGACTATGGCGCATCACACTCTTTTATTTCATCTGCCTTAGTAGAATCTCTACATCTAGACACTAGTATGGTAGAAGATCCCTTAGTGTTTCAAATCCGATTGGGGGCTCCGCTTACTTGTCAATGGTTTGTTTGGGTTTGAAAATCTCTATCCTCAGCGTTGAGTTTAGTTGTAATGCCTT
The DNA here is from genome assembly GCA_030737875.1 of Allium sativum. Taxonomy (NCBI): domain Eukaryota; kingdom Viridiplantae; phylum Streptophyta; class Magnoliopsida; order Asparagales; family Amaryllidaceae; genus Allium; species Allium sativum. The sequence goes on along the minus strand of CM060912.1, from coordinate 99,146,908 downwards.
TTTCTTGGGCTTCTCGGGATATGGTTTGATCTTAGGCATGGATTGGTTATCCAGTAATAGTGCCATTCTTGATTGTGAGAAAAGAGTAGTTAGACTCTTAACTCGGCTTGGTAACACTCTAGAAATTTCTTGCAATCCCTTGAATGCTGTTATGCTTAGTTATCTAGAGTCTCTTGATGCCTCTGATGAGAATTTGCAATCAGTAAGAGTAGTCCAGGAATATCCGGATGTCTCTGAGGAGGTGAAAGGCTTACCTACGAAGCGGGAAATAGACTTTCGCATATATCTTGTGGATAACGCAAAGCCTGTAGCTTTACCTGTTAGACACATGGCTCCAAGGGAGAGAAAGGAGCTCAGTAAGAAGATTAAAGAACTTCTCGAAAAGGGGTTCATTAAATGGAGCATTTCGGAATGGAGTGCTCCAGTGTTGTTCGCAACCAAAGCGGACGGTTCGCTTCGCCTTTGCGTCGACTATAGGGAGTTAAACAAATTGACCAAGAAAAACATAGGCACCCTCTTCCCCGAATCGACGATTTGTTTGATCAGCTTGTAGGTGCGACGGTCCTCTCCCAACTTGATCTGGTAACTGGGTTCCATCAGCTAAGAGTAGCTGAAGATAGCATTGATAAGACAGCGTTCAGAACCCCAGAAGGTTTCTTCGAGTGGCTTGTCATGCCTTTCGGCTTGACAAACGCACCCGCTTATTTCATAGACCTAATGAGCAGGGTGTTCAGAGAATTCCTCAACGAATTTGTGGTTGTCTTCGTAGATGATATCTTAATCTTCTCAAAGAATGAGGAAGAGCATGCTCAGCATCTGAAAGAAATCATGGAAGCTGTCTGATCCCATCAACTAAAAGCCAAATTCTCCAAGTGTCACTTCTAGAGAAAAGAAGTAAGATTTCTGGGGCATATAGTGTCCAAAGATGGGTTGGCCGTGGAGCCCGCGAAAGTGGTGGCAGTGCAAGATTATAAGACACCAAGAAATGCAACTGAAGTTCAAAGCTTTCTTGGGCTAGCCGGTTTTTACTGAAAGTTTATTAGGGATTTCGCGAAAATCTCAGCCCCACTCACAAGGCTAACAAAGAAGAATCTGGCGTTCACTTGGGATTTGGATTGCGAGTTTGCTTTCCAACGATTAAAAAGGGCTCTCACAACAGCCCCAGTTCTGACTTTGCCAGATGGAAGCAAAATGTTCACAGTATACATGGATGCATGTGGAACGGGACTAGGCGATGTTCTAATGCAAGAAGGAAGGGTAGTAGCTTATAGTGGAAGACAATTGAAAGTTCATGAAAAGAACTACCCAACCCACGATCTTTGAGTTAGCCGCCATCGTCTTTGTGCTTAAGTCTTGGCGCCATTATCTCCTAGGTGAGAAGTTCGAATTATACACTGACCATAAATCATTGAAATATCTCTTCTCGCAGAAGGATCTTAACTTGAGGCAGCAAAGATGGATGGAGTTTCTTGCCTCGTATGACTTTGTAATTTCCCATACTCCCGGCAAAGGCAACGTAGTAGCAGACGCGTTGAGCCGAAAGAAACTGACCTTAAGCCCCCTCTTCGTAGAGAGGCAAAGCTTGGAGTATATAGCCAGTTTTAACTTTAGGCCCTCCTCAGATTTTGTACCAGGTTTGCTAGCTTCTCTCGAAGTACGCCCTACTCTCTTGGATTCAGTAAGGACTGCACAACGTGAAGACACTCAGCTTGTTGATGTGATTGATAGACTTATTAGGGGTGAGACTTCTAGTCACGTCAGTAGGTACGCCATCAATGATAAGGGTTGGCTGAGGCGAGATGGAAGAATTTGCGTCCCACAAGCAAGGGAGTTGACAAAGAAGGTTCTCGAGGAAGCGCATCATTCCAAGATGACTATACACCCTGGCGGTGATAAGATGTACAAGGATATAAAAAGGACTTTCTTTTGGAGCAGCATGAAGCAAGACATGGCAGATTTTACTTCTAAGTGCATGACCTGCCAATGGGTCAAGGCAGAACAGAAGAAACCTGGAGGACTACTTCACCATTTAGAGGTCCCACAGTGGAAGTGGGATAGAATTTCAATGGACTTCATTGATGGACTACCTATGTCGAGAAGAGGCAATACTAGCATTTCAGTAATAGTGGATAGGCTTACTAAGAGCGCCCACTTCATACCTATCAAGAGTAGAAGAACTGCCTCATCTCTAGCATCTCTTTATCTCAAGGAAATAGTTCGACTCCATGGGATACCCTCCAGCATTGTTAGTGACCGAGACCCTATCTTCACAAGCAAGTTTTGGCGGAGTCTGCAAGAAGCTGTAGGCACACAGTTATGTTTGAGCACGACCTATCACCCCCAAACTGATGGCCAGACGGAAAGGGTGAATAGGGTTTTAGAGGATCTTTTGAGACTTTGCGTTCTTGACTTTGGGGGGACGTGGGAGGATCACCTTCCTTTAGTGGAATTTTCCTACAACAACAGCTACCATCGGTATGGCACCCTTCGAAGCCTTGTATGGAAGACCATGCAAATCACCAACTTGTTGGTGGGAGTCTACGGATAAGCTTATACTTGGGCCAGACATGATTCGAGAGACTTCGGAGAAAGTGGACTTGATACGTAGGAGGATGAAGACTGCCCAAGACAGACAGAAATCCTACGCCGACAAAAGAAGGACCGACCTTGAGTTTGAGGTTGGGGACAGGGTTTTCCTTAAGGTATCACCTTTAAGGAACGCCGTTCATTTTGGATCCGTAGGAAAGCTAGCGTGAGGATTTGTAGGACTGTTTCCTATCATCGAGAAGGTTGGGAAGATGGCCTATAGATTAGAGCTTCCCGAGGGACAGGCTGGAGTTCACAACGTCTTTCATGTTTCTCACCTCCGGAAGCGTTTGCATGAGTATGCGGAAGTGGTGGAACCTAGCATTCTAGAAGAAGCCGAAGTGGAACGTGAAGCAACTGTGAGGAGAGTTCCAACCCGCATCTTAGGAACTGAAGTGAAAAAGCTACGCAACCGCGAAGTCAAACTCGTTAAAGTTCAGTGGAGCGACGCCGAGGAAGACGCAACTTAGGAAACTGAGGACAGAATACGCGCTACCTACCCTCTTCATTTTTAGGATACATCTTTGATCTCTCTTTTTCCTTAAGTTATGCCTTATCTATCTTTTTAGGTATATCTCCTCGGTCCTTTTCCTAACTCCTTAGGTAGAAAACAAATGGATGCAAACATGTATTTGAAAACATGTTATGGATGATGGCTGCCAATGGTTGCTAGTGATTGCTAGTGGTTGCTCGTGGATGCATATACACACACCCTAGGTTATAGATCGGCTCAGTCACTTCATATTGCATATGCATATATATGTATTCTCATTTGTATATGGTTGAAACTTGATATGCTGTCATATGGTCGTCGCATTTGTATGAATAGTTGTGCACTCATGTAGAATTATGATTAAGAAAATTTTGCATACATAATGGATTCATGACACTTACATGATTCACATTAAGGAGGTCAACTGAATTAGTAGACCGCCTGATTTCTGCATTAGATAAGGACATGTACACACACTATGCATATGATCATGAAGCATTAGAAGTCTTTTAAGGACAGTGGATGCCTGTGTTTGTTGGTTGAGTAGATGGACTGTTGGATGGTAGGATATAAATTCTTCCGAACTTGAAGATTTCGAGGACGAAATCCTTTTAAGGGGGGAGAATGTGACACCCCGTGAATTCTATAATGTTAAGCCCCACAAATTAAAGTGTAATTAATTCTAAATGAAAGAATTAATGGAAATGGGTTATGCCATTGCGTTTATCTCGGAATTCTGCTTGAGATAGAGTCCGAGTTTGCATGAATCGGACTCCGTATGAAGGAGTTATGGCCTTCGGAAGTTTCAGAATAAAAATTTAAATTCAAACAGCTCAGTTTAAAATTCAAAATTCGAATTTCAGGTTCAAATTGGGCTGGGCAGGAAAATTCCCGCCCAGAGACCAGGTCGACCATAGGGTCGACCACGGTGTCGACCTGGTCAACCCAGGTCGACTATAGTGTCGACCTGGTCCCCCCCAGGTCGACCATAGTGTCGACCTGGGTGTCGACCTACCTGGTCGACCTGGCTGGCTAGGTCTGGCTCTGGCTCGAATTTTTGTGGCCCTGTGTGTCACCTCTTGATTGGCTCTTTGAACTTTATATGGCCTAGATTCCTCCTGTCTTTATCTGACGGCTCAAAACAAATTAAAAATCTATAAATACACCCTAAGTCTCAACTGAAAATTCACACAAAAAAATAAGAAAGGAGTCGTCATGTTGCTAGGGAGGAATTGAACATAGCCGTCAAGAGAGAAAAGCCTAGAGACGAATCAAATTAAGAAGAAGTTTAAAGTTTAATCAAATTAATCAACGCAACGTTAGTCTACCCAAAGGAGCGCATCTCAATTTCAGAATTCAGAATCCAGAATTCAAGATTTTGCATTCGTTGTAAGTATAGTGACCTTTCAGAATATGAATAAAAACTGTGATGTGATTCGATCTGAATGAAAATAGAATTGTGTTATTGTATTGTACAAAAATTCTATGTATTGTGATGGTTCTACCATGACTTGTGTATTGATGTTTGTGGCATAAATTGATTGATGCAAGCCTATTGAACAATTGTATATGAAAACAATGGCACTTGCAAGTTTGTGGCAAAAATTAGAAATTGATCCCTTTATGTATGTGTCGATGGCATGGACTATGTACATTCCCTTAGTCTAAATTAGAATTTATGTAAACATGTTCTAGATTTGAAACCTTTTATACCTACATGACCCAAAACCTATGATATCATTTTCATGTCTATTTGCAAGTATAATTGGATCTATGTTAAGCATCGTTTGGATTTCATAAATTATGCAAGTTCATGTTTATTTGCATGTATAATTGGATCTAGATTAAGTATCGTTGGGTTTCATAAACTATGCAAGTTCATGTTGAAATAGGCTATGTGATTAGATGCTATAATTGGACATTTTGGTGAATATACAACATGCTAGTTTTGTGTTTGACATTATGCCAAGTTAAACATGTTTAAAAACAAGTTTGTAAATGCCATTTCATATGTCACCTACTTAGTTATACTTTGATTTGAATGCAAGTTCACATGACCCATCATTTATGTTAGTATCGTTGAATTGCAAGTTCATGCGCCACACACCCTTATATGTTGTAAAATATTACATGTTCTTGATTTCCCCTTTTCTTACACTTATAAAGTTGGGCTGAATTGTGTCGAGCCCAACATTTGTTATAACGTTGCGGACATATAAATGGGGGTAATAACGTTGGGTGTAAAACATGAAAATATATGTTGGCATGTTTGGCACATGCCAATGACAATGACATTTAAGCGGTATGAATTGATATGCCTAAGCATAAAAGATATGACATTTACATATATAATTGAGAAGTAATAAAATATGTAAATTTAGAAAACACGATATACTTAACCCGAGGTTGGATTGAGTTGTGATGTAAACCTGCCCAGAACCGCCCGGCTGTCCAGTAGTCACAACAATACCTATCCAATGTGGGTGGTTAAGCATTGAGCCCAATAATGACCCGAGGTTAGACTAAGCTACGGTGTAAACCTGCCCGGAACCGACCGGCATATCCAGTAACTGTAGCAATACCTGTCTAATGTGAGTGGTCAGGTGCTCCTAAGAGGCTAAGAACAGATGGTAGGGTTAAGCCAACTATAACACTTAACCAAATTCCACATGTTAACAAGGATTGATGGGTGGAGTTATGTAAATACAGACACTTAACCACTTAACATGTTTGACTAGAAAATCCCGGTAATGAGGGACCCGTTTCAGCAGTAACCCAAGATAGGTATCAATAGTACCCTGAAACTAGGCAGGGTGGGGCACGATTACTGGGCTGATTGTAAGCGGTCAAACGACGGCGGTGGGTGCACAGTGCAGGTCTAACGGGGTGCGGGCGTGCACACACTCCGGAGTAGACAACCAGGGCACTGGGGACACCAGTAGTATAACCTTTGCCTTCTAGAATTTGTGTCGGGGCCGCCACCATGGGTCTTGATACGCCCCATGGTGGGACCAGCATAGGTATCTACAATTCTTGGGGGCCGTATAACACATGTTAACGCGAGTAGGAGCTGATCTTTTAATAAGAATGGGGATCACTTCACCCTTAACATGGGGTACCAGTTGGAATAAAATCAAGTAGGTGCAGAGATATAGTATCGGTGCAATAGTACATTCGACACTCCCTTTGCTTGTGACACCATCCTATTTTCAGTATATATCTATCTTGCCCTTTTCTCATTCATATACTGAAGAGTAACTAAATTTACTCAGGCTTTATGTCTGATCCTATTTTCTTTTCGTCTTCTTTTCTTTCGTTCCCCCCCAGGTCCATAGGGAGGAAACAGCTCAGCTCAGTCAGGCTCTTTACAAGCTCCAAGAACGTAGATGTATGATTTGGATCTCTTTTGCTCGGATTATGGCTTTGGATATCACTTTGGGGATTTTTGTCACTTTATTTATGTTTTATGCTTCTTTAATAATCAAGTTAGTTATGAGGTTGTAATGATGGAAGTATTTTGAGACAATTATGGAATGTTATGTTTTGAACACGTATTGATGAAATAAAAGTCTGTTTGGTTTCCGCTGTTTAAAATATGTGTATTTATATCTGTCTTGAGTTTATCTGTGGCTTTTACTTATAAACCTCCACCAAAATTAAGGCATTCCCTTTGTGAGTGACCTTAACGGAGGTTGGGTGTTACAACAAACGAAGTTGTAAGTTTCACCATAGGAGCACCTTCTTAATTGCAAGGTCTAGGACCCTAGTCAAATAGTGATAAAACCCAATAAATAAACTAGTGTCCGCCCCATGAAACGATGCAATCCCAAACAACAAACCTCCCCAAGGGGAACCTAGTCGATCGTCTGTTTTAAGAAATACTTGACCTGATTATGACTTATACTGGACAAAAGACCTCTTCGGGGGCATCCGATTAGATTTGAGTCTTCCAAATTCGGTTATTGAAGGATTCTAGAAGATCTCTTTGGGTGCATCTGACCATAAGCCGGGTCTTCCAAGTTCGGTTCGTGGCGGACTCAAAAGTCCTCTTTGAGGGCATCTAACCATAAGCCGGGTCTTCCAAATTCGGTTAGTGGCGGATTCTAGCTCTTTGGGGGCATTCAACCATATGTCAGGTCTTCCGAATTCGGTTAGTGGCGGACTCGGAAGACCTCTTCGGGGGCATCAGACCATAAGTCGGGTCTTCCAAATTCGATTAGTGGCAGACTCAAAAGACCTTTTCAAAGGCATCCAACAAATTCGACAAGCTTCTGGATTATTCAGTCACAACGAATAACGGATTTAAAAGACCTTTTCGGAGGCAAAAAATCAAAGACCTCCCCTGGGGCGTATATTCAAATCAATCTAATCTCCGAAAGGCCTGAACTGCCAGGTTAACAAGAAACATGATTGAATATATTAAAAATATAAGGCCCCTAAAGCAGGGGCAAAAAAAAAATATTCCTCTTCATTAAAGGGTCTGAGCCTCGGTCGATCACACCAAGCCTATAAAAGCCCGTGATGAACTTTGTTATGGGGGCATCACCATTGCATTAAGATAAATCAATAATGCTCATTAAAGCACGCCATAGGTTCGTCAAAACTTTACACCAAACCGAAAGGCTCAGGACTGGCAAGGGCTACTTCGATCAACATAATTGAATCCCTTGAAATGGCGAAGGCAAGATCAAGGACTTCAATACAGTGGTAAACATAAAAAGTGATTATTCACGGAAAAGAAGTCTTGAATATCGTCCCAGTCAAAATTAAAAGAATTCAATAAAATTGATCAAGTAGACCCAACTAGTAATGATTTGTGGCTACAACTGAAAAATCATTATACGTACCACAAGGTCATTATAATACCAGGAATTGCGCCAACAGAAGGACTTGTAATATGGAAAATTTGTGTTGTAAGCATGTCAAGAAACAAGTGCAGGATCCAAACAAGAAAGTACGATAAAGCTAAAATAAAATCTTGAGTACAACAAAACAAAGCATTGTTTCACACCACCAAGACAACATAAGTTGGATACAAAGCCAAATCACAGAGTCATAATTCAAGTGCAAAAGTTTCAGTTGCAAAGTAACATAGAGTAGTAAGCGGTTAACAGGGGTATCGATAGGGTATTGTGGGTTAGAAGCCTCAACATTAGCAGGAAGTTTAATTTGAGTTTGAGAATCCGAACCCTCAATACTGGGAAAGCTTGTAGAAGCATCGGCAGTAGCTACTCTTTCCTCGGAGGATTTGGTTCGCTTTTCCATAAGTTATCTCTTGCCTTCATCCAGGCTTCATTGGACTTTTGGTCTAAGAGATCTTCAATAAGATCGTCTTCACTACGGTCACCATCATTGATCTCAAGTATCCGCTCCCAGGCAAGAGCCAATGTAGTTGAGAAGGTATCTCCTAAATAATGCAAACTTCCTTGGCTCATGACGGTAAAAACATAAAATCTGAGTAGATCAGCGGCGGAATCATCCGTAGCCTTCTTAAGAGCTTCTTCAGTAGTTACTTTATCCCTCTCGAGAGCTTTAGCTTTAGCCATTAATGTGGAATTGGAAGTCTTTAAAGAAGCGTTAGCTTCACGGAGATGGGCAAATTCATCCCATTACTGCTTAGAGAAATCCTTTTCCATAGACAATATAACTTTGTCATTATGTTTGGCAGTGTGAGCTTCCTTTTCTCTTTGCTTGGCAGCAACGAGTTCTTCTTTAATTCTCTTGTTCTCAGCATCTAGCCCCTCCAGTTCTACGTTCATTTTTGTAAGGGTCACAATAATAACTTCCTTGGAATCTAGAACCTCTTCCTACTTAGCTCTGTTGCTTTCAAAAGCAGCAATCTTGGCAAGATTAGCGTCATTACGCTTTTGAAAATCATCGCCGAATTTATGCAATCTGCTCAACTGTTTCTTAGCATGGTCCTTGACAATACCCCTCTTCATGTCAAGCTGACTTTTAGCAGTGTCAAGTTGGGTATGCATTTGACTTATTAAGGTATCTATTTCTTTGGCAATGTCCTTGGCATTAGTTGGATTTACCCAACAATCAAAAAGTAATCCCTTCAAATTCCAACCCTTGAATCGCCCAGCAAGAGAAGTGTTTGCTAGTTCAGGTACATAGCAAGGCTTTTGAATAATTTATGAATATCGGCTGGAGGACTAGGAGGGATAGAAGATAGGATTGGTCGGGTTACGATAGGAAGCTTGTCCACCCAAGGGCGTTCGCGAGAACCATCCTTTTCCTGGTCATCTTTGCCTCACTTCTTTCCACAACTTTCTTTATCATGAACATCATCGTATTCAAGTACGTCGTCTCCTCTCCTCCTGATCTTCCTTATACTTCATCCGCCTCTGCTCATCAAACAATTCATGCTCAGATACTTACTGAGGCATGCGAGAGGATTGCAGACCCTAATAATGGTGAGATTGCTGGGAATGTCACGATTGTCGTGGGTGATAAGGTGCCAAGAGATTCTTTGTGTTGAATGCGGTGCTTTTTTGCCAAAAATCCAGCAAATGTCGATGCATCTCTGAAACTGAGATAGGATGGTACAAGTTTTTTGTACTTAAGCCGAAGAGTCCTAGGGCAAACCATAAAGGTTATAGGGAAATTTAAGAAGTGTATGTGTTTTAGGAATATTTTCTAAAATGCATCTGTTAACAAACCAATCTTTTTAGCTAGTTCTAGAGAAATTCCTAGAGATGTAAGAAATTTTCCTGGTCGAGAGACAGGAGCATCCATTATAGTAGTTCCTGTAATTTTTGTTTGATGTTTAAGTGATTAGGTAACGTTATCACCCTGGCTAAGATACTTAGCTGAATTAAGGTCACATAAACCCTCAAAGGTACCTGTAGAGCTTTCCTTTGAAATATTTTGAACTAGAGGGTCCTTAACCAGCACCTCAACATTTGGATCAACTTCTAGAGTAGTTTCACCTTTCGTGACATGCTCGGTTTTGTGTACAGGGTCCAAAATGGTGCCCTCTCTCACTATGTTCATAAGAAGTTGAGAGGACTTTACGTTCACGCTGATTAAATGATTCTTCCTAAGTGGGATTCAACTTAGAATTAGAAGGTGACTCATTGCCACTCACGGACTCAGAACACTTTTTCAATGAAGAATTATCAGTATGTCCTTCTACTGCATTATCATCGCCAGAAGTACCAACATTCGGTTCCATGGGTTTAAGTTTGGGAGCTGGAGGTGTTCCTTTTGAATAGAATTTCCTAGAAAAATGGAGTAATACGTGCTTGCGAAGAGAGTCTTATGTTACCACATACTTTCTGGATCTATCTAGTAAACCGACATCATGAATAGATTCGTAAAGTGCTTGTAAAGGGCACCATCTTTATCTTTAATATGAGCCCGGAGAATTGAAAAAATAAAAGAATATAGAGTTCAACGATTGGGGTCAAGGGAAGGAGTAATGTGAATTTTCGTAAGAAATAATATTTACCACCTTTGGTCTTGTTCCCGTGAAAGGCTTCAGGGCATCGAACGAAGAAAAATTAATTTAAGAACGCTGAAACGCTGTCCGATAAGTTATGAATAAGTTTTTGATTCCGAGAACCTTCAGCATGCGTGAGAGGAGTTGCTTTCCTAACTTCAAATAAGCATAAGTAACGAATCTTTTGGAAAGTAGGCTCGCGCCCTTCTTTTTTCATAGCAAGAATACAAAGCCCTTATAGGACGATGTAACCATTAGGGTGGAGCTGAAAGGGAGCGAGGGATAGATGATAAAAATAATAATTCTAAGAAAGGGTTGAACGGAGGAATAGCATCATTTGCTAGCATGTGTTGATTCACATCTACATCTCCAGCCGAGGGTCTGTCCGCGAATACACCTTCTTTCGGTAATACCGCATCTGTAATAGGAATTCCATATTTTACACATAACTGTTCGAATTGATCTTGATTTAAAGAAGTGGACTTCCTTTCTTGATTCCTGGCACTAATGAGTCGGATCTCTGGAAATAGTTATGCAGGGACTTGTCCAGAAGCTGTAGTTGTCATGGTTTCAGGGGTAGGAGAAGAGGTTCCTTGGGTTTGAGAGCAAGAGTTCTTCCTAGTAGTCATTCTACACAAGGGTATTCGTTCATGAACATTTCATGAAAAAATTCTTAGTTTGTAAAGAGAAGCCTTGGATTATTCAATTTCTGGAATACTCAAAAGTTGCTTAGTAATCTAGTTTTAAGATCCTATGTCGGCATAACTCGTAAGTTGTTTAAGACTTGAGCCGTTGTAAGACTTAAGCCATTCAGTTCTTAACTCGCAGTAGAGCTCAAGTCGCGGCAAGGCCTAAGTCGTAATAAGATTTAATATTCAAGAGTTATACCGTGGTATGACTCAAGTCGCTAAATGATTTATGTTGTAAATTGACCTAGGTTTTTGATGACTTGAGACAATGGAGACTTAAGTTGTTCAGCACTAAAGTCGCCCAGACTCAAGTTGATGCGCACATAAGTCGTTTAACACTTAAGCCGTTCGGACTTAAGTCGTCACAAACTCAGGTCATTAGAAAGGCTTAAGTCGTTTAGGTTTGAAGCCGTCTTACAGTTAATGTTGCATGGCGATATGGTCAACAAGTTGTAACTAGGATTTAAGTCAACAAAGAGTCAAGTCGTCCATGCGACATGGCACCTTATATGACTTAAGTCACAACAACGACTTGACAATTCAGGTCACCACAACGGTATGGAGTTTCAAGGTTATTTCAAAAGCTTGGGATCATAGTGATCAAACAGACACAATACAAAGCATAACGCTTATCCGATTCAAGATGGTACAAAAGAGTTTTCTACGTAAAATCAAATCACACTATTGAAAGTTCAACATAATGAAAACTTAAAGTGAGTTTCAGGTAGCAGTTCATGCACAAAGTTATGAGATATCTATCCAGGAAAAAAACATGTAATCGACCTAAAGCTATATTTGCAAGTTGAAACAAGGTCGTTTTAGACTTAAGTTATTATACGATATGAAAGTTCACTTTGTTTCTACGGTTTGGGGAGTTGGGCGAATATTTTGACTTGACGACTTAACTCATTCTATGGCATGGATATATGAGTTGCATCAGCAATACATGTGATGAAGGCAAATCGATTTCATCATTAACAATCAAATTCAAAAATGCGAGTAAATCAACAAAAACATTTCATATCGCAGGCATTTCAGTGAGCATATCATGTGCACCAATCCAAAATCAAGTTTCAAAAAGGATTTTCATACTTCGAATTCCTCATACACAATTGCGAACCTAATACAATCCAGCTCGGTCCCAATTCACATCATTTCGATACAAGTTCGAATTGGGATACCCAATATGATCCAGAAATTTCCAAAAATCATACAAATCTAAGAATTGAAGCAGATAAAATAAGATTAAAACCCGATTTTGGGCAGAAATCACCTTTGAATGTTCGACGATGGAGGAATGCTTCAAATTGCAAGGTACAAGTGTTGAGTTGGATCAAATTGATACCAATTAACAACTCGAGTCGGTTTGTTGAAGCTCAGGTATGATCAAAGTCCAATAAGCGACAATGCAAGTTAAATTGGATGAAAGATGATGTTTTTTCTTAGAGCACAACCGCCATGATTTAAAATTGAACGGAATATGAATGGTCGGGCGGAATAAGGCAGAGTATAAGGCTTAGGAAGTAATTGGGACAAGACAAGTTGGGTTAAAAACCCAATAGGACTAAGAGCTCCAGAATGACATAGGGGTCAATACGGGGTACAATATGGTAATGCTGTGTGTAACACCCCACCTCCGCTAGGGTCACTCTTTCGGGGGCACTAGCTTCTGGGGGGCGTTAGAACTGGGTAAGCATGCATAATGATATATCAAGGCAGAACAAGAACATAAATATATATGTAAAACAGAGTAAGTGAGAATAAAACAGCGGAATATCTCAAACCATCTCAAAACAAGTCTAGTACATCATAAAGTCAACTGCCAAAATAAACATGTCTAGTACATCATAAACAGAAATACTGAAATACATAGTGCTATCCCCAAAATAAAGATGATAAACCATAGCGAGCTCAATGTCCAGACATACATGAGCTATCCAGCAAACAAGCAAGCGATCCAAGCTAAGCACCACTATTCCCTCCCTGAGAACCAGGGGGAGAAACGGAAGAAAAGAAGCGAAAGAAAACAGGTCAGTCAAAAAGACTGGTAAGCCCTACTACGATCAGTCTATAAACTAATAAAGTTAACATCATGATGGAAACTGAGATGAACATACTGGCAATAGATAAAGGTGTCATCACATAAAGAAGATTAAGCTTTGCACCACAGTGTACTAGCAAACTAACATAACAGGTATTGATCCCTCAGCCCAAACTTTGGCCCAATAGCATGAGGTGACCTTAATACAAGGTCCAGCCCAACGGTCTAGTCGATCGGCTCCCTATAAACCTAACACGTCAAGTGTTGGTGTCCATACGGCCCACATATGGTTGTAGTCAGACTGTGCTGGGTCCACCTTCGGGTGTATCAAGCCCTCGGGTGTCAACCCCAGACACCTAAGCAAACAGTCTAAACCTACTGGTACCCGTGCCTCGAGTTTGTCCAACACCGGACTACGTGCACGTCCGTAGCCCGCCTGGACCCGCACCGCTGTACCACTCAGCCGTCGCTTTGGTCGCTTACATCAGTCCAGTAATCGTGCCCCGCCCTAGCCTAGCCTCTAGGGTTGTGAATGATACCCAACTGGGATTACTGCTGGAACAGACCACGTTGCTAGGGTTTTCTAAGAGGGTTAAGTGTGGTTTAACCCCTCACTAATCATGGATTAAATTAGTTAAGTGTAACCAACAGTTCACCACTTAACCCCATTTAATCCCTCGTATCCCCAAAATTGGTTAAGTATTAATGGGCCATGACTTAACCCTAATCATGAGGCATTAATTAATTTAATTGTGCCTTAACCTCTCACATTAGACTTTGTTGCGGTTACTAGTTAAGCCGGGCGGGTCCGGGTAGCTTTACACCACAACTTGGTCTAACCTCGGGTCCAAGGTACACATGACCAACTTCTCACATTGGGTCCTATTGTTTGAAGCAACTAGTTAAGCCGGTCGGTTCCGGGTAGGTTTACGCTACAAATTCAACCCAACCTCGAGTTGGCCACACTTTTGTTTTCTAAGCGTCATGTCCACTTTATTTTCAAACCATAATTACAAGTTTAACAAATACTTGGGTAGACCTAACTTAATAGGTAAATTCCCAAGGGGTAGACCTAACTTAATAGGTAAATTCCCAATCTCATATTTTCATGTATTTTAAGTTTTACCCCAAACCCCCCCCCCCCCAACGTCATTCTATCGCTTACATATTCGTTATAACGCATAAAGGATAGAAAGAGGGAACTTGGCACAACATACATGATGAATCTTACATATCATAATAAACATGCATAACATGTTGGACTTGCATAACTTAGCATAGTGAACTTGCATAAACATGCATAACTTGTTAAACTTGCAAATCATGGCATAGTGAACTTGCATAAACATGCATAACTTGTTAAACTTGCAAATCATGGCATAGTGAACTTGCATAAACATGCATAACTTGTTAAACTTGCAAATCATGGCATAGTGAACTTGCATAAACATGCATAACTTATCAAACATGTGTAACATAGCATAGTGAACTCACATAAGCATGCATAACTTATTAAACATGCATAACATAGCATAGTGAACTCGCATAAGCATGCATAACTTATTAAACATGCATAACATAGCATAGTGAACTCGCATAAGCATGCATAACTTATTAAACATGCATAAATCCCAACTTTCATCACATATTAACTTTAGAGTTTCTAAAATGAAGGTAAGAGGGCTTACAAATATTATGAAGACACAAATCTACTAATAAAGATTGAGAAGCCCTTTTATGCAAGCATATAAAAACCCAAAACAAAGCTCCAACTAACAAAAATCCCAAAACTCTAGCTTAGCAAATAAAGCTTGCAACTTGATGATGTATGCAAGCTAATGATCATTCATACAACTTAGAAATGCTTGTATGAACATCAAAATCTTCATAGGAATGATTTTTGAAGAGGGTGGAGGCTAGGGTTTTTAGGTGGAGGCCATTTGAGAATTCAATTTGACATAGTTTGGTTGCTAGAATGAATAATGAGTGATTTAGGGTAGGTTAGGGTCTTATTTATAGATTAGGCTAGTGATTTAGACCATAGGATTAACCCTAGGTTGAATTAGGTCCATCAGATTTTGGAATTCTCCAGAACCAAGCCACAAACCAGACCAAGACCCAAAATGGTGCGCCAGGCAAAACTGCCCGGCCACCCTGTGTCGACAGGGCTGTCGACACCCTGGGGACCCTGTCGACATGCCTGTCGACATGGGGGTCCTGGCGGGAATTTTCCCGCCTGACGCCAGTTAGCCCTAATCCTTGTTTTTAATTTAAAATTTAAATCTGTTTTTAACATGGAAATTTCTGAAAACTTCAATGGGCCTTAACTGGGTCATACGGACTCCGATTTTCGAAAACTCGGACTCTATTTCGCGTATTTTTCCGAGACGAACGCAATGGCATAGCCCGTTTCCCTTGATTCAGATTTTAGAATTAAGTTCTGCCTCGATTTATATTATAACAGGTTATTGAAAATACGGGTTGTTACATTCTCCCCTCCTTAAAGGATTTCGTCCCCGAAATCTTCAAGTTAGGAAGAACGTATCCTACCATCCAATCATCCATCTACTCAAAGCATCATCCACGAGCAATCATTGTCCTTAAAAGATTCTAAATGCTGTATGAACATATGCAAAAGTGTGTGTATATGTACTTATCTAATGCAAAGATCAATGCAAAATATGTTAGTGAAATGTATCCATATGAATGCAAATCCCTAACATAATGTATAATATCTACATGCGTGCTCAATCATACATCCATATGCAACATCCATGTGATTGCATACAAATTTCATCCAAGAATAAGCATAAACACTCATGCACATGCAATATGAGGAGTGTTTGAGCCGATCTAGTGCCTAATGTGTATCATGCATCCACGAGTAACCACTTGCAAACACTTGCAACCACTTGCAACCATCAAACATAACATGTCTCAAACACATGTTTCATCCAAAGGGTTTCTATCTAAGGTTCTCATGACAAGATTAGCACGATAACTAGATAAACATGGATAGCAAAGAGAAAGATATGCTAACAAAGTAAAGAGATTGAGAGTGTACCCTCGAAAAGGAATGGATAAAGCCCACGCATCTTCTCCTCGGTTTCCCAAGTTGCGTCTTCTTCGGCTTCACCCCATTGAACCTTCACCAGCTTGACCTCTCGATTCCTTAGCTTCTTGGTCTCCGTCCCCAAGATACGGATCGGAGCTCTCCTCAAAGTTGTCTCTTTATCTACTTCCACGTCTTCAAGAATGCTAGGTTCAACCACCTCAGCGGACTCATGTAGGCACTTTCGGAGATGCGAGACATGAAAGACATTATGCACTCCAGACAGCTTCTCGGGCAATTGCACTTTATAAGCCATCTTCCCAATTCTCTCTATGATAGGGAAGGGTCCAACAAATCTCGGTGCTAACTTCCCAACAGCTCCAAATCGGACCACATTCCGCCAAGGAGAAACCTTTACGAAAACCATGTCCCCAACATCAAACTCCAAATCGGATCTTCGCTTATCAGCATAGGATTTCTGTCGGTCTTGGGCCGCTTTCATTCGTCTCCGAATCAACTCGATCTTCTCGGACGTATCTCTGATCATATCAGGCCCAAGTATGAGCTTCTCTGTAGTCTCCCACCAACATGTAGGCAACTTACACGGCCTCCCATATAAAGCTTCAAATGGTGCCATCCCTATGCTTGCCTGATAATTGTTATTATATGCAAACTCAACAAGAGGAAGATGGTCTTCCCAAGTACCACCAAAATCCAGAATGCAAAGCCTCAACATGTCCTAAAGTACCCTATTCACCCTTTCTGTCTGACTGTCCGTTTGTGGGTGATAAGCCGTACTCAGGTTCAGCCTCGTGCCCATAGCTTCCTGCAAACTGTTCCAGAACTGACTAGTAAAGATGGGATCTCGGTCACTGACTATGCTAGAAGGGACTCCATGTAGTCGTACTATCTCACGAAGATATACTGATGTTAGTCCAGATGCGGTCCTTTTGCTCTTCACCGGAATGAAATGAGCACTCTTCGTAAGCCTATCTACAATGACCCATATGCTCGTATTCCCTTTCCTTGACCTTGGAAGCCCATCAATAAAGTCCATAGAAATACTCTCCCACTTCCATAGCGGGACCTCTAGAGGATGCAATAGCCCACCGGGCTTCTTCGACTCGGCTTTTACTCTCTGACAAACAACACATCTAGAGACAAACTCTGCCACATCCTTCTTCATTCCAGGCCAGAAGAAAATGCGCTTCATATCCTTATACATCTTATCTCCACCCGGATGTATAGTCAACTTGGAGCGATGTGCTTCATCAAGAACTTTCCTCACCAAGTCTTCTACCATCGGAACACAAAGCCTTCCGTCTCTCCTCAGCCAACCCTTATCATCTATAGAATATCGAGCAAGGTGACTAGATGTCTCCCCTCGAATCAGCTTATCCATGATCTCAATTATCTGAGGGTCTTCCTTCTGCGAAGCCCCAACTTGATCCAGAAGGGTAGGCCTGAGCTCTAGAGATGCTAAAGAACCGGTCATCGACTCAACTGTCAAAGAAAAATTAAAGGTTGCCAAGAACTCTAAATTCTTCATCTCAACAAATAGAGGACTTAGTGTCAACCTTTTTCTACTCAACGCATCCGCTACAACATTCCCCTTGCCAGGGGTATAGGCTATATCAAAATCATAGGACGCCAAGAATTCCATCCATCTCTGCTGCCTCAAGTTCAGATCCTTCTGCGAAAAGAGATACTTCAAAGACTTATGATCAGTATACAACTCAAATCTCTCTCCCAGAAGATAATGACGCCAAGCCTTGAGTGCATATACTATCGCTGCCAGCTCTAGATCATGAGTGGGATAATTCTTCTCATGCACCTTAAGTTGCCTCCCACCAAAACATATAACTCTGCCCTCTTGCATCAGAACGGCGCCCAATCCCGTGCCACAAGCATCAATGTACACGGTAAACATCTTACCACCATCGGGCAAAGCTAGAACTGGTGCTGAGGTAAGGGCTCTCTTGAGTCTCTGAAAAGCAAGCTCACAGTCCATATCCCAAGCAAAAACTAAGTGCTTCTTCGTCAACTTAGTAAGAGGAGCGGATATCTTCGCGAAGTCCTTGATGAACTTCCGGTAAAAACCCGCAAGACCTAGAAAACTTCTCACCTCGGTTGCATTCCTTGGAGTCTTCCAATCCTGAACTGCAACCACCTTAGCGGGATCCACCGCTAAGCCTTGCTTGGATACGATATGCCCAAGGAATCTATCTTCCCTTCTCCAAAAGTGACACTTGGAGAACTTGGCCTTTAACTGATGCGCTCTAAGCGTATCCATCACCTCTACAAGATGCCTCGCGTGCTCTTCTTCATCCTTGGAGAAGATCAGAATATCATCCACAAAGACCACGACAAACTTGTTCAAGAACTCTCGAAACACCCTACTCATCAAGTCCACGAAATACGCGGGTGCATTCGTCAAACAGAACGGCATAACAAGCCATTCAAAGAATCCATCTGGAGTTCTGAATGCAGTCTTGTCTATACTATCTTCAGCCACTCTGAGCTGATGAAATCCAGTTGCAAGATCAAGCTGAGAGAAAACAGAAGCACCAACAAGCTGGTCAAAGAGATCATCGATCCTCGGTAACGGGTGTCTGTTCTTCTTAGTCAGCTTATTCAATTCTCTGTAGTCCACACAGAGTCGAAGAGAACCATCTGCCTTAGTAGCAAACACCACAGGCGCTCCCCATTCGGATGTACTTCGTCTGATGAAGTTCTTCTCAAGCAACTCCTTTACTTGCTTGCTGAGCTCCCGTCTCTAACGCGGAGCCATGTGCCGAACGGGCAAAGAAACAGGCTTGGCATTATCCACCAGATAAATGCGAAAATCAATCTCTCGTTTAGGGGGCAACCCCTTAACTTCTTCAAAAACATCTGGATAATCTCGGACCACCCTTACAGACTGAAGGGCTTCCTCTGACGAGTCGAGAGATTCAAGATAGAACAACATGACGGGATCCTTCGGATTGCATGAAATCTCTAAGGTGTTGCCAAGGCGAGTCACAAGCCTCACAACCCTATGCTCACAATCAAGAATGGCTCCATATCTGGACAGCCAATCCATGCCCAATATCAATCCGTATCACCTGAAACCAAGAACATACGCACTACACAAGAACTCTACACTGAGTATAGAGATCCTCAGATCCTCACATATCATAGATAGATAAGCAGAACCCCCAATAGGATTCGAAACACAAACGGGATCATCCACTAAGCTAGTACTAAGGTGCAAGCTATCAACAAGATCAGATGAAATAAAGCTATGTGATGCACCAGAATCAAACAAGGTACGAACTGGAAGATCGGAAACATAAACAAGGTTCTCAACAGAAACACTACCTCGATCGGGAACTGGAGCGGTATTGAGAGCATGAACTTGCCCTCCTGAAGGTCCAGCCTGTCCTTTCTTCTTCGGGCATTCCTTGCTGAAGTGTCCAGTCTCACCACAGGAAAAACATCCACCACTAAGCTTCCTTTTCTTCTTCCTATAATCCTTAGCAAAGTGTCCAAGCGCACCACAGTAATTGCACTTTCCCTTGCCTTTGTTGTTGTTCCCCTTCTTGTTCTTGCCCTGATTCCCCTGACTGCTTTGACCACCTTGATTGCCTTTACCCTGAGAATCAGTCTTCTTTGCTTGAGTATCACTTGACTTGACCTCTTTCTTTCCATCTCCCTGAAGTAGAGCCATATCGACCAAACTCTCAAAAGTAGCCCCATGCGGAATATGTGACATCGCCAAACCCTGCAGCGGCTCATTCAACCCTTTAGCAAATCGAAGAGCCTTCTTCTTAGGAGTGTTCACCATATCCAAACCAAAACGGGCCAGCTGATTAAACTTATTCACATACTCCTTGACAGACATATCACCTTGCTTTAATGCAATGAACTTCTCCATCTGTAAATTTGCCTCAGCAGAGGATAGAAACTTGGCCACAAATCTAGCTCTCAAATCGGCCCAAGTCTCGACAGGCCTCGTCCCAATGGTGACCTCCCGCCAATAGGCTGCTTCGTCCTTCAAAAGCCACACTATCAATAAGATCTTCCTTTCGTCATCAATCCGAAAGATAGCAAATAAGTCCTCAGTGTCTTTCAGCCAATTCCTAGCTTCAACAAAAGATTCTGTGCCTAGGAAATTCTTGCCTCCCATCGCCTTGAAGTCTTTACAAACCTTCGTGAACTCAACCTGAGGATGCTGAGGGGGAGGAGGAGGAAGAGGAGCCTCAGCAACAGGAGGAGGAGGAACATTAGCAACGGAAGGAGGAACAGGAACCACCGGAGGAGGGACATTAGGGGGAGGATTCTCAACTACAGGAGGAGGAGTGGGAGTAGGGTTTGCGGGGCCGGCTGCCGCCCTAGCTTCTAGAAGTCTCCTATACCAGAGTGGTACGTTTACTCCATCCGGGATGGCAAGATCCTCAGCCATACTGAAACGAAGGATAAGATAAGATTAGGTCAAGGGAACGAAGGATAACGCTAATGGCTTTTTGGGGAATAGCCTTTTAAAATACTAGACTTTTCTTTGGAAAATACTTTATACTTGTTTTGAATATAGTTTTTCAAAAGTCTTTTTAAAAAATTTTTGTTCTTTCTTGCAAACCATATGCTCTGATACCAAATTTGTAACACCCCACCTCCGCTAGGGTCACTCTTTCGTGGGCACTAGCTTCTGGGGGGCGTTAGAACTGGGTAAGCATGCATAATGATATATCAAGGCAGAACAAGAACATAAATATATATGTAAAACAGAGTAAGTGAGAATAAAACAGCGGAATATCTCAAACCATCTCAAAACAAGTCTAGTACATCATAAAGTCAACTGCCAAAATAAACATGTCTAGTACATCATAAACAGAAATACTGAAATACATAGTGCTATCCCCAAAATAAAGATGATAAACCATAGCGAGCTCAATGTCCAGACATACATGAGCTATCCAGCAAACAAGCAAGCGATCCAAGCTAAGCACCACTATTCCCTCCCTGAGAACCTGGGGGGGGGGAACGGAAGAAAAGAAGCGAAAGAAAACAGGTCAGTCAAAAAGACTGGTACGCCCTACTACGATCAGTCTATAAACTAATAAAGTTAACATCATGATGGAAACTGAGATGAACATACTGGCAATAGATAAAGGTGTCATCACATAAAGAAGATTAAGCTTTGCACCACAGTGTACTAGCAAACTAACATAACAGGTATTGATCCCTCAGCCCAAACTTTGGCCCAATAGCATGAGGTGACCTTAATACAAGGTCCAGCCCAACGGTCTAGTCGATCGGCTCCCTATAAACCTAAAACGTCAAGTGTTGGTGTCCATACGGCCCACATATGGTTGTAGTCAGACTGTGCTGGGTCCACCTTCGGGTGTATCAAGCCCTCGGGTGTCAACCCCAGACACCTAAGCAAACAGTCTAAACCTACTGGTACCCGTGCCTCGAGTTTGTCCAACACCGGACTACGTGCACGTCCGTAGCCCGCCTGGACCCGCACCGCTGTACCACTCAGCCGTCGCTTTGGTCGCTTACATCAGTCCAGTAATCGTGCCCCGCCCTAGCCTAGCCTCTAGGGTTGTGAATGATACCCAACTGGGATTACTGCTGGAACAGACCACGTTGCTAGGGTTTTCTATGAGGGTTAAGTGTGGTTTAACCCCTCACTAATCATGGATTAAATTAGTTAAGTGTAACCAACAGTTCACCACTTAACCCCATTTAATCCCTCGTATCCTCAAAATTGGTTAAGTATTAATGGGCCATGACTTAACCCTAATCATGAGGCATTAATTAATTTAATTGTGCCTTAACCTCTCACATTAGACTTTGTTGCGGTTACTAGTTAAGCCGGGCGGGTGCGGGTAGCTTTACACCACAACTTGGTCTAACCTCGGGTCCAAGGTATACATGACCAACTTCTCACATTGGGTCCTATTGTTTGTAGCAACTAGTTAAGCCAGTCGGTTCCGGGTAGGTTTACGCTACAAACTCAACCGAACCTCGAGTTGGCCACACTTATGTTTTCTAAGTGTCATGTCCACTTTATTTTCAAACCATAATTACAAGTTTAACAAATACTTGGGTAGACCTAACTTAATAGGTAAATTCCCAAGGGGTAGACCTAACTTAATAGGTAAATTCCCAAGGGGTAGACCTAACTTAATAGGTAAATTCCCAATCTCATATTTTCATGTATTTTAAGTTTTACCCCAAACCCCCCCCCCCCCCCAACGTCATTCTATCACTTACATATTCTTATAACGCATAAAGGATAGAAAGAGGGAACTTGGCACAACATACATGATGAATCTTACATATCATAATAAACATGCATAACATGTTGGACTTGCATAACTTAGCATAGTGAACTTGCATAAACATGCATAACTTGTTATACTTGCAAATCATGGCATAGTGGACTTTCATAAACATGCATAACTTGTTAAACTTGCAAATCATGGCATAGTGAACTTGCATAAACATGCATAACTTGTTAAACTTGCAAATCATGGCATAGTGAACTTGCATAAACATGCATAACTTATCAAACATGTGTAACATAGCATAGTGAACTCACATAAGCATGCATAATTTATTAAACATGCATAACATAGCATAGTGAACTCGCATAAGCATGCATAACTTATTAAACATGCATAACATAGCATAGTGAATTCGCATAAGCATGCATAACTTATTAAACATGCATAAATCCCAACTTTCATCACATATTAACTTTAGAGTTTCTAAAATGAAGGTAAGAGGGCTTACAAATATTATGAAGACACAAATCTACTAATAAAGATTGAGAAGCCCTTTTATGCAAGCATATAAAAACCCAAAACAAAGCTCCAACTAACAAAAATCCCAAAACTCTAGCTTAGCAAATAAAGCTTGCAACTTGATGATGGATGCAAGCTAATGATCATTCATACAACTTAGAAATGCTTGTATGAACATCAAAATCTTCATAGGAATGATTTTTGAAGAGGGTGGAGGCTAGGGTTTTTAGGTGGAGGCCATTTGAGAATTCAATTTGACATAGTTTGGTTGCTAGAATGAATAATGAGTGATTTAGGGTAGGTTAGGGTCTTATTTATAGATTAGGCTAGTGATTTAGACCATAGGATTAACCCTAGGTTGAATTAGGTCCATCAGATTTCGGAATTCTCTAGAACCAAGCCACAAACCAGACCAAGACCCAAAATGGTGCGCCAGGCAAAACTGCCCGGCCACCCTGTGTCGACAGGGCTGTCGACACCCTGGGGACCCTGTCGACATGGGGGTCCTGGCGGGAATTTTCCCGCCTGACGCCAGTTAGCCCTAATCCTTGTTTTTAATTTAAAATTTAAATCTGTTTTTAACATGGAAATTTCTGAAAACTTCAATGGGCCTTAACTGGGTCATACAGACTCCGATTTTCGAAAACTCGGACTCTATTTCGCGTATTTTTCCGAGACGAACGCAATGGCATAGCCCGTTTCCCTTGATTCAGATTTTAGAATTAATTTCTGCCTCGATTTATGTTATAACAGGTTACTGAAAGTACGGGTTGTTACACTGTGCCAACAACTTGTGAGATGATATTTTGAACGGAATGGTTTTCCAAGGAAAATGGTTTAGTAAAGGCGCATGTCTAATAACATCAAAAGTATTGTAATTCGAAGCATGTATCATTTTAGTAACACGAAGTTCGAGGGGCAAATGTTAACCCATCAAAATATGGGACTGATGTTAATATTCATGTCGTCTTTCCTTAAGTCGTTACAAGCAGGCCAAGCCATTCCAAGTACATGTCGCAAGTAGGAAGAGCAATCCATACCGTCCCCTAGTAAAGCCATGTTATGTCATACTCCATTCATAACGCAGGACCCAAGCTAAGTCGCCTAACCTCCATGTCGCCTTCACGCCATGGCGTGGGACAGGTCGCCGCCATGACACAAGCTGTCATCTCGTTCCTGGTTCATATCATGAAATTCAAGTCATCCATGGTTCATATCGTCTGAAGGCCAAAGGCTTAGCACAAAGCTTGAACCATGTCGCATTCATAACAAGGGGCTTCCATGCCGCCAAGGCCGGTCCAACATCATTCCGTAATCACCCAAGTCGTAATCGACATGCATCTCCGTGTCGCTAACATTCATGCCGTAACTAACATGAACCATGCCATTACTAGCTGGATCCAGGATGTCACTAGCTGTCTCATGCCAAGCTGTCGCCAGCTAACTCCCAACTGACATAACCCTTGTTGTAGCCGAACGACATCGATCCAGCACTACATATTTTCACCCTCCTTACTCCTATAAATAACCCATGCACACTACTTTATGGGGACTGGATTCTAAGGTCCCGAAGGGCTGCCCAACTATTTCTTCGACCATTCCAAGTGATTTTAACCTCTTCAATCATCTCCAAACAAATATCTAAGGCCGGACTAACCATGGAATCATCGAAATTCAACCTTGTGCTCGAAGAATCATAGATTTACATTGTCACTTGCAATACTTAGAGATTCTATCTACTTCCTTGGTTGATTTGCATATATCAAAGTGAAGAGTTTGTAAGAGAGAAAATGAATGTACTTAAAAATGATTCAAGCCATGTAAATATCAAAGTGATAATGAAATTTATCGCCAAAGTGGTTGCAGAACTATTTTAGATCGAACCACTATAAAATATTTGTGTTCCTTTCTTTTTTCTTGCTTATTTTGTGATTATGGTCCCTTTACTTCATTTCTAACCACTTGGTGAAGTACTTTGTGTTTAGTTAATTTTTGACTTAAACAATGTTTATCTTTGGGAAAACCCTCGCCGCAAGATCTTCTAAAGAGAGAAGAATAGTCCTAGCTGTAGGATTCTATTAGAAATGTTTGGGATCTTTTTCCTCGTTATTTTATAAACTGATGTTTTAATGTGATGTTGTTTCCTGTGTTGTGCAAGCAACTAGTATATTAAAAAATAAACTAATGAATGTATATGTTAAAGAAACTTCCCTGAGAGGATCATAAGCCTATCCTTAGTAGTATCGGAGGTGCAGTTCTGAGCCATATTCGAATTTTCGAGGGGGTCAAACAATTCCTTCTTGTTTAGATTCAAGAGTTTGACTCCACCCAAGTTTGGGTTTTTGTGACGAGACCAGAACCCCACATCTGGTTGTGATTCACTCCAGGATCATCCCTAATTTAGGTATTGAGATATAAGACCAAGGGATCGCTTCTGGTTTTTGTTGAGAATCGAATCAAACTAGATTCTATTTTGAGATAAGACCAGGATTCCCCTCCCGATATCTGTAAAAATCCACTTCAATCCAGATTTGGGTTATAAGAATAAGAGACCAGAGGTCTGCTTCCGGTATTTGTGAGAAACTAATCCAACTCAGATTTAGGTATTAATATGAGAGACCCAAACCAACCCTTATTCAAGCAGTTAAAGATTGAAGACTGAAAACACCCTTTAGGTATTGATAGAAGTCACGAACCAACCCTTATCCAGGTTAATTATGATTGAAGATTGGGAACCTCCTTCCGGTATTAATGTTCTGGTACCTCTTTGGATTTGATTTGTGAAGCAGAGCTTGTACGTGCTTCCTAAGCCACTCTCTGGGCTTTCGATGTCAAAGCAGAGGATAAACGTGCTTTGTTGGCCACTCACTAGGCCTATGCATCTGGTGCGCTTGGCTAGCTTATCCACAAGTAGGGCCTAAGGACTTACTCGACCTCCCTCCAGGAGGCGCCTTACCCTGACCATCGTAGTTGATGATAAGGTCTTAGAAACTTAGATGGGGCCATCGTAGACACAGAACTAAGGTTTACTCTTTTTGATGCTATATGCTGACCATTGTCGGTACTGATAGAGGCTTACACACCACCCCCCTTTGAGGAGTGCCCTATCATAACCACTGTAGTTGATGATAGGGGTTGGCGTTCCCTTCTGCGGGTAACGCGGAACATAAGCAGGGGTAGGACGTGCTCTTCTACGTGCAGAGGTAGGATGTGCTTAGTTCTAGCAGAGGCAGGGTGTACTCTTTTGCAAGCAGAGGCAGGGCGTGCTAATGTTAGATGCACCGTGATGACCATTTCTGGTGTGAAATGGAGGATTACGCTTTTGATGCTTTAACCTAGCCCCCTCTGATTTGGGCATAGAGAAGAACTAAAACACCATCCCCCTTCGGGGAATGCCTTGCCCTAACAACTTTGGTGGTGACAAGGGATTTGATCCATTTATGGTTTGCCCCTTTTTGGGTTTCATTAAGACTCGAGTGGAGGGTTTTCCATACCCTCAATCGTGTTTGAAGATCTTTTTCCTTAGGATTTTATTTAACTTAAGCTTATCATGTTATAAACTCTCACAATTAGCCTTGGCTGATGAATTTGATGACCATTTCCTCAAGGATTCTGCAACGATTAGTGTTATGTCCATTCCTTATGTGGTAATGACAATAGGATCCTCCTGTCTTCCTTTCGTATTTGGGCTTTTTCTTTGCGGACAACCAATAGTTGAGTTCGTGTTTGGTTAGGAAATAGACATTCTCCATCGAGGAGGTAAAGTAATATTCCTTGAGTAGTTTTGTCGTGAACTTCTTTTCTTTTCGCTAGAACCTAAACCTCTTATGGTCAAACCCTGTTGTTTTACCTACACCTCCTTCCTACTTCCTAAAGTACACTGAGATCGAGATGTTATCCCTTCGGACCATTTGTTGGTGAAGTGATCAAAATCATTCATTATTTCTTGTTCAAACATCGTTCTTCTGATCTTCTTGAAAAGAGTTTTCTTTAGGCGACAGAAAACGTTAATATCCTCTGATGTAGAACCACTTGGAGGAGGTGTTAAGGTTTAAAAAAAGGCTATTTCCCAAGTGTCATAAGCATGTTGTTCTATTTTTATTTTCCGCTTTATTATCTGCAAGGCTTCTGCCCTCAACCTTTGCTCTTCTATCACTCCAGGGTTAGAAATTTCAAACTTATCCATTCGAGATCCTGAAGGATTCAACTGGGACCTCTTACCAATTACTTTGCTTCTTCAAAGCCTTAGTCCAATCCGAGGCAAAACAACACAGGTAGATATGTGGTAGGGTTACTATAGGGTCGGAGATTCAGGCCCTCCATCTATCGCTAAAATGCTAACGATATTTTTCTTTTAACACCGGAGATAGGCCAATGGGAATAGATCTAAGGTAAAAATGGGTTGTTTAGCCTTCGCAAGTTTGGGTCAGATTACTTCTCATAGGTGGCAAGGCCTTGAGGAGAAGGATCAGTAAATGATGCTCTTGAAAAAAGACTCAACAAGTGTTAGAAAGGAATTCCACACCAAGCTCGTGGAAAGATCTAAGCTCATATGGAGGATCAAAGATTGCAAGATGGTTTTAAACCCATGGAAAGAGATGTTTCATCCAATCTGCAGAAAGGTTTGGATAAGAATCCACGCATATGTAGGACGAAAACAATAAATAATAGCAACAATAACTAACAAATAGAATCATAAACTCACAGGAAAATACTCTAAGTATAGATGCGCTCTTTATTAATCTTGGATTTAGAATACTTGAACAGAATAGAAGAAATCCTTCAATTGATCCCAGTCTTAGGATTTAAAGAGAGAGAGTACAAGAATTAGAATGAGAGAATCCCCTTAAAATGTGACCCATATGGATTTTTTTTATAGAGGATTCGAGGCCCCTTTTGCAGTTGGGCTATTGGGCCTCTGTCAGCCGCTTTTTTCTCCCTTGGTTCCGGATGTTTGGCTTCCTACTGCTTTTGTAGTGCTAATTATAGCCTCCAAAGTGAGGGTCCCAGTTAAGTGGGGTTTATTGAGATTGAGATGAGCTTATCGATGTGGTGACTTTAGGTAGTAGCTCCCCGGTGTAGGATTTCGGATGTAAGCTTTCAGATGTAGGCTTCCGGCTTTCTCGTGTATACTTAGAGGAGCTTGTCCTCCCGATGTATGTGAATAGCTATCGGTTCGAAACCGCTGTCGGTGTCCGTACTAAGTTAGATTAGTATAGATAGCATGTATCTCCGCTAGGGTTCTGGTTGGCCTTCCGGTGGAATTTTCGGGGTGATCTGGTCTTCTGAAAGGTAGCTCCTGGTGACGTGTTCTTGTCTATCAATGTGACATTTCGACATTGTTGCAGCAGATGTTTCGGAGGCTAGTTCTGGATAATCTCTATTTACTTCTAACATGATACTTTTGATGTCTTCGTCTCTTGATGTATCGGTATTAAGTGAGTTAATACTGATAGCTTTTACGGGTTTCAATAAGCAGAGCTCTTATCTCCCTCTTTCTTGGTTTCCGGTCTAGGCATCTTTTCATCATGGAATTCCTTGCTGGATAGATCCTGTCGGATGAACCATGTCAGATAGGCCCTACCGGATAAACTTTGCTTGGCACTTTGAAGTCTTTGAGCTATTTTCTCCCTAGAGAGTGTCGGTTTACGCTACTCCTAGATCATCCTTTACAACTTTTAGATCTTCCTATTATTCGTTCTTCTGCTTTCGCAAGTTCTTCTATGCTTGTGTTCCTCTGATAGCCCTTCACCGTCAGCTGATCTCAGAGTTAATTTTGATAGTAACTAAATGTATTTTTCAGATTCG
The DNA here is from genome assembly GCA_030737875.1 of Allium sativum. Classification (NCBI taxonomy): domain Eukaryota; kingdom Viridiplantae; phylum Streptophyta; class Magnoliopsida; order Asparagales; family Amaryllidaceae; genus Allium; species Allium sativum. The sequence continues at coordinate 99,117,998 of CM060912.1, read as the reverse complement.
TAGTTTAAAAACTTTTGAATTTTGTTCTCCAAAACTGTTTAAAAAAAATTCCCTCGAATGCAAGATGAAAGACTCAAATGAAGATTTTCAACAAAAGAATATAAAAAACGAAGCATCAAATGGGAATACTTCATAATTATGATTTGGATGGATTGACATATTGACATGAATTTCCCATTTGAGACCAAGAAAAGGACTTTGACTGAAAGTCCAAATGAAATCAAAAACTAGAAATTGCAACAACCTCAGTTGTAGTAAGATTTTCGTCAAGTCTCCTGACTATAATCCACGGGATTTCACCATATGTCGTCCTCATGCTCTTATCAAAGAAATCGCCAACATACTGTGGGGTGAGGAAGACTTGGCGAGAAACTTGAACTCAACATATTTCAACTATTAGTCGCTTAAGATTCATTCTATGTAAATAGGCCCAAGACTGTTCCATCGTCGTGTTAATTCAAAGTGGAGTAAGAAAGACAAGAAGATAAAAAAAGAAAATCACATGCGTTCTCTCACGAGTCCTAATTTAACTAATACCTTTGATCATTTAATCTATGCTCTAATACCAAATGTAACACCCCACATTTTTCTAAGCTCGAATTTCAAAAAAATCGAATCCCGAACACATCCAAGCATGGAGCGTGTAAATATAGTACCTGCAAATATATAAGCACATGCATAATCAGAATACAGCAAAATAACTCACAACAGAAACAATAGGATAGACTAGTATCAACTCCAGTATATACCTTATAATAGTGAGTTACCACGTAAATACCGAGCATGAGAGAGAACGAGAACCGAAAACCAAATTTTATCACCTGTGATAACCAGACCTTCTCAAGATAACCTAAGAGACAATAACGAGGGGGTCAGAAAAATAAGTTCTGGTGAATGGAAAGAGTATAACATAGTCTACAACACACAATGTATCCCGTTTGGCTTAACAAGAGACATATGTATATCAAGACTAGTAATTCTAGCGTAACCTTTTAAACATTACGCACGACTCCAACTACCATACCCAAGGTGGCATTCCCTAACAATAAATGATACCGAGATAAAACGTTTGCGTATATATTTTAGAAGCCTTTAAATCATCGCTTAACTAATTACTAAAAACTAAGAGGTGAGCTCTCAACTACTCACTAATCATACAGAGGTTAATCATATATATATATATATATATATATATATATATATATATAGCCACTTAAGACCTCACTATCAAATGATAGATAAGGATGGATCCTCTTAACCACTTAAGATCCTAGGAGGACCAACAAGTCACTTAATGCCTTTCGATGGTTTATTCTACATTATATAAATTAAAGGACACTAGCTACAGGTCCTACTAATTTAAGGCTTCTATCATTCACACATATAAACTCATGCCCTACATAAGGTGAGAGATGGTAAGCAACCATTTAAGACCACTCGGTTAGGTAGACGTAGCACACCATTTAAGATTGTCTGGTGGTGGACCCCCTTGTTACTATCTAGCTAGCCTTATTTGATAACCTCCTAATCGCTTAACACTTCCCGTAGAATAGGTAGCCTTATGGTAGTACCATACCAAACATTAAAGTCCTATTCCCAGGTATACCCTTCGATACAAGCCACTTAAGACCCAAGGAAGTGGATTATTCGTGAAGATTATCAAACTCTTACCCAGTTAGTCTTTAATGCTTTCATTTATGGGAGGTGGGCACATGATCGTTAATACATTTTATAGGTGGATTTAACCACTAAACACCTTAATCCCTAAAGCAGGCCACGTTGTTGAGTTATTCCCGTTTAGTTTCTCCTCATGGAAATAATCCACGTATGCAAACTAACTATCGTAACGAGTTCCTATGGTCAATGGTGTCTCACATCAGTTAGACATATATTCAACTACTGGAAAGTGCAGACTTCTGTCGAATAAGGAAAATTACTTCGCATCATTGAACTATTAAGTCCAATTCTAACTTTTAAATTATTAATTCTAGATTAACTAGTATAAAATAAGGAAAGTTATATCCTTCCTTCCTAGGATATTTAGTTGTTTCCTTATTGGTATTAGCATTTTAATCGACAGCCAACACCCATTAATCCCCTTTTTGTTCTAGTTATTTCTATTTAACAGAGTTATTTCCATTTATGACCATAACAGTCATATTTTCCTATGGCCCTAATTAACCCCTTAATTGTTTCCTTATTTCCATTGATTATGGTTAATGCGTTTATGAACCTAACAGTCATAATTTCCTAAGACATCAATTTACAATGAAATGTCCTTATTATATCAGTCTCTTTTTATGTCTAATCTAATTATTGTAACTCCTTAAACATTTCTATTTTTAATTTGATTTGATTTATTTTGTACATATGTATATAATATGTTATAAGAAATATTTTCTTATCTAATTGGAGTTACAATTCTTATTCCTATTCCTTGTTTCAAATTGTAACCATTAGGCCTAACTACCTAATTCAATTTATTTTCCCAATCAACAATAGTTATTATTTCTGTATGGCCTTATTTTCACCAAATCAATTACATTAATTGCTACAACAGTCATAATTTATATTTCCATTTAATACGGATCATATTTCCATATGTAATTCTATAAAATGGAAATCATTCAAACGAACAAACATTAATTATATATATATATAAATAAGTATTTCGTGTTTATGTAGATTTGGACGGATAATGTACATATATTAATATTTATATTTTTGCATAATTAGTGAAGTTATTACTCTTTTTGTTGTTATTATTATTGAATTAAATGTTTTTGGTTGAAGCTAATAACCAAACATCCCTTTTTGCTTTAAATTTTGTAATAAGATTCTATATCTTACAAAATGCTATTAACTGTAATTATTTTAAATTTTGCGATCAGTCAACCTTTTCCAATTCCTTCTTATTGGAATACCGCACTAATTTAAAGACCTTTTCTCAGGAAAAATACCAAAGACCGAATTTGTTTCAGATGTGGTGATTCTTATCACTTAGCGAAGGATTGTAGAAATGGTATTCGTTGTTTCAATTGTGGAGGAGTGGGTCATCGTAAGTTTTGTTGCCCAGAGGCGTTTAGAGGCAAATCATTATTTGATCTTATGCACTTCAACTGCTCGAGGATTTGCCTGAAGATGATCTCGCTCTTGGATCTTTATGTCTTGGATTTTCCTAAAAAGGAGAATGATGGGGCTTAATTGTTGTTGCTGTTGGGATGGCATTTGGTGGGTCTTGTTGATGGAATTCTGTGGAGTAAAAGGGATTTTTTCATTGATGTTTTTCCTCCTTTACCACGTCTGATGGAAAGAAAGGAGAACGCTTACTCTTTTAGCTTCAATCTTGTGAAATTACAGAGGATCTATGCTGATTCGTTTTCAAGTAATAAGAAGAAAGCCTTACAGTTGTTAGAAGGGATATTGTCGCACTTTGACACAATTAGTACAGTTATTAATTGTGACCGTAGTTATATTGGATTTCAGAAACCATCAAAAGGTGATGTTCCTTCTAATTTGAAGTCTGGGAGTCATTTTGCCTATCTACATGCTGAGATTCTGGCGGAGAAAGATCATGCTATTGATTCGGGCTTGGTTGATGAAGAAATATTGTTTCTTGAAGAAGAAATGGTGGGTGTTATTAGGAAATGTTGTGATATTCTGTGTTTAGAGCCGATGATCTTTGATCCTATTGTTTTGTGTTGTTTTGATATTCGTGAAGGTTCTCGGTTTTATATTAGTAAATTCATCAATATAGAAAGGGCCAAGGATGTGATGACAGGGATTGATGCGGTGGATATGCGGGGCTATGATTCTAACGGTGCTATTGAGGGTTTTTCTTCTTTTAGTAAGCATAATTCTTGCGTAGAGGAGGGTCTTGTGTGGTTTGTGGCTAAGGATATTGGTCTGTCGAATTGTTTTGAGTTGTTGGAGGATTTAGATGAGAAGGAGATTTCATGGAAGGAGGGGTTAGGTGGTGATACAGCAATTCAGATGGTGTCTCTCCTGAAGTCTTCCTCTTCAAAGAGGAAAGGATTTAAAGTGGGTGGGTTAAAACTCGGTAGGAAGGGTAAAATGAAGGATATGAGTTCTTTTAGATGTGATCAAGTTAAGTCGCTGTCTGTTTATTCTGTGAGCGATGTTCAGGGGGTTTGTTTTCTTAAAGGTGTTGTTAGTGATGTTATGATTTGTGGGGACAGTCAGCTTATTTGCAATGAGGTTGATTTGGCTAGGGGAGGTTTGGTTAGGTTTTTGGATCACATGGATTGAGTTTTAGACAGTTTGTCTTGTGGTAGTAGGTTTTTGGTTGTGAAAGGAGTGTCAGGTGTTCATGATTTTCTGATGACTTATTTTGATATGCGCGGCTTTCTGTTATTGTTGGATAAGAGGGGTTGCTTAGTGATTGTGAGTGAGTCGGGTATGAGGCTTCTATCCATATTTTTGAAACCGTGTTTTTGTGTGTTTCAATCGAAGTGTGATATGTCTTGCCTAATGTTAGTATCTGGTGTTGAGTTTAGCTCTTCGGCTAGAGATGGTTTGACGGAGGTTAGTGAAGGGTGTACACGGAGTTGAGATAGATCCGCTTCTTTGTCTAGGAGGGGGAGACGTAGGAAAGTAGCTCGCAGTTCTGGATTGGTCCGACGCAACGCTAGGATCAGATATAGATCCTCTTCATCTCGAGGTAGGCTCTCGAGCTCGAATGCTAGTAGTAGAAATTCGGGTCTAGGCTCAGGAATGGATCCATTTTATGGTAGCGATTATACTCCGTTTGCTTTCGGTAGCCTTTCGACTAGTCAGTTATTTCAGCTTGCTAGCGATACTGGTTTTATTTTTTCTGATATTGAGTTAGATGCAGATTACATTAGAAGTAGAGAATTAGAGCATGTTAGTTCTTTGAGATGTTGAGGATTGTTAGTTGGAATATTAGGGGTCTAAATGATCTTATAAAATGTGCGAAGTTCAGGACTTTTTTTTTTATGATTTCCATATTGATATTGTTTTACTTCAGGAGACTAAAAAAGAGAACCCTAACATTAGCTTTTATGCGAGGTTAGGAGGTTCCCTTTTTCGTAGCTGGGCTTATCTTCCGGCCATAGGTAGTGCCGGAAGGCTCATGGTTGGTTGGAAAGATAATCAATTTTGGCTTGTTCAGGAGTTTCCGAAGTTATATTCTTTGCACATCATTCTAGCCTCTCTTATAGATAATTCTTTACTTGGCATTTCTAACGTGTATGGTTCTCATACAAAAACAGAGAGGAGACTCTTGTGGATCGAATGTGCTTAGAAATTTTGTCCCCAATCAATGGATTGTGGGGGGAGATTTCAATGTCACTAGGTTTTTAGGGGAGAGATCTCCTTGAGAAGGGGATTTCTCTGACATAGAGGAATTCAATGATTTTATTTTAGATAATAATTTGATTGAGATTCCTCTTGATAATAGATCACTTGGTCGAATATCAGAGATAGTCCTTCTTTTGCTTTATTAGATAGATTTTTCATTAGTTCTGAGGTGGATGATAGATTTTCTATTTGTAGAGATAAGGGCTTGCCTTTTCATATTATGATCATTGTCCTATCATCCTTTCGTGTGATTTGAATCCTTCTATTAGTAGCAGTTTCAAATTTGATAAGATGTGGTTACTTGATCCTAATTTCATCAACTTAGTTTCTATTAAGTGGAATTCCTTGTTTTATTTTAATAATTTGTATAAGGGTAATTCTGCGAAGATTTTTGTTGCGAAGCTAAGCAAGTTAAGATATTTTCTCAAGTGTTGGAATAAGTATATTTTTGGTAATGATAGAATTAGGAAAGATAAGATTATGTGTGAGTTGTTAGACTAAGACAAGATTAGCGAGTCCAAGATTCTTATTTCCAATGAGAGAGATAGACATTGCAACATTAGAAATGATCTCAAGCTGATTTAAGAAAAAGAAGAGATCGTGTGGAGGCAAAGATCCCGATTTAATTGGATTAAGGAGGGAGATAATAACACAAAGTTCTTTCATAGTGTGGCTAATAAGAGGAGGCGTGATAATTTGATTCATTCTACTTTTATAAATGATGTGGAATTGACAACTCAAAGGGTTTCAAATGAAGCTTTCACTGGGTATTATAAGCAGATTTTTGGATCTAGGATTAAGAGAAGAATTAATGTCAGATGGAATGACTTGTATCCATCTGATACTAAGATTGAGTTAGTATATTTAGATAAGCCTTTCTCTGAGCAGGAAATTTGGAAGGCTATTTTTGATGTGCCAAGTGAAAAAGCTCCTGGGCCTGATGGTTTTTCTATTCTTTTTTACAAGCAGTTTTGGGAGGTTTTGAAATTTGATTTTATTCATTTATTTAATGACTTTTATAGTGGTGATTTGCATTTAGGTAGTTTTAATTTTGCCAATGTCATCCTCATTCATAAGAAAAAGGGTGTTAATTCTCTTAAGGATTTTAGGCCTACTTCCCCAATCATTGTTTCTATCAAGATTATTTCTAAAGTCCTTGCGAATAGGCTTCGTATTAAGATGAACGATCATATTGATTATTCCCAAACTGCCTTTATTAAAGGTAGAAACATAGTTGATGGAGTGGCAGCGGTGCAGGAGTATATTAATGTCTGTTGTAAGAATAATGTTTCTTGTGCTATTTTGAAGTTAGATTTTGAGAAGGCGTTTGATTTTGTTGACCGGGATTTCATCTGTGAATTATGTCTTGTTAGGGGTTTTAGTGTCAGATGGATCAACTGGATCATGTTGTTGCTTAGGCCTGGTGCTCTCATATTGTTGCTAATGGGGTTGTGGGCAAGAAGATTCAATCTAAGAGAGGTCTTAGACAAGGTGATCTCCTATCACCTCTTCTTTTCAATTTATGGCTGATGTTTTCTCTAGAATTGTTAAGAGAGCTATTAGATTAGGTGTTTTAGGTTGTGTTGGTAATGAGGAATTTAATAATGAATTATCTTTTCTCCAATTTGCAGATGATGCATTATTATTTTCCTCTCACTTGCCCAAGCATATTATTGCTCTGAAGTTTATTCTTTATTGTTTTGAGATGTTATCTGGCCTCAAAATCAATTTTGATAAGAGTGTTGTAATGGTTCTTAATGATCGGGAGAATGTCGAGTCTCTGGTTGCTGGAATTTTGAACTATTCTGTTATGAAATTTCCTTTTGATTATTTGGGCTTTAAGATTAGGCCTTCGAAACTTAAGAAGGATGATTGGTTAGTTATTATTGATAAGATCAATAATAGATTATCGAGTTGGAATAGCAGATTTCTATCTTGAGCAGGTAGATTAGTTCTTGTTAATTCGGTGTTATCTGCTATTCCTACTTATTAGATGGTCGTTCATCGTTTTCCTCAATGGGTTATTTAGAAGATTGACAGAATCAGGCGTAATTATCTTTGGAGTGGTGCTCCAATTTGTAGAGGCTATAAATGTCTTGTTAACTGGGAGGTGTGTTGTAAACCCAAGAAGGATGGGGGCCTGGGGATCATTAATTTATATCATTTTAATTCTGCCATGTTAGCCAAATGGATATGGAGATTTAGAAGCCCTGATGTGTCGGCTACTTGGAAGACTATTGTTTCTAAATTTTATTATTCTGGGGATGAGTTTATCGTTAATTCTAGTTTTAGTTGGACTAATATAATATCCTTTTTTTGGAAGTCTGTGTTGAATTGTTTTGATTTTTTTAATTTAGGTTGTAAATTAATTGTTCATTCGGGGAATCTTACTTTCTTTTGGCATGATGCTTAGATTTCTCGTTTGCCTCTTAAAATTGAATCTAGTGAGCTTTTTATTAATTGTTGCTTTAAGGATGCTTTGATTATAGATGTATATAGAGGGGAATTAGATCCCCTGTGGAAGTTCTCCTTCGATAATATTTTAGAAGGGGATATGTTAAGGCAATTAGCCTTACTTAAAGCTAAGTTAGCTTTGTATCATTTAGATGAAAATGGTGATTGTATTAGTTGGGGTTTGGATAAGGGTTTAGTGTTGTAATAACCCGGAAATCCGAGCCAATTTAAAAATTTTATTTTGGCAAATTTAGTGAATTTTAATTATTTAAAATGAATTATTTTAAATAATATCGACGAGAAATTTATTTTGAATAGAATTCGAATGTATATATTTATATAGATCGTCGTTAGAATATAAAATATTTATTTATAATTATAAAAGGAATTGAAAATGGCGTTGTAGTTCGATAATTCGATTTCAAAATTCAGATGAATGTACCGGGTGCAAAATAAACCGGAATTTAGCGAAACCAAAAATATTAGAATCTAATTGAGAATATCTTTCCAACGAATCCGGAAAATCGAAGTTTCATAGCGGGAATCAAAAGATATGTCCAGTTGAAAATTCTGAATAGTCGCTATGGAATTCAAGCCCTTAAAAATGGGAATTTTGCAAACGACCTCGGATTTCGACGAAACCACTTTTGTTGGATCCGCGATGTCAAGTTTTTGCTAGATTCCAATTTTCATAGTTTTTCGAATCAATATGTGAGTGTGGCAAAGGAAAACGCGTTTGACCAGTTTTAGTTGATTTTAATCGACTGGAAAATGGCCATTTTTCAAATGGTCTCAGAATTTGATGAAATTAGTTTTGTTAGGGCCGTATCGTCAATACGAAGCTAGAAAATATTTTTCTTGAATTTTTGGAGTTAGTATGTGGCCCTAGCAAATTGAAATGCGCGTTCAAATTCAATATATAGAGTTATATGTTGATTTTGACAAAAACTGATTCAAACAGTCGAATCAGCCTACGACACATATCCCATTGTGTTCGGAATGGGGGTAATTAGCTATGGACGACAGTCGTTGGATCTCGTTTGGAGTTCGGAGATAAAGTCAACCCTTTTGGGAAAATATATATAAATTAAAATATAAAATTACTTTTACAAAGACCCCCTCCCACTTTACTTTCCTTCCCCCGTCGATTTCATTGCTCAGGAAAAAACCCTAAAAAAAAAACCGATGTTCCCCCTCCACCGCCGCCGACAGGCGATCGCCACCCCCACAAAACCGCTCTTCCTCCGCCGCAAACCCCCACCTCCAGTGCCCAGTCAACGCGCCATCACCGCCCCCTTCTCAAACGCGACTCCCCCAAACCCTAGTTTACCAAATCGCGCCGCCCGCCACCCCCTTTGCTCGACCCCTGCCTAGCCGACACCCCCTTCAACACCCGTCCTCCTCCTTCCTGTGACGTGGGGCCCCCGCAAGCGAAAACAGCGAAAAGAAAAGAGAGAGGTGAGTTTTTTTTGTTTAATTCATTTAAATTCGAATAATTAGTTTTTATATGTATTTAACCTTATAAAAACTCTGATTTTTTTCCCTTATAAAATTCTTATTTTTAATGATGTTAAGTTAGGATTTATATGAAGATAAAGCTTTGATTTTTAAAATGAACATCGATATAAAAACTTGATTTTAAAAAAAAAAAGAAAGACGATATTTTTATATTATAGAAAAGTTAAAAATGTAATTTATATAATATAGCAAGGTTAAAAATAAATTTTTTATATAAAATAGATGATAAAAATTCGATCTTTATTATGTAGGAGATATAAAAATATGATTTTTACATTATATAAAGTATAAAGATATGATTTTTATTATATATGTGTTGAAATAAAAATGTAATTTTTATAGCGATGATATAAAAATTCGATCTTTATATATGAAGTAGAAATGTAAAAATATAATTTTTATATAGAATGAAGCGTTGAAAATATATATGAAGTGGAAATAAAAATGTAATTTTTACTATGAAGTTGAAGTGATAAAAATACGATTTTTACTATGAAGTTGAAGTTATAAAAATATGATTTTTATAGAGTTAAAAGGTGAAATCTTTATATTTGAAAAGGAGAAATCTTTATATTTGAGAAGGCGAAATCTTTATATAGAGTGGCGAGATAAAAATATAATCTTTGTTATACGAGTAGCGATGTAAAAATAGAATTTTTATCTATATAGTAGCGATGTAAAAATAGAATTTTTATCTATATAGTAGCGATGTAAAAATAGAATTTTATCCATATGGAGTGATTATAAAAATATGATTTTTATATACATAGCAACAATATAAAAATGTGATTTTTATATATGTAGTGGCTACGGACAACGAAAGTGACAAAAGGCGAGAACGACGAAGACTTCTACATTTGAAGTGTCTTGGAGTTGGGATAGCTTTGGTGAGAACTTCTCGCCTTTTAATTTTATTTCTAGTTGAAATATATACTATGATGCAGACGGTGTTAAGTAGCACCCGACACCCGTCGTCCACAGACCATGGACGGCTTGTATGCTTGTTTGTTTGGTTTTGATGTGTAGTTGATTGTGTGATGTGATGTGAAATGAAATAAAATATTTATATAGTTAAAATATTTTATAGTTGAAAATAGAATTTTTAACGTGTATATGAAATGAAATAGATTAATATAAACAAATCGAACGATTTGTTTATATACACATATTTGACTGATATTGATTGGGACGATAAATTTTACACATCGCCCAACTGCCCAAATAAAATCTGTGTTTGATTGTTTGAAAACCCCACACGGGTATTGGGATGATATTTGACGTACACTAATCCCGATTGTTTAGTTGTATGTCGATCGATTGATTGACAGACTGTTATAAGCGTTGAATATTTGTATTTGATGCTAATACAGTGTAGAATGCACTTTGGATGATGGTTGATTATTCATCGTTGTTATTGTATACATGTGTTGTAGAAAATCCATATAATTAACATTATATGGTAATTGACAGGGCCTCATTCCATATTTGAAAAAGAAATATTTGAAATAGAAATATTTGAAATAGAAATATTTGAAATAGAAATATTTGAAATAGAATATTTGGAAATAGAAATATATGAAGCCGTGTTGATTAGATTGACGCCATTTTGACGTGAACGATATTTATATCGATTTTATTCATTTTATAATGAATATCAAAAGTGATTTCAAAATCTGATATTTTGAAAAGAATTGAAATTCGAACTGAAACTGAATAGAAATGAATTCGAATTGAAATTGAATAGAAATGAATTCGAATTGAAATTGAATATAAAGGAATTCGAATTGAAATTGAATTGAATTGAAAACGAACTGAAATTGAAATTGAATATAAGCCGATATATTTTCTATTCAGAGCCTTGTATTTAATATCAAATGTGATTTGGGTTTGTCGTGAATGGTGTCTTTATTAACCCTGTTCTTGAACCCAGTTGAGAAAAAGATTAAATCTTTATTTTTAGATTTAATGAAGTGTACCAATTAGATAATATTCAATTGGAATTGAATTGGTATTGATTTTTGGGTTTATCTTGGACAGTGTTTTAAATAACACCTATTCTTTAACCCGATAATTAATAGAATGTGATTTTGGGTTGTCGAGAACGGTATCTTCAATAATACTGTTCTTAGACCCAAAGGAATTAAGAAAATCAGAAACTAACTGGAGATTAGTTAAGTTGAATGATTTCTGGGGTATTGATCTGATGTTGGTTTCGGCCTTCGGTGTTAATACTTAGGTAATTGCTCACTTGCTAATTTATGGTTAGGGACTGATTGAAATGTGATGTGATTTTGGGTTTATCGTGAACCGTGTTTTAAATGACACTGATTCTTTAACCCAGTTAAAGATTAAAACTAAGTGTAGTTTTAATGAATCTTTAATTAGATTGAAAGATCGAGAATGGAGTATCACCAGTTTTGCTCCAGGCGATAGTTAAATCTTTATTTAGATTTGAACATGAAATGGTAATTGAATTTACCGATAACACCGTGGTATTAAATATGAAGTATGACCAGTTTTACTTCATGGGATGAATAGGTTGGGATTGGGAAATAAAATAAATGATCACTTAGGTGTGGTTCGCTAATCCCGACTAGTTTGAATTGATATTCAAAGGTAGATTAAAGAATAAATTTTAAGGAATTTATCTTTGATAAAATTAATGGGAACATTTCCCTAAGAATGTGAAATTTAGAAACTAACTGTAGGTTAGCTAAGAAGAATGGTTTCCTGGGTATTGATTTGATGTTGGTTTCGGCCTTCGGGGTATTTCACTTTACAGAAATTATTTCTTTGGACTTTATTTCCCGATTTCGTTTATTTCAGATCATTGGAAATACATATCTAGCTTTTATAATAAAGTAGATTTCACTTCGGGATCTCAAAAACAAAACATTTGGAAATATGAATTCCAAAACGTAACAATGTATACAAACAAGTATGAAACCAAATATCGGCCATGTTCCCTTAGACAAGGCCGTACGCGCCTTAACCGAACCAATATATATATGTGCACCTAACGGCTACACTGACAATGCACCATCCCACCTATGGGGGAAGACATGCATGCCCTCACACTTTTGTCGCTCTCTGGTCACCCGATCTCTAGCCACATACTTGCTAAATCATTTTATATCCTGAAGTAGGGAAAATCATTTCACAACATAATAATCACAAGTACTTTCAAATCTATATAGATTTCCACTTCCAAAACATTTCGAAATTATCGGGTATAGCCCTCAAAATTCTTTCTATTTTATAAAACATTTTATAAAACATTCCCTGTCCAAAATCGGGAATACTATTCTTTTTACTTAAGAAATCTCATTTCAAATTCATTTATTAAATTTTGAAAATAAACAACATCGCTAAACACCTTATAATCAAATCGTGAAGTGTTTCACAAGGTGTTAGCACATAGATATTTTTACCGAACCCAATGCTAAATGTAAAAGCATATTTTGCTCATAAACTGGTCGAGCACAATCCAAACGATCAATCAATCACAATCCATATCAATAACCAAGTATATTTGGTTCAATCACATTTCATATTACAATAAAAGAGTATTTTGTTGGGGTTTTTGTACGTAGCGGAAGCTTGACAAAATGCCAAGAAAAATTGGATTTTTATCACTCAATCACTTGAAGATGAATTTGATTGAAAAAAAACAACACTAATAATATCGAAAATATGAGCACACGATATTCTACCCAACCACCCTCTTTATTGATTCACTAATAAAAAATTGTTTACAATCGATTTCAACTATCGTTACAAACAATTACAACTTGAATCAATAAACTTATTGAGAAATAGGTAGAGAATATTGAATGGCTAACAAATTTGAAGGAGAACACTCAATTTGGAATAGCTAAATGATCACTTTTGGTGGCTCTTAGCCACACCCTAGGCAGTTAAAGCCCTGCTAAAGCCCCGCAAAATCCCCTCTATAGCCTGTAGCGCTCTTCGGCCGCTATGCTATTTCATTTTAGCGCTGATGAATAGTACCTCTGCTTTAAGCCCCGCCATTTTCCGCTGCATCCGCTAAATCAACGCAATTTAGCATCCGCTTTAGCAATATTAATGTATAGAGGATGATTTGACCAGTTCATTTTTAAAATAAGTCAAAAAGTTAATGTAAAGAGCTAATTTTAAGTCATAAATGACTTATATAAAATAGAAATCTATAGTAATCCTCGAATCTAGTGTGCATAACCTTGATATTCTTTGATTTTGTTAATAATATTAATTAATATTCATTTCTTCTACATAAATGATGCAATAATGATAATTAATTAATTTTAATTATATAGTTTTATATATAATTAACATTTCTGCACATCCGCTATAGTCCCCGCAATTTCCCCGCTTTATCCCCGCTACAACTTTTTACACCTCTACCGCTATAGAACCGCTAAGCGCTTTAACTGCACAGGCCACACCTTGGTGGCTCTCACCCACACTCTTGGTGGCTCTCAACCACACCTAATGAAGATGTTAACTGGCCCTTTTTATAGAGAGACTTGCTTCATACCCTAGAAAACTTAGCATCCAAATTATCTTCATATATGTTATAAAACTATTTGGATAAGCACCAAATATCTTGCAATAAATGTCCACAAATATAGCAACCAATATCTCTCCATATAGCACCAAATCTCTTCATCAAATCTAGCACCAAATCTCTTTATTCAATCTAGCACTAAATCTCTCCAAAAAATATGTAAGATTATTTGTTGCCCAAAATTGTGATTTGTGTATCACCAATTTCAACACTCTACCTTGATACCAAATCACAACATCTCCTCCACTCAAACAATAGCCCCTTAGCTCTCACTTTCAACCTCTTCTCTCTCAATTAACACCATCCCGATTTTAACGGCTATGAGATAAAACAATCCGTTCTTCTCTTCAAGTCCAGGCTCAGTTGGTTTCCAGGCTCATTCACACCTTCTTGATTTCATCAGGCCACAAGATTAACTAATTGATTTCCAGGCTCAATTACACCTCCTCTTTATCGACATCTACCACTTGATCCCTCTTCATCTACATGGATCCTTCGAGAATTATCAACGTGAAGACAATAATTGATAACATGATCCTCAACGGATCTTCAGCAATGATCGAAACCAACCTCTCCACCTTGCTGCTGACTAGGTTCTTCATTCCAAATTCTCAAAATCTCCTACTCCACAATTTCCATCCATGAAAGCAACATCATATCCGACATCTACAATCTTCAATCCAAAATCACTCCAAGCTATGCGATGAACCGAGCTCCGATACCAAACTGTTGGATTTTTGCGCGCAACGGAAGCTTGACAAAATGCCAAGAAAAATTGGATCTTTATCACCCAATCACTTGAAGATGAATTTGATTGAAAAAAAAAACAACACAAATAATATCGGAAATATAAGCACACGATATTCCACCCAACCACCCTCTTTATTGATTCACTAATAAAAAATTGTTTACAATCGATCTCAACTATCGTTACAAACAATTACAACTTGAATCAATAAACTTATTGAGAAATAGGTAGAGAATATCGAATGCCTAACAAATCTGAAGGAGAACACTCAATTTGGAATAGATAAATGATCACTTTTGGTGGCTCTCAGCCACACCTTTGTGGCTCTCACCCCACACTCTTGGTGGCTCTCACCCATACCTAATGAAGATGTTAGCTGGCCCTTTTTATAAAGAGAATTGCTTCATACCCAAGAAAACTTGGTATCCATATTATCTTCATATATGTTATAAAACTATTTGGATAAGCACCAAATATCCTTGCAATAAATGTCCACAAATATAGCAACCAATATCTCTCCATAAAATCTAGCACCAAATCTCTTCATCAAATCTAGCACCAAATCTCTTCATCAAATCTAGCACCAAATCTCTCCATAAAATATGCAAGATTATTTGTTGCCCAAAATTGTGATTTGCGTATCACCAGTTTCAACATATTTTATTGTCTACACAATTATGTAAAAATAAAAAAGAGTATTTCATTATCTACATATTTTCTACGTTTCTAATGACAAATAAAAAGAATATTTTATTCGCATTACATTTTCTATGTTTCTAATGAAAATAAAAAAAATATTTTATTCGCATTACATTTTCTGTGTTTCTAATGATAAATAAAAAGAATATTTTATTCGCATTACATTTTCTATGTTGCTAATGACAAATAAAAAAGAAGATTTTATTGTCATGACATTTTTATATCACTAATGAAAAATAAAAATACAATTTTCATTTTCAACCAATCCTGTGGTAAATAAAAAGAATATTTTATTCGCATTACATTTTCTATGTTTCTAATGACGAACAAAATATTATATTTTCATAACAATCTTTATGTTGCTAATGCAAATAAAAAAGAAGATTCTATTATCATGACATTTCTATGACGCTAATGACAAATAAAAAAAAATACAATTTTCATTTTCAACCAATCCTATGACAAAATATGATTTTTTTTATTTGTATACACATTTCTATATTTACATATGACAAATTAAAAGATGATTTTTATTTTCATAACATCTTTATGTTGCTAATAACAAATAAAAAGATAATTTTTATTTGTAACCAATTCTAGGTCCATATATGACAAATAAAAATATGATTTTTATTTTTATATTTTCAAATGATAAATAAAAAAAATTATTTGCATATAATTCTAATTTCAACATGACAAATAAAAAGAAATACTTTTATTTGCATACAATTTCAATATTTAACATGGCAAATAAAAATGAATATTTTTATTTGCATACAATTCTATTTTCAATATGACAAATAAAAAGAAGTATTTTTAATTTGTTTACAAATCTATTTTTAATATGAAAACTAAAAGTGATAATTTCATTTGTTTACAAATCCATTTTAACATAACAAATAAAAGTGACATTTTCATTTGCATAAATAATTCCTACTCTTAACATAACAAATAAAAATGATATTTTTATTTGTATAAAAATTCTTACATTAACGTGTAACATAATAAATAAAAATGACATTTTCATTTGCATACAAATCTAATTCTAATAATGAATAATATTTTTATTTTGTCGACCATTCTATTTCAACCAAAATGAATAAAAATGATTCTTTTATTTTGTTGACAATCATATTTTAACAAAATGATAAAAAATGATAACTTATTTTGTTGACAATTCTATTTCAACCAAAATGAATAAAAATGATTCTTTTATTTTGTTGACAATTCTATTTCAACAAAATGATTAAAAATGATAACTTATTTTGTTGACAATTCTATTTCAACCAAAATGGATAAAAATGATTCTTGTATTTTGTTGACAATTCTATTCCAACAAAATGATTAAAAATGATAACTGATTTTGTTGACAATTCTATTTCAACGAAATGATTAAAAATGATAACTTATTTTGTTGACAATTCTATTTCAACAAAATGATTAAAAATGATAACTTGTTTTGTTGACAATTCTATTTCAACAATATGATTAAAAATGCTTCTTTGTTTCCACAATTCTATTCCAATAAAAATGACATTTTTATTTCATACAAATCTACTATAATAAAAATGTTAACATTGTTTTCACAATTCTATTTCAATAAAAATGACATTTATTTCATACAAATCTACTATAACAAAAATGTTAACATTGTTTTCACAATTCTATTTCAATAAAAATGACATTTATTTCATACAAATCTACTTTAACAAAAATGATAACTTTGTTTTATCTCAAACCTATTCAACAGAAATGATATTTTTGTTTTATCTCAAATCCATTCAAAAAAAATGATATTTTTATTTTATCTCAAATCTATTCAACAAAAATGATATTTTTGTTTTATCTCGAATCTATTCAACAAAAATGATATTTTTGTTTTATCTCGAATCTATTCAACAAAAATGATTTTTTTTTTAATCTATATTATTTCATCAAAATAATCCATCCAATCAACAGATCAACATAACAGCATCATCAACCCAAATCAAATCATGTATAATAACAAACTGGATTTAACAACGGATTGGTAATAACATAATCATAATTAATTAATTTTAATTATTTTAAAAAAATAGAATTCTCACATCACATAACCAATTTTTCCACATCGAATAAATATAATTTTATAATTTTATAAACCCTTTTTAAAAGTAAGTTAGAATTATCACCTTGGTTTTACTCCTTAATTTGCAGTTAGCTCCATATCCAATCCAATCTGTTCCATATTGTAGTGCTCTTCATGAAAGTTCCAACGCAACTGACGATTTGCAAAACGGACCTCGTATAAAAAAGATATGAATTTTAAACATTGATTTCCTTTTTAACATTAACTAGTAAATTAATTAATTATATTTTTAATTACCATCTTCTACATCGTATTTCTGGAACCCTAACTTCTATAAACCCCCAAATGAACTCATCGTTGTTCACAAGAAGAAACCACGCGCCGCAAACGCCCACGTTTTGGAGTCCAAACTCGCCTCCCACGGTCACCAATATTCGATCATAACCGTTGGTCGAGGAGATCTAATTGAGTTGAACAAGTTTTTCTTTTTTGATTTTCTGAAATTATTTAATGAATTTGAAGAAATTAAGGGAACAGTATGGGAGCTTTTCAGCCATCCAAGAAGAAGGAGGCGGCGGCTACGTATTATGAATTAGGGTTTCTATTTGAGATAAAGGTCTATATATAATAATAATATATAAAATAATATTTAATTTAATAATTGTCTTTGTTATCTTTTCTTTCTTATATTTATAAAAGGTATAAAGTATGGCATTTATGTTTAAGAAAGGAAAAGAGAGAATATAAAGAATTAAAGGATATAAATGAAACGCATGGGCAATTATTGTTATCATTGTCATTATGTTTTTCCTTCTTTATTTTTTTCTTACCATGAGTGGCACGCCTCTAATTTCCATTGAATATGATTTCAAATTTTATTCATTTTATGAAGGAGGCGACTTTCTCTTTTTTTTCTTATGATTTTATATTTCACTAGTATGATAATAGCGATGCTTTTGTCTAACAAAATATATTTTCAACTAATTAATGAATACTTCATTTCATGACCCTTTTATATATCGCATATATGTATGTTCATATATCGTATATGTATATTTTCATACAACGCCTATACATATTTTCATATAATGTCTATATATATTTTCTATACGGTCTACATACGTTAAAAATCATATTTTTAACAAACTAGTAATTTTTCCTTAGCGTGACTATTTTATTTTTATATAGCATATTTACGTTAAAAAGAAAATCATATTTAATCGGTCTAATGATTTTTCTATGACATATCTATTTTATATGACTCATGTATATGTCAATAATAATATTTCCAATCAACTAGCATTTATTTCATTTCCCTAGTGTATCTCTTCACATATAGTAGGTTACAAAGAAATTAATTTAGCTGACTAGGCATGATGGGACAATATTTATTTTTCATTCAAATTTCAAAAGTAAATAACAATGAGAGGGAGAGAATAAACGGAAAGAGATGAATGCTAGATTAATTATTTAATGCTAATTATTAGAAAGTTTGCAACCTTTCAAATTTCTAAACATATAGTATTAAATATCATGTGTTATTACATAGATAACATTAAAAGTTTTATGGTGTTATATATATATATATATATATATTGTTTGCTTCTGGATATAAACAATATAATATAAAAAAATAAGGGAATACTTATATTTAACAAAATGGGGAAAGGAGATTTAATGGGATGCAGATTTAAGAAATGAGAATACAAATTAAGATACATGTAAATAGAATGTAGGGAAGGAAATAAATGCTGCATTAAGGAAACAATGAAGAGGGGAGATCATTGAAAATGAATGCAGCCATTAATATTTTAAAATTTATTAATTAATGATCGTTACAATTTGGATAGACAAAGGAAGTATTGAAGATGACATTTTTTTTATCTAACAATGAAAAATTTACAAAATGACATTTTTCTCTAATAATGCCTATTATAACATAATTACATTTTGTCATAATTTATTACATATAGAATCTACATATTATTTTAAATAAACCTATCAGCATAATTTATAAATCCTAATTTTATTTACAAACTTCTTTTTATATTTTTTATTCGATAATTTAATTTAGAAATAGAATTTTTAAATTCTGTCAGATTTTCTAACAAAATTTCCTGAAATAAATTTTTTAAATTGGTTCAGAAATTTCCGGGTTGTTACATTCTCCCTCACTTAAAATCTTTTCGTCCTCAAAAAGGAAAGGAGCTGAAAGTTGTTTTACTAATCAACTAAACTTTCAATTCTAATCAATTTTCAATTTAGTTCAATATTAAATCCAATTTAGTTAAATTTATCATTCTTTCTCATATTGGTTAAGTTAATTATCATTCCAATAATTTCATTAGTTAAACTAATATTCAAACATCACAACCAGCAATCAATTAGTTGATTAGCTTTTAAAATATGTATAACTTTTATATATAGTCAAAAATCATATTTTTGATGCCAAGTCACAACAATAAACCATATCTATATTTTTGGTTCTCACGTTAGTCAATGGAAATATATAGATATACCACTTTCGATACTCGAACACAAATTCTGATAATGAGATCTCAATCATCAGAATCTCTCCGGGCGACTAGATTGTGATTCTATATCTATCCAGTATATTAAAACTTCGAATATACGTTAATTACGCGTATATTCGAAATATTTATATACTCGACTGTCCAAATTAAAATAAAATAATATACTCAAATACGTATAATTAGATTAAATTTTCAAAACTAAATTTGTTTTTTCCTTCTTTTTTTTATAAATAAATAATACTCTTCAAACTCATTCTAGGATGCTACTGATCCTATCTCTAACGATCCATTCTCATTGGATATTACTAATCCAATCTCTGATGAATTCTTTCATTTGGTTTTAATGTGTCTTGTTCTCGTGCTCTGTAGACCAAAGCTCTGATACCAAATGGAACGACCCAAACTTCCCCGTAAAGGAAAGTACGGATTGAATTGAAGGCACCACAAATCAGAACACAAACGACAGAACATTTCATTGCTTATTACAACAATTACATCAGATTATAAGAATATAACAGAGTATGAATAAATAATATACATTGGAAATATCAGGGATTTAAATTACATTTTTATAGCAGTGGAAAAATAATACAAAACACAACCAAAAGAAACACACGGAGATTGAGATTTCCGAATATCGCTTCAGGTGCAAACCAGGATCCTGTGAATATAATATTTGCAAAACAAAAACTACTCGCTGCCCGTATGGAAATTATAGGCACCCAGAATTTATGTTAAAACAATAAACTCGAGGTCAGTCATTGGACTGGTGTGAGAACTAAAACAGTTATTAACTTGATTTTAAAGTTAGGTAAATCACAAGACCACGCCGTATAACACGTAACGAATTTACTCCACATGATCTTAGTTTAAAATAAAACAACTCAATGCTTTTCAGAAAAAAATGAAGCTATTATAAGATTCAGGTCCCATCACACAATGAACGCAGTCGGAGGATAGAGTTTTCCCTTATAATAGCCAAAAATGCTTGATACGCGAAATTTCATCTTTTATTATTACTATAAGTGAAGAAATCAATTACAAATATAAATGTATTAATCATAAACAGCGTAGAATATATTACATCGCCATATATATATTACAACTAAAATCGAATATCGCGTATTAGAGATTGGGTTTCCATTTATGAACCGAGGCAAGGGATTAACCTCACTGATTCGAGACTCTCTAGCCCGAGTCTCGGGATATAGTCGCAACTGCACCTGCGGTTATCGACAGGGCTGGTCATCCGTTGATGATTGGCAATACCGTAAACTATATGTTTGCATGCCCTATGGGGCATAAAATAATCTGGTCAGTAATGTCGACCAGAACATCCATCGATCCCGTAGTGACCGATATATCTGAGGCGCATCTCTATCCATCAAGTAATAAGAAACATCCACATGAGTAAACAGTCTGAGCTCCATACCATGACGTTACTCCTAGCTATAACTAACATATGTCCATTTCTCTGCAATACTCATCCCGTTTCTGGTTCATACCGGGGTGTGAAGCTCGCGAAGTAACGCTATACACAAAGCTATGCCTATATAAGCTGTGCTTTGATCGTCAACCACAAGGCTCTACTTTTCAACAAAAGCCTTGATTATTTGCATCTTAGCATGCCATATTGTCAGTCCATACCATACCATTGATTTCTGCCAATGTATAACCTCTAAGCTCGTACGTCTCAGAGAAGGGGTTAAGAAAGAGAATAAATTCTCCGCCACCAAACATATATATATTTAGCAGAGATCAACGAATATAGTATAAAGGTGTACAACGTCAGACATACCATTCATGTACAAGTTCGTTCTGGGTCTAAAAGAAACCGTAGGCACCTTATTCCTCGTCCTATATGTACAATATATGAGAGAGGTCCTCGCATATCCATCGATATCCAAGTACGTTTGGATGATCACCACTTATTACCTTGTCTTGGGTGTACGGCCCAATTAAGACATCAGTAATCACCTAAACAATGTGACGAACTCCGGTCTTCAACCACCATCTTCATCATCGACTATTGGTCGTCGTATTAATTATTCAGAATGGGTTAAACCCGGTCTTTTCGAATAATTCGCGTATTTTATAATCAAGTGCTATAAAAACAATCATACGCCTCATTCTAACTCAGAATGTTCTTTTAATAAAATATTCACATTTTTAATCTAATTAAAGATTAATTAAAACTCTAGTTCGGTTTTAATCTCAAAAATCATTACTTAATGATTATTCAATTTTAAGAAATTAATCTTATCTTTAACTGGGTTAAAGAACCAATGTCATTTAAAACACGGTTCACGATAAACCCAAATCATCTTCCATTAACTATGAAATATTTACGGAAAACATATCAATGTAATCGATATAAATTTCCATGTCAGACTAATAACATAAATGGAATAACGGCAATGCCTTATTAAGTTCCATACATAGTAACGGTCTTCATCCACAGAAGCTTATCTCGATTATTATTAAATCGAATTCCCTTTAATTCCAATTTATTCTATTTAATTGGAAAACTTTACTTTGGAAAAATTTCCATTTAAATCTCAATAAAAGATTTATAAATTCTATATAAATCTCAATAAAAAAATTATAAATTCCATTTAAATCATAATAAAAGATTTATAAATTCCAAATGTATTTTCACTGTCAATTAGGATTAAAGAACAAATGCCGTTTAAAACATAGTTCACGATAAACCCACAATCAACTTTAATTTTAATTCTAATTAAACATTAATTAATTAGTAAATTTTCTAAATCTTAATTAAAAGATTTATTCTTTTCACTCGAAGTTTAAGAACTATGTTATTTAAGACACCATTCATGACAAACCCAAAATCCGATTTATTTTATTCAATTCCAACATAATATTTATTAATATGGAAAACTTCATTAAATCTTAATTTAAAGATTTATTCTTGTTAATAATTAGTTCATTTCGATAAAAATATATTTTTATCTTCTCAAATATGGAATTTTTCGTCCAAAATCTTTCCAAATAATTTATTATGATTTTACACAATTTATCCATATTTTTAATAATTTTATTAAGGCCCATACATTCGGTTTCCAATAACGGCCACCGAACTGCATCCATAACGACCTTTTTCAAATTTGATTTGGAAATAATTCCAAATCCAACCATTAGATTTCAAACTTTGTACATTCATTGGAAAGCTCTTTTCGATACGAACCCAACGGTTCCAGTTTTAGGAGAATCCGACGGTCGGATCTCCCGTAATGTAAATTTGAAGTTAATGGTCGAAATTCGCGAACGATCGCTGTGCGGCGCGTTCTGTTCAGGCCATTATACACATATTATATATTTCGTTGATTTCAATTTAAAACGTATTTTATAAATCGTTTATAAATTCATTTTAAAACGATTCCAACTTCATTTTCAAATTTAAATAAAAATTGAATATTCTACATCTTTATCATATTAAAATGATAATATTTTCAAAATATTATATTTTGAAATCAATTCTTTTCAATATTCATTATAAAATGAATAAAATCGATCGATAAACTCTTTCGAGTTATAATGGCGTTTGCTACTTAACTCGACTTCATATTTTACATTTTTGTGTCCATCCAAAAACGAAAATCAAAATCATAATTTTATTCTTCACCGAATATTATTTTAAAATATTCGTTATTTAAAATATTCTTTATTTAAAATATTCTTTACATCAAAATGTCCTTTCACATTAAAATATTTCTTTTACATGAAAATGTTTCTTTACGTGAAAATGTTTCTTTACATTGAAATGTTCTTTTATACAAAAATGGTTCATAAAAATGTTTCTTTTACATTGAAATGTTCTTTTATATAAAAATGGTTCTTATACATAAAAATGTTTCATTTACATTGAAATGTTCATTTATATAAAAAATGGTTCATATACATAAAAATGTTTCTTTTACATTGAAATGTTCTTTTATATTAAAATGATTCATAAAAATGTTTCTTTTATTTTGAAATGTTCTTTTATATAAAAATGGTTCATATCCATAAAAATGTTCCATTTACATTGAAATGTTCTTTTATATAAAAATGGTTCATAAAAATGTTTCTTTTATTTTGAAATGTTCTTTTATATAAAAATTACTTTATATTAAAAGTGTCTTTTATATTAAAAATGTCTTTTATACTAAGATGTCTTTTACATTAAAAATGTCTTTTTGCAATAAAATGTCTTTTTACATTAAAATTGTCTTTTTACATTAAAATTGTCTTTCTACATTAAAATTGTCTTTTTATAATAAAAATGACTTTTATTTCTGAATCGAAATGTGACTCAATCAATTACCATATAATTTTTGTTATATGGATTTTATACATCGCATGTATACAACAATAATGACAAATAATCATCAAATAGTCCATTCACATATACAGTGAAATTTAAAACTGTGTGAGCATTAAAATAAATAAATAACGCTCACTACAGACTGTCAATCCATCAATTGAAATATAATTAAACTTAGGGGAGATGTGAATAAATTATCTTCCTCGGACCGGTGTGGGGTTTTCAGACGACCACAGTGAATTTAAATAAATTATTGATTAACAAATTTAACCAATTCTAATTCAGATTAAATTATTTTTAAACTTAACCAATTTTCACTGTTTCAAATTATAAATAAATATTCAAAATTTAATTTCAACTGCCACATTAATGTTAACATTATGTTCAACATTTCAACATCACAAATAACATACAATACAATCAAAACAAACAACCATGGTTTCTGCAATAAATAGTGTCGGGTGCTGCTAAGCACCATCTGCATCCTATTATATAATTAACTGTAAAATAATTAAAGTGATTAGGAGTTCTCACCTTTGGTTTCCACTCCGCCAGTTTTATTTCTGAACAGTTTGGATTTGCCCGAAATTCCAACGCTATCTTTTTCACGTTGTTCATAGTAAAAATCACAGTTTTAATACGAATTTATTTAAATAAAAATCATATTTTTATTTCAACTCTATATATATAAAGCATATTTTCCTATACAGTGAAAGATCATATTTTCTATACAATGAAATCATTTTCTTCTATACAATGCAAAATCATTTTTTCTACAAAATGAAGTCATATTTTCTATACAATGAAATCAGATTTTTTTTATATTTTAAAACCATGCTATTTTCATTTTTAAAACAATGGTAATTTCATTATTAAAATGATGAAATTTTTGTCATTTTAAAACAAAGATATTTTATTTTTAAAACAATGCTTTATTTTTCTTTTCTAAACAATGTTATTTTTCCTTTTCTAAACAATGTTATTTTCTTTTGTAAACAATGTTATTTTTCTTTTCTAAACAATGTTATTTTTCTTTTCTAAACAATGTTATTTTATACATACAAAACAATGTTAATTTTATATACCAAACAATGTTGATTTTATATATACAAAACAATGTTACTTTATATACCAAACAAAGTTGATTTTATATATACAAAACAATGTTAATTTTATTTAAAAAACAATGTATATCTTATTTTTCAAAAAAATGTTTATTTTATTTTTCAAAGCAATGTTTATTTTATTTTTCAAAACAATGCATTTTCTATTTTAAAAACAATGCAACTTTTATTTTAAGAAAACAATGCAACTTTTATTTTGAAAACAATGCTCTTTTATTTTAAAACAATGTTTTCTTTTTATAAATAAATGTTATTTTTATTTACAAAGAGATGTAATTTTTATTTACAAAGAAATGTTATTTTTTATTTACAAAGAAATGTAAATTTTATTTACAAAGAAATGTAATTTTTCCTTTTTTAAACAATGCTTCTTTCCTTTTGAAATTTAATTACATAGTCTTTTAAAAAATAAATTACACTATGACTTCTTGTATAACCTTCGCGTCTATTCCATATTGTAGATCTCCTCTTTACGGTCCCAATTAATTTTGCTTCAAGTGATTCTGAACTTGTATGAAAGAGTTATGGAATTACAAACTTTAATCGCATAATTGAGATAATTAAATATTTAATTTAATTAAACATTTCCCTAATCACCTATTAACAAAACATGGGTCATTGTCTTCCCTTTTTCCATCGTTCTACTTAACGAAGGACCCCATCAGCTTGACTCTTCCTACCACTAAGCGCCGCCTCCATGACCAGCTGGAACACCATCGCGACCCACCCCATGAAGCGCACCAATTCCTCCTCCCAACGTTGACCGTCACAGGCAGCTCTATGGGCCCCATAGCCCTAGAAAACCCTTCGAACGGCGTTGCTTTAGGGGAAAAAATCAGACAAAATACTAAGCGATTTCCGATCATCCCCTTATAGAATCAAAGACCACACTTTCCTCTATAATTTTTGTTTTGAAACTGAGAATTAATTCGAAGTAAGATGGAGGAATTTTGGGATTGAATTTCGTGAATCTTCGGCCATCCATTTTGAAGTTAGCGGCTGCATATTGTATAGGGTTAGAATTTTTAATTTTTTTTAGGGTTATTTATAATATAATATTATTAAATTAATTAATTCACAAAATAAAGCCCGTTAATTCCTAATAACTCCAAATCCAGCCCAACAAATGTTGGCCCTAGCCAAATGCCTCTATTCCGGACACAATGGGCTAGGTTTCATCAGCCCATTCGATCGTTTATAGCTTGTTTTCTTTAAATTAAAATATAAACCATTTAATTATTTAATTTGATCGTACATTTTAATTTACCGGGGCCATATACTGACTCCAAAAATTTCTGAAAAATAAATCTAGCTATGTTTTAATGATACAGTCCTAACAAAAATAATTTCATCGAATTTGGAGACCGTTTGAAAAATGGCCAATTTCTGGTCGATCCAATTTGACTGAAATTGACAAAACACGTTTTCTTTTGCCACGCTCACATATTAATTCCAAAAATTATGAAAATTGGAATCTTGCAATAATTTGACATTCCGAATCCAACAAAAGTGGTTTCGCAAGAAACGGAGGTCGTTCGCAAAATGGTTATATATTATATTAATATATATATATATAAAAATTTCATAGCGACTATTCTGAATTTTAAACTGGGCATAACTTTCTGTAACACCCCGTATTTTCTACGAACATTAAAGTAATAAATTAAAGTATACATAATTTTTAAGAGAAGTATTAAGGGAAACGAGTACACCATTGCATTCGTCTTAGAATTCTGCTTGAGATAGAGTCCGAGTTTACGTATGTCGGACTCCGTATGAAGAAGTTATGACCTTCAGAAGTTTCAGAGATTTAAATAAAACAGCTCAGGTTTGAAATTCAAAATTCAAATCACACACCCGGGCCGGGCGAGAAATTTCCCGCCCAGGACCCAGGTCGACCAGGGGTTCGACCTAGGGTTCGACCTGGATCACACAGGTCGACCAGGGGGGCGACCTCCCACCGTATTTCCAGATCCGAGGATATATTCATTTTTCTGCATTTGGACGCCCGTTCTGACCGGATTCGTTGATCCCTGTGCTATATAAACACCCCTAAGACTACAGTTTTCTCTACACAACTTCATTATGCCTATACTCTACCATAATTCATATCAAAATACATCAAAGATGGGGTTATGCTGCTCAAGTAGAATCAAGTTAGAATTCAAATAGAGATTCAAAAGCTAATTCAACGGCTTCAACAACTATTTTCTAAGAATCAAATCAAATCTAAATTAGAAGAACAAATAATCTACTTCAAGGGAGAGCTATTCAGTTTCAGAATACAGGATCCTAGAATTCAAGACCCTTCTGTAATTTGTAAGTTCACATTACTTTCAGAAATGAAAGTTAATTGTGATTCTGACATTATAATAAATCTGGATCTGAGATTATGACTGCCTTTCTATATCGTTTGGATCTATCTTATTGATAATATTATGTCCATTCTTAGTCTCTTCTTTCCTTCTTCCCTTTTTGTTTTATAGCCTGGCTACTGCGAGCCTGAGCTAGATCTCATAAGAGATGAACGTACGTTGGAAATAAAATTGGGCATAATTAAGTTGTAACAGATTTGATGACATAAAACATGTTATATTCAAAACATAATGTGTATCGAACATATAACTTGAGATTTGACGCATAAAGTATTGGACATATGACTTGAGATTTGAGGCATATAGTATTGGACATATAACTTGAGATTTGAGGCATAAAGTATTGGACATATGACTTGGGATTTGGGGGCGTAAATTGAACTGTAAATATAAGGCATAGTACATGTTGTGGTCCAAGATCTAAAATTGGGAAATATATATATATATATGATAGTTTATGATTTGGAAGAAGAAGATTAGGGTGTATAGTGATGTATGGCTTAGGCATGAAAACAAGATTTGCCTTTGTTCTATAAGTCAGTTACTTTTTTTAGATTTGAACACCTAAATCTAATTGTGACATGTAATGTAACACCCCACCTCCGCCAGGGTGGCTCTTGCAAGCAACTCTGACTTTGGTGGGGCGTTTTAAAACAAGGTAAACATGCATAATGATATAACAAGGCAGGACAATGACATATATATATATATATATATATATATATGTAAATAAACAGAGTAAGTAGATAGATAAAACAGCAGAAGAATTTTAAACCATTTCAAAAACAAGTCTGCTACATCATAATGTCAATTTCCCAAATAAACAAGTCTAGTACATAAAATAACATCATCTGAAACTGAAAAGGAAAACATAAAAGTAGCTATCCCCAAAGTGGAAAAACCATAGCGAGCTCAAGTCCAAAGCATACATGAGCTATCCAAGAGAGCAGCTAAGATCCAAGCTAGGCTCCTGTATTCCCTCCCTGAGAACCTGGGGGGGGGGGGGAGGGGGGGAAACGGAAGAAAAGAGGCGAAAGAAAACAGGTCAGTCAAAAAGACTGAGTAAGCCCTGCTACGATCAGTCTATAAACTAATAAAGTTAACAGCATGATGGAAACTGAGATGATCATAGATAACAACATACTGGCATGATAAATTAACTACAAGATAGATAGAGGTGTCATCGCATAAACAAGGTTAAGTTTTGCACCACGGTGTACTAGCAAACCAACATAACGGGTATTGATCCCTTGGCCCAAGCTTTGACCCAATAACATGAAGTGACCTTAATATAAGGTCCAACCAAACGGTCTAGTCGATCGGCTCCCTATAAGCCTAACACGTCAAGTGTTGGTGTCCATAAGGCCCACATATGGATGTAGTCAGACTGTGCTGGGTCCACCTTCGGGTGTATCAAGCCTTCGGGTGTCAACCCCAGACACTGAAGCAATAATGCACAGTCTAAACCTACTGGTACCCGTGCCTCGAGTTTGTCCATTACCGGACTACGTGCACGTCCGTAGCCCGCCTGGACCCGCACCGCTGTACCACTCAGCCGTCGCTTTGGTCGCTTACATCAGTCCAGTAATCGTGCCCCGCCCTAGCCTAGCCTCTAGGGTTGTGATGATACCCAACTGGGATTACTGCCGGAACAGACCACGTTGCTAGGGTTTCCTAAGAGGGTTAAGTGCGATTTAACCCTTCACTAATCATGGATTAAATTGGTTAAGTGTAACCGACAGTTCACAACTTAACCCCATTTCAATCCCTCGAATCCCCAAATTGGTTAAGTATTAGTGGACCCTGACTTAACCCTAATCATGAGGCATTAATTAGTTTAATGCACCTTAACCTCTCACATTAGACTTTGTTGTGGTTACCTAGTTAAGCCGGTGGGTTCCGGGTAGATTTACACCACAACTTGGTCTAACCTCGGGTCTTGGCACCACATGACCAACTTCTCACATTGGGTCCTATTGTTTGTAGCCACTAGTTAAGCCGGTCGGTTCCGGGTAGAATTACGCTACAAACTCAACCCAACCTCGAGTTGGCCACACTTATGTTTTCTAAGTGTCATGTCCACTTTATTTCAGAACATAATTACAAGTCAACAAATACTTGGGTAGACCTAACTTAATAGGTAAATTCCCAAGGGGTAGACCTAACTTAATAGGTAAATTCCCAATCTTATATTTTCATGTATTTTGAGTTTACCCAAACCCCCAAACGTCATTCTATCGCTTACATATTCGTAACAACGCATAAAGGATAGGAAGAGGGAACTTGGCATAACATACATGATGAACTTGCATATCACAACAAACATGTATAACATGTTAGACTTGCATAACTTAGCATAGTGAACTTGCATATTACCATAAACATGCATAACATGGCATAGTGAACTTGCATAAACATGCATAACCCAATAAACTTGCAAATCATGGCATAGTGAACTTGCATAAACATGCATAACTTGTTAATCTTGCAAATCATGGCTTAGTGAACTTGCATCAACATGCATAACCCAATAAACTTGCAAATCATGGCATAGTGAACTTGCATAAACATGCATAACCCAATAAACTTGCAAATCATGGCTTAGTGGACTTGCATAAACATGCATAACTTGTTAATCTTGCAAATCATGGCTTAGTGAACTTGTATAAACATGCATAACTTATCAAACATGTGTAACATGGCATATTGAACTCGCATAAGCATGCATAACTTATCAAACATGTGTAACATGGCATATTGAACTCGCATAAGCATGCATAACTTATCAAACATGTGTAACATGGCATATTGAACTCGCATAAGCATGCATGACTTGTTAAACATGCATAAATCCCAACTTTCATCACATATTAACTTTAGAGTTTCTAAAATGAAGGTAAGAGGGCTTACAAATATTATGAAGACACAAATCCACTAATAAAGATTGAGAAGCCCTTTTATGCAAGCATATAAAAAACCCAAAACAAAGCTCCAATTAACAAAAATCCCAAAAACTCTAGCTTTAGCAATTAAAGCTTGCAACTTGATGATGTATGCAAGCTAATGATCATTCATACAACTTAGAAATACTTGTATGAACATCAAAACCTTCATAGAAATGATTTAAGAAGAGGGTGGAGGCTAGGGTTCTTAGGTGGAGGCCATTTGAGAATTCAATTTGACATAGTTTGGTTGCTAGAATGAATAATGAGTGATTTAGGGTAGGTTAGGGTCTTATTTATAGATTAGGCTAGTGATTTAGACCATAGGATTAACCCTAGGTTGAATTAGGTCCATCAGATTTTGGAATTCTCTGCAACCAAGCCACAAGACCAGACCAAGCCCCAAAATGGTGCGCCAGGCAAAACTGCCCGACCACCCTGTGTCGACAGGGCTGTCGACACCCTGGGGACCCTGTCGACATGCCTGTCGACATGGGAGTCCTGGCGGGAATTTTCCCGCCTGCGCCAGTTTGCCCTATTTCCAACTTTCATCTTGAAATTCAAATCTGTTTTTACTTAGGAATTTTCTGAAAACTTCATTGGGCCTTAATCGGGTCATACATACTCCGATTTTCGAAAACTCGGACTCTATTTCGCGTATTTTTCCGAGACGAACGCAATGGCGTAGCCCGTTTCCCTTGATTCACATTTTATAATTAAATTCTGCCTCGATTTATATTATAACAGATTATTGAAAATACGGGTTGTTACATTCTCCCCTCCTTAAAGGATTTCGTCCCCGAAATCTTCAAGTTAGGAAGAACATATCCTACCATCCAACATCCATCTACTCAAAACATCATCCATGAGCAATCATTGTCCTTACAAGATTCTAAATGTGGTATGAACATATGCAAAAGTGTGTGTATATGTACTTACCTAATGCAGAAATCAGGCGGTTACTGATACAGTAAACCTCCTTAATGCATATGTATGTCAGTGAAAATCAGGCGGTTACTGATACAGTAAACCTCCTTAATGCATATGTATGTCAGTGAAATGAATCCATATGTATGCAAATTCCTAACATAATTTATAGTATCTATATGAGTGCACATAAAATTCATCCATATGCAACATCCATGTGGTAGCACAACAAGTTTCAACCATGAATAAGTGTAAGCACTCATGCATATGCAACATGAAGAGTGTGTGAGCCGATCCAGTGCCTAATGTGTATAATGCATCCACGAGTAACCACTTGCAAACACTTGCAACCATCAATCATAACATGTCTCAAACACATGTTTCATCCAAAGGATTCTACCTAAGGTTCTCATGACAAGATAAACACGATAAACTAGATAAACATGGATAAAAAGAGACCTTAGAAGATAAGCAAGATAAACCCCTTTTTGGATTACAAGAAATCCATTCATCTCTGACATATAGTACTAACCGATGAGTCATATCCCCCTTATGGAGTTTACAACAGAAATAAGATCGAGAATGGGACCGAGAGGATATATATACAAAAGATAACTTGCAAGCAAGCTCCACAGGAAAACAAGGATCAAGGATGCACTCTTACAGAGAGATATGATGCGTGTATCTAGTCTTCACTCTTCTTAGTCACGTTTCTTTGAGCTTAACTCTCCTATTTCCCAAATTCGAGTTGGAACTCATTTCATCATCGTCTCTCGTCTTCCTCTTTCACTTATTCTTCTTTTATCATACTCGGCCTAAACATAACTGTAACCTCATGGTTTCATGCAAGCTTTCCAAAATTCACTAGTGAATCCAGGATCTCGTCTACTTACCATAAAGTATTCCACGCAGCAGAACTTTTCTTGAAAATACCAATCCACGTTGCCAATTGCCCTTATAACCGTGATTTTCTATAACTCATGCTTAATCGAAATGAACCATTCGCCTATGAGTGATAGGCCATACCTAGATTCAGTTGCCTACCCATGGCTTCCTGTAGGCTATTTCAAAACTGGCCAACTTCTTGAGGGTAAACCGTTACTAACCATGATGTAGTCCTCTCGCTCTTCACCGGACTGAAATGAGCACTCTTCGTGAGTCTACCTATTATGACCCTCATACCCGTATTCCTTTTCTTTGATCTAGGTAGTCCATCCACATAATCTATCGAGATGTTTTCACACTTTCCCTTGCGGAACCTCCAATGGAGGTAATGGCCCGCCGGGCTTCTATGACTTGGCCTTAACCTGGTGGCACAACATGCATCCTGAGACCAACTCGGCCACCTCCTCGAGTGATGCGCATCTTCAAGAACCTTCTTTCCCAAGTCTTCCACTCGAGGAACGCATAATCTCGCATCGTGCCTTAGTCATCCCTTGTCATCTATAATATATCTAGCGAGGTGACTTAACATCTTGCCTCGAATCAACTGGTCCATGTTCTTGACTAACTGCGGGTCTTCTTCCTGTGAAACCCCCTTCTTGATCCAGAAGAGTAAGTCTAAGCTCAGGGAATGCTAACTAACTAGCCAAACGGAGAAAGCTTCTTACTTCAATTGCCCCCCTCTGGGTTTTCCGGTCTTAAACCGCAACCACTTTAGCGGAATCCACCGCTAAACCTTACTTATGAACTATGTGCCCAAGAAATCCAACTTCTTTCCTCCAAAGTGACATTTGGAGAACTTGACCTTCAACTGGTGGCTCTAAGCGTATCCATCACCTCCTTGAGATGTCTAGCATGCTCTTCCTCGTTCTTTTAAGAAGATCAAAATATCGTCTACGACGACCACGACAAACTTGTTCAAGGACTCCCTAAACACCCTACCCATCGAGTTCACGTAATATGCGGGTGCATTAGTCAAACCAAATAGCATGTCTACCCATTCTAAAAATCCATCTAGAGTCCTAAACGCAGTCTTGTCAATTCCATCCTCAGCCATCCTAAGCTGATGGAATCCGGCAGCTAGATCAAAAGAAGACAGATACTCCTACAAGCTGATCAAACAAATCATCGATCCTTGGTAACGGTTGTCTATTCTTCTCACGATAATCAACACATAAGCGAAGCAAACTGTCCACATTAGTAACGAATACTACTGGAGCACCTTACTCGAAAATGCTTCGTCTCAGGAAGTTCTTCTCAAGCAACTCCTTGACTTGTTTTCTTAACTCTCATCTCGTGAGGTCATGTGCCTAACTGGCCACGAAACTGGCTTGGTATTACCAACCAGGTAATGCGGAAATCTATCCCACGTCCAGGGGTAACCCCTTCACTTCACCCAAGATATCAGGATATTCTCGGACCACCCTCACAGATTGCAAACTATCGATAGACGAGTCGGGGGATTCAAGATAACATAACATGACGGGACCCATAGGGTTGCTAGAAATTTCTAGGGCATTACCGAGGCGAGTCATGAGCCTCACAACCCTATATACAAAAACCAAGGATGGCTCCAAAACAGGACAACCATTCCATGCCCAAAACCAACCCATATCCCCTGAAACCGAGAATATAAGCATCCCACGAGAATTCTATACTCAAGATAGAAATTTTCAAATCCACTCAGACCACAGACAACCGGGCAGAACCCCCAATTGGATTTGAAACACATACGGGATCATCAACTAGACTAGTACTTAGGTGCAAACTTTCAACTAGATCAGATGAAATAAAACTATGCGATGTGCCAGAATCAAACAAAGTACGAACAGGGAAAGTCAGAAAATGTAAACAAGACTTTCAACAGAAACTCTACCTCTATCATGAGCTGGAAGAACGGTGTTGAGGGGATGAACTCGCCCTCCAGATAGTCCTGCATACTGAGTCTGACCTTGCCCTTGTTTCCTCGGGCAATTCTTGCTGAGATGTCCAAACTCACCACACTGAAAGCATTCGCCCCGCTTTCTCTTCTTCTTCCTACATTCCCTGGATATATGTCCAACTTTACCACAGAAGTTGCATTTCCTATTCTCTCTTGGCTTGTCCTTGCGGTTGTTGTTATTCTTGCCTCGTTTCCCGGAATTTACCCCCTTGCCTTGAGACTCATTCGCCTTGACCTCTTTCTTGTCATTGTTATCTTCTTCTTGAAGTAGGGCCATATTCACCAAATTCTCGAAAGTCGCCCCCAAGGGTATATGAGACATGGCCAAACCATGCAAAGGCTCGTTTAATCCTAGAGCAAAGTGTAGGGCCTTCTTCTGAGCTGTATTAACCAAGTCTAAATTGACCCGAGCCAGTTGATTGAACTTATCTATGTATTCCCTAATAGTCATGTCCCCTTGCTTCAGTGATAAGAACCTCAGTCCAAACCTTCCTCTAAAATGATCCCAAGTCTCAATTGGCCTAGTAGCGGTGGTGACTACCCACCAACGTGCAGCTTCTTCCTTTAGCAACCATACTGCTAATAAAACCTTCCTGCGGTCACCTATATCAAAGGTGGCTAAAAGATCCTCGGTCTCTTTCAACCAATTCCTTGCCTCTACAAAAGTCTCTGTTCCACTAAAATTTTTACCACCCATCATCTTAAAGTTCTTACAAGTTTCCGCAAAATCCGCTTGTGGAGGCTGAGGGAGAAGAGGAACATCAGCTACGGAAGGAGGGGGAGGAACAGCGGCCTTGACTGGAGAAACAACATTAGAGACACCCGGGACCGGTGCCGTGACTTCCAAGTACCGACGAAACCAATCGGGTATTATTACTCCTTCGGGCAAGATGAGATTATCAGACATGCTGGAAACGAAAAGAAAAGAGTTCAAACGAGGGGTCAAAGGATAGTGCTAATGGCTTTTGGGGAATAGCCTTTAAAAATAACTAGACTTTTCTTTGGAAAATACTTTATACTTGGTTTTGAAAATAGTTTTTCAAAAGTTTTAAAAACCTTTTTATCCCTTCTCATAAACCATATGCTCCGATACCAAATGTAACACCCCACCTCCGCCAGGGTGGCTCTTGCAAGCAACTCTGACTTTGGTGGGGCGTTTTAAAACAAGGTAAACATGCATAATGATATAACAAGGCAGGACAATGACATATATATATGTAAATAAACAGAGTAAGTAGATAGATAAAACAGCGGAAGAATTTTAAACCATTTCAAAAACAAGTCTGCTACATCATAATGTCAATTTCCCAAATAAACAAGTCTAGTACATAAAATAATATCATCTGTAACTGAAAAGGAAAACATAAAAGTAGCTATCCCCAAAGTGGAAAAACCATAGCGAGCTCAAGTCCAAAGCATACATGAGCTATCCAAGAGAGCAGCTAAGATCCAAGCTAGGCTCCTGTATTCCCTCCCTGAGAACCTGGGGGGGGGGGGACGGAAGAAAAGAGGCGAAAGAAAACAGGTCAGTCAAAAAGACTGAGTAAGCCCTGCTACGATTAGTCTATAAACTAATAAAGTTAACAGCATGATGGAAACTGAGATGATCATAGATAACAACATACTGGCATGATAAATTAACTACAAGATAGATAGAGGTGTCATCGCATAAACAAGGTTAAGTTTTGCACCACGGTGTACTAGCAAACCAACATAACAGGTATTGATCCCTTGGCCCAAGCTTTGACCCAATAACATGAAGTGACCTTAATATAAGGTCCAACCAAACGGTCTAGTCGATCGGCTCCCTATAAGCCTAACACGTCAAGTGTTGGTGTCCATACGGCCCACATATGGATGGAGTCAGACTGTGCCGGGTCCACCTTCGGGTGTATCAAGCCTTCGGGTGTCAACCCCGGACACTGAAGCAATAATGCACAGTCTAAACCTACTGGTACCCGTGCCTCGAGTTTGTCCAATACCGGACTACGTGCACGTCCGTAGCCCGCCTGGACCCGCACCGCTGTACCACTCAGCCGTCGCTTTGGTCGCTTACATCAGTCCAGTAATCGTGCCCCGCCCTAGCCTAGCCTCTAGGGTTGTGATGATACCCAACTGGGATTACTGCCGGAACACACCACGTTGCTAGGGTTTCCTAAGAGGGTTAAGTGCGATTTAACCCTTCACTAATCATGGATTAAATTGGTTAAGTGTAACCGACAGTTCACAACTTAACCTCATTTCAATCCCTCGAATCCCCAAATTGGTTAAGTATTAGTGGACCCTGACTTAACCCTAATCATGAGGCATTAATTAGTTTAATGCACCTTAACCTCTCACATTAGACTTTGTTGTGGTTACCTAGTTAAGCCGGTGGGTTCCGGGTAGATTTACACCACAACTTGGTCTAACCTCGGGTCTTGGCACCACATGACCAACTTCTCACATTGGGTCCTATTGTTTGTAGCCACTAGTTAAGCCGGTCGGTTCCGGGTAGAATTACGCTACAAACTCAACCTTACCTCGAGTTGGCCACACTTATGTTTTCTAAGTGTCATGTCCACTTTATTTCAGAACATAATTACAAGTCAACAAATACTTGGGTAGACCTAACTTAATAGGTAAATTCCCAAGGGGTAGACCTAACTTAATAGGTAAATTCCCAATCTTATATTTTCATGTATTTTGAGTTTACCCAAACCCCCAAACGTCATTCTACCGCTTACATATTCGTAACAACGCATAAAGGATAGAAAGAGGGAACTTGGCATAACATACATGATGAACTTGCATATCACAACAAACATGTATAACATGTTAGACTTGCATAACTTAGCATAGTGAACTTGCATATTACCATAAACATGCATAACATGGCATAGTGAACTTGCATAAACATGCATAACCCAATAAACTTGCAAATCATGGCATAGTGAACTTGCATAAACATGCATAACTTGTTAATCTTGCAAATCATGGCTTAGTGAACTTGCATCAACATGCATAACCCAATAAACTTGCAAATCATGGCATAGTGAACTTGCATAAACATGCATAACCCAATAAACTTGCAAATCATGGCTTAGTGGACTTGCATAAACATGCATAACTTGTTAATCTTGCAAATCATGGCTTAGTGAACTTGTATAAACATGCATAACTTATCAAACATGTGTAACATGGCATATTGAACTCGCATAAGCATGCATAACTTATCAAACATGTGTAACATGGCATATTGAACTCGCATAAGCATGCATAACTTATCAAACATGTGTAACATGGCATATTGAACTCGCATAAGCATGCATGACTTGTTAAACATGCATAAATCCCAACTTTCATCACATATTAACTTTAGAGTTTCTAAAATGAAGGTAAGAGGGCTTACAAATATTATGAAGACACAAATCCACTAATAAAGATTGAGAAGCCCTTTTATGCAAGCATATAAAAAACCCAAAACAAAGCTCCAATTAACAAAAATCCCAAAAACTCTAGCTTTAGCAATTAAAGCTTGCAACTTGATGATGTATGCAAGCTAATGATCATTCATACAACTTAGAAATACTTGTATGAACATCAAAACCTTCATAGAAATGATTTAAGAAGAGGGTGGAGGCTAGGGTTCTTAGGTGGAGGCCATTTGAGAATTCAATTTGACATAGTTTGGTTGCTAGAATGAATAATGAGTGATTTAGGGTAGGTTAGGGTCTTATTTATAGATTAGGCTAGTGATTTAGACCATAGGATTAACCCTAGGTTGAATTAGGTCCATCAGATTTTGGAATTCTCTAGAACCAAGCCACAAGACCAGACCAAGCCCCAAAATGGTGCGCCAGGCAAAACTGCCCGACCACCCTGTGTCGACAGGGCTGTCAACAGGGCTGTCGACACCCTGGGGACCCTATCGACATGCCTGTCGACATGGGAGTCCTGGCGGGAATTTTCCCGCCTGCGCCAGTTTGCCCTATTTCCAACTTTCATCTTGAAATTCAAATCTGTTTTTACTTAGGAATTTTCTGAAAACTTCATTGGGCCTTAATCGGGTCATACGGACTGCGATTTTCGAAAACTCGGACTCTATTTCGCGTATTTTTCCGAGACGAACGTAATGGCATAGCCCGTTTCCCTTGATTCACATTTTATAATTAAATTCTGCCTCGATTTATATTATAACAGATTATTGAAAATACGGGTTGTTACATGTAATAAAATGGATATGAGAATATGCCTGATGTAAGCTATCCTTTCATTGAAATCTACGCTTGAGTATATATATATATATATATCTTTGGGAATCATTTTTGACTATGAACCTGGTCCAATCATATCTATCCTTGTTGTACACCGGAATTGTAATCCTTTTTAAGTTCATGATATAATTCTTATAATATCTATATGCCTTCGATGTATTCCTTGCAAAACTTGTCTTTTTAGTACATCAAGTTTATTGGACAAGTAGTTCTTATGATCATATGACTACGCCTATTCGTACGATGTTCCATCTTGCTTCTCCCCTTATATTATGAATCTTGAGTTGAATCTCGAAATACATACGTTATGAATGCAGGGAAATTGGGTATAACATGAAATTGACATTATTTGTCATAATTTGGAACATGTAACATGGCAAAACTATTAAGATGCAATTTGACACGAATTATGGAATATGTAATTGGACATACTGAAACGAGAATTGGCATAAACGACAAAGTAGGAAGTTGGCATATAAATCAAGTTTCAGGCAAAATTGTTATTGTTGCGAATTTGGGGTAACTTGAGCACTAAATCTAGATTGGGTGTGAAATGTAACATGACTAGTTTTGGTGAATTTGGTAATTAGCATGTAAAATCTATTTTTGGGCATATAGGGTAAATGTGTAGATTAAAGATGAACATGCCTAAACCGAGGTTAGATTGAGTTTTGGTGTAAAACTGCCCGGAACAGCCCGACACATCCAATAACCACAACAACACCAATCTAATGTGAGAGGTTAGTGCATCATGCCTAAGAAAAACCTGAGGTTAGATTGAGTTGTGGTGTAAAACTGCCCGGAAGCACTCGGCATATCTAGTAACCTCAACAACACATATCTAATGTGAGAGGTTGGTGCGTTATTAATCAATTAATGCTAATGAACAAGATGAATGAGCAGGGTTAAGTTTATAGGAACAGATAACCAATATAACATGGATGACTAGGGTTAAGTAATGAGAAACACTTAACCAATATGACAAGATGGATGACTAGGGTTAAGTTAATAGGAAACACTTAACCGGTATAGCATGATAAATGTAAAGGGTTAAGTTAACACTTAACCAATATAACTTGGTTTGTGGTAGGGTTAAGTTAACACAAGAAGGCGACATTTAACCAAAGTAACATGACATGATGAGTAGGTGGGTTAAGGTAACTTGAATTGATTGATGACACTTTACCAATACAACAAGAAGAACACGTGGGGTTAAGTAACAAGAAACACT
Source organism: Allium sativum (assembly GCA_030737875.1). NCBI lineage: Eukaryota > Viridiplantae > Streptophyta > Magnoliopsida > Asparagales > Amaryllidaceae > Allium > Allium sativum. The sequence continues at coordinate 99,078,004 of CM060912.1, read as the reverse complement.
TGACCAATATAACTTGATGAACGAACGGGGTTAAGTTAATAGGAAACACTTAACCAATCTAACATGATAAGTGAGAAGGGTTAAGTTAATAAGAAACCAACATGACACGATGAATGGGTGGGTTAAGTTAACATGAATTGACAATACTTAACCAATATGACATAATGTGCGGGAGGGTTAAGAGCATATCGGGTTGGTGGGTAATATTAGCATATATAGGTCCACAAACTTAACCGTTAAATAAACATGCTAGAATCGGTGGGAGGGTTAAGTACATCTCGTGTAGGTGGGTAATATTAGCACATTTAGGCCCACAAACTTAACCGTTAAATAAACATGCTAGAATCGGTGGGTGATTTAAGTACATCTCGTATAGGTGGGTAATATTTGTATATATATAGGCCCACAAACTTAACCAGTAGGAAACCCTAGTAACGGGGACCCATTTCAGCAGTAACCCACATAGATGTATCATGGTACCCTGAACTAGGCAGGGTGGGGCATGATTACTGGGCTGATTATAAGCGGTCAAAACAGCGGCAGGGGATATGTCAGTATAGGTTCCGACGGTTTACGGACGTGCACATACTTCGGAGTGGGAAAAAGCAGGCACTGAGTACCAGTAGTTATACACTGTGCATCTTGAATTGTGTCGGGTCACTATCATAAGGATTGATACACCTTATGGTGGGACCAGCACAGGGTATCTACACGCAAGAAAGGGCCGATTGACATAGACACATGGAACATGAATACAAGTAAGGGAGTCGATCGATAGGGTAGCAAGGGTACATCTAACATGCTCATGGCAATTAGGCTGATTGAGGTGGAATCCTCACGATAGATGTACACCTGAAGGCTACCACAATTTGTGGGGATTGGGATCATGATGTAATATTATCTTTTTGCATAGATTACTAGTTGGGACACTAGTTAGGCGATGCAGAGATATATAAAAATCAGAAGAACAAAGTAGTAGGGAAGCAGAGAAAGAGTAGAAGCGCATTCAGTTTATCTTGCCTTATCATACCTTATGCTTATCCTATGTTGTCTTGTTATCCCTGTTATCACGGTATTTTCTTATATTCAGTTTGTTCATGTCATGATACTTTTGCCTGTTTATACGCTGAAAGTCACTGGACTTACCAGACTCATGTCTGACCTAGTTTTGTTTCGCCTCTTTTGTTCCGTTCCCCCCTCCAAGGTTCACAGGGAGGAAATGTTATCACTTAACTCAGTTTTCCTTCCAAGCTCGAAGATAGTTGATGTATTGTTTTGGACTCTCTCTTCCACTGCTATGGCTGGTTCATGCTTCATTGGGGAAAATCATTGTTATTTTTATGCTTCTTATATACGTGGAAGTTTTTAGATCAAGACAGAAGTTTTATGTGTTACTGTTAAGTATGATTGAGACAACTGTTGTAAAAGCTTGACTGAACCATATTGTTTATAAAATGAATTTATTTTCGGCTGCTTTACTTATATGTCTTGTAATTTATCTGCATCCTTTTCCTAAAATGCTCCACCGATGTTAAGGCATTCCCTTTGTGAGTGACCTTAACGGAGGTGGGGTGTTTCACTTGGTAACAGAGCTGAAGGATACCGGATCAGATAAAAGATTTGAAAAATTATTTTCAAAATGATTTTAAAAGAAGAATTTTCAAAAGAAAAGTTTTGTTTTAAAGGCATATTCCCCAAAGACATATGCACTATCCTTTTGATCCTCTGTTTGAATCATTGTATCTTTCTTTCCTGAGTCTCTGGGGCTCCTGGCTTTCTGGGAGGTAACCCCATCGCGGCATGGTTCCATAGGCTCGATGTGACTATGACACTTGTCAAAGGGCGAAGAAGTGACCAACTTCCATCTATAGCCGTTGTAGTTTCACCTGCGGCTAATTTTCTTTCGAGCTTTGTAGGATTTTCCGTGCGATGGAGGCAGCTTTCAAGAGACCTGTCAACAAGTTACACAAGGATGGCAAAGATGAGACTGAGGGAGTTTTGCTAAGGAGCACAACCCAAGGATGAGGAACTCATGGATATGGACTTGGTTCACAAAGGAGGTAAAAAGGAAAAGAATAGTAAAACCTAAAACAAGAGGAAGTGTCATTATTAAGGACAAAGGCAAGAACAAAGGACATGATTTTTCAGAAGGCAAGTGCATGCTCTCACTGCCAGCATACCTGAGAGAGAGGTAGTAAAGCTTCAGTTGAAAAGCTCTAGTTTTTCTTTTTGATCATCCTATTAGTACCCTTTTTGATTTTAGCATTTCACATTCGTTTATATCTTCTTCCATAGTTGAGTCTCTGCACCTTAGAACTTATATAGTAGAGGATCCAATTATTGTGTCATATCCAATTGCTGGTTCGACTCATTTATCTTTGGCTTGTGTGGATTTGAGAATAGCTATATTAATACTTATGTTTTTGGTTCCATGGGCTATGGGGTTATTCTAGGCATGAGATTGTTAGCTACTAATTGCGTAAGGAGGGTAGTTAGACCTTTTACTTGCCTCGGGAATACCCTCGAGATTTCGTGCGATCCTAAGGGATCAGTTAGGCTTAGCTACCTAGAATCACTTGATGCATCTATCGACGATTTGCGATCCGTTAGAATAGTCCATGAGTACGAGGGTGTTTTGATTAGGTTAGGGGTTTTCCCCCTAAAACTCGAGATATACTTCCGCATATATCTAGTTGACAATGCGAAGCCAGTTATGCGATCAACAATAGTTTTGGAACAAGATTGGCGAGGATAGCCAGAGTCGGTTAAATGCTCAGTTGTTTGGTTGTTTTGCTAGTATCATCTCACATAAATCGTCCAAATGAGGTATTCCTTGGGTTCATGTCTGATATTGGTTTAGGCCTTTGGGGCTTGTACTTGAGGGATGTCGAGTTCGACTAGGATGGTTTGCGTGAGAAATAAATGGTTGTGGCAGGCGCCCTAAGTAAGACTGACCTTAAGAGGGGTAAAAAAAAGTATATAACAACCTTTAGCTTTAGACCCTCAGATTTGTGACATGATGGATAAGCTAAGTAGAGGAGAGACCTCTAATCATCTTAGTATATACACTTGGTATCATGGATAACATCTGTTTATCTTGGAAAGATAGTTCGACTACATTAGATACCCTCTAAAATAGTAAGTAATCGAGGTCCTATCTTTACTAGTAGGTTTTGGAAATGGAGGTCAAGAAGCTTCGCAATCATGAAGTTAAATAAGTTAAGGTACAGTGGAGTGAAGCTCAAGAAGATGCGACTTAGAAGACTGAAGACTAGATACGCGCATCATACCCTTTTTGAGGGTATATCCTTGATCTCTTTTTCTAGGAATCTTATGCATACTTGTTTCTATCTTTTCAGGTGTATCCTCTAGGTCATGCCTTCGATCATTGGGTAGAAGCCAATGGATGTAACCATGTGTTTGAGACATGTTATGTTTGGTGGATGCAAGTGGTTGCAAGTGTTTGCTAGTGGTTTCTCATGGATGCATATACACACATTAGGAACTAGATCAGCTCAGTCGCTTTCATATTGCATATGCATATGAATGTATTTGTATATGGATTGAGACTTGATGTGTTATCATATGGATGAGTGAATATGCACAAATATAGTATTTACATGATTAGGGATATTTTCATAAATATTGGATGCATGACACTCTCATGATTCGCATTAAGGAGGTCAACTGGATCAGTAGACCGCCTGATTTTGCATTAGATAAGAGACATATACACACACTCTGCATATGTTCATACGACATTAGAAATACTTTAAGGACAATGGACGCCTGTGATTGAATGGTTGAGTAGATGGATGTTGGATGTTAGGATATACGTTCTTCCTAACTTGAAGATTTCGGGGACGAAATCCTTTAAGGAGGGGAGAATGTAACACCCCGTATTTTCTGTGAACATTAAAGTAACAAATTAAAGTATACTTAATTTTTAAGAGAAGAATTAAGGGAAACGGGTTACTCCATTGCGTTCATCTCGGAATTCTGCTTGAGATAGAGACCGACTTTGCATAAATTGGACTATGTATGAAGAAGTTATGACCTTCTAAAGTTTCAGAGATTTAAATAAAACAGCTCAGGTCACTACTACAAAAGTGGGCATATTCGACCCTAATTTGTGTGCGTTGCATGAAAAGTGTGGCGAAAGCTATGCATTCTTTGATCTTCTGCAACAACATTCATTTGTTGTTGCATTAGATGTGAACACAGTGTTGCGGTTGAAATTCTTGTGCTGTGACTTGCAACACCAGTTCAAAGTGTTGCATTACATAAATACATGCCAGGTCAGCGATCGCGTTATCAGTTTAAACAAATAAATAACCGTAGATGTTGATTAATCCAACGGTTCTTGCTGATCCTTGCAACACCAGTTCAAAGTGTTGCATTACATAAATACATGCCAGGTCAGCGATCCGCGTTATCAGTTTAAACAAATAAATAACCATAGATGTTGATTAATCCAACGGTTCAAGCTGATCCTTGCTACAGCTTAGTGAAAATTTGGCGTGACAGTTTTCCCATTCACGAAATACTTCCCCCCAAAACAAATTTCTCCGGTACTCCTCCTTCTGTCCGTTTCTCTCTCCATGAAATCCGTCCAAGAACGCCTCCGATTGCTACTCTTCCTCAGGTTACAAACTATAAACCTTCGATTGCTCCTATTTTATGAACTTTACACCTCCAATTTGGATCGTTTAGGACAATTACAGATAGTTAGGGCTTCATCATTTAGGTTTTATTTAGTTGATTTCATCTCTAACTTATTTTGATCTGCGTTCAAAGTCTCTGGGTGATTTGGGTATACCGATTACCTTAAATTAGGGTTTTTATACTTGAAGTGTTGTATTTATATGTTTGCATGTGTTGAAATTGTGCAAGTTCTATATTTTTATGTTTGCCAAACCATTGATGTATTGGTAAATAATGCCTATTTCCAAAGGTGTTAACAAAATTTAGAGGATAAAAGAAATCCAATATGAATGTTCAAATGTCTATTTCTGTTTGTAGTTAAATAATGCCTATATCTCTTCCTACATCGTATGACTACGAAGATACCCTGGGCATGGGTGATCTAGGACTGTCAAACCCATCATCACCAGAAACTCCTATTGATTTTTATATAATGATGCAAGAAAGGCACTACGATGATTTGCTTGAGTATGAACTAGAGCAAGAAGAACTCCGAAGACAACGGCGAGAAGAAGAACGACGTGAAGAAAGGGCGATGCGACGGCATAGTCGTTTGCGTCGTCAGCATCAAAACAACCAAGTGGTTAACGAACAACATGCTGACTCACCAATCATAATGTGTCATTGTGGGTATGCCCTGCAGAAGATGTTATTTCGATTGGATTCAACATTGGTCGTCATTATTTTAGATGTCGGGTTTATCCCACAGGGTGTACCTTTTGGCAGTGGATTGACCAACAGTTTCCAAGTCGAGCCGCTGAGTACGCAAATGAGATACAACATCAACTTACAACGCTGCAAAATCATGTTATTGGTTTTCGAACTGATGTTAGTAGACTTAACGACCAGCTTCAAGGGCTAAACATTAGACGACAAAATTAAATTATTGCATCGTTATTTGTATTAGATACAACTGTATCGTCTATGTATCACCTGTAAAGTCTTTGTATCTGTACTGTTTTGTTTTGGTGTAGTCATGTAATGTTATGCATTTGTGTTCAGTATCCTTAGTTGCTTGTTTTATGTACGTATTCTCTTGGTAACTCAGTTCCAAAAGTCAGTGATAATTCATATCAAAACAATCATCCTTGTATCATCACACTGATTATGTATATTTGTAAATTATTAACTTGTTTTGTTTTTATTTCTAATTTAGTCTAACATTACAGGGTAGCCCTTGTTCGTGTCTTGAAACTCTTAGGGGTATCAAATTTAGTCTTACTAAGCCGTGGTTAGATTGTGGCAATGGATAGTGAGTATTACATATGGATAGGACTTCCGAGATCGAGGGCAGAATATGTAAGAGGGGTAACAACTTTTCTAAGAAATGCATTTCCCATTTATAAAGTAGGTGATGAGATGAAGTGCCCCTGCAAAAAATGTACATAACGTAATTGGTATTGTGAAAATGTCATATACGATCATCTTATTTTTAATGGCCCTTCTCCATTACATACCGGGTGGATTTGTGAAGTTTCATAGACAAAATTAATAGGTGTTGATGACCATATGGATTGTGCAACGGAGATGGATTTTGAGGATAATTTAGATGTGATGTTCAAGTGTGCAGGTTACAAATTTGGTCAAAATCCCAAGGACTTTGTAGTAGAACCAAATCCAGAGGCTGAGAAATTTTATCGGCATGTTAAAGAAGGAAAAAAACCGTTATATCCTGGCTGCACTAAATTTTCTCGACTAAGTTTCTTGATCAGGCTTTATCATTTAAAGTGTTCTTATGGAATTAACGAGTCTGCGTTTGGGGAATTACTAAAGCTTATAAAAGAAGCCTTTCCTGATGCCCAACCGCCTTTGTCTTCCTACGCTGCAAAGAATGTCATTAAGGATTTAGGTCTTAATTACCATAAAATACATGCCTGCCCAAACCATTGCATGTTATATTGGGCAGAGAATAAAGATAAAGAGGCTTGTGACATTTGTGGTTTTTCGAGATGGGCTGTAAAAGAAAAGGAAGACATCGTTGATAATAATGATCCACCAAAGTCGATTCCCAAAGTGCTGGCAAATGTTATGAGGTACTTTCCTCTAAGACCAAGGTTACAAAGGATGTTTATGTGCAAAGAATTTTCCAAGCTTATGAGATGGCACCAAGTGGAACGAAAAGAAGATGGAAAATTAAGACATCCGGCTGATGGTGTGGCATGGAAGATGATGGATGCTCGCTATCCTGATTTTTCATCAGAAAATCGTAATGTTAGATTGGATCTAGCATCTGATGGATTTAATCCATATCGTTCAATGAATTCAAGTTATAGTACATGGCCAATTGTGTTGGTAAACTACAATCTTCCGCCTTGGTTATGTATGAAACAAGAGAATTTCATTCTTTCAACATTAATATTTGGTCTAGATTCTCCAAAGAACAGTATTGACGTATATATGCAGCCTTTAATTGCGGAATTGAAAGCGTTATGGAATGTTGGTGTCGAAACATATGATTCCTTGACTGATGGGAATTTTAATTTACGTGCAAGCATCTTTTGGACCATTAGTGATTTTCCGGGATATGCCATGTTGTCAGGTTGGAGCACGAAGGGGAAACTAGCGTGTCCAGTATGCCATTACGAAACTTCTTCAAATTATTTGAAGCATAGCAAAAAAATGTGTTATATGAACCAAAGAAAGTTTCTTGATCCGACACATAAGTGGAGGCTAGATAAGAGGAGATTTAATGGCGAAACTGAAATGGGGAGCATTCCAGAAATATTATCAGGAACTGATATTGAAGAGTTATTGCGGGGGTTCAAAAATTGGTTTGGGGATAAGACGAAGAAACCTGGTAAAAGTGACGGCCCTTTTAAAAAGAGGTCAATACTATTTGACTTACCATATTGGTGTCATAATCCCCTTCGACATAACCTGGATTCCATGCACATAGAGAAGAACATATGCGACAAAATATTAGGTACTTTACTTAATATAGGTCGCATGTCGAAGGATCACCTAAATGCTCGTTTGGATTTATAGGAATTGGGCTTAAGGAAGGCCCGTCATCCTGTTGAATGTGGTGATGGAAAGCATTTTGAAATTAGAGCTGCAATATTTGATATTTCAAACAAGGAAAAAGAAATATTTTGCTCTGTATTGAAGAATGCCAAACTGCCCTACGGTTGTGCCTCGAATGTTAGTCGGTACGTGCACGTAAAAGAGAGAATGGTTGTGGGATATAAGAGCCATGATGCTCACTTCATACTCCAATATTTGTTACAATTTGCTGTGAAGAAAGCGTCAAAACCCGAGGTTGCGTTATCAATGATCAGATTTAGTGCATTCCTTAGAGGACTATGGAGCAAGGTTATCGAAGTGGATGATATCAAGAGGCTGCAAAAAAAAATTGTAGAGATACTTTGTCATTTTGAAATGATTTTTCCACAGGCTTTTTTCGATATAATGGTACACTTGCCTGTTCATTTATGCAGAGAAATTGAATACGGTGGGCCTGAACATCTTAGATGCATGTATCCAATTGAGCGATATCTAGGAAAGTTGAAATCTTATGTGTGAAATAAAAACAGACCGGAAGGTTCGATTGTAGAAGGTTACTTGGCAGAAGAGTGTGTGACCTTCTGTTCAAGATTTTTAAGCGTTGATGGAGGAACAGAAAACACGTCGATTGATTTTGGAAGATGTCAAACAGATTTGGAATATCATATTGGAACAAAGAAGAATAAAGATGGAAAGATGTTCAATTTGAATGATGCAGTTTGGAAGGCAACGCATCGCTATGTTCTGTTCAATTCCGGTAATAAAGAAATTGAGAGTTTGATCGAGTAAGTTCTTAAGTTCTTATATCATTTTCCTTAACTATAAATTAACATATGCATTTCGTAGTTTTTTGACCGTAATTATTATTTAGGGTTCATCGAGGTTTTGTGGATGGTCTTGCAAATAGAAGAAGATACAAGAGGGAACGAGAACATTTCGAAGAGTTTTGGAATTGGCTTAAAGAAGAGGTTCTGAAAAAGGACAAGATTTCAACAGATGTAGAGGTATTTGCATTAGGTCCTAATCGAGTAGCTAGGAAGTTTGCCGGTTATATAGTAAATGGATATAGATTCCACACAAAATTTAGAGATTCTCGATGTACTACACAAAATAGTGGTGTATTTTTGACTGCCAAAACCACCAGCTTTGCAAGTTCGAAAGACCAAAACCAAATAGTGGGTGATGTCAATTACTACGGATCAATCGAAGAAATTTTTGAGCTTGATTATTGGGGAGCTTTCACAGTGGTCCTTTTTAAGTGTTGCTAGTACCGAGAGGAAAAAGATTCATATGGTCTTACTCGAGCAAATTTTAGCAAGTGCCATAAAACTGATCCTTATGTCCTGTCTTCGCAAGTGCAGCAAGTATTTTATGTGGAAGATGCAGTTGAAAAGAACAGTCATTACGTTATTAAAAAATTGCCGAGAGATTGGTGTGATACTGAAAATGAGAATGCAATGGAAGAAGACATGAGCAATACGCAACCACATGATATGGGCATAGGTGGTGAACTAGAACCAGAAATTGTTGATGGGGGTTGGATTAGGGATGATGTCCCCGTAGTACAACTAGAAACAGAACTAGAAGCAGAAGTTCCTGATCCTGTTCCGTCTTGTTAGGACAAAAAATTCCTCTTTCTTATTGCTTTAATTTGGTCTAATTCATGATGTATTTGGCAGTTTTTTTTAGCTGGAAATTATTATCTTTGATGAATGTATTTGGCACTCTTTTCTCATATTGCAATCTATAATGTTCGCATGTTTTATGATTTAATGCTATGTTCTTTACTGTCATCTAAATTGGTTATAGATCAAAATGTTATAGTTGTTATTTTTTGTCCACTTTAACATGCATGTACCTTGTTCTAATGTATTCATTTTGTACAGGATGGATGAACTTATTAATATCCGACTGCAACATGGTGGATAGTTTCGAAGGGCATGTTACGTTGGCGGAGAATCCTTCGTAGTAATAAAATATGATGTAGACCGGTTTTCTTACAGTGTGCTTATGGACTTTATTAAAGATTGTCTCCATTACACTGAAATAGGAGGAGTCTACATCAGAAAAGGAACGAGGGGTGGCTGGCAGCTAATACTGAATGACAAGGACGTAAACGAGTACGTACAGGGCTGCAATAAGCAAGAAGACGTGGTTTTTTACATCGACAACACCATTGACAAAGACAGTGAGCCGTTGATTCAACTGCAGCCACATGTAATCATACGGCCAAGGAAAAACATAATTCAAGGTATATATGTATATGTAATATAGATCCATTCTTATATATATCTCTGTGTGTGTGTACAGAACTTTGAAGGAGGCCATCGTTATTATTTTAATTGTTCCAGGTTCTGCTAAGAAGCCGGTTGCAAAGCGCAAGTATACTACTGCACATAGACTTCAGCAGCAACACTAAATGATGAAAAACAACCCAACTCAATTGGGTCAGAACAAACTATCGTCGGAGCCTGATATGGATAATGATGAAGAAGATGTTACTGTGACGGACAAAGGAACCCGGAGGAAATTAAATGTAGAAAATGAAACAGGTAAAGATGATGTTACCCGAGAGAATGAAGCTGATGTTCAGGTATTTTTTAGTTTTCATTTCAGTTTCATTAATCCGGATGAAATCTTATTCCGACCATGAAGGCTGCAGCTAATTCAAGTAACTGTTTATTCTTTGTGCATGCATTCTGTCAAAATAGCAAGAACTGTTTATACGTCAACTCTATTTGGTTAACTAGCTTAAATTTATCATCGATGGTGAGTAATAATGCCAATCTGCTTGCAGTTCTCACAACCATCAGTTTTGACGAAGTATGAACAAGAGCGAATCGCACGCATGCAAGAAAATGATGCAGTTAGTAGATCACTTGGGGTGCCTTCATTAGTTAGTTGTATGAAAGAGGCTGCCGCACGAAATAAGAAAGATAAATGTAAAGATGTTGCTGGAAGTGATGAATACATCCCAGACAATGCTGGTGAAGACGTCACTGATGATTCATCAGATTCGGAGGTATAAAGAAGTTATTTGTTTATTACTTATTGTATTTGCCTTTATGAACGTAAAAAATCTTGAACTTCAACTTAATTGTAGAGAATCAAAATTGATAAGTCAAAGGATCTTTTACCTGGACCGAGAACTCGTGCGCGGACCAATGCAGCCATTGAAATTGAGAAGGAAGAGATGAAGAGCACCCCCCTCCAAAGAAAGCTGGCTCCAACAAGGAATTGATCCTGACATTCACTCCCACTCCAAAGAAACTCAGTAACCGGGAGAAACAGACAGAAACATTAAAAAACTTACGAACCCTACACCGTCTTTTTTCAGGAGTTATAAAACCTACAACGTCTCGGCCATCCGTTTTAAAACCTACATGTAGCAAATTGTTCAAACAATCAACCAGTTCATGTGAAGCTGCTGGTTCAGTTGTTGCTTATTTAGCGATGCGGAAACGTCAAAAGCAGAACGTTGAAGCGCCTCTAACAATGGAAAATCATACAGATCGATTAGAGCAGGAATGGATTGCACAGGAAGATGAAGCAGGTACAGGTATATATATAAATAATAATGTTTCTTTATCTGTGCACTGCACTGCACTGTTGAGTGTGTCTTTTTTCTATTCACATTTTTGAACCTGGTAGATAAAGTACAAGGTCCAAAAAATCCTAGAGGGAAGTCAAAAATGACCATGGTGCATGCTAGAACCCCTGATGATAAAGTAGTCATTGAGTTGAATGAGGATGGCCAGCCAGTTTCTGATAATATTACAGAGTTAAGCAATTTTCTTGGTACACTAGCAAAGGATAATGTGTCTCTTACTTACATCAATTGGCATGTGGTTCCTGATCAATTAAAGCGACAAATGTTGGATTATGCTATCGTACAATCTGATTTCCTTAACCATATACAGTTCAACTGACTTCCTAAATGTTTGGTTTTACTTAATTAGTTTGTTTCCTGAATTTTGTGATTGCTATATTGTAGGCTAGGTATGTCATACCGGAAGAAGGACACAAGTGGGTCTTGAACACGCTTAATGACTCTTGGAGGCAGTACAAGTCTCGCATCAAAACAAGGTATTATAAAAAATACTCAACTGATGAGGAAAGGCTTGCAAATAGGCCCAGTACAATTCCGTTGGAGGATTTTAAAATGCTCTTGGACTACTGGGGGGATGAAGCAGTTCAGGTACGGCTTTAATGACATTCACATTTGTATAATGTTTATTAGTTCACATTATCTTGTTTAATGCTAATCTTTAGTAGTTCACATTATCCTTGTTTAGTGCTATTTTTTTTTGATTTCCAGGCCCTAGCTGATTCTAATTCCACGCATCGTAATTCGTTGAATGAGACACATACCATGGGTCCCAAAACTCATGCAGTAGCCAAAGAAAAGATAGTATGTGTTTTTCTGAACTTAAGTTATTTTTCATTGTGATTGAGTTGAATTGACCACATGATAATTCTAATTTGTTATATCATTGAATTATTGGTAATCCTAATACTTGACAGAGAAAGAAGGACCCAGAAAAAGCCTCCCCATCCGCTGCCTTGGTTTATCTAGAAACTTATAAACGAGAACTGGGTCGAAGTTACAAGACTAACACGGATGAACTGAAGGCCAAATACGTGAGTACATATATAATTAGATACTGAAATAGCAATACTTGTGTCAGTATAATTGGCACATTGTACGTTTGTTGGAGCTGCATATTAAATCGAACACATATAATTAGTTTGAAAGAGAACCAGTTCTGTTAATAAATTCATTCCTGCCAGCTGCCTATTTATCTATATGCTTGCCTGGTTTTCATTTTGTAGGCGAAGGTGCAAGCAATGGTGGATGCTGGAAACATTGCTGAGGCAGATGCACTGGTTTCTGGTGGGAAGAGGCACACGCGTAACTGGCTTGTAGGAAGGCGAGGCAAATTGGCTGAAAAGTCTCCAAATCCTGGTTCTTTGGACAGCTATGTCCAAGAGTTGACAAAAAAAATAAGGCAAGAGCTGGAGGCGGACTTGGAGGAAAAGGTGAATAGAAAAGTTAAAGAGAACGTGTCGTGGGTGTTAAAAAAGCTAGGTGAAGCCAATCCAGATCTAAATTTAGATGTCGGAGACCTTTGTGTCACCACAACAAGTGATGAAGATGCTGACAATTGTACTCCTTCAACCCCGGCAACTGATTGAAGTATTTGGATGGTATGTGTTAGCACTTGTGATATATTCGGATATTTCTTTTAAATGATGGCACTTGTGGTATGTGTTTGTGATGACAGTACTTGTGGTATGTTTTGGTGATGGCAGTACTTGTGGAATGTGTTGGTGATGATACTTGTGAGTTGGTATATATAATTGGTTGGTCTGACTGTGGTGATGAATGTTTTGGGAGGAATTGTTGTATGAATATTTTGGTATATATGTATGAATGTGGTACAATGTTTCGGATTGAATATATGTACTACAGAATCTGTAATTACAGGGTTGTATTACAGCTGCAGTTGATTTTTTCCTGGTGTCGCATTTGATTTTTGTGGTGTTGCGTTAGACTGTGCTGTGGTGTTGCATTAGACTATGCTGTGGTGTTGCATTAGACTGTGCTGTGGTGTTGCATTAAGTTTAACATTATTAATTCCACAATGGTACGGCACGTGGGCCCCATAGCTTACGTGGCGCCACGTGGATAGCTGACGTGGCATGTGACACATGTGCAGCTGACGTGGCGAGCTGACGTGGCATGTGTCACGTTGACAGCTGACGTGGAAAGTCAATGCGGGCCCCACTATCATGAGCTGGAAGCCAGGATCTGTCTTCTACTTAAGGCAACGCTGTATGTTGTTGCATTACATGGATATGCTGTTGCAATAAGGCAAAAGTTCTACTTAAGGCAACGCTATCTTTCCGTGGCCGTAGATGGACAAAAGCGTTGCATTAGATGGCTAATGCAATGGCCGCGGATGCCACGCCCCCCTGGTGTTGCCTATTTGAAAAAAGGGCCTACGGCAACGCTTTTTTGATCTACGGCCACAGAAGAATAGTGTCGAATATGCCCACTTTTGTAGTAGTGGGTTTGAAATTCGAAATTCAAATCACATACCCGGGTTGGGCGGGAGATTTCCCGCCCAGGACCCAGGTCGACCAGGGGGTCGACTTGGGGGTCGACCTGGGTCACACAGGTCGACCAGGGGGTTGACCTGGGGTCGACCTCCCCCCTATTTCCAGATCCGAGGACAGATTCATTTTTCTGCATTTGGACGCCCATTCTAACCAGATTCATTGATCCCTATGCTATATAAACACACCTAAGACTATATTTTTCTCTACACAACTTCATTACACCTATACTCTACCCTAATTGATATCAAAATAAATCAAAGACGGGGTTATGCTGCTCAAGTAGAATCAAGTTAGAATTCAAATAGAGATTCAAAGGCTAATTCAACGGCTTCAACAACTATTTTCTAAGAATCAAATCAAATCTAAATTAGAATAAGAAATAGTCTACTTCAAGGGAGAGCTATTCAGTTTCAGAATATAGATCCCAAAATTCAAGACCCTTCTGTAATTTGTAAGTTCACGTTACTTTCAGAAATAAAAGTTAATTGTGATTCTAACATTGTAATAAATCTGGATCTGAGATTATGATTGTCTTTCTATATCCTTTGGATCTATCTCATTGATATTATTATGTCCATTCTTTGTCTCTTCTTTCCTTCTTCCCTTTTTGTTTTATAGCCAAGCTACTGCGAGCCTGAGCCAGATCTCATAAGAGAAGAACGTACGTTGGAAATAAAATTGGGCATAATTGAGTTGAAACTGATTTGAGGACATAACACATGTTGTATTCAAAACATGAAGTGTATCGAACATATGACCTGTGGATTTGAGGCATAAAGTATTGGACATATGGCTTGAGATTTGAGGCTGGATTTGGGGCGTAAATTGAACTGTAAATATAAGGCACAGTGCATGTTGTGGTCTAAGATCTAAAATTGGGCCATATATATATATATATATATATATATATATATATATATATATATATATGATAGTTTATGATTTGGAAGAAGAAGATTAGGGTGTATAGTGATGTATGACTTAGGCATGAAAACAAGATTTGCCTTTGTTTTGTAAGTCAGTTACTTTTTTTAGATTTGAACACCTAAATCTAATTGTGACATGTAATAAAACAGATATGAGAATATACCTGATGTAAGCTATCCTTTCATTGAAATTTGCGCTTGAGTATATACATCTTTGGGAATCATTTTTGACTATGAAACTGGTCTAATCATATCTATCCTTGTTGTATATCGGAATTGTAATCCTTTTTAAGTTCATGATATAATTCTTATCGTATCTATATGCCTACGATGTATTCCTTGCAAACTTGTCTTTTTAGTACATCAAGTTTATTGGACCAGTAGTTCTTATCATCATATGTCTATGCCTATTCGTACGATGTTCCATCTTGCTTCTCCCCTTATATTATGAGTCTTGAGTTGAATCTCGAAATACGTACGTTATGAATGTAGGGGAAATTGGGTATAACATGAAATTGACATTATTTGGCATAATTTGGAACATGCAACATGGCATAACTGCTAAAATGCAATTTGATATGAATTATTGAATGTGTAATTGGACATACTGAACCTAGAATTGGCATGAACGGCAAAGTACGAAGTTGGCATATAAATCAAGTTTCGGGCAAAATTGTTATTGTTGCAAATTTGGGGTAACTTGAGCATTAAATCTAGATTGGGTGTAAAATGTAACATGACTAGTTTTGGTGAATTTGGTAATTAGCATGTAAAATCTAGATTTGGTTATATAGGGTAAATTTGCAGATTAAAGATGAACATGCCTAACCCGAGATTAGCTTGAGTTGTGGCGTAAAACTGCCCGGAACCGCCCGGCACATCCAGTAACCACAACAACACCATCTAATGTGAGAGGTTAGTGCATTATGCCCAAGAAAAACTCGAGATTAGATTGAGTTGTGGTGTAAAACTGCCAGTAACCGCCCGACACATCCAGTAACCGCAACAACACATATCTAATGTGAGAGGTTGGTGCATTAATAAATCAATTAATGCTAATGAACAAGAAGAATGAGTAGGGTTAAGTTCATAGGAACACTTAATCAATATAACATGGATGGCTATGGTTAAGTAATGAGAAATACTTAGCCAATATGACAAGATGGATGACTAAGGTTAAGTTAATAGGAAACACACAACCGGGATAGCATGATAAATGGAAAGGGTTAAGTTAACACTTAACCAATATAACTTGGTTTGTGATAGGGTTAAGTTAAAACAAGAAGGCGACACTTAACTAAAGTAACATGACATGATGAGTAGGTGGGTTAAGTTAACTTGAATTGACTGATGACACTTAACCAATACAACAAGACGAACACGTGGGGTTAAGTAACAAGAAACACTTGACCAATATAACTTGATGAACGAACGGGGTTAAGTTAATAGGAAACACATAACTAATCTAACATAGTAAGTGAGAAGGGTTAAGTTAATAAGAAACACTTAATCAACATGACACAATGAATGGGTGGGTTATGTTAACATGAATACACAACACTTAACCAATATGACATAATGTGCGGGAGGGTTAAGTACATATCGGGTTGGTGGGTAATATTAGCACATACAGGCGCACAAACTTAACCGTTAAATAAACATGCTAGAATCGGTGGGAGGGTTAAGTACATCTCGTTTAGGTGGGTAATATTAGCACATATAGGCCCACAAATTTAACTGTTAAATAAACATTCTTGAATCGGTGGGAGGGTTAAGTACATCTCGTTTAGGTGGGTAATATTTGTATATATAGGCCCACAAACTTAACAAGCGGGAAACCCTAGTAACGGGGACCCATTTCAGCAGTAACCCACATAGATGTATCATGGTACCCTGAACTAGGAAGGGTGGGGCACGATTACTAGGCTGATTATAAGCGGTCAAAACAGCTGCAGGGGGTACGTCAGTGTAGGTTCCGATGGTTTACGGGCGTGCACATACTCAGAGTGGGAAAAAACAGGCACTGAGTACCAGTAGTTATACACTGTGCATCTTGAATCGTGTTGGGTCATTATCATAAGGATTGATACACCTTATGGTGGGACCAGCACAGGGTATCTACACGCAAGAGAGGGACGATTGACACAGACACAAGTAAAGGAGCCGATCGATAGTGTAGTAAGGGTACATCTAACATGTTCATTGCAATTAGGCTGACTGAGGTGGAATCCTCACGATAGATGTACACCTGAAGGCTACCACAATTTGCGGGGATTGGGATCACGTTGTAATATTATCATTTTATACAGATTACTAGTTGGGGCACTAGTTAGGCGGTGCAGAGATATATAAAAATCAGAATAACAAAGTAGTAGCGAAGCAGAGAAAGAGTAGAAGCGCATTTAGTTTATCTTGCCTTATCATACCTTATGTTATCCTATGTTATCTTGTTATCTCTGTTATCACGGTATTGTCTTATATTCAGTTTATTTATGTCATGATGCTTTTGCCTGTTTATATGCTGAAAGTCATTGGACTTACCAGACTCATGTCTGACCTAGTTTTGTTTCACTTCTTTTTTTTCCGTTTCCCCCTCCCAGGTTCATAGGGAGGAAATGTTATCACTTAGCTCAGTTTTCCTTCCAAGCTCAAAGACAGTCGATGTATTGTTTTGGACTCTCTCTTCCACTACTATGGCTGGTTCATACTTCATTGGGGAATAACATTGTTATTTCTATGCTTCTTTTATACTTGGAAGTTTTTAGATCAAGATAGAAGTTCTATGTATTACTTTTAAGTATGATTGAGACAACTGTTGTAAAAGCTTGACTGAACCATATTGTTTATAAAAAGACTTTATTTTCCGCTGCTTTACTTGCCTGTCTTGTAATTTATCTGCATCTTTTACCTAAAATGCTCCACCAAATTAAGGCATTCCCATTGTGAGTGACCTTAACAGAGGTGGGGTGTTTCACTCCCAATTCCCACTATGAAATCTGGATTTTTCACATTCGTTGGAAAGATATTTTTAAACAGATTCTAATATCTCTTGTTTTTACTGAAATCCGATTTCTTTTGAATCTTGTACATTCAATTGAAATTTGAAATCGAAAATTCAAACTACTACACCATTTCAGGCTCGCTACATAATTAAAATAAATTTATTCATTCTAACTTCGATTTAAATAAATTTTTCGTCGTTATTATTTAAAGTAAATTATTTTAAATATAAAATCCATTAAAATTGCTAAAATAAATTTTTTAAATTGATTTAGAAATTTCCTGGTTGTTACAGCTGCTCTCCGAAATATGTAGAAAAGAATGGGGATCTAACCCTTTATTTATAAGTGTTAGAAAGACCCCTAATTGTTAGATTTGATTTAATAAACATCCGTTCATCCGTTTAATAATTCATATATTATAAAACTTATATAACCCTAGCCGCTACCGAGCTGAATTTGCGGTCGAATGCTTAGTCAAGGGTGTCGTTCGCCTTTGAGCAAAATCTCCAAATGAAGGCAGGTTATAAAAGGTAGTAGATATTATACCTATTCTTTTTATTATTTTCATTTGTTTTTGTTATTTTGTCCGTAACTTTTCCATACGGACTCCATTTGTGAAACTCCAAACTTGAAAATTGACTAGAATTCCGTGTTGAACGCAACAATAAAAGTTTCGTGGTCAAATTCCATCATTTGTAGAAATTCCTATTTTTGAAAAATCTAATTAAATAACTAATTTATTGTTAAAATTTCGGGTTGTTACACGTATCCTTGCTAACAAAAAAAAATACATGCATAAGCGCATACATAGCTAAATGACTTGCGAGTTATAGATCATCGATATCAATATAAACATCTACCTAGCCATATAACTTATTTCTTTTTCATTAATTTTCAATTTGCATAGTTATTAGAAGCGTAAAACTAAGACCTTTCCATGTTTTTATAGTTCTAACAATAGCAGCGTCAACCTATGCAAAAGAATCATGCAAGTCATAATTTAAGCCTCGTGATCACTGTAATCATGCAAAACAAACAACATAATAGTAAAATGTTTATGGATACTGATCAAACATTCAACAAACTTCAATACCAAATCCCTGTGATTAACTCGGATTTTTACAAATGAGTATATATTAAGTGGAAATTAGGCATATGTCCCTATTACTGTTAAAAATGTAAACGGCATCCAGTCCAAGTTTTAAATATAAAGCGGGACCCAATTTTCCCCTTATGTGTTTTTCAAAGAAAAAATGCGCTGAGAATTAAAAAAAAATTCAAAAAATCACAAATATTCCCGGAAACAATCTAGAAAAAAGTTGCATACATCTATGCATTTATACTTAATACATGCATACATGTATGCATATATTCATCCAGTGTTTTCTATTGAAAATCTGGGTGAATATATGCATAAGTTTATGCATATGTTTGTTATAGTTGCATACATGTATGCATATAAAGTTGAACTGAGCTGCATGTGTTACGAATAGTTGCATACATGTATGCATTTATTTCATATAAGTGTATATACGTATGCAACAAAGTTAAAAAGGATGAAGGCTTCTGAATATGTGCATGAATGTATGCATTTTTTTTTGTAAGTGCATAAATGTATGCAACAATGTCTAAAATCTATGAATGCTTGAAAAACAGCCTAGGAATGAATAAATGCATGAAACGATGCGTTTATTCCACAATTTCTACATATATGTTTGCATTTATACTACAGTTTGATGCATAACTGAAATATATGCAACTATATACAAATAAGTGCATCTTTTGATGTAATATACTACTGTTTCACTATTTTTTGGTTTTTTTGGTTTTGAGTTATTTTTTGGTGGTTTTAACACCTAGATTTGATGATGATTAATTGTCGTATTTAATTATGAATTTTCGTGATTTTTTTTATTTTTTGCTGATTTTTCAAAAAGTAGGACCTAATTTATATTAAAATTTTGACTAATGTGATGTGAGTTTCGAAACTTATTAGGGATGTGAGCCAAACTTACCCATATTTTAACTTATAAATACAAAATGATAAAGCAATAAAAGAGAAAGAACTTTCATTTTCACTCTCAGGCAAAGGAAGTAAAGAGCTTGCGTTCAAATCTAGTTTCTAAGACTTTTTAGTTTGCACTAGCCAAAGTGAATAGAGTTAGAAGTAGGTATTTGAACCCATATTTTTACTGAGTAAACCCAAAAAAAACAATGACCAAACTATCCCTGCTTTGCAAAAAATTTCAATTTTTAGTATACCTCATAGGTGGCCTACTAGATTTTTTACTGAACCTCGTAGGGACCCGACGAGATTCTTTACTAAATCTTGTAGGGACCCTACGAGGTGATCTAAAGGCACATCGTAGAGGCTCTACGAGGTACACCACGAATCTCATAGAGCCCTAATGAAGGAGAGTAAAATTGGCTTTTTTTAATAGTACATGGGTGAACTCAGCAAAATGCTGGGTTCCTCTCAATTTTTTTTCATTTTTTCTAGGTATACCCAGTATTTTATTGAGCTTAAATAGAATTAGCCTTAGAAGTAACGTGTTATATAATAACTTGCTTTTGGCATATTGATAAGTATTATTTGAACTATGAAAGCATAACCAATTTCAGTTTAGCTAACATGTAAAATATTAACAAGACTATCGCCTACACTCTGCAATAGGATAGTGAAATTGTGGTGGTGTACATACATAATAATTAAGTCAAATAGAAAAATCACTTACATGAGAAATGAGGTCAACTTCAATGATGATATGTCATTGGACTTAAAATGGTTAGATATAGTGCTTTTACCACATGCTTTTCTGCCAGTTAGTCCACGTTTTCTTTTATTATGTTTAGTCCTTCACAACTACAATTGCAAACGTCAACCCTTGGATCCAATTGTTACAAAAACAACAACAGTTAAGATGAAATGAGATTTTTAATTAGAAATTGGAAATAGGATCACTCCTATGATAGTATCTGACACATACATGACATATGTGTGTGTGTGTGTGTATAATCCAGATTATAGCCGCTCATTGATAATTAAATAAGTTAGTGGTAACCAAATAATATATTCGTACATTATGAGGTCCAGATCTTAGCAATAAATGCACTTACCATCGTTGTTGTTTTAGCTACTATAGCTAATAGCCCCGACACTAATGTAGTGAAGCAAGCAACAAGCAGCAATGGTGTTAAAAGAAGGTTGCATACTGAAGAGACTTGTACTTCACGGATGTCCATTGCTGAAATGAAACTGATGGCATTTAGAAATAATGGTGTGGTTAAGTCTGATATTGTTACTGGTGAGGAAGGATATGGTTAGTCCAGAACCGTCCAGGATGCTGTGGAATCCATTCCTGTTTAGGATATAAGGAGGGTTACTTTTTACGTGAAGGCTAGCATCCATAAAATTTTATTGTTAAGGCTTCCAATGTGTTCATGTATGGTGATGGAGCATGGGAAATAAGGTCGTTAGGTTACTAACATGTGCATAATAGAGCAAAAAATGATAAGTGATCATCAAGAAATTACGCAGAGATAAGACATCGGTACATTTAAAAATTCACCATAAGATATCAGCAATTTACTTTGAATAAAATATGTCTTTCGAAAATTGTTTTTAGTGACTACATATAGATGGTTACAGTACATTGTATTTACGATTGATGCAATGGAGAGGAGCATTAAACTCTTCATTGAACACAACACTACAAGACGCACAGTGAATAGCAATGGCAAAAAGTCATTGGCGGCCGTTGCAAAGAGCCATCGCTATTTAAGTCGGTGTGCAAAGGAAAAGTGATGACTCTGTTGCTAATTTAGCAACGGCTTGCAAGACAACTTGTTCACATGGCATATTACGCGAAAAGTATTTTGTTTTACGGGGAAGGCATTGCAAGCCATTGCAATTCGTTGCTTTGCTAGCCATAGCTACCCATCGTAATCCATTGCATATTGTAACCAGAAAGCCATCGCTAGCCATTGTAAGAAATGGACCTATATGCCGTTACTAGCCATCGCTAATCTGGAGCATATTTTCTGTGCCTACATAGCTATTCCTTCCTCTTAATCCACTACACCAATACCATTCCAATATCAACTCAACAATCCACCAATATAACTCCAGTATAATCAATACTCATTATCATAATACATCCACAACACAATATATCCAAAAGATTACTAAATTCATCACAATACAATAACATACCATCGTCATAAATCCAAAAAACAATACCATCATCACATATCACCATACCATCATCACATATCATCAAAATATATCCAACCATACCATACCATCATCAAATATCACGTGCGTGCTAACATAACATATAAAAAACCAAGTATATGTACATACCCAAGCATAAGAACAACCAAACTGATCGTCCTCCTCATCTTTATCGTCTTAGTCTTCTTCTTCTTCGCCTTCAGCACTAGTATCTTTGTCCCCAGGTATCGATCCATGATCTTGATAGTAAGTTGTAACGCACTCATTTATCTACTGGGCCAGTTGCTTCTTCTCCAATTAGTCATACCTTCCAACTGCTGATGCATCCGAGCTATAGCATCCTGCTCCATGGATCTCCTGTATCCTCGCTGAAAATCAATAGCCTGCAAATTATTCAAGTACACACTTAAGTTAATAACTTAAATTATATTCATGACGTTATTATATAAGTCTATATGTATATCGCCAAACATGTAAAAAATTATAGAGATAACATGCACTTGTAGTATATACATGGACTTTGAAAAATGAGAGGAAATTGGAGTAAAAGATGATGTGGTGTAGGTTTAACTTGTTAAACTTAAAGAAACGAATTAATACATACTATATTTAATGTTATATTATAAGATAATTGTAATACCATACAAATAATTATTTTTCTACTTAATTATAAATTGAATAATTTATTATTAATCAAATTAAATGGAAAAAATAACTAATTGAATACCTACTTTATTGTTGTCTTTATAATTTTTTTACAATTGAATACATACTAATTGAATACATACTTCAAATGTAAAGGTAAATTAAAAAAGGTTTACCTCTTGATTGCTGAAGCCATATCTCCTACTACAAGTAGGCGGAGCAATAATAGAATACCACATACGATTGCACTCAGCAACCGTAAGCTCCTTTCGTCCACTGGCCTGAGTCACTCTAGCCATCTCTTCATCATATCTTTCCTACAATACTAGTACAATTTAAATACAAATGCCATATAATTTACTTATATATTGTGGTATGAATGAATATGAATGATATGCACTAAATTTTTACGTGAACATATGCTAAAAATACTGAAATTTTATACCAATTCTCTCCTATGATGCTGGAATGATTTTAAGCAACCACGGTGTAAATCTGGCTCGGAGCTGCTAGGACCTTGCTTCTGGTGCATGAGATGGTGAAGGAGTAGGCTGAGATGAACTCCTCGATCGTCGTTTATCAGGCATATCTGTTATAATCATATAATGCATACAAAATAACTTGAATTATTAACATCAGTCATCATTATCATTACATAAATCGTACATGAGAAGAAGAACAATGCATAACATACATAGTCAACATTATCATTATACAAATCAGAATATTAAAGAATGAAAGTAAATTAATAGCTAAGAACAACCATCATCATTATTATTACTTAGCTCAGAATATTACATAATGTAGTACATAACTCATAATAGTACATAATATAAGTACATAACATCAGTCTTCATCTTATGATCCAGTCTCAGTCTCATACTCAATATCGTTTTCTTCAGTACTTACAAATGCATCTACTAATACATTCGCTTCATCATTCAATGACCCTACATCAATGTCATCAGCTATTATTATTTTAGTATTTTGCTCCAGATCCGGTTAATACGCTGCTTCATCTGGAATATTATTTCCATCAAATGTAAATCTTGCCTTCGTTTTAAAAATATCGCATTAATCTGCTTTATTTTTTTAAGGACAGATAAGGAGCAAAATAGACTTGTAATGCTTGCTTAGCTAACACGAAAGGATCATACTTATAGTAATGTGACGTATATCTTATTTTAATTAGCTTATAATCTTTGTGCACGTTAATTCCATAACCAGGAACAATGCTAAATCAGTTGCATTTAAAAGGATAAATTTTCTCTATGGGCTGGACATAATATGTCAACCCTACAGCTTGCATTAAGACACTATAAAAATCTTTTATATGCTCCTCTGGATCATCACTAACTTTGACAAATACATCGCTGTTATACATTAATTTTTCAGCTCTGTAATCATTGGTGTTGAATTTAAATCCATTGACAAAGTATGTTTGATAAGTTTTGACATTTCTTTTTGGTCCGATAGCAAGATGTCATAATCCTTCGTTAACAACACAGATTTTGGGATCATGAACATAGTCGGAAAACCATCCAGTAAATTCTTTATTGAGATCACCAGATGGATGTTGTGATTTGTATATACTGCAAATATGTGTTATGTAACACCCCACCTCTGCTAGGGTCACTCATAAAGGGAATGCACTAGTTTTGGTGGAACATTGTCTAGGTAAACATACACAGAAATATTACAAGACAGAACATATAAAACAGCGGAAGAAGAAACAAATTTCATTTCTTTAAAATTCTAAATCCCTCTTACATCAAAATGTTATTAAACCCATTACATCAAAATCTGTCGTGCAATAGTAAAGAAGCATAAAACCATAGTCATAAATCATTCCCCAATAAAGCAGCAAAGCAAGCTATAGCCAAGAGAAATCCAAGCAGTACATGAAAGAGCCTTAGAGAAATCCAAGCAGTACATGAGTAAGTCCTAGTGCCTTTCAGCATAGAAACAAGTAAAAGTAACGTGACATGTATAAACTAAAAGTAAACATAAGGATGATGACAAGATAGGCAAGTTAAACTAAGATAACAAGATGAACTATGGTAGCAAGATAGACTAAGGTCACAAGGAAACTAAGGTAACAAGATAAGCTATGTATAGCATCGCATGTTTAACATTCTCTGCACCAACTGTACTAGTACCCCAACCCGTATCATCCCTTCCATATATATGTACTATCCCTTGCCGTATATCGTACGGGTTTCATCACGCATTTCTAAACTACTTCAACGTAGTGCTACCATTCTTGAAATCGTTTGGATTGCCACCCTTGTTCTGGCTAGGTTTCCTTATCATGAACTATCGCGTGTTCAACTAGGATTTATGCCACCTAGGACCACTAGGGATTATGCTACCTATTGAACGTTTACTAGATTCGTTTAGGGTTTATGCCACCTAGGACCACTAGGGATTATGCTACCCAACGAATTCCACATAACGATTTATTAATCGATCGGCTCCCTACAAGTCCTAGCTCGTTCATGTGTCTGTGTCATACGGCCCAATCACGAAATGTAGTCACCTGTGCTAGGTCCACCATAGGGTGTATCAGGCCCTATGGTGCCAACCATCGACACGAATCAAGCACGCACAGATAAACCTACTGAAGCCCAATGCCTGCTTTTTCTGCTTCAGAGTGTGTGCACGCCCGCACTCCATTAGAACCTACATTGGCGCACCCACACAGCCGTCGTTCTGGTCGCTTACAATCAGCCCAGTAATCGTGCCCCACCCTGCCTAGTTCCTGGGTATCATGATACATCTAGTGGGTTACTGCTAAAACGGACCGCGTAACTAGGATTTCCGTCTAGTAGGTTAAGTGTTGTCATTTAAATTCGAGACTTAACCCCATCGGTCTAGCATGTCAAGTTGGTTAAGTGTTGTCATTCAAGTTCATGACTTAACCCGTTTACATGTCATCTCAAATTGGCTAAGTGTTGTCGTTTAAGTTCATGACTTAGCCCTACGAATCATGTGTCAAGTTGGTTAAGTATATTCAAGCGGTTCATGACTTAGCCCTATCAAATCATCGTGTTAAATTGGTTAAGTATATTCAAGCGGTTCAGGACTTAACCTTATGAAGTCATCGTGTCAAATTGGTTAAGTATATTCAAGCGGTTCAGAACTTAATCCTATCAAGTCATCGTGTCAAATTGGTTAAGTATATTCAAGCAGTTCAGGACTTAACCCTATCAAATCATCATGTTAAATTGATTAAGTATGTAACACCCCGCATTTTTAAGTATAATTAAAAATGAAATAAAATATATGAAAATATGCTTATGATAGGTAAATAATGGTGATGCATAAGAAGAATTAATTAATACATGAAAGAGAAGAAAAATTAGTTCGATAACGGTGTGTGTAAAAGAAAAGATAGTAAAATGAGGATAATTAATTTAAGAATCAGGAATTAGGTAAAACGGACATCCCCATTGCGTTCCTCTCAAACTTTTACATGAAATAGAGTCCGAATTTTCGAAAATCGGAGTCCGGATGAAGAAGTTATGGCATGTAGAAGATTCAGAAGGTTTCGGTCAGCACAGAACTCGGCAGGTCGACCTGGGGGTCGACCTAGGGCCAGGTCGACCAGGGGGTCAACCTGGGAGTCGACCTCCCCCATGGGGGTCGACTATAGTGTCGACCCCCCCTACAGGTCGACCTGGTCGGCCTGTTTCGGTCCAGAACACGTTTTTGAAGCCTAGGGACGATTTTTGATGGTCCGGATTGGTTTTAGGGTTAATCTGATGGCTGAA
The DNA here is from genome assembly GCA_030737875.1 of Allium sativum. NCBI lineage: Eukaryota > Viridiplantae > Streptophyta > Magnoliopsida > Asparagales > Amaryllidaceae > Allium > Allium sativum. The sequence continues at coordinate 99,051,594 of CM060912.1, read as the reverse complement.
ATGAATTGCTACACCTATGTATACATCCCTAACCTAAACCTAAATATCTTGTACAATTCTTTAGCCTCCATTGCTGTCTTCCTCTCTAAAAAAATAAATCAAGGGCGTCTCTACTCTGCTGAAACCTAAGCTAGGACTTGTGCTTCTTCTTCCTCCAATTCTGATTAGGATTAAAAGAGAACAGCTACAACACCTTTTTCTTTTAGAATCCAACCAAGGCAAGTGCAATTATTTTCCGATATAAACTTTAATCATAATTGTGACATGATTGTAAATCTGAATTTGAGATTGTGTATGTTCTGTTCCGATCTATTTTATTCTGTATCTCTTCTTCTTTCTGTTCTATAGCCAGGCTACTACGAGCCTGCGCCAATATCCTAAGAGATTAACGCACGAACGCTAAAATGTTTGGGACAAATAATGAATGTGGAATAATTGGACATGGTTAATCTGTGACTGATTTAAGAAAAAGGACATAGGTTGTAAACTAGATTTAGATCTATGCATATTCTGTGAATTGGAAGAAGAGGAACCATGGTATGTTAACATATGACTTGAGACAAAGAAAATATGGCTTAGGTATAAAGATTTACATTAAGGTAGGACATCTATTAAATGTAAATAAACACCTAAGTAAGGGATCTTTGGGATATATGCCATGCATAATAATCGATGGTTATATTTGGTATATGATAATAGTGTGAATCATGACAATTATTTAGGCATGCTTAGGCCAAATTTAAAATTAGGCAAGATATGTTTATGAAACCTTAAGGAATGATTAAATATGTTATATTTGCCTAATCTGCTAGTTCTTCTATATTGCTTAATCTTCTAGTTTTGTTATATTGCTTAATCTGCTAGTTCTGCTCTACTGCCTAGTCTGCTAGATTTGTTCATCTGCCAAATTTGTCATCTGCTAAGTCTGTTGAAAATGCTAGATCTGCTAGTTTGCTTAATCTGCTAAATCCGTTTAAGTCGCCTAATCTGAAAAATCTGTTATCTGCAATATCTGCTGAGTTGATATAATTAGTCCGCTATTGACATAATTTGAGTTGGCTATAGTTATGAATAATTGACATGTAAATTAGGCGTGGGTATAAATGGTAAATCATTAATTAATTGGCCGTAAAGATAAACATGGCTAACTCGAGGTTAGAATGAGTTTGCGGTGTAATTCTGCTCGAAACCGCCCGGCATATTCTAGTGGTCGCAAACAATAGGTTATAATGTGAGAAGTTAGTCATAACGTGCTTGAAACCCGAGGTTAGACTCAGTTTGTGATAGAAACCTGCCCGGAACCAACCGGTCTAACCAGTAGCCGCAAACTGTAACACCCCACACCCGCTACGGTCACTCACTAAGGGAATGCCATAACATCGGTGGAGTATTTTAAGTGAATATAGAACGGAAAAATTACAACAAGACAGATATAAGTAATACTTGAGAATTTAAAACATCATTTCATTGCAGCGGAAAGTAAAACATGTTTGGTTACACCAAAACCATAAACAAGAGTCAAGTACATAATATCCATCCTGATAAAACAAAAGTACATAATCCCACTACATAACTTAATAGCCATAATAGAAAAGATAAACTGAGCTTTACATCCACGGTCCAAGCTCCAAAAGATAGATAAAGCAGTCTGATCAAAGCCCACTAGTGCTAGGCCCACTCTGAAAACCTGAGGGTTGGGAAAAAGATAAAAAAACAACAGGGTCAGACATAAGTCTGAGCGAGTACTATAACCTTAACAATACAATCATTAAAGTAATTAGGGTATGATATAAACAAGGTACGGTACCTCTGGGGATAATGACTACACTAAGTAGCCAACTAAACACAGGATGTACTAAGATAACCGAAAAGATGCATTTACCCACCCAAGGATAATTACTACATTGCACCACCCCAGATCTACCCACCCAAGGGTAATTCCTACACTGCACCACACCAGTTCTACCCACCCAAGGGTAATTCCTACACTGCACCACACCAGTTCTACCCACCCAAGGGTAATTCCTACACTGCACCACACCAGTTCTACCTACCCAAGGGTAATTCCTACACTACACCACACCAGTTCTACCCACCCAAGGCACCCACTTAACCCCTCATGCCCCACTACATGCTAATTTGGTTAGGTGTTTCTTAATTAATTAAGATCGTAACCTTTGTAAAGACCTCTCACATTAGACTGTCTTTTATGGCAGCTGGATATGCCGGTTGGTTCCGGGCAGCCTTACACCATAACAGAGTCTAACCTCGTGTCTTTACACTTGTCACGTATTTAGTTTATGACTAAGACCTCTCACATTGGGCCAATCATTTGTAGCCGCTGGATTTGCCAGTTGGTTCCGGGCAGTCTTATGCTACAAAAGGGTCCAACCTCGTGTCTTAGTCGATTAATTACACCTAATTAATCACCCCCATAATTTGTATTAATTATCCCTAATTAATTACCAATTTCAAGAATATGGGTAGACCTAACTCAATAGGTAAATTCCCAATTCCATAATATGGGTAGACCTAACTTAATAGGTAAATTCCCAATTCCATAATATGGGTAGACCTAACTTAATAGGTAAATTCCCAATTATGTCCATTCACTTTATGTTATGCTTAAGCATACCCATTTCACACCATTTTATTAACATGCATATTAACCCCATCGTTCCCCACGTAATTCGTTCTCATAACATGACATAATAAAGGGAAGATTCATCACAAATGCCATGGGTTTAACCAATCATAGCATATAACTTTATCATGGGTTTAAAAGGTGTCAACTTGCATATATGAGCATACATTAAACCCAACTAGCATTTAACCCAAACTTGCATGAAGCACATATGTCACAAAGGGGGTAACTTGCATATGATTCTTATGTCATACAAAGGTGTGAACTTGCATAGCATGTCACATGTTAACTTGCATATAACCAAACACATAACTTGCATAACATGTTACATATGAACTTGCATATAATCATGCACATAACTTGCATATAACCAAACACATAACTTGCATAACATGTTACATATGAACTTGCATATAATCATGCACATAACTTGCATATAACCAAACACATAACTTGCATAACATGTTACATATGAACTTGCATATAATCATGCACATAACTTGCATATAACCAAACACATAACTTGCATAACATGTTACATATGAACTTGCATATAATCATGCACATAACTTGCATTACATGTTACATATGAACTTGCATATAATCTCACATATAGCTTGCATAACATGTTACATATGAACTTGCATATAATCTCACATATAGCTTGCATAACATGTTACATATGAATCAATGTTCAACATAGTGTTTTGCATAATGAGCATCATAAAACATAGCATTAAACTTGCATAACATATAGCATAAAACTCGCAAAACACACAACATACACTATACTAAACTTGCATAAACACATTGATCCACAAACATAGCCATATCTTATCATATCCTATCATAATCAATTTAACAATTGATTATTAAGGCTATAGAAACTCACCACTAAACTCCAATAAGCAAACCCTTGCCAAAAATCACCCAAAAATTCTAGCCTTGAAAATAAAGCTTGCAACTTGATGATGAATGCAAGCTAATGATCACTCATACAACTTAAAAATGCTTGTATGAACATGAAAGCCTTCATAGAAATAGTTTAGAAAGGGGATGGAGGCTAGGGTTTTGAGTGGAGGCCATGATCATAGAAAATTTTGGCATAGTTTAGTTATAGGATAGGATTATGATCATTTAGGGCTAGCTTAGGGTCTTATTTATAGGATTAGGATGTGTTTTAGACCCTTAGATTAACCCTAGGTTAGTTTAGGTCCGTCAGATTTCGTCCCAAGCCCTCCAACCCAGCCCAAAACTCAACCAGGTGCACCCAGGCCAGAATCAGCCGACAGGGCAAGTTGACAGCCCTATCGACTGCTAAGTCGACAGGCATGTCGACAAGCAAGTCGACAGCCCTATCTACAGCCAAGTCGACTTGGCTGGGAGGGAGTTTTCCCGCCTGGCCCCCATTTCTGCATGTTTCGAAATTCAAATTTCCCGAAAACTTCTTCGGGCCTTAACCGGGTCATACGGACTCCGATTTACAAAATTTCGGACTCTATTTCGCGTATTTTTCCGAGACGAACACAATGACGTAACCTGTTTCCCCTGATTCTCACATCTGAGATTATTAATTCTGTAATTAGTGAATATCAGTGTTAACTGAAATTCGGGGTGTTACATTCTCCCCTCCTTAAAGGATTTCGTCCCCGAAATCTCCAAGTTAAGGAGAATGCATATCCTACCATCCAAACAACCATCTACTCAATCCATCAAACACGGGCATCCTTGTCCTTAAAACAATTTCTACTGATGTATGAGCATATGCAAAAAGTGTGTGTATATGTTCCTTATCTAATGTATTAACATATGCAAACCGTGATAGTGCCATGCATCCAATATGTATGCGAAAGAACCCTATCGACACATACTATATCTACATGAGTGCACAATCATTCACCAAAATGCATCATCCATATGATAACACAACCATTATACATCTATAAATATAGCTACCTACACACAATTATATGCAATATGCAATATGAAGTGATTGAGCCGATCTAGTGTCTAGAGTGTGTGTATATGCATCCACGAGCAACCACTAGCAAACACTTGCATCCACATGCATCCATCAATCATAACATGTCTCAAACACATGTTTCAACCATAGGTTTACCCTATCTAAAGGTCAAAGGCACTAACAAGAGGACATACTAAAGAGAAGATAAGTACTAGACAAACGATAAAGGAGAAGTTAAAAGACATACCCTCAAAAAGGAATGGGTATAATGAACGCATTTTCGCTTCCGTCTCCCAAGTAGCGTTGCTCTCATCTTCTCCCCATTGCACTTTGACTAGTTGAACCTCCCTGTTTCTCAACCTCTTAATCTCTGACCCAAGGATGCGTGTAGGAGCTCGTCGAATAGTCGCATCACGCTCTATCTCTACTTCTCTAAGCAAGCTCGGCTCTACCACCTCTGCGGTCTCATGTAGGCACTTCCTCAAATGTGACACATGGAATACATCATGTACACCACTAAGTCTGTCGGGCAACTCCACTCTATAGGCCATCTGTCCAATCCTTTCCTTAATAGGAAACGGTCCAACAAACCTTGGTGCTAACTTCCCAACAGATCCAAAGCGAACCACATTCCGTAACGGAGATACTTTGACAAAGACCATGTCCCCAACATCAAACTCAAGCTCTGTTCTCCTCTTGTCCGCATAAGATTTCTGTCTGTCTTGCGCCGCTTTCATCCTTCTTCGAATCAAATCAATCTTTTCCGAAGTCTTCCTAACCATATCGGGCCCAAGCAAGATCTTATCCGTAGATTCCCACCAACATGTAGGTGATCGACAAGGCCTTCCATAAAAAGCTTCGAAAGGAGCCATGCCAATACTAGACTGAAAGCTGTTATTATATGCGAACTCCACCAATGGAAGATGCTCTTCTCATGTACCTCCAAAATCTAAGATACATAGCCTCAAAAGGTCTTCTAAAATGCGATTCACCCTCCCGGTCTGGCCGTCCGTCTGAGGATGATTTGCGGTGCTCAAACACAGCTGAGTCCCTACCGCCTCTTTCAAACTCTTCCAAAACTCGCTAGTGAAGATAGGATCTCGATCACTCACTATGCTGGAAGGTACGCCATGCAATCAAACAATCTCTCGAATGTAGATTGAAGCTAGCCATTGAGCAGTCCTCTTACTCTTCACGGGTATAAAATGGGCACTCTCGATAGGTTTGTCTACCCCAACCCAAATTCCCGTATTACCCTTCCTCGATCTTGGTAATCCATTGACGAAATCCATCGAGACACTATCCCACTTTCATAGCGGAACCTCCAATGGGTGAAGCAACCCACCGGGTTTCTTTTGCTCCGCTTTTACTTGTTGGCACACCAAGCATCTAGCGACATACTCGGCCGCGTCTTTCTTCATACCGGCCCAAATGAAAACTCGCTTCATGTCTTGGTACATCTTGTCCCTACCGGGATGAATGGTCATCTTCGAATGATGTGCATCATCAAGTATAGCCTTCCTCAAACCCTCGTCTTGCGGTACACAAAGTCTACCATCTCTACGCAACAACCCCTTACCATCTAGGGTGTACCTACTCAAATGGCTGGATGACTCCCCCTCCTCATGAGCTTCTCTACTAACTCAACCAACTGTGGGTCGTCTCGCTGCGCTCCGCCAATCCGCCCCAAAAGAGTAGGCCTAACCTCCAAGGAGGCTAGCAAACCGGGTACAAAGTCAACGGAAGGTCTAAAGTCAAACATAGAAATAAACTCTAAGCTCCGTCGTTCAACGAACAATGAACTCAAGGACAACCTTTTTCTACTTAAGGCATCCGCTACCACGTTACCCTTGCCATGGGTATACGCTATCTCAAACTCATAGGATGCTAAGAATCCCATCCACTTTTGCTGTCCTAAGACTATGCGCTCGAAGAGTCTCCAACACTTCCCTAAGATGTAGGGCATGCTCTTCTCCACTTTTAGAGAAAACCAGGATATTACCCCATCCAAAATCATCACAACTGTCCATCTCTCATGCAGACCACCCTAGTCGAACTCGACATCCCCCAAATGCAAGCCCCAAAGGCCTAAACCAATATCAGACAAACACCCAAGGGATACCTCCTTCGAATTCAGACGACCTACGTGAGATGATACTAGTAAAAACGGCTAAATAATTAAGCCCTTGTCCAACTCTGGATGTCCTCGCCAGTCTCGCTCCAAAACCACCGTTTATCCCATAACTGGCTTTGCTCAACCTATTGAGCACATACGAAAACTTATTTCGCTCCTAGAAAAGACCAAGATGTCATTTACAAAGACCATCACGAACTTATTTAGGTACTCCCTGAACACCCTTCTCATCAAATCAACAAAGTATGCTGGGGCGTTCGTCAAACCAAATGGCATCACCAGCCACTCATAAAAACCATCCGGAGTCCTAAAGGTAGTCTTCTCTATACTGTCCTCAGCCACTCTCAACTGATGAAACCCCATGGCTAAGTCCTACTACGAAAACACTGAGGCGCCAACCAACTGATCAAAGAGATCATCAATCGTCGGCAATGGGTGTCTATTCTTCTTTGTGAGTTTATTTAGTTCTCTTTAGCCTACACAAAGTCTGAGGGACCCATCCTCCTTCGTGGCAAAAACTACTGGAGCACCCCACTCTGATATACTTCATCTTCTAAACCCCTTCTCAAGCAAATCGCCTACTTGCTTATGGAGTTCCCTCCTCTCACGAGGAGCCATGTGGCACACTGGCCAAGATACTGGTTTGGCATTGTCTACCGGATATATTCGGAAGTCAATCTCCCGCTCCGGAGGTAAGCCCTTCACCTCCTCAAACACATCCGAGTATTCCCGGACCACTCTAACAGATCGCAAACTCTAGACCGACGTGTCAAGCGATTCTAGATAACTTAGCATAACAGATTCCATGGGATTACAAGAGATCTCGAGAGTGTTACCCAAGCGGGTCGTAAGCCTAACAACTCTCCTTCCACAAACAAGAACGGCACCATTACTGGATAATCAGTCCATGCCCAAAACTAACCCATAGCCCGTGAAGCCCAAGAAGCATCACATCTAAACTCAACGCTAAGTATAGAAACTTTCAAACCCAAACACATCATGGAGCCCCCAATTGGGTTTGAAACAACTAAGGGATCATCTACTAAACTGGTGTCTAAGTGTAGTGACTCAACTAACAACGATGAGATAAACGAACTCGATGCGTCAGAATCAAATAAAGTTCGAACCGGATAATAAAGAAATCCAAATTCCAACTTAGACGGTCTTATCCCCATCTGGTACACTAGCCGTGAGGGAATACAACTACCCTCCAGAAGTTTCCATACCTTGCCCTTGCCCCTTTGGACAACCCTAATAAGGTGTCCTATTCCTCCCAAAAGGATAACTACTCGCCTTCTTCTTCCCATTCTCCACTCGTAACCTCCCACCAATGAGGTTTCATCCTTCATTAACCAAACAACTATTTGAGCCTTCCTCCCATCGTCTATCCAATAGGTACCTACCAGTCCTCCTCCTTCTTGAACCAACTTCTAATCTGACTAACGTCTAAGTCCCTTGAAGTGGTTTTCCATTCTTATCTATCTTAGAAAGATCATCTATACACGGAGGGGAAACTCAAAATGAGAGAGGAAGAGATTCAAAACGGAGAATTCGAAAGATAAAGATATGGCTATCGGGGATTATGCTTTTCTTTCAAAAACTTTTCTCTTAAAAGACATGTTTTTGAAAATACTCCTTTCAAAAATATTCTTAGAAAATAGTTTTTATAAAAAAATTATCTGTTCTGGTAACCTTAAGCTCTGATACCACGTGTAACACCCCACACCCGCTACGGTCACTCACCAAGGGAATGCCATAACATCGATGGAGTATTTTAAGTGAATATAGAATGGAAAAATTACAACAAGACAGATATAAGTAATACTTGAGAATTTAAAACATCATTTCATTGCAGCGGAAAGTAAAACATGTTTGGTTACACCAAAACCATAAACAAGAGTCAAGTACATAATATCCATCCTAATAAAACAAAAGTACATAATCCCACTACATAACTTAATAGCCATAATAGAAAAGATAAACTGAGCTTGACATCCACGGTCCAATCTCCAAAAGATAGATAAAGCAGTCTGATCAAAGCCCACTAGTGCTAGGCTCACTCTGAAAACCTGAGGGTTGGGAAAAAGATAAAAAAACAACGGGGTCAGACATAAGTCTGAGCGAGTCCTATAACCTTAACAATACAATCATTAAAGTAATTAGGGTATGATATAAACAAGGTACGGTACCTCTGGGGATAATGACTACACTAAGTAGCCAACTAAACACAGGATGTACTAAGATAACCGAAAAGACGCATTTACCCACCCAAGGATAATTACTACACTGCCCCACCCCAGATCTACCCACCCAAGGGTAATTCCTACACTGCACCACACCAGTTCTACCCACCCAAGGGTAATTCCTACACTGCACCACACCAGTTCTACCCACCCAAGGGTAATTCCTACACTGCACCACACCAGTTCTACCCACCCAAGGGTAATTCCTACACTGCACCACACCAGTTCTACCCACCCAAGGGTAATTCCTACACTGCACCACACCAGTTCTACCCACCCAAGGCACCCACTTAAACCCTCATGCCCCACTACATGCTAATTTGGTTAAGTGTTTCTTAATTAATTAAGATCGTAACCTTTGTAAAGACCTCTCACATTAGACTGTCTTTTATGGCAGCTGGATATGCCGGTTGGTTTCGGGCAGCCTTACACCATAACAGAGTCTAACCTCGTGTCTTTACACTTGTCACGTATTTAGTTTATGACTAAGACCTCTCACATTGGGCCAATCATTTGTAGCCTCTGGATTTGCCGGTTGGTTCCGGGCAGTCTTATGCTACAAAAGGGTCCAACCTCGTGTCTTAGTCGATTAATTACACCTAATTAATCACCCCCATAATTTGTATTAATTATCCCTAATTAATTACCAATTTCAAGAATATGGGTAGACCTAACTCAATAGGTAAATTCCCAATTCCATAATATGGGTAGGCCTAACTTAATAGGTAAATTCCCAATTCCATAATATGGGTAGACCTAACTTAATAGGTAAATTCCCAATTATGTCCATTCACTTTATGTTATGCTTAAGCATACCCATTTCACACCATTTTATTAACATGCATATTAACCCCATCGTTCCCCACGTAATTCGTTCTCATAACATGACATAATAAAGGGAAGATTCATCACAAATGCCATGGGTTTAACCAATCATAGCATATAACTTTATCATGGGTTTAAAAGGTGTCAACTTGCATATATGAGCATACATTAAACCCAACTAGCATTTAACCCAAACTTGCATGAAGCACATATGTCACAAAGGGGGTAACTTGCATATGATTCTTATGTCATACAAAGGTGTGAACTTGCATAGCATGTCACATGTTAACTTGCATATAACCAAACACATAACTTGCATAACATGTTACATATGAACTTGCATATAATCATGCACATAACTTGCATATAACCAAACACATAACTTGCATAACATGTTACATATGAAATTGCATATAATCATGCACATAACTTGCATATAACCAAACACATAACTTGCATAACATGTTACATATGAACTTGCATATAATCATGCACATAACTTGCATTACATGTTACATATGAACTTGCATATAATCTCACATATAGCTTGCATAACATGTTACATATGAACTTGCATATAATCTCACATATAGCTTGCATAACATGTTACATATGAATCAATGTTCAACATAGTGTTTTGCATAATGAGCATCATAAAACATAGCATTAAACTTGCATAACATATAGCATAAAACTCGCAAAACACACAACATACACTATACTAAACTTGCATAAACACATTGATCCACAAACATAGCCATATCTTATCATATCCTATCATAATCAATTTAACAATTGATTATTAAGGCTATAGAAACTCACCACTAAACTCCAATAAACAAACCCTTGCCAAAAATCACCCAAAAACTCTAGCCTTGAAAATAAAGCTTGCAACTTGATGATGAATGCAAGCTAATGATCACTCATACAACTTAAAAATGCTTGTATGAACATGAAAGCCTTCATAGAAATAGTTTAGAAAGAGGATGGAGGCTAGGGTTTTGAGTGGAGGCCATGATCATAGAAAATTTTGGCATAGTTTAGTTAGAGGATAGGATTATGATCATTTAGGGCTAGCTTAGGGTCTTATTTATAGGATTAGGATGTGTTGTAGACCCTTAGATTAACCCTAGGTTAGTTTAGGTCCGTCAGATTTCGTCCCAAGCCCTCCAACCCAGCCCAAAACTCAACCAGGTTCACCCAGGCCAGAATCAGCCGACAGGGCAAGTCGACTGCCCTGGCGACTGCCAAGTCGACAGGCATGTCGACAGGCAAGTCGACAGCCCTGTCGACAGCCAAGTCGACTTGGCTGGGCGGGAGTTTTCCCGCCTGGCCCCCATTTCTGCATGTTTCGAAATTCAAATTTCCCGAAAACTTCTTTGGGCCTTAACCGGGTCATACGGACCCCGATTTACAAAATTTCGAACTCTATTTCGCGTATTTTTCCGAGACGAACACAATGACGTAACCCGTTTCCGCTGATTCTCAAATCTGAGATTATTAATTCTGTAATTAGTGAATATCAGTGTTAACTGAAATTCGGGGTGTTACACAAACTGTCAGTCTAATGTGAGAGGTTTGGGCATTAATATTTAATTAATGAAAATCTGAGATAATTATGATGTCTAAAACGTGTTGGGTAAGGTTAAACCAGTTGGACCAATGAATCTGATAAACCCGTTTCGTGAATCCGTCGGCCCAATACAAAGTCTGTTAATCTGTAACCGGTTAATCTGTAAGCCTGTTAATCCGAACATATGATCCGTTAGTCTGAAAACCTGTTAACTTGATTGTCTGATCTGTGAACTAGTTAATCTAAAATTTTGTATGTCTGAAACTTGTAGGAAAGTTAAGCTGAAATCTGTTAGTCTGGGGACACAAGGTTAGGAGGGGAATTACTTGTGTCATCTGTTGTTTGGAACCCATATTAGTCAGTAACCCTTTTTGGTATCAAAACTTTGACCCAACAGTAAGTAGGTTCCGGGCACGCTTACTGAACTAATTATAAGCGGTTCATTCTGATAATGGCGAGGGGTGTTGATGGTGCGTTCCAACCGAGTCATGTGCGTGCATGGATCCCGGTCTGTCTCTGAGGATGTAAGACACCGTGACATCTATAAATAGGTCTGTGCCAATTGGTTGTCACTTTAGGGAGTGATACACCCTACTGTGGGGCCGACACAGGATATTTATGTATTAGGGAGCCGATCGCTTGGGGTAGGGTTTTAGGGTACACTTATTTCTGTTGGTACCGTCTGTTTCTGTTGGGTGGTAACAACTGTCTGTTTCTGCGTGGTACCGTCTGTTCGGGTGGTAAAGGCCCATTACTAGTGTACACCTAATTCTACATTCTGTTTCCGTAGGGATTAATCTGTTTCTGCTTCTGTATGTTTCTGATCGGGTAGTAAAGGCCCATTATTAGCATTCTGTTTCTGTTAAATTATTCTGTACCCGTTTCTGTTTCAGTTTAGACATTAGGGTGACACCTAATTCTGTTATACCAGTACTAGTGCAGAGAAGTGTAAAACAATAGCTTATATCATTCTGTTCTTCTGTTATATCTGTTACACCTGTTACAGTTATCTCTCATCCAGTTTTATTTTCATGTCATGTTATTATTATCTGTTCATAACTGAAAATCACTGGACTTGCCCGACTTTTTGTCTGACCCTTGTTGTTTCGCCTCCTTTCTTATGTTCCCCCAGGTTATCCAAGGAGGGAATACTTTAGCTTGATCCGGATTTCTTTTGCTTGAAGTGCTTAAAGTATGGCTTGGCTCTGTATAGCTTCCGTTCTTTGGGGATTATGATTTTAAACTATGCATTCTGAAGGCTTTTGCACAAGACTGATTTTTTGTACTTGAATTCTGATAATGTGATTTGAAAGGATGTAACCAAGTTTATTTCGGTTTCTGTTGAAATAAAGTTATAAATTTTTCAAGTACTATTTTATCTGTCTTGTAAGTTTCTGTTATGTTTAATAAAATGCTCCACCAAAGTTATGGCATTCCCTTTGTGAGTGACCTTAACGGAGGTGGGGTGTTACATATATTCAAGTGGTTCATGATTTAACCCTATCTTGTGGCATTAATTCATTAATGCACTTCAACCTCCCACATTAGACTAACTGTTGTGGTTACTGGATTTGCCGGGCGGTTCCGGGCAGATTTACACCACAACATAGTCTGACCTCGGTTTTACGTGCGTTATGACCAACTACCCACATTGGATCCTATTGTTTGCAGCCACTGGATTTGTCGGGCGGTTCCGGGCAGATTTACACTGCAAACTCAACCCAACCTCCAGTTGGCCATTTTCAAGTTTATCTAATTGTCATGCCCACATTCAAGTTTTCGTGTCAAAATTCATGTCGAGTTTTCATGTCATGTTTCATGTCAAATCATGTCAAGTTTTCAAGGCAAGTTTCATATCAAGTCGATGTCAGGTTCGTGTCCATATCCAGGTTCAAGTAATAACAGCGTTCATGTTTCAAGTTTTGCCTATTATCGAGTTCATAATTCATGTTCATAACCAATTCATGTTTTGCCTAGTCTACCCAAATCGTATTCCCTTTACACGTGAACGTGAATCGATCTCTACTACAAATAAATCCAAATCTCGAAATAGAGGGAATAGCATCAAAACTATGATAGGCAAAAGGGACTAGCATAAAGCAATAAAAGGGGCTACAAGACTAGCATGACATAACTTGAGATAATTGGTTACAACATCACTGGCATATAGGATTTCAAATCTAGCAAGATAAGGTGATAGTCATGGTAAACGCTGACATAAAAGAATAGGCATGCAAAGGCAAGACAAATACAAGAAAAATGGATCTAATGGTTTTGGTGTACATAATAGTGAATAAACTAAGCAAGTCGCACCCTTGGTATGAGATCCAACAAACTGCAAATTCGGTATACAACATGGGTTACAATCAACTATAATAGTCCCAGGTAATTAACCTCAATAGTCATAGTCATGGTCATAGGTAGAAATCTCATAATTAAGAATCCTAAGCGATTAATCACAATAGTCATGGTTAATTATCCAAAATAGTTCTAGGCAATAGTCATAGGCAATTAACAGTAATAGTTTCAAGGTCATGGTCATAGAAAATGGCCTTATGTTCATAATCATAGATAATAATTCTCATAGTCAAGAGTCATAGTTGATTGGCCACAATTGTCCTTGTCATAGTCATAGACAACAGTCTTTCGTTCACCGTCATAGGCATAGGCTTAGGCTTATTAGTCATAGGCAGTCTTATGTTCACCGTCATAATCATTGGCATAGTCATATTAGTCATAGGCAGTCTTGTGTTCTCAGTCATAGTCCTTGTCCATTAACAATAGATTCAACGTCATAGGCATGTTAAGGTTATAGACATGAGAGAGTTTGATTTACAACATGAATAGGCCCAAAGCAATATTCACGAAAGTCAAGAACCAAGACGAACAAGAATAGATACGAATCAATTACCATACATAGATCCAGTTCCAATTTACAACATGGATATTACGTTTACAACTTTTATCTAAAAGCAACTTGAACTTACAGTGCGTGGATCGAGAATTAGAAAGCAGAATTTGATTGTTGAATCTCTATTTGATCGATTGTGTTCCAATTGAAATCCCCCAATTTGTAAATCCCTAAGCGTAGTCTTGATGGAGAAGGAGCAGTCCTTTTTCTTCCTTTTTATCTTATTATTTTGATTATCTTAGAATCAGCATAAGGACAGAAAGAAATGGTGTGGAGATAATGAGGCTAGGGGGCTGTTTATATAGGGTTATGCAGACGAATCTGGTAAGAAAACGAGTCTAAATACATCAGAATGCATCAGGTTCAGAAAAGTGGTTTGGGAGGCAAGTCGACCACCAGGTCGACACTATGGTCGACCTGGCCACTGGGAGGTCGACACTATGGTTGATCCCCAGGTCGACCGGGTCCCTGGGCGGGAATTTTCCCGCCCAGCCTGTTCCGGGGTTTGAATTCGAATTTCGAATTCGAATTGCGAGCTATTTTTTATTCTGAAAATCCCTGAAACTTCGGAGGGTCATATCTCCCTCATACGGACTCCGATTTTCGAAAACTCGAACTCTATTTCATGTAAAATTTCAAGACGAATGCAATGGTGCAACCCGTTTCCCTTGATTCTTGTTTTAAAAGTTAATTCTGTCTTGACTTATTGTTTTAACAGGTTATTAAAATACGGGTTGTTACATTCTCCCCTCCTTAAAGGATTTCGTCCCCGAAATCTTCAAGTTAAGAAAAATGTGTCCTACCATCCAATCATCCATCTACTCAATCATCAATCACAGGCATCCATTGTCCTTAAGAGATTTCTAATGCTGTATGAACATATGCAGAAAGTGTGTGTAAATGTTCCTTATCTAATGCAAATGATCCAGCCTGATTGATCTTCTTAATGCAAAATATGTTTAGTGCCATGAGTCCAACATGTATGCAAATAGCCCTAATCACATAAACACTATATGTGTGATCAAACATCCATCCATATGCAACATTCACATGATAATACATTCAATTTCATCCATAAACAAGTATAAACACTCATGCATATGCAGTATGAAAATGTGTCTGAGCCGATCTAGTGCCTAATATGTGTTATGCAACCACGAGCAACCACTTGCGACCACTTGCAACCATCAATCATAACATGTCTCAAAAACATGTTTCACCCAATTGTTCCTACCTAAAGGTATAGTCGAACGATAGAAGCAAGTAAAAACTTTGTGCCCATTAGGCAATGTCAAAGCTGGAAATCTATGTCACATATATCTGAATAGGAGAACTCCCTAAGCACCAGCCCCGAAGACCGAAGTCAACATCAGGCTGACACCCACAGAATTACTCAACCCAACGGAGACTCTCAAGCCCCAACATGTATTACTAACAGATGATCCCTATGGGGTTTTGCAACAGAAATAGGATTGAGAATAGGACCGAGAGGTTATACTTAAAAGATAGCATTCAAGTAAGCTCTACAGGAACAGAGGGATCAAGGATATACTCTTAAAAAGAGTATTGATACGTGTATCTAGTCTTCAATCTTCTGAGTTGCATTTCCTTGAGTTAAATCCATTGTGCTTTCACCGTCTTTAACTTCACAATTCTCGTAGCTTCTTAATTCTTATTTCCAAAATATGAGTTGGAACTCATTCCATTGTTCGCTCTCGTTCCACTTTTACTTATTCTTCTTTCTAGTATACTCGGCTTAAACATAACTGCGTACTCATGGTTTCATGCAAGCTCTCCAAAATCCACTAGTGAATCCTGGATCTCATTCACTTACTAGAAGGTATTCCACATAAATAAATTATCTCTTGAAAATAAACAAATGCCAACCATGTTGCCAAGTGTACTTACTAAGGTGATTTTCTATAACTCATGCATAAGCGAAATGAACCATCCGCCTTAGTGGCAAACTCTACTCGAGTGGATCGATAAATGTATCAGGAGATTCTAGGTAACTAAACATGGCAGAACCCTAAGGGTTACACTAGACTGCGAGGGCATTACCAAGGCAAGTCAAGCGTCTAACTACCCTCTTTTCATACTCGAAAATGGCACCATTATTGGACAACTACTCCATCCCTATAATCAACCCATAGCCCAAAAACATAAGCTTTACTTCTAAACTCAACACTTAGCATAGACATTCTCAAATCCAAACAAGTCATGAATAAATGAGCTGATTCCCTAACAGGATTTGAGACAAAAATGGGATCCTCTACTACGATAGTACTAAGGTGCAGAGACTCAACTATCGAGGCAGAATCAAAAGGATGTGGTGTATAAAAACAAAGTTCCCACGGTACGATAGAAAAGAGAAGCTAAACCTTTAACAGAAACGTTACCACCTCTCTTAGGTATGCTAGTAGTGAGAGCATACAATTGCCCTCTCGACGATCTTGTTCTTCGCCCTTGTCCTTGTCCTATGATACTTAACTACATGTCCCTTCTTATCATGCTAAAGATACTCTCTCTTGTCATGGGTTTTATTATTCTCTCACTTTGGCTTCTTTCCTTTCACCTTTTCCTCCTTCGTGGATTAAGCCATATCAACAAGTTTCTCATCCTTAAGCTTGTGTTCTTTATCCTCGTTCTTACTATCCTTGTAAAGTTTCTCGAAAGCTACTTCCATCACATGGCAACCCTACAAAGCTTGAGATAAGATTAGTCGCAGGTAAAACTACTGCGGCTACAGATGGAGGTTGGACACTACTTTGCCCACCGACATGCGTCGCATGCCTACAAACTATGGTGAAAAAGAAAGGGAGAGGAGAATCAAGGAGAGAATCAAAAGATAGTGCATATGGCTTTGAGGAATAGCCTTTAAATAAAACAAGATTTTTCTTGAAAAATGCTTCTTTGTAAACGGTTTTGAAAATAATTTCAGACGGTTTTAAGAAAATTTTGCCCAGTCTGGTAACCTTCTGCTTTGATACCAAATGTAACACCCCACCTCTGCTAGGGTCACTCACAAAGGGAATGCACTAGCTTTGGTGGAGCATTGTCTAGGTAAACATACACAAAAATAGTACACGACAGAACATATAAAACAGCGGAAGAAGAACCAAATTTCATTTCTTTAAGATCTAGAAGGTCTAAAGCCCTCTTACATCAAAATGTTATTAAACCCATTACATCACAATCCGTCTTGCAATAGTAAAGAAGCATAAAACCATAGTCATAAATCATTCCCCAATAAAGCAGCAAAGCAAGCCATAGCCAAGAGAAATCCAAGCAGTACATGAAAGAGCCTTAGAGCTTGGTAAGATCTGAACTAAGCTGTATTCCCACCCTACGAACTAGGGGGGAGGGGGGGAGAAATGGAAGAAAAAGAGGCGAAACAAAACGGGTTAGTCATAAAGACTGAGTAAGTCCTAGTGACTTTCAGCATAGAAACAAGTAAAAGTAACGTGACATGTATAAACTGAAAGTAAACATAAGGATGATAAGAAGATAGGCAAGTTAAACTA
This sequence comes from Allium sativum, assembly GCA_030737875.1. Classification (NCBI taxonomy): domain Eukaryota; kingdom Viridiplantae; phylum Streptophyta; class Magnoliopsida; order Asparagales; family Amaryllidaceae; genus Allium; species Allium sativum. The sequence continues at coordinate 99,033,777 of CM060912.1, read as the reverse complement.
AGATAACAAGATGAACTATGGTATCAAGATAAACTAAGGTCACAAGGAACTAAGGTAACAAGATAAGCTATGTATAGCATCGCATGTTTAACATTCTCTGCACCAACTGTACTAGTACCCCAACCCGTATCATCCCTTCCATGTATGTGTACTGTCCCTTGCCGTATATCGTACGGGTTTCATCACGCATTTCTAAACTACTTCAACGTAGTGCTACCATTCTTGAAATCGTTTGGACTGCCACCCTTGTTCTGGCTAGGTTTCCTTATCATGAACTATCGCGTGTTCAACTAGGATTTATGCCACCTATGACCACTAGGGATTATGCTACCTATTGAACGTTTACTAGATTCGTTTAGGGTTTATGCCACCTAGGACCACTAGGGATTATGCTACCCAACGAATTCCACATAACGATTTATTAATCGATCGGCTCCCTACAAGTCCTAGCTTGTTCATGTGTCGGTGTCATACGGCCCAATCATGAAATGTAGTCACCTGTGCTAGGTCCACCATAGGGTGTATCAGGACCTATGGTGCCAACCATCGACACGAATCAAGCACGCACAGATAAACCTACTGAAGCCCAATGCCTGCTTTTTCTGCTCCAGAGTGTGTGCACGCCCACACTCCGTTAGAACCTACATTGGCGCACCCACACAGCCGTCGTTCTGGTCGCTTCGATCAGCCCAGTAATCGTGCCCCACCCTGCCTAGTTCCAGGGTACCATGATACATCTAGTGGGTTACTGCTGAAACAGACCGCGTAACTAGGATTTCCGTGTAGTAGGTTAAGTGTTGTCATTTAAATTCGAGACTTAACCACATCGGTCTAGCATGTCAAGTTGGTTAAGTGTTGCCATTCAAGTTCGTGACTTAACCCTTTTATGTGTCATGTCAAATTGGCCAAGTGTTGTCGTTTAAGTTCATGACTTAGCCCTACGAATCATGTGTCAAGTTGGTTAAGTATATTCAAGCGGTTCATGACTTAACCCTATCAAATCATCGTGTTAAATTGGTTAAGTATATTCAAGCGGTTCAGGACTTAACCCTATCAAGTCATCGTGTCAAATTGGTTAAGTATATTCAAGCGGTTCAGGACTTAACCCTATCAAGTCATCGTGTCAAATTGGTTAAGTATATTCAAGCGGTTCAGGACTTAACCCTTTCAAGTCATTGTGTCAAATTGGTTAAGTATATTCAAGCGGTTCATGACTTAACCATAACTTGTGGCATTAATTCATTAATGCACTTCAACCTCTCACATTAGACTAACTGTTGTTGTTACTGGATTTGCCGGGCAGTTCTGGGCAGATTTACACCACAACATAGTCTAACCTCGGGTTTTACGTGCGATATGACCAACTACCCACATTGGATCCTATTATTTGCAGCCACTGGATTTGCCGTGCGGTTCCGGGCAGATTTATACTGTAAACTCAACCCAACCTCGAGTTGGCCATTTTCAAGTTTATCTAATTGTCATGCCCACATTCAAGTTTTCGTGTCAAAATTCATGTCGAGTTTTCATGTCATGTTTCATGTCAAATAGTGTCAAGTTTTCAAGGCAAGTTTCATATCAAGTCGATGTCAGGTTCGTGTCCATATCCAGGTTCAAGTTATAACAGCATTCATGTTTCAAGTTTTGCCTATTATCGAGTTCATAATTCATGTTCATAACCAATTCATGTTTTGCCTAATCTACCCAAATCGTATTCCCTTCGCACGTGAACGTGAATCGATCTCTACTGCAAATAAATCCAAATCTCGAAATAGAGGGAACAGCATCAAAACTATGATAGGCAAAAGGGACTAGCATAAAGCAATAAAAGGGGTTACAAGACTAGCATGACATAACTTGAGATAATTGGTTACAACATCACTGGCATATAGGATTTCAAATCTAGTTAGATAAGGTGATAGTCATGGTAAATGCTGACATAAAAGAATAGGCATGCAAAGGCAAGCCAAATAAAAGAAAAATGGATCCAATGGTTTTGTTGTACATAATAGTGAATAAATTAAGCAAGTAGCACCCTTGGTATGAGATCCAAAAAACTGCAAATTCGGTATACAACATGGGTTACAATCAACTATAATAATCCCAGGTAATTAACCTCGATAGTCATGGTCATAGGTAGAAATCTCATAATTTAGAATCCTAAGCAATTAATCACAATAGTCATGGTTAATTATCCAAAATAGTTCTAGGCAATAGTCATAGGCAATTAACAGTAATAGTTTCAAGGTCATGGTCATAGAAAATGACCTTATGTTCATAATCATAGATAATAATTCTCATAGTCAAGAGTCATAGTTGATTATCCACAATTGTCCTTGTCATAGTCATAGACAACAGTCTTTCGTTCACCGTCATAGGCATAGGCATAGTCCTATTAGTCATAGGCAGTCTTATGTTCTCCGTCATAATCATTGGCATAGTCATATTAGTCATAGGCAGTCTTATGTTCTCAGTCATAGTCCTTGTCCATTAACAATAGATTCAACGTCATAGGCATGTTAAGGTTATAGGCATGAGAGAGTTTGATTTACAACATGAATAGCACCAAAGCAATATTCACGAAAGTTAAGATCCAAGACGAACAAGAATAGATAAGAATCAATTACCATACATAGATCCGATTCCAATTTACAACATGGATATTACGTTTATAGCTTTTATCTAAAAGCAACTTGAACTTAGAGTGCGTGGATCGAGAATTAGAAAGCAGAATTTGATTATTGAATCTCTATTTGATCGATTGTGTTCCAATTGAAATCCCCCAATTTGCAAATCCCTAAGCGTAGTCTTGATGGAGAAGGAGCAGTCCTTTTTATCTTATTATTTTGATTATCTTAGAAGCAGCATAAGGACAAAAAGAAACAGTGTGGAGAGAATGAGGCTAGTGGGCTGTTTATATAGGGTTAGGCAGACGAATCTGGTCAGAAAACGAGTCTAAATACATCAGAATGCATCAGGTTCAGAAAAGTGGTTCGGGAGGCAAGTCGACCCCCAGGTCGACACTATGGTCGACCCCCAGGTCGACACTATGGTCGACCTGGCCCCTGGGAGGTCGACACTATGGTCGACCCCCAGGTCGACCTGGTCCCTGGGCGGGAATTTTCCCGCCCAGCCTGTGCCGGGGTTTGAATTCGAATTTTGAGCTGTTTTTTATTCTGAAAATCCCTGAAACTTCGGAGGGTCATATCTCCCTCATACAGACTCCGATTTTCGAAAAATCAGACTCTATTTCATGTAAAATTTCGAGATGAACGCAATGGAGCAATCCATTTCCCTTGATTCTTGTTTTAAAAATTAATTCTACCTTGACTTCTAGTTTTAACAGGTTATTAAAATACGGGTTGTTGCGTGTTATGTTCCTTTTTTCATTAATCTAGATAAATAAATATATAAACGTATATATAATTGAATTGAACATGAATTTATTTTTACCTGACAAATGGTGCAACTTCCAAACAATTTAACAGAACATATGTGTGTGCCACCTTGTAGTCTTTATCGCTTAACCATATCTCCACAGATTTTTCAGTTGGTCTTCCGTGTTGTCTAAAAATGGATAACATTGTTTGAGAAGACTCTTGTTCAATGGCTTCTTCAACACGGGGAACAATTACAAAAAACAAGTTTACATCTTCACTAAAGTAATGAGACAAAAAATGAAGCTTCTTCTTCAAGATACGATTTGCAAATCGAACTTTCTACTCGATCTTTTTGCCTAATTGTTTTTCTTCAAATGATTCAAGTACCTATAATAAGATTAATTAAATTTATATGTTGGTACAGAAATCTAATTTGTAATCTATCAAGATTATTGATTATGTACAAAATTACCTCTCAAATGGATACATCCATCCATATTGCACAGAATCTCAAAGGCTTCGGACGGAAGATGAATAGGTAAATGCTCCATTACATTAAAAAAAACTGTGAATATATTTTCTTGAGTTTGCAGAGCATGACTGAGATTTCAACTTCAAGCTTACATAAACGATCTACCTTTAACATCGTTGAACAAAGTTGTTTGTAAAACATTCTTAATTCTATTATAACACTCCATATTTTCGTGGGCTACAGTTCCTTTAAAATCAAAGGTAAAAAGCATTCCATCATAATATGGCAATAATGGCTTTTCATCAATTTATTGTTTTTAAAGTCCACACATTTACAGAGGTTAGAAAAAATCCCATCAGGACATCGTAATCCTTCCACCCACTTTAGCATGATTTTTACTTGCCTATTGTCTAGCTTATAACATGCTTTGGGTTTTTTATTCTCGTCATATAAGTGAAGTTCCAGCCATTTACAGAAGTGTAATATATCACGTCTCGAATTCGCATTATCCTTGGTTTTCCCCTTTACATTAAAAACTATATTAAAAACTTTATCAAAAACATATTTTTCATTGTGCATGATGTCAATATTATGCAGTAGTAGATTTTTCCACTAAGGTAACTCCCAAAATATACTTTCTTTGCACAATTATGAATGTCTGATTTACTTGGAATTTCAACCTGATATCCAGTTTCATGTATCTTTCGGTAGTCTTTTACAATTTCATATATCTCTTCACTTGTCCACACTTTAGGCGGTATCACATTCTCTATTCTGTTAGCATTAAAATTCTTTTTATCCATTCTAAATTTATGATTAATATGTACCAATGATGGTCAAACCAATATTTTTTTTTTCCATACTTTAATGATAAAGCTCGTGTCTCATCCATACAATGAGGATAAGCTAGATATCCGGATGTGCTCCAACTTAAAAGCATGTCATGCACAAGAAAATCACTAATAGTCCATAATACAGAAGCAAACATACGAAAATTCCTTCTTCTCGAAATGTCATATGTTTCCATTCCTTCATGCCACAGTGTTTTCAACTCTTCGATCATCGAGACCGGTGACGACAACCGTTATAATATATGGATTTTTCATACACATCTATAAAGGTAAGTTATAAGGAGTAACAATGATAGGCCATGATGAATAATTACTACTAAACTGAGAAAATGGCGAAAATCCATCCGTACATAAACCGAGCCTAACATTACGGCTCTCTGCAGCAAATTCAGGATAAGCCCTATCAAAGTGTTTTCATACTTCACCATTAGACGGATGCAACAAATTTCCTACTTTTGTTGTTCTCACTCTATGCTATCACATATGACACGCTATAGCAAAATATGCATATAGCCGTTGAAGTCTGGGAGTTATAGGTAGATAATGCATTCTTTTATATGGAGCTTTTTTTCCTTTCTTTTTCCTTGGTTTATATCTATCTTCGTTTCAAAATTTTCATTTTCTAAGATGAGCCTCTTCTTTCCAATACAACATGCAACCTTTAACACATGTATCTATCTTATGATACGGTAGTCCAAAAGCATACATAAGTTTTTTCGCTTTATAATGACTATCTCACATCTAATTATTGGGCGACATATGTCGTTTTGCAGTTTGTACAACTGCTGTAAATGCAGCATCCGTAAGATTGAATTTTGATTTCATAGTGATGAATTCGACGGTTATAGATAATTCGGCTCTGCTTGTACACCCTTCCCACAATGGACTCTTAGCAGAATTCAATAAATCATAAAAAAAATCGCTTCTACCGTTGGTTCTTCAGCATTTTCGTTCTCATCGTTGCCTTGATAAATGGTAGGAAACATTGATCGTGCTGTATCTTGCACCATATTTTCTATCGGATTCGCCGTTGTATTATCATTCATCATTGTACTATCGTCCTCTATGACTACAGGGTTAGACGTAGGTTGAATAAGTTCTCCATGATGATTCCATAAGTAATAATTCGACACCAAACAAAATTTATACAGACGTACTTCTACTACATCTGGCTTCCAATGCTTTAGATGTCTGCACTTACTACATGGACAACGAATGTCTACGTTACTCCGATTATTAGATTTAGTGAATCTAATAAATTCTTGGATACCGTTACAAAAATAATACTTTAACGAGCCTTTCTTACCGGTTCGAGGTTGATATGTCCAACTGCGATCACGAAAATAATCAAATGTTTTCCTGATTGGAACAAATATGTTAGAAAACTCGATCAAACACTTTATATTAATTGATATCTTGTAAAATTTCATTTATAACTACTTCATGTTTTCGCTTTTTTGTTTATTCCCTTTTACTTTGACGGCTGGTCTACCTACTTCCCATTACAAATATAATAACGTAAAGATATTTTATAAATCATTCAGGCTAAACGGTTCAATAATAATTCGGCAGCACTTCCTTTTGGTCCCTGTATCGTACACAAATGCATGTACACAGGGAACAAAAAGGAAGTGCCATCGAAATTTTGATAACCGTTTAAACTGAAACGAATTATAAATATGCTTATGTTATTATATTTGTAACTTGTCCAACACTAGGACAATTGCAATGAATATTGTATCAGATGAATATAGATTTCTGTTTTGTTTAAATATGAATATCCATATAACGATCGCATACAACACTTGTTGGATGGGGCCAAATTTATCCAAGGGGTTCACATAAGTATAATCAAAAAAACATTCAACCTAAGTTTAAAATAAGCAAAAAAACACTTCAAACGAAAAAAGCGCGCTTTTTGCGCTTTGGGCTTTTTTGCGCTTTTTTGGCACTTCACTAACAGGTGTGGCTTAAACTTCAAAAAATCCCGTTAATTGCACCTGGCTCGTTTTTACGCCTAGGAGCGCGCCTTGAGTACATAGCGTCTGCATAATAATTTTTCGTACTTTCAATTTGTTAACTAACATGACAATGAAAATTATGAAGTATTAATTAGTTTTAGTTAGTTTTAGTTAATTTTAGTTTAATATATAAATTATGAAGTTAATTTTAGTTAGTTTAAATTTTTAAAAGATAAACTAAGCTTTCAAGTTAATTAATTCATTTCATTTAAAATTTAAAGAGTTATGTCATATGATTTTTATTACATATAACAAGATTCTTAGAGATCTAAACCTAAATTAAGAACCTTTTTGAATTAACATTTGTTTATTAAATATTATTGCAACAAAACAGGCTTTTTAGTTGAAAATGCATCCTTTAAATTTGTTTGGACCAACCATTCTTGCATCCAATGGTGACATATAAAACAGTGCATGCAGACGAGGGACATTATTACATTGTTTCAATAATAATCAATTTACTGCCATTAAACAATCACGTTTATTCTATTTATTCTCAAATCAACCAAAAACACAATCATCGTAAGCCCAAATAAATATGTGATCATTATTTTCAAACTCATAAATCAATTACATATGTGATAATCATCGTTTTCAACCTCCTAATCAATTCCATTTATTCCCAAATCAACCTAAAACACAGTTAACATCATATGTATCTCACATGGAAACCAATTTCATATCCATAAACATTCAATTTACAAACCCATATAAACATGCTAATTAACCCTAATTAAGCATAAAAAAGAAATAGAAGACATACTGGCACAAAACGAGAAGATCAAAGGTGAGTTTTGAAAGAAGAAGCGGCTATAGCAAATCGGGGCAACGGGTTAGGTGGATTTTTTTTGATGAAAACAATTGGGGAAGGAAGCTCGCGGGTTTCTTGTTGTATCAGCAGAACAAGCAAAGACTTGCAATGACCGCTTTTTTTAATCGTCACAAGCCGTTGCTCCCTCTCATCGCATTTTCAGTTGCTTCTTGTAGTGAAATACATCATTATCCTCAACGTCACTTACTTTTGGGAACTACAAAAAAGATATAGTTTTCATTTTATATACATTAAATAAAAAGAACACGTGATTTATAATCGTTAACAAACCTTTGGGATTACATGGACTTTTTCATAGGCACACGACTGCAAAGTCCTCATAAATTCTTTATCTTCAATGCTACTTGACTCTTTAATGTCTTGAAAATTAATCTTTTTGTCATCATTAGACAATGGTCTTAAGCATCAGAATGCTAGTGATATATTAGGATTTTGAAATGCCAGAACACTATGAATTTAAGCACGGATTACCCTTGCTGCACCAACCCACTCATTCATCAGTGCACAAGGAGTGAAAACATAAATTCTAGTTTCTCATGTTTCCTTTTGCCCACAATCCCCGCAAATCATTTTTTGACAAACATACGAGCTTATTTTAGAAGTTTAGAGGCATTTAGCACTAATAAATACTTGTAAATAAGAAAAGGAGATTTGATTTTCCATTCAAAATGGGTGTCCACACATTTCATGGACAAGTACTCACTTGAAATAATGATACAACTAACTCTTTTTTGCCTCTTCAAAAAAATCTGCTTTTAGGACAAAATGTTCTAATAAAATTTGCTACGTCGATCATCTTCCATCATACTTGCTTACATAAATCTTTTTAAATATACCACTTCATATACAAAAATTAAGGAATATCAAAACCTTAATTTGCACCATGTAGGTCAGCTAAATAATGAAGTTTATATATGGTGCAAATTATCTAATGATCGATCTACCCTGGTAAACATTTAATTCATAAGGACATCGTACATTCATTGGCTGCCAATATCCGAGGAAAAATAATCATATACCAGCATTATCATGGTAAGTCTAGTTCTACTTGAACCTATGTTTTTGCTGAGTAAACTCATAGCAAACGATGATTAAACTGCCCCAACTTTGCAAAAAAAAAAATCAAATTTTCAGCCTACCTCGTAGAGCCGTTACGAGATTCTTTACCACACCTTGTAAGAAGCTTACGAAATTCTTCATTGCATCCCATATGGACCCAACGAGGTGACCTAAAGGCACCTTGCAAGGACTCTACAAGGTACTCTAAAGAATATCGTAGAGCCCCTATGAAGAAAGGTAAAACTTTTTTTTTAATAATACATGGATGAATTCCGCAAAATAATGGGTTTCTCCCATTTTTCCAGCTTTACTGGTTGTTGACCAAATTTTTGGCAAAAGCTAACACGAATCATCGGATCAAAGCCCAACGTCAAAAGGCTTTCCATTCAGTACCAACCACCGATCCCAACGGACGGCTCTTTATTTCAGAAAGTCCAAGTAAGGTTCGACCCAAACCAATTTTCCTTCAAACGGCAGAATATCTCCTCCAGCATAATCGCTTTTCCAGACCGACTGAGTCTACCTGTCCTCAAAATTCGGATCAATCTGATTTCCCCGGAAATATCTAGACGAGTAATCCAACGAAGCTCAATTCTTGATTAGCAGAGAAATTTGTTTATTTTATGCTATTATATCTTATCTTTTGTCAATAAATAAATATTACTTTGGGCATTTTTCCGTGTGCTTTCACATGTTCAATATAAGTCTACTTCATTCAATCAAAGACCAATTGCTAAGAAAAAAAGCTACTTCCCCATATCAATGCTATCTCCATTGCAAAAGAAGTTGTAGTTCACTGGTAAAGGAATAGGAATTTGTATAAAGAGACCTAAGTTCGATCCCCATCAAGCTCTCTTTTTGCTGAAGAAAGGAACATTCACACTGCCTCCTTTGCTCTGAAGAATGTATGGACTAGTGTTATATTATATTCATATGTATGTATATATGATATACACTAATAAACATTTCAGGAATGGCCATATTCTTCTAATGAAAATCAATTCAAATCATTCATTTTTCAAGTACCATTTAGAAGAATATTTGATTGAATCATTGCCAAGGAAAAGCAAATCAATCTGCCACATGTCACTAATCAGGAGAGGAAATCTACATGGAATATCTCAAGTCTATCTTCACATTTGTAAATAGATTATTTCATGGGATTCATTCTTGGAACAAATTATTCTTATAGAGAGGAGTCTACATTCCTATAAATACACATGATATCCCATTGTAAACTCATCCATTATTCTGTATTCTATTCTTCTTCATTAATAAAGTTTTTCCTTTATTTTTCTGCAATTTGATTTTTCTTAGCAATTAGTGTTGTCTATACAATTAGATTTGGTAGAGCATTATTTGTATTTTTCATTAATTTCCATTAGTGATTGACCATCTGATTAGATTCAACGGCAATCCTAATTTTAATTTTCTATCGTTGCTGTTTGCTGTTTTTTTTTGGTAATTTGTCCTTTTGTTTAGTTGATTAATCTGTTATTGATCGGATTAGATTCAGATCCATACTAAATTCATTAGCATTAATTCAGAACCATCTCTAGATATTGTCTAGCTCGCCTAAGAAATAAATAAATAATAAAATTTATAATTCCCTCTGTGTTCGACCTACATATTACATGATATGTGTGCTTGAAAAAATTAATTTAAATTTCGCACTTTTCACAAAGCAGTCTGCCGATCACAAGCCCTTATCTTCACAACCTTTTCAACACACACCTACTTGTACCCATCACAAACCACCAACTCTCTTCCGATCAAACCACATCTTGTTCAAAACTGCACAGCCAAACCGTCAACACAGATCATCGACATCTTTAACAACCTTTTCAATAATTCATCAACACAGCAACCTACATCAACATCTACCCCATCCACACACAAAAATTCAGTTCACCCGATCAATCCGTACCAACAAAAAAACGCATTAGACTCAATCGATTCACCAAACTCAGTTCGAATTACCTAACAACCAAAACTAGAATCAATTCGAATCCAAGTTCGATTTAGAAACCACAGTTCAAAATCGCAACCCAGTTCGAAAATCCCCTTCGCCAAAATCGCAAGCAAATCCACTTGAAGAAAACCCAACTTTCCATTCGAATCGAAAACCAAGTAGGCGCAGTCACCTTCATAACCTACTGAAATCACAAAAACCCGGAACCCAAATCTCAACATCAACAACTGACTAGAAATCAGCCTCATCTCCTAGCCCAATCCAATTGGAATCTAAGCCGAGAATACCCTAATTGATTTTGATTTTGAGTGTAGTTATTTATGGTATTTGGCGTGCATTATTTTTCTGGAAGATCGATTGTTTCCAGAATAAGGTTGATATGTTCCCAAAAATAAAATAAAAGGGGGGCTTATATTTAAAGAGAAGGGAGGCTTTACTTCTTTGTTGACCTTTCTTTGTGAGTGCCTGTTTGATTATTTGTTTGCCTGGTTCCAAGGACTTTGTGCGTGGATTGTTAGTCGCATGGATTGATTTCGAATATCACTGTCTATTTGTTTGAGTTGAGTCTTTTGTTTTATTTTGTTTTTGTCAACCTTAAATTTTTGTTTTTCCCTTTTTTCTCCCCTTTTTGAGTTTAGTTTTTTTACTATTTCCTTGTTAGTTTCCATTTTTTATTTTTTTATTTTTTGTTGTTTATTTCAATCAAAAAAATTTCTCAAGGGCAAAAGTGAAGGAGCAAATTCAAAGGTCAACAAAATTGCAAACAATGGAGTTTAAAACGTGAGCACTACTCAAATTCTCTGGACAGACAGCCATACCCCACTCTGTAAAATTTTCTAAACTCTACAGGCTCTACAGCTACTTGAAAAATATAGAAATTGCTTGTAAAAATTTCTACAGGGCAGCAGCTTGCTTGTATAATATTTTAAATTTCTGCATTTATTATTGTCTGATTGTTGTGGTTGGCTGATATTTCCATAACTGAAATCTTCAATCTCATTGTTTTCAACAATAAAAATAGGCGTTGCAAAATAATATAATTGAAAAGTGGTGTTTTGTGAAGTTGACTATCTCATATAATTGGATCGCGGATATATAGTTGTTCAATTTAATGAACTATTAGCAAAAGAGGTTGCATACTACCCATAAAACATTGGTCGTATCCCTTAGTTTTCATACTATACGTGAATGGCCATAAGATCCTCCTCTTCCCCTTCTAATTGGGTCAGTTAATTAATAGAGCACAACTCGGTATTTTATACTATTTTGAAGCGAGAATAATTTCTATCTTGCTTTGACTTCCTTCAAATGTCAGATTCAAAAAAATCATGGAGAGAAATGTGGGATAATAATCGGAGTAGACGTCCTCTTGAACAGTACGAGTATGAATTACACCTCATGAGGAAAAAATTTCCAAAATTTCGTGAGCCCAATGCCAACAATTTTCAAAATTTTCCAAATGACCAACATTTTCAAAATCCTAGAGATGATCGAAATTACAATTTCAATTCTAACTTCAATAATTTCGATTATGGGCCATATACTCATCAAAACAGCTTTGAATCCAAATATAGCTTTGGTCAACATCAAAAGGGGTTGTAAAACAAAATTTTCAAAGTTATAGCCTGTAATAACCCGAAAATGCGAGCCAGTTTAAAAATTTTATTTTGGCAATTTTAATGAATTTTGAATATTTAAAATAGAATATTTTAAATAATATCGACCAGAAATTTATTTTTAATATAATTAGAACGTATATATTTATACGCGTCGTCGTTAGAACATAAATAATTATATATAATTATAAATAGAATTGAAAATGGCGCGGTAGTTCGATAATTCGATTTCAAACTTCAATTGAATGTACCAGGTGCAAAACAATCCGGATTTTAGTGAAACCAAAAAAATCAGGATCCATTTGTGAACATCTTTCCAACGAATCCGAAAAATCAAAATTTCATAGCGGGAATAAAAAGACATGTCCAGTTGAAAAAGACATGTCCAGTTGACATGGGCGCAGCAGTTGACATGGGCGCAGCAGTTTACGGGGAATCCTTTGCAGACTCTTTCGTGCAAGCTTAAATCGCTAAAGTTTACTTTAAAAGCTTGGGCAGCATTACATTTCGGAAACGGGACAAAACAATCGTCAATGATAAGGCAGGAGCTAGCACTTATACAGGAGCAACTAAATTATAATCCCTACAGCACTAGGCTACAGCATGATGAAGGGGTTTTACAAAAGAAACTGAGAGACGCGCTAGATTTGGAATTGCAAGCTACCAAACAAAGTACATACTTTAAAAGAGAGATCGAAGCAGACAGGAATACGAAATATTTTCATAATTCCATCAAGATCAGGAAAGCAGGCAATAAGGTTCATATGGTTAAAGACATGAATGGAGTAATTCAATCATCTGAGGACAGTATTAATAAAGCTTTTGTTGACTACTTCTCATCAATTCTAGCCGCTTCAAATGTCCCTAAGATTGATGTGCAACCACTCTTTAATATAAGCCTTCCCACACTTGATGAAAATCAATCAACGAATATCATCAAAGAGGTGAGTAGTGAAGAGATAAAGGATGCTGTTTTTAGTCTTGATGCTACCAGTTGCGGGGGTCCAGATGGATATAATGCATACTTTGTACAGCAGTGTTGGCCAGTAATAGGTGATGATTTCATTCACGCCATTAAATTCTTCTTCTTGCATAATCAATTCCCTGCTAATTTTAATGTCACTACCATTGCTTTAATTCCAAAAAATGAAAAACCTGTTTCAGTCTCTGATTTTAGACCCATATCATGCTGTAACATTTTGTATAAAATCATTTCAAAGATTTTGGCCATCAGATTGCAAGCATTACTTCCATCTATTATTTCAGAGAACCAATCTGCTTATGTTAATGGAAGATGCATTGGCGATAATATTTTGATTACCCAGGAGCTCTTGTATGGTTACAATAGGAAAAATATATCACCGCGGTGCATTCTTAAATTGGATATCAGGAAGGCTTTTGACTCTGTATGTTGGCATTCCATTTTAGCCATAATGTCTCGTATGAATTTTCCGCTTCCCTTCATTGCCTGGATTCATACCTGTATCTCAACACCCTATTATTCGGTTTCACGCAATGGTGGGTTGCATGGATTTTTTAAGGGCACAAGAGGAGTGCGGCAAGGGGATCCTATTTCTGCTTACCTCTTTATAATCGTAATGGAACTACTGAACTCCTTATTCACTGAACATGTACAAAGAGGAAATCTTGAGCTTCATCCAAAATGCAAAAACCCTGTCATCACACACCTTCTTTTTGCTGATGATTTAATCATCTTCACGAAACCATCCATTCATAACATCCGGTGCATATTCAATACCCTTGATACCTTCTACAATATTACAGGCCTTCAAATCAACAAGAGTAAATCACATTTCCTAACTGCTGGATTACCCTTGAGTATGAAAATGCATATTGCCAATTGTACGGGTCTTGCCGAATTACCCACCAATGCCTTCTATCTTGGTTTGCCACTTATTTGTTCCAGAATCACAAAAACGCAGTGCTTACCTCTCTTTGAGAAGATTATTGAAAAACTTCAACATTGGCCAAATTCCAAACTGTCACAAGCTGGTCGATTGACAATTATACAATCTGTGGTTTCTGCTATGACCACTTACTGGATGAGACACTATCTTCTCCCCACCAAGCTAATAGATATGATTTCAAGCGCTATGAACAAATTTTTTTGGCATGGAGATCCATACTCAAAAAAGATGATTCCTTTTGCATTTCATAAACTCTACGACAGTAAGAAGTTTGGAGGACTTGGAATAATTAATCTTTATCAATGGAACCAGGCAGCAATATCTACTTATTTTGAGAAATTATTCGCTGTTGAAAAAGGCTTATGGTCTAGATGGGTTCATGCTAACTTAATTGGTGCAAAGAACTTTTGGTCGATGGTGGTTCCACAAGGATGTAGCTGGAGCTGGAGAGCTATCTTAAAACTGAGAGGTACATTTAAACAATTCATACAATGTAATCATCGAAACATTTCAGATCTATCCTTTTGGCATAGTCCATGGGCAAGACCAGGCTTAATTCTTAGTGACATTGTGGATGATAATGTGATGTTCAATTCTGGAATTTCACAAAAGGCAGTAGTCAGTGATTATTTTAGTGATGGGCAGCTTCAGTTGCCATATTGTTCATCGGCTGTGCTGAGAGAGCTTTGGAGGAATATTGGGGAGAACTATAACTTTGCTAGTGACAAATCTATTTTGTGGAAAGGGAAAGAGCACTCAATTAAAACGGTTTACAATCTTCTTTTATCTTCACAACACATTTTTCCTTGGCATTCAAGGATTTGGAACTGCGGAAGTTCTGCTAAGGATAATTTGCTTCTTTGGAAGATTATGGCTAACGCCATTAATACTAAGAGTAAATTACTTTTATACGGCATTGTACATGATGATGTATGCGTTTTATGCCATAGTGCACCTGAAACTAATATCCATCTTTTCTTTGAGTGCTCGTATGTTCATAGAATTTGGAGGAGGCTGCTTGCATTTGGTAAATTTCATAGGCCATCTACTTCAAGTCAACTTGAATGGTTCACAATCTTTAAGGCGACAAGATGGAAAAATAAAAAAACTTGTGTCTTACTCAAGCTTTTGAAGAAATTTATAGCAGGAGTTTGGAGAGAAATAAATAATCGAATCTTTGGCATGCCGAATTTAACAGCTGATCAATTATGCATGCAGATTCATAAAAGTGCACTTAAATTGTTGTCATTGTAAAGCTTTGTATAGCTCAGTGTAATAAGTGAAAATCCATGTAAATTTTTTGTGTAAATAAAATTTTCCATTATGCCTTTCAAAAAAAAAAAAAAAAAAAAAAATTCTGAATAGTCGCTATGGAATTCAGGCCCTTAAAAATGGAAATTTTGCAAACGACCTCGGATTTCGACGAAACCACTTTTGTTGGGTCCGTGATGTCAAATTATTGTTAGATTCCAAATTTCATAATTTTTCGAATCAATATGTGATCGTGGCAAAGGAAAACGCATTTGACCAGTTTCAGTTGATTTTAATCGACTGGAAAATGGCCATTTTTCCAACGGATGCAGATGGTGTTTAGTAGCACCCGACACCCGTCATCCACAGACCATGGATGGCTTGTTTGTTAAATTGTTTGGTTGTGTAGTTGGTTAGTTTATTTGGTTTGAATTGAATTGTTTGGTGAAATGGAATGGATTTGATTGATGTGTGAATGGCGTGGGCCTTCACTAGACCGGGGATAAGACTAGGCCTTGTCCCGTTCCTAGTATCGTGCCGTTATGCCGCCGAAATTTTCTAAAATAAGTTAGAAAATTAAAAATATCATTATTTTTGTAAATGAACTGAATAAAAATCCATATGTTAGAATAAAATATTTTATCGTTAAAAATATAATTTTTAACGTGAATGTGAATAAATAAATATTCATTTACAAACCGAACGGGTTGTTTATGTACACCTATTTGAAGGACATTGATTGGGACGATAAATTTTACACGTCGCCCAACTGCATAAATAAAAATCTGTGTTTGTTGATTTGAAACCCCACACGGGTATTAGGATAAAATACGACATACACTAATCCCAATAATTAGTTGTATATCGATCGATTGATTGACAGGCTGTTATAAGCGTTAGATATCTATATTTGATGCTTATACAGTGTAGTGCACTTTGGATGATGGTTGATTTTTTATTGTTGCTATTATATACATGTGTTGTATGGAATCCATATAGTTAACGCTATATGGTGATTGATTGGGCCTCATTCCAATTTAGAAGATAAAGAATATTATAAAATAAAGGTTCATGTGTTGACAGTACTCATCCGTTGAGATTAATCATGTGTTGAACGAAATATTTTAACTATAAAATTTACATCTTTATCATATTTGAAATTAGAAACTAACTGGAAAATAGATAAGATGAGTGGTCTCCTGGGTATTGATCTGATGTTGGTTTCGGCCTTCGGGGTTAATATTCAGGAAATCGTTCTCTTTCTAATTTACGGTTGGAGTCTGGTTCAATATCAAATGATAGATACCTTAATTTTCATAAAACATATTAAATAACAAAAATAGTCACACGTGGACAATACTCATTCGCTGAGATTAATCGTGTGTTGACAAAGATATAGAGTCGTGTATTGAAAGAAATATAGATCCATTTGTTGAATATAATGCCGTGTTGATTAGTGATGCGCTATTTTGACGTGAACGATATTTATATCGATTATATTCGTTTTTGAATTTATAACAAATTTGATTTGAATTGAAAACGAATTCGAAATGAATTGAATATACAACGAATTTGAATTGAATTTAAAACGAATTCGAAATGAATTGAATATAAAATGAATTCGAAATGAATTGAATATAATACGATTTCGAATTGAATTGAATAGAAAACAAATTTGATTTCAATTGAATATATAACGAATTTGATTTGAATTGAATAGAAAACCAATTTGAATTCGAATTGAATAGAAAATGAATTGAATTCAAATTGAATAGAAAACGAATTGAATTCAAATTGAATAGAAATCGAATTTAATTCAAATTGAATAGAAAACGAATTGAATTCAAATTGAATAGAAAATGAATTGAATTCAAATGCAATAGAAAACGAATTGAATTTAAATTGAATAGAAAACGAAATGAATTCGAATTGAATTAAAAATCGATTTGAATTGAAATCAGATAGAAATGAAACTAAAAAGGATTTAAAATACGAAATTCAATTTTGATTTGAATTTGAAACGAATGTTGAAATTGTTTTTGAAACGAATTCAAAACTATTTATAAAATTTGTTTTAAATAGAAATCGAGGAAATATATATTATATATATTATATATATTATATATAATATAATGGCCTGAATAGAACGCGCCGCGCCGCGGTAGTTCGTAAATTTTGACCATTTATTTCAAACGAACATTACAGGAGATCCGACCATCGGATTCTCCTAAAACCGGAACCGTTGGGTTCATATCGAAAAGAGTTTTCTAAAGAATATTAGAAATTTGAAATCTAACGGTTGGATTTGGAGATACGTCCAAATCAATTTCAGAAAAGGTCGCTGTAAGTGCAGTTCGATGGCCGTTGATGGAAATCGACCGTACGGGCCTTGATAAAATTATTAAAAATAGTAATAATTTGTGTAAAATCATAACAGATGATTTGAGAAAAATTAGGATGAAAAACTCCACATTTGAAAAGATAAAAATAGATTTTTATCGAAATGAACTAGTTTTGAACTGAAATTAAAACCCATTTATTTTTAAATAAATAAATTGGATTTTGAAATGGGTTTTAATTAGAATTGATTTGTGGATTTATCGTGAACGGTGTTTTAAAATAACACTTGTTCTTTAACCCGATAATAAATAAAATGTGATTTGGGTTTGTCGTGAACTGTGTTTTAAATGACACTAGTTCTTTAACCCAGTAAAAGGAGTTTTAATGAATCTGCAATTAGATTGAAATGAGGATTGATAATCTAAATTATCAAATTTAGAAATTGAGCGAGAATGGAGATCACCAGTTTTGCTCCAAAGCGATAGTTAAATCTTTAATTAGATTTGAGCGTGAAATGGTAATTAATTTTACCGATAACACTATGGTGTTAGATATGGAGTATTACCAGTTTTGCTTCATGGGATGAATAGGTTGGGATTGGGGAATAAAATAAATAATTACTTCGGTGTGGTTCGCTAATCTCGACTAGTTTGGGAAAAACCATAATTTGGTTTGAAATGACATCCAAAGGAAGATTAAAGGATAAATTTCAAAGAATTCATCTTGGATAAAATTAATGGGAACCTTTCCCTAGGAATTGAGATTTAGAAACTAACTGTAGGTTAGTTAAGAAGAATGGTTTTCTGGATATTGATCTGATGTTGGTTTCGGCCTTCGGGGTTAATATTTGGGAAATTGTTCTCTTGCTAATTTGCGGTTAGTGGCTGCTGAATTGGAATGAGGCGTATGTTGTGGTTGTGTAACATTTGTTTTTAATATACACGGGTTGTTCGGAAAGTCCGGGTTTATACCCATTCTGAATAACCGATTCGACGATATGTCGAAGATGAAGACGGTGGTCGAAGACCGGAAGTCTTCACATCATTTGGGTGATTACTAATGATCTTGATTGGGTTGTACACCCAAGATGAGGGAATCAGTTGGTTGTCGTCCAGACGTACTTGGAGATGGATGGATATGCGAGGAAAGTGCCTCCGGTTTCGTTCAGACCCAGAACGAACTAGTAAATGGATGGTGTGTCTGACATTGGATTTTATTCTGTGTTGATTGATTTCTGTTAAATATATATTTGTTTGGCGGCAGAGAATTTATTCTCTTGCTTAACGCCCTTCTCTGAGACGTACGAGCTTAGCGTACGAGCTTAGAGGTTATATATCGATAGATATCAATCGCATGGCATGAATTGCCTGTGTGGCATGCTGATATGCATGGATCAAGGCTTCTGTTGAAAAGCAAAGTCTTGTGGTTGATGATCAAAGCACGGCCTTTGTGGCGTAGCTTTGTGTATAACGTGAATTCGCGAGCCTCACACCTCGGTATGAGTTAAAAACGGGATACGGATCGCTGGGAGAGCACGACGTTTCTTTCTAGCTTTGGTGGTGTCAGTGACTTACCAGCCCTGACATTTATATACTTTTCACCTTTGTGGTTGTTGGAATGAGGCGCCTCGATTATAGGTCTGTAAGGACCGGGAAACGTGTGTTCAGGCATAATTAATCCTCTAACGTAAGTGAGGACCGGCCCAGCCGAATCCGGGGTTGCCCAGAGTGTGTAGTCCCGAGGCATTTGCTAGAGTGTCTCGAACGCGGAGTGGAGCTTGCCCCTTTCCTCGACTCATGACGGAAATCCAATTTCCAATACGTGTATTGCGGTTTTAATTGTAGAACTAGTATGGCGACATGATATATGGTACCCATGCCGTCTATGATTTATATTTATGATTGAAATGTTTTGACACTATACACTTATTATAATATCAAATGATTTGTTTTAAACGTACCAAGCATGTTTGGCTATTATAAGGGAAAGCCCTATCCTCCGGCTTGCGTTGCATTGTGTGATGGGACCTGGGTCTTACAATAGCTTCATTTTTCGAAAAAGCATTGCGCTGTTTATTCTATGCACTGGTGTTCTTGGGAGGAAACCCGTTCCGTGTTATACGGCGTGGTCCCTTGAATTTCTCTCTTTTAAAATTGAATTAATAACTGTTTTAGTTCTCATACCAATCACATGACTCACCTGGAGTTTATTGTTTTAACCTAAACTCTGGGTGCCCCTATTTCCACATGGGCAGCTAGTAGTTTTGGTTTTGCAGATTTATATTCACAGGATCCTGGTTTACAGCTGGAATGATATCCGGAAAGCTCTGTATCCGTATATCACCTTCAGTTGTACTTTGTATTATTTTCCGCTGCTATGTAATTTATTGTAATCTCTGATATTTATCGAATGTAATTTATTCAATTATACTGTATATTCTTGTATCTGATGGAATTGTTGTAATAGCAATGAAATGTTCTTCCGTCTGCGTTCTGATTTGTCCTGTTCTCAAACGATCAGGGGTTTCGAACGGTCTAGATCGGTTTAACGACTGATTCGGATCGAGCGAAATTCCTTGCCGTCACATTTGGTATCAGAGCTTTGGTTTACAGAGCTCGAGAACAAGGCACATTAGAACCATACGAAAGAATTCATCAGATGTTGGATTAGCAATATCCAATTAGAATGACTCGTTAGAGATAGGATCAGTATATCCTAGAACGAGTGTGAAGAGTATGTTTTTCCAATGAAAACAATTTTGTTTTGAAATTTTAATCGTTTTAAATGTATTTGAATATTTATTTATTTTGAATTTGGACATTCCAATATATAAAGGTTTCGCGTATATGCGTCTTGAATGTATATTCGAAGTTTTAATATACTGGATAGATATAGAATCGCACTCTAGTAGCCCGGGGATGATTCCGCTGATGACGTACAACATCAGTGGTTTATTTTCGTGTTTCGAAGGTATGATTTCTATATATTTCCATTAGACTGGTGTGAGAACCAAAACTAATATAGCTAGAACACATAGTTGTGAATTGGTATCAAAAACATGATTTTCTTTATATATATCAAAATTATGAATTTGAAACGTTAATCCACTAATTGATTAATGTTTGTGTGGTTTGATTATTGTTGCCTAATTGAATTTTGAACCATTATGCCTAATTGTATCAAATATTGGATTATATTGAAAATTAGTCGCAATTGCTTGCATATACAAGTACTTACGTTGAACAGGTCATAGCAAGGAGGCTAGAGCAGAGAATAAAATTTGTTTGCCCGACAAATAGGTACATGTTTCCTATATAATTTACTGTTTTGTTTGGGTGATGATGATTTTATGAGCCTATTGGCTAGCCGCTTGGCTTTTTCTTTTTGAGATCAGAAGGCCTATATGGCAATTTCGGGATTTTCCCGTGGCTCCCGGTGCAGGGGAGGTTATGGCGAAATTTTTTGAAAATTTAGGGTGTTAGCCAAATTTTTGAAAATTTGAAAATTCTCAGAAACTGAAAAGTTAGAGAATGGAAGCCAGATCAAACGTAGAGTTGATTAATCAAACCACTTTCGACTTTGTTCCTTTTCGGGGACGAAAAGTTTTAAGTGGGGGAGATTGTAATAACCCGAAAATGCGAGTCAGTTTAAAATTTTTATTTTGGCAATTTTAACGAATTTTGAATATTTAAAATAGAATATTTTAAATAATATCGACCAGAAATTTATTTTGAATATAATTAGAACGTATATATTTATACGCGTCGTCGTTAGAATATAAATAATTATATATAATTATAAATAGAATTGAAAATGGCGCGGTAGTTCGATAATTCGATTTCAAACTTCAATTGAATGTACCGGGTGCAAAACAATCTGGATTTTAGTGAAACAAAAAACATTAGGATCCATTTTTGAACATCTTTCCAACGAATCCGAAAAATCAAAATTTCATAGCGGGAATCAAAAGGTATGTCCAGTTGAAAATTATGAATAGTCGCTATGGAATTCAGGCCCTTAAAAATAGAAATTTTGCAAACGACCTCGGATTTCGACGAAACCACTTTTGTTGGGTCCGTGATGTCAAATTATTGTTAGATTCCAAATTTCATAATTTTTCGAATCAATATGTGAGCGTGGCAAAGGAAAACGCGTTTGACCAGTTTCAGTTGATTTTAATCGACTGGAAAATGGCCATTTTTCCAACGGTCTCGGAATTCGACGAAATTAGTTTTGTTAGGACCGTATCGTCAATACGAAGCTAGAAAATATTTTTATGGAATTTTTCGAGTTAGTATGTGACCCCGGTAAATTGAAATGCGCGTTCAAATTCAATATATAGAGTTATATGTTGATTTTGACGAAAACTGGTCGAAACGATCAAATTAGCCAACGAAACATATCCCATTGTGTTCGGAATGGGGGTGAAACGCTATGGACGACAGGCGGTGGGCCTCGTTTAGAGGTCGTATGTGAAAGTCAACTTTTTGAAAATAAAATAATTAAAAATTAAAACCCTTTTCTCTTTCCCTCTTCCTATACCTTGCCCCCCCCCCCCGATTCATCATTCAGAAGAAAAAAAAAAGAGGGCATCGCGCCCTAGCCCGACGCGGCGCCTCCAGGGAGGCCGCCGCTGCCGCGCGAGGCGCGCTTTTCCCCCCCGCCTGCGCGCAACCGTAGCACACCCCCTACCCTATGCGCCACCTCTGAACCCATCCCCCCTTCCCCTGAGCCACCGCGCAACCGATTCCCCCCCCCCTCGCCTGACCTCCGCCCTCCCTTCCACCTCCTTGACCTCCGACGAGGAAGCACAGCCCCCCTCCCCTTTTCAACTCGCGGAAAAAGGTGAGCTCTTAAACTGATTTTTTATATATTTACAAACCATAGAAAACTGATTTTATTATATAGAGATTTAGGATTTTTAAAACTGATTTTTATAGGATTTTTAAAACTGAAAATTATTTGATTTTTATATGGAAAAAAGACGTGATTTTTATATAGTAAAGGACGTGATTTTTATATGGTAAAAGACGTGATTTTTATAGATGTAAAGGTAGGATTTTTATACACATGAAAGGTAGCGTTTATATATATATATATATATATATATATATATATATATATATATATATTAGCAAATTAAAAATATAGTTTTTATATAGTGGCGATAATAAAAATATAATCGTTGTTTTGTAGGAGATGTAAAAATATGATTTTTGTTTATGTAGAGAATTAAAAATATAATTTTTACATGATAGGAATATTAGAAATATCATCTTTATATGTGTAGCAAAATAAAATTGTGATTTTTTATAATGATGAATTTGAAAAGGCGAGATTTTTATATATTGAATAGCGAAGTAAAAATTCGATTTTTATATATTGAATAGCGAAGTAAAAATTCGATTTTTATATATTGAATAGTGAAGTAAAAATTCGATTTTTACATATGTAGAGGATACGGGCAACGAAGGTGACAAAAAGGCGAGAACGATGAAGATTTCTATCAATGAAGAGTCGTGGTATTGGATAGCTATTGGTGAGAATTTCTCACCTTTCAAAATTTCTTTTTCTAGTTATATAAATATACTAGGATGCAGATGGTGGTTAGTAGCACCCGACACCCGTCATCCACAGACCATGGATGGCTTGTTTGTTAAATTGTTTGGTTGTGTAGTTGGTTAGTTTATTTGGTTTGAATTGAATTGTTTGGTGAAATGGAATGGATTTGATTGATGTGTGAATGGCGTGGGCCTTCACTAGACCGGGGATAAGACTAGGCCTTGTCCCGTTCCTAGTATCGTGCCGTTATGCCGCCGAAATTTTCTAAAATAAGTTAGAAAAATAAAAATATCATTTTCATTTTTTTTTTTGTAAATGAACTGAATAAAAATCCATATGTTAGAATAAAATATTTTATCGTTAAAAATATAATTTTTAACGTGAATGTGAATAAATAAATACTCATTTACAAACCAGATGGGTTGTTTATGTACACCTATTTGAAGGACATTGATTGGGATGATAAATTTTACACGTCGCCCAACTGCACAAATAAAAATCTGTGTTTGTTGATTTGAAACCCCACACGGGTATTGGGATAAAATACGACATACACTAATCCCAATAATTAGTTGTATGTCGATCGATTGATTGACAGGCTGTTATAAGCGTTAGATATCTATATTTGATGCTTGTACAGTGTAGTGCACTTTGGATGATGGTTGATTTTTTATCGTTGCTATTATATACATGTGTTGTATGGAATCCATATAGTTAACGCTATATGGTGATTGATTGGGACTCATTCCAATTTAGAAGATAAAGAATATTATAAAATAAAGGTTCATGTGTTGACAGTACTCATCCGTTGAGATTAGACATGTGTTGAACGAAATATTTTAACAATAAAATTTACATCTTTATCATATTTGAAACTAGAAACTAACTAGAAAATAGATAAGATGAGTGGTCTCCTGGTTATTGATCTGATGTTGGTTTCGGCCTTCGGGGTTAATATTCAGGAAATCGTTCTCTTACTAATTTACGGTTGGAGTCTGGTTCAATATCAAACGATAGATACCTCAATTTTCATAAAATATATTAAATAACAAAAATAGTCACACGTGGACAGTACTCATTCGCTGAGATTAGTCGTGTGCTGGCAAAGATATAGAGTCGTGTATTGAAAGAAATATAGATCCATTTGTTGAATATAAAGCCGTGTTGATTAGTGATGCGCTATTTTGACGTGAACGATATTTATATCGATTATATTCGTTTTTGAATTTAAAACAAATTTGATTTGAATTGAAAACGAATTCGAAATGAATTGAATATACAACGAATTTGAATTGAATTTAAAACGAATTCGAAATGAATTGAATATAAAACGAATTCAAAATGAATTGAATATAAAACGATTTCGAATTGAATTGAATAGAAAACAAATTTGATTTCTATTGAATATATAACAAATTTGATTTGAATAGAAAACCAATTTGAATTCGAATTGAATAGAAAACGAATTGAATTCAAATTGAATAGAAAACGAATTGAATTCAAATTGAATAGAAAACGAATTTAATTCAAATTGAATAGAAAACGAATTGAATTCAAATTGAATAGAAAACGAATTGAATTCAAATGGAATAGAAAACGAATTGAATTTAAATTGAATAGAAAATGAAATGAATTTGAATCGAATTAAAAATCGATTTGAATTGAAATCAGATAGAAATGAAAGTAAAAAGGATTTATAATAGGAAAATCAATTTTGATTTGAATTTGAAACGAATGTTGAAATTGTTTTTGAAACGAATTCAAAACTATTTATAAAATTCGTTTTAAATAGAAATCGAGGAAATATATATTATATATATAATATAATGGCCTGAATAGAAAGCGCCGCGCCGCGGCAGTTCGTAAATTTCGACCATTTATTTCAAACGAACATTACGGGAGATCCGACCATCGGATTCTCCTAAAACCAGAACCGTTGGGCTCGTATCGAAAAGAGTTTTCAAACGAATATTAGAAATTTGAAGTCTAACGGATGGATTTGGAGATACGTCCAAATCAATTTCAGAAAAGGTCGCTGTAAGTGCAGTTCGATGGCCGTTGATGGAAATCGACTGTACGGGCCTTGATAAAATTATTAAAAATAGTAATAATTTGTGTAAAATCATAACAGATGATTTGAGAAAAAATGGGATGAAAAACTCCACATTTGAAAAGATAAAAATAGATTTTTATCGAAATGAACTAGTTTTGAACTGAAATTAAAACCCATTTATTTTTAAATAAATAAATTGGATTTTTAAATGGGTTTTAAATAGAATTGATTTGTGGGTTTATCGTGAACGATGTTTTTAAATAACACTTGTTCTTTAACCCAATAATAAATAAAATGTGATTTGGGTTTGTCGTGAACTGTGTTTTAAATGACACTAGTTCTTTAACCCAGTAAAAGGAGTTTTAATGAATCTGCAATTAGATTGAAATGTGGATTGATAATCTAAATTATCAAATTTAGAAATTGAGCGAGAATGGAGTATCACCAGTTTTGCTCCAAAGCGATAGTTAAATCTTTAATTAGATTTGAGCGTGAAATGGTAATTAATTTTATCGATAACACTATGGTGTTAGATATGGAGTATTACCAGTTTTGCTTCATGGGATGAATAGGTTGGGATTGGGGAATAAAATAAATAATTACTTCGGTGTGGTTCACTAATCTCGACTAGTTTGGGAAAAACCATAATTTGGTTTGAAATGACATCCAAAGGAAGATTAAAGGATAAATTTCAAAGAATTCATCTTGGATAAAATTAATGGGAACCTTTCCCTAGGAATTGAGATTTAGAAACTAACTGTAGGTTAGTTAAGAAGAATGGTTTCCTGGATATTGATCTGATGTTGGTTTCGGCCTTCGGGGTTAATATTTGCGAAATTGTTCTCTTGCTAATTTGCGGTTAGTGGCTGCTGAATTGGAATGAGGCGTATGTTGTGGTTGTGTAACATTTGTTTTTAATATACGCGGGTTGTTCGGAAAGTCCGGGTTTATACCCATTCTGAATAACCGATTCGACGATATGTCGAAGATGAAGACGGTGGTCGAACACCGGAAGTCTTCACATCGTTTGGGTGATTACTGATGTTCTTGATTGGGCTGTACACCCAAGATGAGGGAATCAGTTGGTTGTCGTCCAGACGTACTTGGAGATGGATGGATATGCGAGGAAAGTGCCTCCGGTTTCGTTCAGACCCAGAACAATCTGGTAAATGGATTGTGTGTCTGACATTGGATTTTATTCTGTGTTGATTGATTTCTGTTAAATATATATCTGTTTGGCGGCGGAGAATTTATTCTCTTGCTTAACGCCCTTCTCTGAGACGTACGAGCTTAGAGGTTATATATCGATAGATATCAATCGCATGGCATGAATTGCCTGTGTGGCATGCTGAGATGCATGGATCAAGGCTTCTGTTGAAAAGCAAAGTCTTGTGGTTGATGATCAAAGCACGGCCTTTGTGGCGTAGCTTTGTGTATAACGTGAATTCGCGAGCCTCACACCTCGGTATGAGTTAAAAACGGGATACGGATAGCTGGGAGAGCACGACGTTTCTTTCTAGCTTTGGTGGTGTCAGTGACTTACCAGCCCTGACATTTATATACTTTTCACCTTTGTGGTTGTTGGAATGAGGCGCCTCGATTATAGGTCTGTAAGGACCGGGAAACGTGTGTTCAGGCATAATTAATCCTCTAACGTAAGTGAGGACCGGCCCAGCCGAATCCGGGGTTGCCCAGAGTGTGTAGTCCCGAGGCATTTGCTAGAGTGTCTCGAACGCGGAGTGGAGCTTGCCCCTTTCCTCGACTCATGACGGAAATCCAATTTCCAATACGTGTATTGCGGTTTTAATTGTAGAACTAGTATGGCGACATGATATATGGTACCCATGCCGTCTATGATTTATATTTATGATTGAAATGTTTTGACACTATACACTTATTATAGTATCAAATGATTTGTTTTAAACGTACCAAGCATGTTTGGCTATTATAAGGGAAAACCCTATCCTCCGGCTTGCGTTGCATTGTGTGATGGGACCTGGGTCTTATAATAGCTTCATTTTTCGAAAAAGCATTGCGTTGTTTATTCTATGCACTGGTATTCTTGGGTGGAAACCCATTCCGTGTTATACGGCGTGGTCCCTTGAATTTCTCTCTTTTAAAATTGAATTAATAACTGTTTTAGTTCTCACACCAGTCACATGACTGGCCTGGAGTTTATTGTTTTAACCTAAACTCTGGTTGCCCCTATTTCCACACGGGCAGCTAGTAGTTTTGGTTTTGCAGATTTATATTCACAGGATCCTGGTTTACAGCTGGAAGGATATCCGGAAAGCTCTGTATCCGTATATCACCTTCAGTTGTGCTTTGTGTTATTTTTCGCTGCTATGTAATTTATTGTAATCTCTGATATTTATCGAATGTAATTTATTCAATTATACTCTGTATATTCTTGTATCTGATGGAATTGTTGTAATAGCAATGAAATGTTCTTCCGTCTGCGTTCTGATTTGTCCTGTTCTCAAACGATCAGGGGTTTCGAATGGTCTAGATCGGTTTAATGACTGATTTGGATCGAGCGAAATTCCTTGCCGTCACATAGCCCATATCAACATCATGAAAATAACCAAAATTGTAATTTTCCCTCGAATTTCAATGTTTTTGGTTACGAACCTAATTTTTAAAATCAAAATGATTACCAATATCATTGTCATTTTTCTGAAGATTCAAACAACCACCACACAGGAAATGATATTGATCATGAAATTGATGTGGACTATAATTTTGAGAATCAAGAATTCCAAAACGAGAGCTCCCAAATCAACGATTTTGAAGAATATCATCTTAACATTCTTAGATAGAGGGAAGAAAGGCTAGATAAAAAGATGGATGAACTTTTTGTTTAATGACATCTTTCGAAGAGGAACGCGAGCAACAAAATCAAATTCACACATGTGATGAATCATGAAATAATTCGTTCTTTACTGACAGTGAAAATTTTCAAATAACAACTTTGGAAATTGAGAATAATGATCTAAATGAAGTTTTTCAAAATTCAATAAATGATTTGGACTTCGATTCTTTTCAAAAAAAGATTTAAGCTTACATTTTGATCTCCCTCTTTCAGGCTGCGAGAAACTCAAAAATTTCGAAATTGAACAAAATGAAAATGTTGAATTTTCAAAAACTCAAAATTGGAGAAGGATTTTAATGAACGTGAATTTTTTGGGTTGTATGAGGAAGAAGTAGATTCAAGTCATGAGTTCGAAATTTTAACTTTGAGAAAACTTTCAACGAATTTGAAGATGTTAGGATCAAAAATATGTTGTTCAGCAATGAAATTGAATTATGATCACATAGTCTTGAACAACACTCAGAATTTAAATTTCATGATTGCAATTGAGTTTATATACGATCACAAATTTTTGGACAATTACATTGATAAATTTGTGGAATACATGAATCATCTTGGAAGCATTACTTCTGTTGAAAAACATCAGGTTAGGATGAACTGGATATTTATCTATTGGACTATAAATCTAGGTATAAAGATGAGATAGTTTTGATAAACCTTTGCTTATTAGAAAACATGCCTAGACATAGTAGGAATGAGATTCAACGGGCTAGAACCAAGTGTGGGGGTAAAGTTGGTGGCATTCTTTACATCACATGCATCGCAAACACATATGTCATTGTACATATGATCCATTCTTACATATAGTTAGACTGCATTTCATTTTATAAATCATTTTGCATTCAATCCATCTTTGGGTTCTATCCTTCACATTTAGGAAATGTGTTTACAGTGCAGACATTGTTTAGTTCTAGTACGGGGGGAGTCTGCATTGCATCCTTTTTATTCTTTGTTAATTTTTTTTCTTTTCATTTTTGAGATAGGACCATCATGCATTTTTGATCATAGTAACATGCAACTTTTTTTGAAACATGACTCACTTTAGATTGATACAATAAAATAAGTTAACGATTATTAGTTAGTTGATAGTATTTTTTTCTCTTGACTAAGATCGAATAAGAAATATAATGAAAAGTTGAATTTGGAGGGATAATTGTGTAACTGGTACATAGGGAGATTCTTAGGTGGTGGCCATGAAGTTTATTATACACTGTAGTCTTTGTTTAATGAGTGGAGGACTTAAATATGCTTATATTGGCTTTTTGAATCTTTAAAACAAAGTTATGTTAAGCTGAATTCGCGTAACTCTCTCTTGTTCTCATATTTTCAATAATAACAATAAGAATAGTAATCCAAGGATATCCAACATTGCTTGTAAATCTAGTGTTGGTGTGCAAACCCGGCAAGCTCTATCCAACATATTGTTAACAAAGTCCGCATTGGTACATCTTAGTCTCATTTTATGAGTTGGACACCTAAGGATTACCGACATGTTTTTGACAAAGTCAGCGTTGGTCTGCACAATCCACCAAGCTCTTTCCCAACTCTCCGTCAGTCCGCAAGGCAGTGCATGGGTGGTATACCTTGGTCTTTAAGTTAGGTGTATATACTTAATCATAAATTTTAATTTTTATAGAAATAGAGAATAAGCGATGATGCCCAAGCACTTCTTGACCTTATTGATTTGACTAGTCATACACAAGGATTTAGAATACCACTTCGCGAACGGTGACAATCAAAATAAGAATTTATTTCATGGCTGCACTATGTTATCTACGAACCAACTGGCCAAACTGGAATTTAACATTTGAAAACTTGATTTATGTTGAAAATTTGTGACAAGTTGAGGTATCTAAAATAAAATAACCTGATTAGAAATTGTTAATTTATTTTGTTGTACCACTTTATCGAAACAAGTCGTGTTTCCATTTTTTGTTTTCAATTGCATAAGTCCTCTGCATTCATGTAGTTAGGTTAGAGCCATAGCATACTGCATTTGGATTTTGTGGGTAGTATCTGCTGAAAACCCTCATGAGACACCACTCGTCCTACGAGGGACACCAAGAGGTTTAACGGCTTGTTGCATATGCTCAATGCAATCGTGTTTCCTACGAAAGTGTGACCTATTTAGTTTATTTTTTTCCATTTTTTTTTACTCGAGGACGAGTAAAAGAAAAGTGTGGGGGTATTTGATTGGCATAGAAATGTGTTTATTTTATGCTCTTATATCTTATCTTTTGTAAATAAATAAATATTACTTTGGGCATTTTTCCGTGTGCTTTCACAGGTCCAGTATAATTCTCCTTCATTCAATCAAAAACCAATTGCTAAGAATAAAAAACGTACTTCCCTATATTAACACTATATCAATTGCAAAAGAAGTTGTAGCTCACTGATAAACGCATAGGAATTTGTATAAAGTGACCTGAGTTCAATCACCATCAAGCTTTCTTTTTGCTGAAGAAAGGAACATTCACACTGCCTCCTTTGCTCTGAAGAATATATGGGCTAGTGTTATATTATATTCATATGTATATATGATATACACTAATAAACATTTCAGGAATAGTCATATTCTTCTCATGAAAATCAATTCAAATCATTCATTTTTCAACTGACATTTAAAAGGTTATTTGATTGAATTATTGCCAAGGAAAAGCCAATCAATCTGCCACATATCACTAATCAGGAGAGGAAATCTGCATGGAATATCTCAATTCTATCTTCACATTTGTAAACAGATTATTTCATGGGATTCATTCTTGGCCCAAATTATTCTGATAGAGAGGAGTCTACATCCCTATAAATACACATGATATCCCATTGTAAACTCATCCATTATTCTGTATTCTTTTCTTCTTTATTAATAAAGTTTTTTCTTTTATTTTTCTACAATTTGATTTTTCTTAATAATTAGTGTTGTCTACACAATTAAATTTGGTAGAGCACTACTTGTATTTTTCACTTATTTCCATTAGTGATTGACCGTCTGATTAGATTCTGTGGCAATCCTAATTTTAATTATCTATTGCTTCTGTTTGTTGTTTTATTTTTTTGTAATTTATCATTTTATTTAGTCGATGAATTTGTTATTCATCTAATTAGATTCAGATCCACACTAAATTCATTAGCATTAATTCAAAACCATTTCCAAACATTGTCTAGCTCGCCTAAGAAATATATAAATAATAAAATTTATAATTCCTCCCTGTGTTCGACCTGCATATTACACGATTTGTGCGCTCGCAAAATTTAATTTAAATTTCGCGCTTTTCTATTCCTTGGAAAGCGATGATCAATTCTCAAGGAAATTAAAGTGGTCAACGCTACCAGCCAAATCTCTACTTTTGATACACCACAGATTAAGTGTCATACAAGCCACAATTCTCGAAGAACTATTCATTAATAGTATACCGTGTCCCTCTGCCGCAACTATTCCACTGGATCAAGCTCCACGTGTTCAAGCGCCGCAAAAGAGGCAAGCCATGTGGCACCTAGCTTAGCCCAAATTCTTTACCTATAAATACACCATTGCTGAAAATGGAAAGATAAGTTAAGTGCGCATGTTGAAATATCCACTTCAAACCTATGCTCGGTATAATGGAAACATCCAACTGTGCACTTCAAGCAAAACAAGAATTGTGTAATCATACTTCTCTTCTCCTAATTCTCTACAAGAGAAGAACCAATTATAATCTGTAATCCATCAAAATCAGTAAATATAAAGTGGACATGGGCACATACTTTGCCTAACCACTATAAAACCTTGCGTGTTCCCTGTTTTTATTTGCTTTTCTATACTTTGAGTTTATTTCTCGTGTGTGATCTACACACGACTAGGGGTTGATCGTCAGTAGACCCACTTTTGATGTCTACGCTTTGACGCGCCAGGTAGGTGGTCACGCAGAGATACTTTATCTACAACCTTCAACCGCCTTCTACAATTTTAAAAGTCGATCATGGCAAACAAGCGGAAGAAGGATGCTTCCACTTATCATCCTTTACCAGCCGATGCTGTAAGAACAGCAGCAACGAGGGCAAGCCATGAGGCTTCCTCCCATGAAGACGTGTCCCAATATCTCGCTAGGGACGACATGGACAAAATCTTGTCTGAATTCAGATATCAGATGGCATCTCAGGGTGAACTTCTTAAACATCAGCGTGGAGTGATGAACGGCCTCCTCGCTCGGATGGAAAAGGGACCTCACACTCCTGTATCATTTCCTCCACTGAGCAAGGTTAGGGAAACAACTAATCTTCAGTCCGTGGAAATCCAAGCCCAGATCGGTCTACACCTTTGCTTCCTCCTGGCTAAACTTCCCAATTGGTCATAGCCAGGGGAATCACTTCCAGCTTCAAGTGGAGCTTTGGTAGCTGCAGACATGCAGGTCGACCCTGGCCAAGTTTAGAACCAGACGACCGGTCTTGCTCCAGTCCAAGAAACGACGCAACTCCCTGGACAACTAGCTCCAGAACAAGTCCAACTAATGGATCGACCAGAACTAGGAACATTGCTACATCTGGTTTGATCCAACGACTTACTGCAAACATGTCTTATGTCACCTTCCCTCCAAAGAAGAGCTGGTGATGACAACCCTCCGCTTCACCAGGACCACTCTACCTTATCGGTCCCCAATGTTACAGAGGGAAATAATATCGTAAACCTTCTAACATCGCCCTGAGCGGGGGCATTGCCGAGCTCTAGATGGGTACCACTCGCTAAGCCCATTACTCCTAACAGAAACAGGTATGATTTAGTTCAATTATAATCGAGCAACTTTAGCTGCAGCTGAACTAGGTCCTGAGGCTGGGATACACCCTCACCCTCACCTTCACTCAACTCTTGGAGGACAAGTCGGCCTTCCGAGCATGCTTTCGTCAGAAAATCAGAAAATCCCGAAATCCTCCAGACTTCAAGCTTTCAATGCTGGTACCTTTCAAAGGCCAGACCGACCGGACCATTCATCTCATGCGATATATGCGTCACATGGAAGTACTCCATACATTGACTATTGTCATGGCCAAGTGTTTCCCCCTCTTCCTCACCGATATAGTTGGCATGTGGTTCCGGTAGTTAATAACCGAGTTGATCAACAGCTGGAACATGTTGGACACTTGCTTCATTGAGCAGTTCAGAGTCCACATCGTCCGACCATAGAGCATCATTTTCCTAACCACCGTCAAGCAGCGGTTCGATGATACCCTCAGATCCTTCCTAGAAAGATTCAATGCAGTCGTCGCATCAGTTTATCGACCCAAGCCAACGATGGTGCTTATGGCCGCCATTGCTGGTGTTCAGAACCAATCAGAATTCAAGATCTCTTTAACCAGTGATTCCTCCAAAGAAATCGAGGACATCTATGCCGAAGCCGATATATTCCTCCGACAAGAATACGCCAGCATTGGTATGGAAAGCCTCGAGGTGCTTGCCACCAAGGATGGAGGACCATCCAACACCAATGGATAGAACAAAGGAAAAGCGAAAATCTCGAAAAAGAATGATCCCAATTTATGACTTTGGAGAGAGAACAAGTATAATCAATACACTGAGCTCAATTCCTCCCTACTCGAAATCTACCTTGATGTACGAGGATCTCTGCCTTTCCCGAAAACTCCTCGAACGGAGCCTACCCAAAAAGAACTTGACCCTGGAAAGCACTGCATGTACCACAACATGGTAGGCCACAGCACCAGTGAATGCAGGACTTGTTGGATCTCATCAAGGATAGTGTTCGGAGCGGAGAACTACCCGAGTATGTCAAGAAACCTACATAGGCCATGCTGCCACATTCTTCTTCCCAAGTTCCTCAGGACGGTCCTCGAGCTCCTAGAAACAGAAAGGACCCTGATCCCAACAAACGTGGCACCATCATCAATTAATAAAGTTTAGATTTCTTCAGATATAGGAAATTCACTTTTATTATTTCCTTCAATAATATGGGCATTTTGAAGTACACACGTACGGAGTTAGGATTTAGCCCCTAGGCTTGCTCTGGATTCAGCTATCACCCACTTAGAATTTATTTTCATTTTCTTGTAACACTCTAGTTGCAGCAAACTTTCCTTTTTGTATGGATTATGTTTGAACGATTCAATACGAGCATGATTAATGCTCGCCGATCCAAATATGGTCAGCGCTAGCCACCGTTTCTAAATCACGGTCGATGCCCATCACCATATCTAACCACTCCACAAGCCGAGTATGGTTAACACTTACCAAATACAAGTATGGATAATACTCGCCAACTCCTTAAGCCGAGTATGGATAATACTCGCCACTTCCATAAGCTGAGTATGGATAATACTCACCATATCCATAAAGCCGGGTATGGATAATACTCAACACTTCCATAAGCTGAGTATAGTTAATACTCGCTATATCCATAAGCCGAGTATGGTCAATACTCCCCATCTCCATAAGCCGAGGATGTTTAATACTTTCCATCCCTATAGGCCAAGAATGGTTAATACTCGCCATCTCCATAAGCCGAGTATGATTAATACTCGCTATCTCTGTAGGCCAAACATGGCTCTCCGTATAGACTATACCATCTTACCAGAAGAAACCGAGCACGATTCGGTTCTTTACCAATGTCATTCGATCGACGCCAATTCAAAATGGTTGATTTCTCCTCTAGCATTCACCAACTTCCAACCTTAATGCAGTCCTTAATGGTTGCCGATTTTCCGGCCTTAATACGATCTGTACCGGTCGTCGGACTCCTGGCCTTAATACAACGTCAATTTTTTGGACTTAATATGGTTCGATGCAACCATAGATCCTCACACAGTGAGCTCCAGTATAACACCCATCTCTGAAGATCCAGAACATAACTTCCTTTACAAAAAAGGTATGTTCTATGTGGAAAAGTGTTGACCAAATTTTTAGCAAAAGCCGTCACGACTCAGCGGATCAAAGGCCAACGTCAAAAGCTCGCCATTCAGTACCGATCGATCATATTGGATGGCCTTTTATTTTAGAAAGCTAAGTAAGGTTCGGCCCGAACCAATCTTCCTTGAGACGGCAGAATATCTCCTCCCAGCATAATCGCTCTTTCGGACCAACCGAGTCTACCTCTCCTCAAAATTCGGATCAATCGGATTTACATGGAAATATCCAGATGAGTCATCCAACGAAGCCCGATTCTCAAGGCAACTAAACTAGTCAATGCTTCCAGCCAAATCTTTACTTTGTATACACCATAATTCAAGT
The DNA here is from genome assembly GCA_030737875.1 of Allium sativum. Lineage (NCBI taxonomy): Eukaryota > Viridiplantae > Streptophyta > Magnoliopsida > Asparagales > Amaryllidaceae > Allium > Allium sativum. The sequence continues at coordinate 98,998,355 of CM060912.1, read as the reverse complement.
GCCATGCAAGCCCCAATTCTTGAAGAACTATTCATCAATAGTAGACCGAGTACCTCTGCCGCAACTATTCCACTGGATCGAGCTCCACGTGTCCAAGTTCCACAAAAAAAGGCAAGCCATGTGGCACCTGCTTATCCCACCTTATTCACCTATAAAACACCATTGCCAATAATGGAAAGATATGTTGAGTTTGCATGCTGAATTCTCCAATTCAAAACTATGCTCAGTATGCTAGAAACATCCGACCGTGCACTTATAGCGAAACAAGAATTGTGTGATCATACTTCTCTTCTCCTTATTTTCTACAAGAGAAACACCAATTATACTCTATAATCCATCAAAATTAGTAAATGCAAAGTGGACGTAGGCACCGACTTTGCCAAACCACTGTAAAAACATTGCATATTCCCAATCTTTATTTGTTTTCCTATACTTTGTGATTATTTCTCGTGTGATCTACACACGATTAGCGGTTGGTCGTCATAGACCAACTTTTGATGTCAACACTAGGTATACTCAGTAATTTCTTATGTCCAAATAGAATTAGCCTTACGATAATAACATGTATGAAATAACAATAGGAGTTGTGTACCACTACTGCTTATGAAATAAGACCCATCTAGTTTCCAAAACATGCACACTCATCTCGATCAGTAGAAGCTGATTTGTCCTATCTTGGGATGACTGTTTGAAGGAATCATTGATTTCTTCTGATAGTTCAATGTCCTGAGAAGTTTAATATATATAGAAGACGACATAATTATTTCTGATTCTTTTATATTTATGTACTGGGTCATCTACACATATAGCCAGAATAACCAAAGTCAATTTTACCTGAATAAAAAATTCTCTTATTATACATGACATACTTGGATTGAACTACATGCGCACTTGAAGATAATAAGTTACTGAAATATATTAAGTTTGGGTGATTTAGGGACAATCGAGCGATAATAGCATTAGTCGAAATTCACAATGAAAAACATTTGTTTTTCATTACTTGCATTTGATAATTTTCTACATTGTACCTTTGCATACCAACTATGCATAAGTAGAAAAAAAATTATACTTTACAAACCCATTCGTACACAATCACTCTTTCGTGCACTCCTAATAGGATCAACAATTGTTGTAATTTCTTATTTTATCTTTTTGGTTTGTGTTAATATGGGTTAAATACAATTATTTATCATCATATTCATAGATTTTAATAGCAATGTTTAGATGAACACTGAAAATGACCATTAAATAAAAAATCTACAATTTTGACACATCAAATATAAACATAATGCAATCCCTTTATTCTTCTCCTATTGTTTTAAAACTGCACAAACTAATATCGAAAATTAAAAATGAGAGCTTTTCATATGTATGATATTGGTTGTTACCAAGGAAAACAAAAGGAGGCACAAGAAGTGGTCCCATAAATAAACACTGCTGTCAATTTTCATATGCTTTCATATAAAGGAACAAAAATAAACAACATGGTTTTAGGAAAACAACAAATATGAGTTAAAATTTCATGATTTAACCAGTTAAAAAAGGTGTGCGAAACACCCCACGCCCATTAACATCCCCAAAGTAGAGTTTTGATAAAAAAATATGAAGCCCTATAGGTATAAAGCATATAATATATATATATATATATATATATATATATATATGTACACACACACACACATCACAGAGATTAAGATTCATAAGACATAAATAGTAAACAAAGTGGTAAAAAATATAGAAACATTGCATTTATTTCAAGAACCTCAGGACAAATCTATTTCAAAATAGAACCGCCATCAATACAACCAATAACATGAAACAAAATGTAAAATGAACATCTCTCAAAATATCCATCAATATAATCAACAATGTGGAAAAAAAATGTAAAAGAACCAAATGATGAATACATCTACAACAAAGATGAATCTCCAAGAAAAGTATTCCAAGCAATCCACACTACTCATTTCCACCATATGAGGTTGATGGAGAAGAAAAGAAAAGGTGAAAGGAGTGTGGGTCTGACCCAAAGTCTAGTGACCAATATAATTACTATTATGATAGATAAACAAAAGAGTAGACATGATAATAGTTGTAGTTCCAGATAAAGTTAGTGTTTGGGCACGACTATAAAGGTGAGCATATAAAAATGATATACGAATATAATACTTGAACTATACAAATAAATCTTTGGTCAATTGTTATCTCATTCAAATGGTCTCGATTGTTTGCACTTTTATGATTATTGAACATGATAATAATAATTAGGATGAATTTATAATACTATTCATCGATCGGCATAACTTACCAATTCACTATCATATATAGTAACTAATGTCACTATGGGACTCGGGTTTTATTCGACATGGTCCATCAGTAAAGACATAGCTAATCGTTGTTGGTCGCTACCATGACTTATTTTCCCTTGTGGGCACACATGCATGCTTGTTACACTTCCGAAACGCACCTACACACGACCATACATCTATCGATCCCGTACTTAACACAATCAACATAAGTGTGCCTGACCTCCAACATTCATCGTTTGTGAGACTATCAGTGATAAACCTAAAAGAGAATGTTGTCTGTATGAGTCCTAGCAAATGAATATACTAACTTGCGCCCCTGCCTACTTCCGCATGATCTAGGACTTATCCTTTGTCCATAATTTTTTTCCAATTAGCCTCGTGCTGCCGGAACGGGGCATCACTAATATGTGCTTATTAAACATAACATCGCTTTTAAATTCATTTTAATAGTAAACCATTTCGTTCAACTATAACCACATTTTATAATTATATCTGCAACTAAGTCTAATATGTTCACTATGATTCTTTGTGTGCCTATATGATATATCATAATATTACTTTTGCAGATATGTTAATTCATTTTCAATTATAACCTGTATCGTAATTAAATAGCAAATCTTACTTTAAGTTCAAATCTCTTTTTAATTACAGTTCTGCATTTATGTTCGTTATCGGTAAATTTGGCCTCAATTCATTAACCGAACATTTATACAACTTCACTTTAATACTACTTTCTTCGTGCATAACATAAAAGGATTATAATCAGTCATAGGATTAAATTAGTCATATAAATCAGCCGTTTTAAATCAATCGCCAATATGCTATTATTTACAAATTCAGACGTGTTTTTTCATTGCCAAAAATAAACAAAACTTGAAAATAATTGTCAAACGCAGTAAGAGGAAAGAAGACTTAGAAGATATCTTACATTATTTAAATATGAATTAAATAGAACTATAAGAAAAAGGCTGAAAAATATATAAATGTCTTACGGAAAGAAACTTACAGACAAACTACTTACATATATAAAATTAAAAAAATGTAAGAAAACTCTAAAGAAAAACTATAGAAACCATACAATTATTATAATGCCTAATTACTCTAAGTTGTAAAAAATTTGAACAATTGTAAAACTCACCGTGGTCAAAGCAATCCTCTATGGCACTTGTAGATCCCAACTCCAAAATATGTATGTATAAATATATTTAATTTTAAATCTACTCCCCTAATTTTTTTAGAATATGTCTATCTTAGGAGAGAATCCTATAAGGAATGAGCGTGGTCTAAAAATTTATTTATAGGTTAGGCTAGGGATCTTAGCCATTGAATTTACAGATTAAATCTTGGCCAACCATGTCACATGACCAATGAAAACAAGCCACATCGGCTAAGTTTTGAAAACAAACCAATATTAATATTAATCCACATTAGCTCAAAAATGACTTAAAAACGTGCAAAACAACGTTCGGCTCGAGATTCTCATGTTTGGGCATGATTTGCATCCCTTCACTAAGGCAGGTCGACACCACTATCATCTTGGTATACCTATAGGTCGACCTAACTATGGCTTGCGTTGACTCGACCCTTATATACATATGTATGTATATGTATGTATATGTATATATATATATAGTTTTGATATATTTTGATTTCAATTGGCTATAACTTTTTCGCTTTAAGTCTGTTTCTCACAAACCAAATATGTAAATTGACCAGAAAATCGCAGTGTTCCCAAGCTGAAGTCCCACTGCCAAATTCTAACGATTTTGCAACTTTTTATTTTACCAAATAATTTCCATGCCTTAACAATTCGAGTTGCTAAATTCTTCCCTCTATAAAGGATTTCGTCCTTGAAATCTCCAAGGATAGAAGAATAAGATAAGTATTTTCATACAAAATATCTACAACCATCTACTCAAATATCTTCCATTAGCATCCATTTTTCATGAGTTTTCTAATGCTATTTACGTAATTATGCAATAGTGTAGTGCATACGTTCTTAACTAATGCAAAAGATTAGGCGGTCTACTAGACAAGCTGACCTCCTTTTTATGCAATCATTTTTTTTTTTTGATTTTGACTTCGTTTTTGAATAAACATTTAAATACTAGAAATCAATTCGTTGGAAAATAACAGGAAGATCGAAGATTCAAGCCCTCCTTCTATCATCAAAATGTTAATGGTCAAATCATTAACACCTAAAGCTATGTGATTATAAACTAAACTAAAAGGTTATATGCCTCTGGCTTGCTTTTATCCTATGTTTTAAATGAGACTCCATCATCAAAGGATTCTACTTAATATATGCTTTCAAAGGAAGAAATTTATGTACTCGATGACTATTCAACCTGCATGGATTTTGACCTGATGAAAGAATTCTTTCCATAAAATGAACTCCCTTCGATAGGTAAATTATGGTCCTTTTGACTTTTTCCTCTATAAAAAACAATTCGGATTCATTTCTCAGGCTTTCATCATGGTCGACAGCCCAAGGAAAGTAGATTCGAAAGCACCTTGAACTACTTCTAATAGGATCTCGACTTTCATGGTAGTCGAAAGCCTAATCATCGAAAGCCTTATGATTTGGATTTCTAATGGAGGGTTTAATTACGATGTTAACCCCGTTATTAACGTAGTTCAGAAATGATACGCTAATGATAAAACAACATCATGGATCGGTAGGCAGCTCATGTAAAAAGTACTCTTCATGGGTCTGTCAAGCTGCTTACGCATGGATCGGCATCACAACAAATATGGACGTTATCAAAGAATGGATTGGTCTCATACTGTGAACAACAGATTCCATGTATATTGGTGCACACTAACAAATATGCATGCTATTAACAAATATGTTAAGTCATAAATCTCATTGCATACCAAATGTCCAAAAACACATTGGGGCCACGTTGTACATGCAACTTACATACAACATTGGCTTATGGGAACACACAATGTGCAGCGTGTATAAAGTGGTCACGACAACAAAATGTGTAACGTCAGCAAAAGTGATCAATGTGTCTCATATAAAGGTCGGTCTGTAGTGGTATTATGTGGGTCAGTCCTCACCTGCATGCTTGGGTAAATCGGCATCATTCTCCTAATGACTGGGTCGATCACCACCTGGAGGCACGGGTCGAGCAGTGCATCTGAGTTGAGGGATCGAGCACCAAGAGTGGAGCAGCATTCTCAGGCAGATGGGTCGCTCGCTCAGAAAATAATGTGGTGGCATTAACATAATTTATTTGATCGATATTAACATATTAAGATGGATTGGCCTCAGTTTAAAAAGTGGGTACGACAAAGCCTAAGTAGGTGGACAAAGTATAAATATATACGAAGCATGTATGTGATTGTTGCCAGCTCATATTAATATTTGGGTCGAGCAGTTCAGCTCAGTCACCATTTGGAGATGTGGATCATGCATACTCGTTTTGCGTCGGTCATGCATCACTTTTTAGGTCGGTCTTACGACTGTTGCCAGCTGTCTAGTGCCATTTTTGTTAACATATTTATGAATGACCCGAACCCTGCACACCTAAATTACAACTTTGCCACCACCCCCCAACTACACCTATAAATACCTCATTTCTCCACAATTCAAGGGACAGAATTTTGGACCCCGAAGGGCTGCCATTTTCACTTCTCCACCACTCTAAACTTCTCTAAACCTCTCTACCCTCCATTAATCCTCTCTAAAGCTTAGATCTAACAAAAGTTCACCATGGAACTAATGAAGATCATCAAATTGTTCAAGTGATTGAAGATCTACACAACTATCATCACAAGTCAAGAAATCTCGCCGATTCCTTCGTGAATTCAAGTGAAGTCAAGAGAAAAAAAGAGATAAAATAGAGGAGATCATTATAAAAGATAGAAATGAGTGATATGAATGTGGTCATGTACTTTTTAAATTCAAAAGTGATAATGAAAATAGCTTCTATAGTGGACGTAGGCCAACTTAGAGCCGAACCACTCTAAATTCCGTGTTTTTTACTTGCTTTTATATTTGTGGCTCCATATTTTCAAATTTTACTTTTGTGAAGTTTTAAACACCTTGGAGTATTGTGATCATTTTTGATTTCAACACGTTTAGCACCCACCGTGGGGCCACGTTCACTCTTTCAAGGCTAATTGCTTTTTTACTGCATTAAAGCACCAAAGCTCGGTTCTACGATAGATCCTTCAAATCTAAGATCTGGGCCAATAGACGAATTCTATCCAAAATTCAAATCTTTGTCCGAAATAATAGCAAAATCTAAGAAAACTGCAAGTAAAACTGTTGTAGAAACCGAAAACGTTACTAAAGATGAAGCTACACCACTTACCAACACTTTGAAGTTGTAGAAAACTCGGTAGGTGGAGCCGGTGTGACAAGGAATGAATTGGATGCAGTTATCGCCAGTTTTAACCAACGAATGGAGAATTCCACTAAACCTTTGATGGATGCTAATCAGGCTCTTATCGATAACATGAATGCTCTTTTGAATGCGCAAGTGAATCCAGCTCCTCCTCAAAGAGTTCACATCAACCTTGAAGAGAACGCGAATTTGTCAGCCTCTGATCATCATCATAACGATAATATATAAGGGTTTAATGGCTGGGAATGTCCCAAAGGCGATGCAGAGGTCCAAGACTCAAAGTTGAAGCCAGAAAGCCATTCCGACCTAAATACCCAAAAGAGTTGCTAGTACTGCCAAGGGGGCACCTCCCCATAGTGGACGTAGAAGACCTAGATCCTCTAACCGTGATTGCTCGCCAAGACGAGCATCTAGCAAAGAGATCGAAGTCCACTCTGCGGAATAACACAACTCGAAGAAGTATATTGAGAATATGGTAAAGAAAATCATGAAAGATAGCAAGGCTCGCAGTGATAGTGAAAGGGAATGGGATTTCTCCCCTAGCAAAAATCCATTCACGAAGAGGATCTACAAAGCAGGATTCCCTAAAAAGTTCACTTGTCTTACTCTTCCTCCGTACAACGGGACTTCCGATCCAAATAACTTCTTGTATAAATATGAATGGCATATGAATGCAACCAAAGCGACAGATGAGATCAAATGCCTATGCTTTCCTCTGTATCTAGAAGGCATGGCGTCATTGTGGCTCACGAGGCTGCCGCTTAAATCCGTCGACCGATTTACTGATTTGAATTTGAAATTCAAGGACCAGTTTAGGCTGCAAGTTACGAAGGCTAAGAATGTTATTTCTCTGACATCGATGAAACAAAATCTAGGAGAGTCTATTAAAGCTTTCTTCAAGAGTTTCAACATTGCTTTTTCTGAGGTGGGGAATCCCAAGGCTCGCATGATCCTGTGCAGTTAAAGCGCTTAGCGGTTCTATGGTGGTGGAGGTGCAAAAAGGTGTAGCGAGGATAAAGCGGGGATATAGCGGAGACATAAAAAAAGTTCATTTGATGTAAGACCAAATATTTAAAAATTAATTAATTAACATTCTCACATTATGTGGGTAGAAAAAAAATCAATATTAACTAGTTTTATGCAACAAAATCAAACAATGTCATGGTTACGTACATTAAATTTTCCTCTTGCAATAGATTTTTACCATATATTGGGAACTCTTTCCATAAGTTTAATTCTTTAGACTAACTTTATCAAATTTATAAAAAGGGAAACTAGTCAAATCAAGCTAGTATGTTAATACTATAAAGCGGGTGCCAAAAAGCCTTGATTTAGCGGGTGCAGCGGAAAATAGCGGGGCTAGAAGTAGATCTACTATTCATCGGGGTTAAACTGAAATAACGCAGTGGAAAAGGTCGCTACGGGCTAAAGCAGGGATTTTGCAGGGCTTTAGCGGGGCTTTAACTGCATATGTATGATCTTAATGTCTTTAATCGGTGCCATTGATGAGAAGAGCGAATTCGGTAGATGGATTGAAATGAAAGAACCAAACACGCTTGAAAGATTCTATAAAAAAGTAGAGGAGTATACGAGAATGGACGATAATCCTATGCCTCTTTAGATAATTGAGGGTAACCAACTTCTTGAAGCTCCCAAAAATGTCGCTACTCAATACAATGAGAGGAATCTTGGTAGTCACAAGAGAGGAATCGACGGGAAAGATAATCGAGATGGCAAGAAGTTTCGCCTTTTTAGCTCATCAGAGCTGACGCTTCTGAATAACACTCCCGAAAATATGTATCTTGCGACGAAAAATTCTGAAGAATATGCGAAATCAAATCTGATAAGGGTAGGCAACAAACTCGCGAAAGTTCTGTAGGTTTCACAACCAGCTTGGTCATAACACAAATGAATGCCGACATTTGAAGAAATTCATAGAGGAATTGATTGGGAGAAACAGGCTGCAGCAGTATGTAAAGAATCCGCAAGCCACAAATACTTTTGCAATTCCCAGGAGCAGGGGACATCAAATGGTCAATCCAGTCCAAGCAATGGAGCTACAGCTCAAATCTATGCAAGGCCAGTGATCAACTGATAACCAATGGTGGTGCTCCAATTTCAAGGGCTTGGAATAAGTGATCGTCATTGCCATAACTTTATTTTCATGCTTTACTTCATATGGTGTAAAAATTCTCGTAAAACAGTCTGTAATATTTTACAACCACTGTACTCAACATTAGCTCTGTGACCAAGAGCATATCTGCCTGAATAAATCTCTTGCTTGCAAAATTTTATGTCAAATCAAAACCCGATTAAAAGATGATTTCATATTGCTGGCTACCCGTCGAGCGCTTGTTCCTTTAAAATCGGACATAACATAGCGACCCCAACAATACTAGTTCGAGTGCTAAATGTTGTAAATATCAACATGCACAAATGCAAATATAGAAAGCACCACCTTGAAAAGTGAATGGGAAGAGTCGCAAAGATTCAAACAATGAACAAGTCCCGCAACAAACAAACGAAAGGGTTGCGAATTTTGTCAAAGGGGCACTTTCCCAAGTGAGAGGTTCAAAGCCCCAGTTCCTAAGTTGAGATAGCCTACCAAGTCAAGTGTCTGACAAAGGAACTGGTGCCTGCCCCATGGAACTATACAAAAGTCGTTCAATGCATTTGCATAGCATTTGATTATCTCATATGTGAAGAATGACGAAATCCATTAGCGTAACATCTAATTATCTCAGATGTAAAGAATGATGAAATCCATTTGCGTAGCATCTGATTATCTTAGATGTGAAGAATGATGAAATCCATTTGTGTAGCGTCTGATTATCTCAACGCGAATAATGATGAATTCCATTTGCGTAGCATCTGATTATCTCAGATGTGAAGAATGATGAAATCCTTTGGCATAGCATCTGATTATCTCAGATGTAAAGAATGACAAAGTCTATTTGCGTAGCATCTGATTATCTCAAATGTGAAGAATGATGAATCCATTTGTGTAGCTTCAGATTATCTCAGATGTCAAGAATGTCGGGCCTCCAATTAACGCACGTAGTGTTTGGGTACCTTAGACGCGACAAGTGTTGGGTCTTAACCAATTATTTCACGTAACATTTGATCATCTTAGACGCGACGAAACATTGGGCCAAAATTAAAAGGCCTCCCCTAGCTGGGGCACAAAAATATAAAACCTACCCAAACGGGGACACTGAATTCAAATTCAAAATTATGAATTCAACTAAGCCACTGCGACCAACGTAGAAATAGACAATCAACAAATTCTTATTTCCTTGGAAAATTTGTGACAAATTTGGAAATGCCAAAATAAGTGCACGCTTAATTAAAAACATAGTGAGTTAGCACAGAACGACATCTTCCCCGCAAATTGTCAAAAGGACAAGGAATAATCAAAGACTGATTCGTTTACAATCCAAAAGTTGTGTTGCTGTCGCTCTAGCCTCAGGAACTCGAATCGAAGTTTTAATCTGAATAGGTACATGTTTCATAAAATATGAATAGTCTTACAAAATCATGTAAGTCATTAAAAGACCATGCTTGAAATCCACAGTCGGTATGTGTCGGTTAGTCGGTTTCAGGCGTTGCCCCAAATTCAGACTAGAATGTTGTATCTACACAGGTAATAATAGACAAGTAGATCAAACGAAACGATTCTATGTAGATACATCATTCAGTTCAAATCATAAAATTCGCCATAGTTAAATTTTTAATGATTAACTAACCTATTGTCAATGTGGGCAGTCGATAACAAAATATTTTCCTAGAAACGTGCAATGTTTTGGTTATTGCAAAACAGGTTGCAACGGCGAGAAAAAGCATGAGTAGCACGTCAATCGCGAGTTCTATTTGTCGTTGCTCGTTTTAAAAAGTGTAATTGCTTCTGTAAAAATTCAGTAGATAGACGAGTTCGTAAAACAAATAATTCAGCGTGAGTTAGCCACGACCATTTAAATGAAAATCAGGCATGACAAATCCATCGCGAATTTCACCTGTTTTACGCACTCGAGCTCTAAGTTAAAACCAGGCCATTCACAAATTGGCACGGAACTATCAACAACAAATGCTTGAATTCAAATCTGAAGCGTCTGTTAATGCGACATGATAGAGTGGATTTAAGCTTATCATCACCAACAAGCTCTTAGGTGCTCAACATGAAATTTAACAAAATTTGGATTAAAAAAATGTGAGTTCCATATGCAAAGAGAAATCTTGAAATTATTGTACAAAAGATCTGAAATACTGTTGGCCTTGATCTGCACACAAAGCTTCTCAAAGATGTTCATGCGCTACTTTGATATGATAATCCATCATGAAGGAGCAGCAGACCTGACCCTTAAATTTTCATTCTTGGAACTTGAATTCATTGTGATCAAATCCAAGCAATAGTGTGTTGAGATGCAATAAGCGATCAAATCTAGACCAGAGCTTATATCCAATAATATATGTTCAAACAAGAAGTATTAAAACTAGTCATTTCGAAGCTTGCATTTTTCACAAATAAAAATACAAGCTCCGAGGGGAAAATGTTAACCCCGTTATTAACGCAGTTCAAAAATGATGCGCTGATGATAAAACAACATCATGGATTGGTAGGCAACTCAGTGTAAAAAGAACTCTTCATGGGTCGATCAAGCTGCTCACGCATGGATCGGCATCACAACAAAAATGGATGTTAACAAAGAATGGATTGGTCTCATGCTGTGAACAACAGATTCCATGTATATTAGTACACGCTAACAAATATGCATGTTGTTAACAAATATGTTGAGTCATAAAGCTCACTACATACCAAATGTCCAAAAATACGTTGGGGCCACGTTATACATGCAGCTTACATTCAACATTGTTTATGGTAACATGCAACATGTAGAGTTTATAAAGCAGTCACGACAAAAAAATGTATAAATCAGCAAAAGGGATCAATGTATCACATATAAAGGTCGGTTTGTAGTGGTATTATGTAACAACCCGAAAAATCAGAACCAATTTAAAATTTTATTTTGGCAATTTTAACGAATTCTAAATATTTAAAATGATTTATTTTAAACAATAACGACTAGAAATCTAATTTGAACACAATTAGAATGTATAAATTTATTCAAATCGAAGTTAGAATATAAGTATTTATTTTAGTTATAAAAGGAATTGAAAATGGCGCGGTAGTTTGAAATTTCGATTTCAAATTTCAAATTTCAAATTTCAAATGAATGTATAGGATTCAAAATAAACTGGATTTTAGTGAAACCAAAAATATTTGAATCTGTTTGAAAATATCTTCCCTACGATGTGAAAAAAATTCGAATTTCATAGCGGGAATAAAACGTTATGCCCAGTTGAAAATTCAGAAAAGTCGCTATGGAAATATAGCCCTTAAAAATAGTCAGTTTGCAAATGACCTCCGTTTTTGATGAAAACACTTTTGTTGAATCTGAAATGTCAAATTATTGCTAGATTCTAATTTTCATAATTTTTGGAATCAATATGTGAGCGTGGCAAAAGAAAACGTGTTTTGACAGATTCAGTCAATTTGGATCGACCAAAAAATGACCATTTTGCAAACGATCTCCAAATTCGACGAAATTAGTTTTTTTAGGACCGCATTGTCAATACGTAGCTAGAAATAATTTTTCTAGAATTTTTAGAGTCAGTATGTGGCCTCGGTAAATTAAAATGTACGTTAAATTCAATATTGACTGAAATATTAATTTATATTGTAATTTTAACGAAAACTGATCGTAACTGACGAATTGGCTTATGGGGCATATCCCATTATGTTCGGAATGGGGGTAATTAGTTATGGAGGACAGTCGGTGGGTCTCGTTTGGAGGTCGAAATAAAAAGTTGTTTCTTTTTTTGGAAATTTAAAAGAATTAAAAATATAATTATATAAAGGGGTCAAACCCCATTTCTCTCAGACACTCAGTCAAAATAAAAAAGGAACCCGATCCCCACTTTCTTCCCGTCACCCTCCCCCCCTTTATCGAGTCAACGTACCGCCTTCTGCCCACCATTCCACCACCGCACCTCGTCAGCCGCCCCCAACGATCCCCCTCCGATGATCAGCAAGTCGCCGCCCCTCTTTTCTCTCTCCCCTCCTCCTTCTACCGCTCAAAACCGTAACCCAGTTCGCCGTGAGCCCTTCCTCTGACCGTGCCGCCTCCCATGATGACCTCCACCTCCGGCGAACCTCCCTGATCCGACTACGTTGCGCCACCGCCCCCACTCAGCCCTCCTCTACCCTCCTCCATCTGAAAATTGTAAGTTTTTTTTTATATTTACATTGATTTTTAATTTTCAGATTTTATATAACTTTATTTTATATAAAGCTACAATTCTTATGAATATCAAGTTATGATTTTTAATTAATGTATATAAAAATAAGATTTTTATATAAGTATATAGGATTATAATATAATGTTTTAAAAATTATATTTATATATATATAGCAAATAAAATGTTGTGATTTTTATTTTAAATAAAGCTATGATTTTTATTTTGTATAAAGCTATATTTTTTAACGTGTTACAAAAAGATTAGATTTTTATATAACAAGATGTTTAGATTTTTATGTAGATGAAGTTTAGATTTTTATACGACATAAAGATGTGAATTTTACTATATATGTAGCGACGTAAATATGTGATTTTTACTATATATGTAACGACATAAAGATGTGGTATTTACTACATATGTAGCGACATAAAGATGTGATATTTACTATATGTGTAGCGACATAAATATGTGATTTTTACTATATATGTAGCGATATAGAGATGTGATTTTTACTATATATGTACTGTCATAAAGATCGAACTTTTACGTATATGGTTTCAAAATAAAAATGCAATTTTTAATTATATATAAACATCATATCAAAAATGTGATTTTTACTATGAATAGCGTGAAAACAGATTGCGATGGAATTGAGTGGAAGCAGAACAAAATCCAAACCATCGTCCGCTAAAGAATGACGGAGTGGATCCCAAAGGTGCAAACTTCTCAGTTTGATTTTATTTTCTAGTTAAAATATTTATTAGAATGCAGACGGTGCTTAGCAGCACCCGACATCCATCGTCCACAGACCATGGACGACTTGTTTGATTTGATTGTGTGGTAAAAATTGATTGTGATGTGGAATGAAATAAAATATTTACTGAAATGAAAATAAATATTCATTTAAAAATCGGATGATTTGTTTATGTACATTGATTGGACTGATATTGTTTGAGATGATATATTTTACACATCGCCCAACTGCACAAATAAAATTTGTTTTTATTGATTGAAACCCCACACGGGTATTTGGATGATATTTGACGTACACTAATCCCAATTGTTTAGTTGTATGTCAGTCGATTGGTTGACAGACTGTTGTAAGCGTTAAGTATTTATATTAAATGCTTATGCAGTGTAGAATGCACTTTGGATGATGGTTGATTGTTTATCATTGTTGTTCTATACATGTGTTGTATGAAATCCATATAAATAACATTATATGGTGACTGATTGTGTCTGATTCCAGTTCAGAAAGAATGAATATTTTAAAATAACGAATATTTTAAAATAATGAATATTTCAAAATAATATTCAGTAAAGGATCAAAATCTATTTTTGATGTCCGATTTGGGATGGAGAGGAAAATATTTAAATATATAAAATCGTGTTGATTAGATTAACGCCATTTTGAACGATATTTATATCAATTTTATTCATTTTTATGATGAATATCGAAAAGAAATTGATTTCAAAATCTAATGTTTTGAAAATATTATCATTTATGTATTAATGATATGAAATATTCAATTTTGATTTGAAATTGAATATGAAGTTGAAATCGTTTTGAAAATGAATTTAAAATGATTAATAAAATATGTTTTAAATGGAAATAGATGATATATAATATATAATATATATATATATACACTATATATACTAAATGGCCTGAATAGAACGCGTCGCGCTGCGATCGTTCGCGAATTTCGACCATTGACTTCGAATTGACGTTATGGGAGATCCGACCGTCGGATTCTCCTAAAACCTGAAGCTTAGGTTCTTATCGAAAAGAGCTTTCCAAAGAATACTAGAGATTTGAAATCTAATAGTTGGATTTGGAATTATGTCCAAATCAAATTTGGAAAAGGTCGTTGTAAGTGTAGTTCGATGACCGTTTATGGAAATCGACTGTACGGGCCTTGATAAAATTATTAAAAATATCAATAATTTGTGTCAATTCATAATAAATGATTTGGAAAGAATTGGATTGAAAAATTCCACATTCGTGTAGATAAAAATATATTTTTATCAAAATGAACTAGTTATGAACTAGAATTATAATCCAATATTTTTAAATAAATAAATTGGATTTGAAATGGTTTTAAAAATAACCAGAATTTCCAATATATGAATTGGAATGGATTTGAATTGAAATTATCTTCGGAATATTTCGATATTGGATTCTGTGATTATACGGATATTGTGGAGGAATTTGGAAGATATATATATATATATATATATATCGTTATTCCCAATACAATATTTGTTGATTTCAGAATTTGATATTGAACATAAGCTGTGATATAATTTCTATTCAGAACCTTGTATTTAATATCAAATTGGATTTTGGGTTTGTCGTGATCTGTGTTTTAAATGACATTGTTCTTAAGCCCAGTTGAAAAAAGATTAAGTCTTTTAAATAAGATCTAGAAGAGTTTACCAATTAATTAATATTTAATTGGAATCGAATAGAATTGGATTTGGGTTTGTCGTGAATGGTGTCTTTATTAACACCGTTCTTAAACCCAGGGTGAAAAGAATAAATCTTTTAATTAAGATTTAAATAAGAATTACCAATTAATTAACATTTAATTGGAATTGAAAATGGAATGTGAATAGGGTTTATTGTGAACTGTGTTTTTAACGACATTCGTTCTTTAACCCGATTTACAGTGAAATGTGATTTGGAATTTATAAATTTTTTTTACTAAGTTTTAACGGGAATATTCCAAAATAAATTCTTCCAATTTAACATATTAAATTAGAATTGAATGGAATTCGATTCGATAATAATCGAAATGAGCTTCTATGGAAGAAGACTGTTAATGTATATGGAATTTAAAAGGCTTAGTCGTTATTCTGTTTATATTATTAGTTGGATATAAAAATTGATATTGATTATAGATTGATCTGTTTTCCATGAAGATTCCATTTTTATGGAAGAGGATTTGGGTTTATTGTGAACCGTGTTTTAAATGACATTGGTTCTTTAACCCAGTTAAAGACATGATTACATGTCTAACATTGTATTTCAAACAGTATGGTTGATCTCGGTTAAATATATATCTGTTTGGTGGTGGAGAGTTTATTCTCTTTCTTAACACCCTTCTCTAAGACGTACGAGCTCAGAGGTTATATATCGGCAGTAATCAATAGTACGGTGTAGATTGTCGATGCGACATATTTGTGTTTCCAAAGTTAAATAATCATTAATATTGATTTTTGGTTAGATTAAAACTAAGTGGATTTTTAATGAATCTTTAATTAGATTGAAATGAGAATTGATAATATAAATTATCAAATTTGGGAAATGATCGAGAATGAGTATCATTAGTTTTGCTCCTAGCGATAGTTAAATCTTTAATTATATTTGAACATGGAATGATAATTAGATTTACCAATAACACCGTGGTGTTAGATATGGAGTATGACTAATTTTGCTCCATGGGATGAATACGTTGGGATTGAGAAATTAAACAAATGGTTACTTCGGTAAGGTGCGTTAATCCCGACTAGTTTGAATAAACCTTAATATGGTTTGAATGATATCCGAAGGAAGATTAAAGAATAAATTTCAAAGAATTTATCTTTGATAAAATTGATGGGAACCTTTCCCAAATGATATGAATATTTAAATAAAAGAATATTCTGAATTGGAGTGAGGCGTATGTTGTGTTTTTATAGCACTTGTTTATTATATATGCGAGTTATTCAGATAGATCGGGTTTATACCCATTCTGAATAAATGATTCAACGATATACCGACGATGAAGACGGTGGTTGAAGACCGGAGGTCTTCACATCGTTTGGATGATTACTGATGTCTTGATTGGGTTATACACCATAGACAAGGTAATAAGTGGTGATCGTTCTGACGTACTTGGAGATCGACCGGATATGCGAGAACCTCTCTCCTGTATTGGACATATGGGACGTGGAATAAGGTGCCTCCGGTTTCGTTCAAACCCAGAACGAACTTGTAAATGGATATGTGTCTGAAATTGGATTTTATTCTGTGTTGATTGATTTCTATTAAATATATATCTGTTTGGCGGCGGAGAATTTATTCTCTTGCTTAACGTCCTTCTCTAAGACGTACAAGCTCAGAGGTTATATATCGATAGACATCAGTCGCATGGTGTGAATTTCCTGTGTGGCACGCTGAGATGCAAATGATCAGGGCTTCTGTTGAAAAGTAGAGTCTTGTGGTTGATGCTCAAAGCACGACTTTAATATAGCATAACTTTGTGTATAGTGTTAATTCGAGAGCCTCACACCTCGATATGAGTTAAAAGCGAGATAAGGGAACCCAAGGAGGACATGAAGTTTCTTTCTAGCTATGGGTGGTGTCGACGTTTTGCAAGCCCTGACATTTTTATATTTTTACCTATGTGGTTGTTGGAATGCAAGGCGCCTCGGATATATCGGTCTCTACGGAGCCGATGGATAGGTCCGATGGGACCAGGAAACATGTGTTTAGGAATTGCCAATCCACTAACGTAAGTATGGACCGGCCTTGGAGGATCCATGGGTTGCCCAGAGTATGTAGTCCCGAGACATTTGTTGGAGTGTCTCGAAGCGGTTAGGAGTACATTCCTTGCCTCGACTCATGACGGAAATCCAATTTCCAATACGTGACATTTCGGTTTTGATTGTAGAGCCTAGTATTGGCGACATAGTAGCATGAGATACTAAGCCGTCTGTGATTGGTACATTTATATTTGAAGTTGTTTTCATACACTTTACACTATAATAGTATCAAAATGATTTGTTTTAAACGAACCAAGCATGTTTGTCTATTATAAAAAAAAACTATCCGACTTGCGTTGCATTGTGCGATGGGACTGGGTCTTATAATAGCTTCATTTTTCCAAAAAGCATTGCGCAGTTTGTTTTATGCACTGGTATTCTTGGGAGGATACCCATTCTGTGTTATACGGCGTAGTCCCTTGATTTACTTTATTTTTAAAGTAAAGATTAAATAACTGTTTTAGTTCTCACACCAGTACATGACTGACTTGGAGATTATAGTTTTAACCTAAACTCTGGGTGCCCCTATTTTCCACACGAGCGGCTAGTAGTTTTCGTTTTGCAGATTTATATTCACAGGATCCTGGTTTATAGCTGGAATAATATTCGGAAAGCTCTGTATTCGCGTATCTCTTTCAGTTGTGTTTTGTATTATTTTCTGCTACATTGTAATTTGTAAATCTCCTATTTTTCTGATGTATAATATATATTCATACTCTGTATATTCTTGTACTCTGATGTAAATTGTTGTAATAGCAATGAAATGTTCTTCTATTTGTGTTCTGATTTGTCGTGTTCTCAACTCAATACGTTCTTTCTCTCCTCTTCGGATACAGGGGAAGTTCGGGTCGTTACAGCGTAGTGTCAAAGCTTTGATTTACAGAGCTCGAGAACTAGACAAGTTAGAACCAAACAAAAGAATTCATCAGAGATTGGATTAGTAATATTCAATGACAATGACTCGTTAGAGATGGGATCATCAGCATCTCAGAATGAGTCGGAAGAGTAGTGTTTTGAAAATAAAAATGTAAACAATTTTTGTTTTGAAAATTTAAACCTTATGATACGTATTTGAATATTTTATTTTATATTGAAATTGGACAATCCAATATATAAATATTTTACATATACGCCATGCAAATGTATATTCGAAGTTTTAATATACTGGGTAGATATAGAATCACACTCTAGTCGCCCGGAGATGGTCCTGACGATGGCATGTCATCAACAGCATTTATGTTCGAGTTTTGAAGGTGGGATATCTATATATTTCCAGTTGACTGGTATGAGAACCAAAACTAAATAGGATTTATTGTTTGTGAATTGGCTTCAAAAACATGATTTTCTGTATATATCAAAATTATGAATTTGAAACGATAATCAACTAATTGATTGTTGGTTGTGTTGTTTGATTAATTAAAATTTTGAACCATTAGCCAAATCGAATCAAAATATTCTACTGAATTGAAAATTGTTTGAAATTGCATGCATGTACATATATATGTGTGAACAGGTCATTGCAAGGAGGCTAGAGAAGAGGAATAAAATTATATGCCTGACAAAAAGGTTCATGTTTACTAATTTATTGGGTTTGGATGATTTTATGAGCCGATTGGCTTTTTCTTTTTCTTTTTGAGATGAGAGGGTCTGTGCGGAGGTTTGGGGATTTTCCCGATGCTCCCCGTATGTAACACCCCGTATATTCTATAACAGTGAAATTCATAAATTAAAGTATAATTAATTCTAATGAAAGAATTAAGGGAAATGGCTTATGCCATTGCATTCTTCTCAGAATTCTGGTTGAGATAGAGTCCGAGTTTGCGTGAAACGGACTACGTATGAAGGAGTTACGACCTCCGGGAGTTTCAGAATAAGTTTGAATTCAAAAAACAGCTCAGATCACGTTTAAAATTTGAAATTTGAGTTCAAACTGGGCTGGGCGGGAAAACTCCCGCCCAGTGACCAGGTCGACACTAGTGTCGACTGGGCAGTCGACCTGGCCCCCGCCCAGGTCGACTACGCAGTCGACTTGGGTGTCGACCTGCAGGTCGACTTGCCTGGTCGGCCTGACCCGGTGGGTCTGACCCTGGTTCGACTCTGGTGTGCTGTACGGTCTGATTTCCCTCCCTGTTTGCATCTGACGGCTCAAATTTACTTGGAAACTCTATAAATACACCCTAAGACTCAACTAATTCATATAAGAAAATAAGAGAGAAGTCGTCATGCTGTCTAGAAGGAGTTGATCGTAGCCGCCAAGAATCAAAGTAAGAAGCAAACTAAAGTCTAATCAAATCAATCAACAAATTGCTACCCAAAGGAGAGCATCTCCAAATTCAGAAATCAGAAAACAAGATCTCGTCACGTTGTAAGTATAGTGGTCTTTCAGAATTTGAATAAATTATGATGTGATACGATGTAATTGGGAGTAGAATTGTATCATTGTAATGATGTAGATCTTGTGTATTGTAATGTTTCTATCGTGATTATTTTTGGTGAATTGATTTGTGGCATAAATGGATCGATGCAAGTTTATTATACATTTGTATATGAAAGTGATGGTAATTGCTAGTTTTGTGGCAAAGTCTATGATTAGATCCCTCTCATGTTTATGTTAATATCCCCTTTATGTTTATGTTGATATCATGGACTATATACTTATGTAAACATGTTATAGATCTGGGATCTTTTATGCCTACATGACTCAAAACCTATGTATACATCTTAGATTCATCACAAGTATAATTGGATTAATATTAAGTATATTTGGGTTACACAAATTATGCTAGTATCATGTTAAAATGGACTGCTTGTTTTAAAGTTAGTTACACCTTTGGGTTATGATAAAAAGTGGACATTTTATGAACATGTAACATTCTAGTTTGGTATTTGACATTATGCCTAGTTATATATGTTTAAACTCACATCTAGGCAAATCCAAAGTTATGCTATGTCACATGTCAGCTACTTATTCATATGCCTATTTGAATGCAAGTTCATATGATCAAATGTGTATGTTGGTTGAATCGCCTTTTTGTGTGACATAGAAATATTACATGTTCTTGATTTCCCCATTTCTCACGCTTATCAAGTTGGGCTGAGTTGTGTCGAGCCCAACATTAGTACGTACAAACGGGGGTAATAGCGTTGGGTGTAAAACATGATATAAATAAATATGTTGGCATGTTTGACGCATGCCAACAACTGTGATATTATAGCGGTATAAATTGTTATACCCAAAAATGAAGAACATGATATTTAAATATTAAATTGAATGGTGAAATGTAAATTTAGAAAATATGACATGTTTAACCCGAGGTTGGATTGAGTTGTGACTTAAACCTGCCCGGACCCGCCCGGCTGTCCAGTAGTCACAACAATACCTATCCAATGTGGGTGGTTAAACATTGAGCCCAATAAAGACCCGAGGTTAGACTGAACTACGGTGTAAACCTGCCCGGAACCAACCGACACATCCAGTAACCATAGTGATATATGTCTAATGTGAGTGATCGGTGCTCTAAAAGGCTAAGGATAGGTTGTAGGGTTAAGTCAACTGAAAACACTTAACCAAAGATTCAACATGTTAACAAATATTGATGGGTGGGGTTAGGTATATACATACACTTAACCACTTAACATGTTTGACTAGAAAACCCTGGTAACGTAGGGACCCGTTTCAGCAGTAACCCAATTTAGGTATCAACGGTACCCTGAAACTAGGCAGGGTGGGGCACGATTACTGGGCTGATTGTAAGCGGTCAAATAACGGCAATGTTAGGTGCACAGTGTAGGTCTAACGGTGTGCGGTCGTGCACGCACTCCGGAGCAGACAAGCAGGGCACTGGGGGCACCAGTAGTATATCCTATGCCTTCTAGTAATTGTGTCGGGGCCGCCACCATGGGTCTTGATACACCCCATGGTGGGATCAACATAGGTATCTACACTTCTTGGGGTAGCCGTAAGACACACGTACGAGTAGGAGCCGATCTTTAGAAAACAAAAAGGATCACTTCACCCTCAGCATGGGGTGCCGGTTAGAGTAATACTAGTAAATGCAGAGATATGGTGTGGGTTCGATAGTATATTCGACTCTAGACTACACTCCCTTAGTTATGATACTATCCTGTTTTCAGTTTATGTCTATCATATCCTTTTCTTATTCACATACTGAAAAGTCACTAGATTTACTCAGGCTTTATGTCTGACTCCGTTTTTCTTTCGTCTTCTTTTCTTTCGTTCCCCCCCAGGTCCATAGGGAGGAAACAACTCAGCCTAGCCAGACTCTTTTGCAAGCTTGAAGACAGTAGATGTACGATTTGGATCTCTTTGGCTTGGATCATGGATTTGGATATCATTATGGGGATTTTGTTGCTTTACTTTATGTTTTATGCTTCTTTGTTAATCAAGACAGTTATGGAAATGTAATGTTTTTGGAAGTATTGTAAGACAATTATGGTGTGGTTTGTGTAACACGTATTTTGGTGAAATAAAAGTTGTTGTTGTTTCCGCTGTTTAAAAATATGTGTATTTATATCTGTCTTGAATATCTGTGACTTATACTTATAAACCTCCACCAAAATTAGGGCATTCCCTTTATGAGTGACCCTAACGGAGGTGGGGTTTTTCACCGTACAAAGGAGGTTATGGGGAAATTTTTCGAAAATTTACGGTGTTCGCCAAATTTTAGAAAAATTAGAAATTCTTAGAAACTGAAAAGTTGAAAAATGAAAGCGAGAATGAAAGTTTAGTTGATTAGTAAAACAACTTTCAGCTCCGTTCTTTTTTTAGGATGAAAAGATTTTTAAGTGGGGGAGATTGTAACAACATATAAAATCATAACCAATTTAAAAAAAATATTTTGGCAATTTTAACGAATTCTGAATATTTAAAATGATTTATTTTAAATAATAATGACTAGAAATTTATTTTAAATAGAATTGGAACGTATATATTTATTCAAATCAAAGTTAGAATACAAATATTTATTTTGATTATAAAAGGAATTGAAAATGGCGTGGTAGTTTGAAATTTTGATTTCAAATTTCAAATGAACGTACAGGATTAAAAATAAACCGGATTTTAGTGAAACAAAAAATAATTGAATCTTTTTGAAAATGTCTTCCCCACGAATGTGAAAAATCCAAATTTCATAGTGGGAATAAAAAGTTATGCCCAGTTGAAAATTCAGAATTGTCGCTATGGAAATATAGCCCTTAAAAATAGCCATTTTGCAAACGACCTTCGTTTTCGAAGAAACCACTATTGTTGAATCCAGAATGTCAAATTATTGCTAGATTTCAATTTTTATAATTTTTGGAATCAATATGTGAGCATGGCAAAAGAAAACGTGTTTTGACAGTTTTAGTCAATTTGGATCGACCAGAAAATGACCATTTTTCAAAGGGTCTCCAAATTCGACGAAGTTAGTTTTGTTAGGACCGTATCATTAATATGAAGCTAGAAATATTTTTTTCTAGAATTTTTAGAGTCGGTATGTGGCCCCAGTAAATTAAAATGTACGTTATATTCAATACTAACTGAAATATTAATTTATATTGTAATTTTAACGAAAACTGATCGTAACTGACAAATTGGCTTTAGGGGAAAATCCCACTGTGATCGGAACGGGGGAATTAGTTATGGACGACAGTCGGTGGGTCTCGTTTGGAGGTCGAAATAAAAAGTTGCTTTTTTTTTGGAATTTAAAAGAATTAAAAATATAATTATGTAATAGGCTCAAACCCCTTTCCTCTCCAACACTCAGTCAAAATAAAGAAACAGGAACCCGATCCCCATTTTCTTCCCGTCGGCCCCCTTTCTCGAGTCAACGCACCGCCTTCCGCCCACCGTTCCACCACCGCACCTCGTCAGCCGCCCCCACCGATCCCCCTCCGACGATCAGCAAGTCGTCGCCCCTCTTTTCTCTGTCCTCTCCTCCTACCCCTCAAAACTGCAACCCAGTCTACCATGAACTCTTCCTCCGACCTCGCCGCCTCCCATAACGACTGCCACCCCCAGCGAACCTGCCCGACCCCACTACGCCGCGCCACCGCCCTCACTCAGCCCTCCTCTACCCTCCTCCATCCGAAAATTGTAAGTTTTTTTTTTATTATTTACATTGATTTTTAATTTTCAGTTTTTATATAATTTTATTTTATATAAAGCAATAATTTTTATGAATATCAATTTATGATTTTTAATTAATGCACATAAAAATAAGATTTTTATATAAGTATGTAGGATACAAAAATATAATATAACGTTTTAAAAATTATATTTTTATATATATAGCAAATAAAAAGTTATGATTTTTATTTTAAATCAAGCTATGATTTTTATTTTATATAAAGCTATAATTTTTAACGTGTTTACAACAAGATTAGATTTTTATATAACAAGAAGCTTAGATTTTTATGTAGATGAAGTTTAGATTTGTATACGACATAAAGATGTGATTTTTACTATATATGTAGCGACATAAAGATGTGATTTTTACTATATATGCAACGACATAAAGATGTGATTTTTACTATATATGTAGTGACATAAAGATGTGATTTTTACTACATGTGTAGCGGCATAAAGATGTGACTTTTATTATATATGTAGCGACATAAAGATGTGATTTTTACTATATATGTAGCAACATAAAGATGTGATTTTTACTATATATGTAGTGACATAAAGATGTGATTTTTACTATATATGTAGCGTCATAAAGATTGGACTTTTACGTATATGGTTTCACAATAAAAATGCTATTTTTAAATATATAAACATCATATCAAAATTGTGATTTTTACTATGAACAGTGTGAAAACAGATTGCGATGGAATTGATTGGACGCAGAACGAAATCCAAACCATCGTCCGCTAAAGAATGACGGAGTGGATCCCAAAGGTGTGAACTTCTCACTTTGATTTTATTTTCTAGTTAAAATATATATTAGAATGCAGACGGTGCTTAGCAGCACCCAACATCCGTCGTCCACAGACCATGGACGACTTGTTTGATTTGATTGTGTGGTAAAAATTGATTGTGATGCGGAATGAAATAAAATATTTACTAAAATGAAAATAAATATTCATTTACAAATCGGACGATTTGTTTATGTACACTGATTGGACTGATATTGATTGGACTGATATTGATTGGGACGATATGTTTTACACATTGCCCAATTGCACAAATAAAATTTGTGTTTGTTGATTGAAACCCCACACGGGTATTGTGATGATATTTGACGTACACTAATCCCAATTGTTTAGTTGTATGTCAATCGATTGGTTGACAGACTGTTGTAAGCGTTAAATATTTATATTTAATGCTTATGCAGTGTAGAATGCACTCTGGATGATGGTTGATTATTTATCATTGTTCTCCTATACATGTGTTGTATGAAATCCATATGAATAACATTATATGGTGACTGATTGTGTCTGATTCTTGTTCAGAAAGAATGAATATTTTAAAATAACGAATATTTTAAAATAATGAATATTTTAAAATAATATTCAGTAAAAGATCAAAATGTCTTTTTGATGTCCGATTTGGGATGGACACGAAAATATTTAAATATATAAAATCGTGTTGATTAGATTAACGCCATTTTGACGTGAACGATATTTATATCGATTTTATTCATTTTTATAATGAATATAAAAAAGAATCTGATTTCAAAATCTAATGTTTAGAAAATATTATCGTTTATATATTAATGATATGAAATTCAATTTTGATTCGAAATTGAATATGAAGTTGAAATTGTTTTGAAAACGAATTTAAAATAATTTATAAAATACATTTTAAATGGAAATCGATGATATATATGTAATATATATATTATATATACTAAATGGCCTGAATAGAACGCACCGCACTGCGACCGTTCGCGAATTTCGACCATTGATTTCAAACTGACGTTACAGGAGATCCGACCGTCGGATTCTTCTAGAACCAGAAACGTTAGGTTCGTATCGAATTCTAATGAATACAAGAGAATCAAAATCTAACGGTTTGGATTTGGAATTATGTCCAAATCAAATTTGGAAAAGGTTGTTGTAAGTGCAGTTCGATGATCGTTTATGAAAATCGACTGTACGGGCCTTGATAAAATTATTAAAAATATCAGTAATTTGTGTAGAATCATAGTAAATGATTTGGAAAGAACTGGAATGAAAAATTCCACATTTGTGAAGATAAAATATTTTTTTATCGAAATGAACTAGTTATGAACTAGAATTATAATCCAATATTTTTAAATAAATAAATTGGATTTGAATTCGTTTTATAAATAACCATAATTTCCAATATATTAATTGGAATGGATTTGAGTCGAAATTATCTTTGGAATATTTTGATATTGGATTCCATGATTATACGGATATTATGGAGGAATTTGGACGATATATATATATCGTTATTCCCAATAAGATATTTGTTGATTTCAGAATTTGATATTGAATATAAGCTAATATAATTTCTATTCAGAGCCTTGTATTTAATATCAAATTGGATTTTGGGTTTGTCGTGATCTGTGTTTTAAATAACATTGTTCTTAAACCAAGTTAAGAAAAGATTAAATCTTTTAAATAAGATCTAGAAGAGTTTACCAATTAATTAATATTTAATTTGAATTGAATTGAATTGGATTTTGGGTTTGTCATGAATGGTGTCTTTATTAACACCATTCTTAAACCCAGGGTGAAAATAAACAAAATCTTTTAATTAAGATTTAAAGAAGAATTACAAATTAATTAACATTTAATTGGAACTGAAAATGGAATGTGAATTGGGTTTATTGTGGACAGTTTTTTTAACGACATTCATTCTTTAACCCGATTTACAGTGAAATGTGATTTGGAATTTATAAATCTTTTTATTAAGATTTAACGGAAATTTTCCAAAATAAAGTCTTCCAATTTAATATATTAAATTGGAATTGAATGGAATTCGATTTGATAATAATCGAAATGAGCTTCTATGGAAGAAGACTGTTAATATATATGGAATCAAAAAGGCTTAGTCGTTATTCCTTTTATATTATTAGTCGGATATGGAAATTGATATCGATTATAGATTGATCTGTTTTCCGTGAAGATTCCATTTTTATGGAAGAGGATTTGGGTTTATTGTGAACCGTGTTTTAAATGACATTGGTTCTTAAACCTAGTTAAAGACAGGATTACATGTCTAACATCGTATTTCGAACTTATGGTTGATCTCTGTTAAATATATATCTTTTTGGTGGTGGAGAATTTATTCTCTTGCTTAACACCATCCTCTAAGACGTACAAGTTCAGAGGTTGTATATCAGCAGAAATCAATAGTACGTTGTAGATAGTCGATACGACATGTTTGTGTTTCCAAAGTTAAATAATCATTAATATTGATTTTTTTGAAGATTAAAACTAAGTGGAGTTTTAATGAATCTTTAATTAGATTGAAATAAGAATTGATAATTTAAATTATCAAATTTGGGAGATGATCGAGAATGGAGTATCACCAATTTTGCTCCTAGCGATAGTTAAATCTTTAATTAGATTTGAACATGAAAGGGTAATTAAATTTACCAATAACACCGTGGTGTTAGATATGGAGTATGACTAGTTTTGCTCCATGGGATAAATAGGTTGGGATTGGGAAATTAAACAAATGATTACTTCGGTAAGGTGCGTTAATCCCGACTAGTTTGGATAAACCTTAATACGGTTTGAATGATATCCGAAGGAAGATTAAAGAATAAATTTCAAAGAATTTATCTTTGATATAATTAATGGGAACCTTTCCCAAAGGATATGAATATTTAAGTAAAAGAATATTCTGAATTGGAATGAGGCGTATGTTGTGTTTTTATAGCACTTGTTTATTATATACGCGAGTTATTCGGAAAGGCCGGGTTTATACCCATTCTGAATAACTGATTCGACGATATATCGATGATGAAGACGGTGGTTAAAGACCGGAGGTCATCACATCGTTTGGATGATTACTGATGTCTTGATTGGGCTGTACACCCAAGATAAGGTAATAAGTGGTGATCATCCAGACGTACTTGGAGCGACCGGATATGCGATGACCTCTCTCCTGTATTGGACATATGGGACGAGGAAAAAGGTGCCTCCGGTTTCGTTCAGACCCAGAACGAACTTGTAAATGAATGTGTGTCTAACATTGGATTTTATTCTGTGTTGATTGATTTCTATTAAATATATATCTGTTTGGCGGCGGAGAATTTATTCTCTTGCTTAACGCCCTTCTCTGAGACGTACGAGCTCAGAGGTTATATATCGATAGAGATCAGTCGCATGGCGTGAATTGCCTGTGTGGCATGCTGAGATGCAAATAATCAGGGCTTCTATCGAAAAGCAAAGTCTTGTGGTTGATGATCAAAGCACAGCTTTGTGTATAGCGTTAACTCATGAGCCTCATACCTCGGTATGAATTAAAAACGGGATAAGGGAACCCAAGGAGGACATGACGTTTCTTTCTAGCTATGGGTGGTGTCGGGGTTTTGCAAGCCCTGACATTTTTATATTTTTACCTGTGTGGTTGTTGGAATGTGAGGCGCCTCAGATATATCGGTCTCTACGGAGCCGATGGATAGGTCCGATAGGACCGGGAAACGTGTGTTTAGGAATTACCAATCCACTAACGTAAGTGTGGACCTGCCTTGGAGGATCTAGGGGTTGCCCAGAGTGTGCAGTCCCGAGACATTTGCTGGAGTGTCTCGAAGCGGTTAGGAGTACATCCCTTGCCTCGACTCATAACGGAAATCCAATTTCCAATACATAACATTTCAGTTTTGATTGTAGAACCTAGTATTGGCGACATAGTAGCATGGGATACTATGCCGTCTATGATTGATACATTTATATTTGAAGTTGTTTTCATACACTTTACACTTTAATAGTATCAAAATGATTTGTTTTAAACGTACCAAGCATGTTTGGCTATTATAAGGGAAAACCTTATCCTCCTACTTGCGTTGCATTGTGTGATGGGACCTGGGTCTTATAATAGCTTCGTTTTTCCAAAAAAGCATTGCTCTGTTTGTTTTATGCACTGGTATTCTTGGGAGGAAACCCATTCCGTGTTATACGGCGTGGTCCCTTGATTTACTTTATTTTTAAAGTAAAGATTAAATAACTGTTTTAGTTCTCACACCAGTCACATGACTGACCTGGAGTTTATTGTTTTAACCAAAACTCTGGGTGCCCCTATTTTCCACACGGGCAGCTAGTCGTTTTAGTTTTACGGATTTATATTCACAGGATCGTGGTTTACAGCTGGAATGATATTCGGAAAGCTCTATATCCGTGTATCTCTTTCAGTTGTGTTTTGTATTATTTTCTGATGCATTGTAATTTGTAAATCTCTGATATATTTTTTAGATGTATAATATTTATTCATACTCTGTATATTCTTGTACTCTGATGTAAATTGTTGTAATAGCAATGAAATGTTCTTCTGTTTGTGTTCTGATTTGTCGTGTTCTCAAATCAATCCGTTCTTTCTCTCCTCTTCGGAGACTGGGGAAGTTCGGGTCATTACACATTACGTGGGTTGGTCATCACCTGCATGCTTGGGTCGATCCGCATCATTCTCATGCTGACTGGGTCGGTTACCACATGGAGGCACTGGTCGAGCAGTGCATCTGAGTTGAGGTATCGAGCACCAAGGGTCAAGCAGCATTCTCAGGCTGATAGGTCGCTCGCTCAGACAATAATGCGGTGGCATTAACGTAATATATTGGATCGGCATTAACATAAAAAGATGGATTGGCATCGGTTTAAAACCTGGGTACAGGAAAGCTTAAGTAGGTGGACAATGTAAAAATATATGCGAAGCATGCACGTGATTGTTGACAGCTCAAAATAATATTTGGGTCGAGCAGTCCTGGTTGGTCACTATTTGGAGATGCAGATCATGCATACTCGTTTTTGGTCGGTTATGCATCACTTTTTTGGGTCGATCTTACAACTCTTGCCAGCTGTTTTGTGGCATTTTCATAAATATATTTATGACCGACCCGAACTGAAACACCCCACCTCCGTTAAGGTCACCCACAAAGGGAATGCCTTAATTTTGGTGGAGGTTTATAAGTAAAAGCCACAGATAAACTCAAGACATATAAATACACATATTTTAATCAGCGGAAACCAATAGACTTTTATTTCATCAATACGTGTTCAAAACAAAACATTGTCTCAAAGTACTTCCAAAATTACAACATCATTACTGTCTTGATAATTCAAGAAGTAGAAAACATAAATAAAGTGACAAAAATCCCCATAGTGATATCCAAAGCCATAGTCCGAGCAAAAGAGACCCAAATCATACATCTACGTTCTTGGAGCTTGTACAGAGCATGACTGAGCTGAGCTGTTTCCTCCCTGTGGACCTGGGGGGAAACAAAAGAAAATAAGACGAAAAGAAAATAGGGTCAAACATAAAGCCTGAGTAAATCTAGTAACTCTTCAGTATGTGAATAAGAAAAGGGCATGATAGATATATATACTGAAAATAGGATGGTGTCACAAGCTAAGGGAGTGTCGAATGTACTATCGCACCCATATTATATCTCTGCGTCTACTTGAGTTTACTCTAACTGGCACCCCATAGTGAGGGTGAAGTGATCCCCAACTATACTTAAAGATCGGCTCCTACTCGCGTTAACATGTGTCATACGGCCCCTAAGAATTGTAGATACCTATGCTGGTCCCAACATGGGGTGTATCAAGACCCATGGTGGCAAACTCGACACAAATTCTAGAAGGCATAGGTTATACTACTGGTGTCCCCAGTGCCCTGGTTGTCTGCTCCGAAGTGTGTGCACGCCCACACCTCGTTAATCCTGCATTGTGCACCCACCGCCGTCGTTTGACCGCTTACAATCAGCCCAGTAATCGTGCCCCACCCTGCCTAGTTTTAGGGTACCGTTGATACCTAAATTGGGTTTCTGCTGAAACGGGTCCCTCATTACCAGGATTTTCTGGTCAAACATGTTAAGTGGTTAAGTGTCTGTATTTACCTAACCCTCACCCATCAATTCTTGTTAACATTTTGAATTTGGTTAAGTGTTATAGTTGACTTAACCCTACCACCTGTCCTTAGCCTCTTAGGAGCACCAGACCACTCACATTAGACAGGTATTGCTACGGTTACTGGATATGTCGGTCGGTTCCGGGCAGGTTTACACCGTAGCTCAGTCTAACCTCGGGTCTTTATTGGGCTCAATGCTTAACCACCCACATTGGATAGGTGTTGTTGTGACTACTGGACAGCCGAGCGGTTCCGGGTAGGTTTACATCACAACTCAATCCAACCTCGGGTTAAGCATATCATGTTTTCTAAATTTACATATTTTATTATTTCTCAAATATATATATGTAAATGTCATATCTTTTATTTTTGAGTATAATAATTCATACCGCTTTAAATGTCATTGTCATTGGCATGTGCCAAACATGCCAGCATATATTTTCAATGTTTTACACCCAACGTTACTACCCTCGTTTATACGTTCGCAACGTTATAACAAATGTTGGGCTCGACACAATTCAGCCCAACTTTATAAGCGTAAGAAAGGGGAAATCGAGAACATGTAATATTTTACAACATATAAGGGTGTGTGGCGCATGAACTTGCAATTTAGCGATACTAACATAAATGATGGGTCATGTGAACTTGCATTCAAATCAATGTATAACTAAGTAGATGACATATGAAATGGCATAGTTTAGGCTAATACAAACTTGTGTTTAAACATGTTTAACTTGGCATAATGTCAAACACAAAATTAGCATGATGTATATTCACTAAAAGGACCAATTATTCACATAGCCTATTTCAACATGAACTTGCATAGTTTATGAAACCCAAACGATACTTAACATAGATCCAATTATACTTGCAAATAAACATGAACTTTCATAATTTATGAAACCCAAACGATGCTTAACATAGATCAATTATACTTGCAAATAGACATGAAAATGATATCATAGGTTTTGGGTCATGTAGGCATAAACGGCTTCAAGTCTAAAACATGTTTATATAAATTCTAATTTAGACTAAGGGAATAAACATAGTCCATGCCTTCGACATATACATAAAGGGATCAATTTCTAATCTTTGCCACAAACTTGCAAGTGCCATTGTTTTCATATACAACCGTTCAATAGGCTTGCATCAATCAATTTATGCCACAAACATCAATACATAAGTCATGATAGAACCATCACAATACATAGAATTTTACACAATACAATAACACAATTCTATTTTCATTCACATCGAATCACATCACAATTCTTATTCATATTCTGAAAGGTCACTATACTTACAACGAATGCAAACTCTTGAATTCTGGATTCTGAATTCTGAAATTGAGATGCGCTCCTTTGGGTAGACTAATGTTGCGTTGATTAATTTTGATTAAGCTTTTATCTTCTTCTTAATTTGATTCGTCTCTAAGCTTTTGTGTTGGCTTGTCTCTAGGCTTTCTAATTGACGGCCATTCCTAGTTCCTTTCCAGCAGCATGACGGCTTTTGTATTCTATTATTAGCGTGAATTTAGGGTTAGACTTGAGTTGTATTTATAGAATTTCAATCTAATTAGAGCCGTCGATGAAGCTAGAGTGAATCCAGACCATCCATCTCAAGAGAAGCCAATCAGAAAGTGACATGTAAGCCCTAGTGACTCGGCCAAGCCTCAGAATTCGACCAGACCCTGATCAGGCCAGCCAGGACCTGACCAGCAGTTCATTCTGACCTGGGCGCACTTGGCAGGTGCGCCAGGCTGAAAATGTACTGGCGCACTTCCCAAGTGCGCCAATTCAACTTTGTTCTGGCGCACTTCCCAAGTGCGCCAGTGCATTCTGACCTGTTTTATGGTTTTTCTGCCCAACGTCGTTCGTCCATATCTTCTTCACACGATATCCGTTTTACGCAAACTTGGACTCAAACTCAAGCAGAATTTCGATACGAACGCAATGGCTTAACCCATTTCCCTTTATTTCATCATTTATAACTAATTATACTTTAATTTGTGAAGCTCAACATTATAGAATTCACGGGGTGTTACATTCTCCCCCCTTAAAAGGATTTCGTCCTCGAAATCTTCAAGTTAGGAAGAATGTATATCCTATTATCCAACAGTCCATCTACTCAACCAACAAACACAGGCATCCACTGTCCTTAAAAGACTTCTAATGCTTCATGATCATATGCATAGTGTGTGTGTACATGTCCTTATCTAATGTAGAAATCAGGCGGCCTACTGATTCAGTTGACCTCCTTAATGCGAATCATGTAAGTGTCACGAATCCATTATGTATGCAAATTTTTCCTACTCATAATTCTACATGAGTGCACAACTATTCATACAAATGCGACAATCATATGGCAACATATCAAGTTTTCAACCATATACAAATGAGAATACATATATGCATATGCAATATGAAGTGACTGAGCCGATCTATAACCTAGGGTGTGTGTGTGTATATGCATCCACGAGCAACCAATAGCAACAATTTGCAGCCATCATCCATAACATGTTTTCAAATACATGTTTGCATCCATTTGTTTTCTACCTAAGGAGTTAGGAAAAGGACCGAGGAGATATACCTAAAAAGATAGACAAAGCATAACTTAAGGAAAAAGAGATATCAAAGATGTACCCTAAAAAAGAAGAGGATAGGCAGCGCGTATTCTGTCCTCAGTTTCCCAAGTCGCGTCTTCCTCGGCGTCGCTCCACTAAACTTTAACGAGTTTGACTTCGCGGTTACGTAGCTTTTTCACTTCAGTTCCTAAGATGTGGGTTGGAACTCTCCTCACAGTTGCTTCACGTTCCACTTTGGCTTCTTCTAGAATGCTAGGTTCCACCACTTCTGCAGACTCATGCAAACACTTCCGAAGGTGAGATACATGAAAGACGTTGTGAACTCCGGCCAGTCTCTCGGGTAGCTCTAAAATATAGGCCATCTTTCCAACCTTCTCGATGATAGGAAACGGTCCTACAAATCTTGGTGCTAGATTTCCGGCGGATCCAAAACGAACTACGTTCCTTAAAGGTGACACCTTAAGGAAAACCCTGTCCCTAACCTCAAACTCAAGGTCGGTCCTTCTTTTGTCGGCGTAGGAATTCTGTCGGTCTTGGGAAATCTTCATTCTCCTACGTATCAAGTCCACTTTCTCCGAAGTCTCTCGAATCATGTCTGGCCCAAGTATAAGCTTATCTGTAGACTCCCACCAACAAGTTGGTGATTTGCACGGTCGTCCATACAAGGCTTCGAAAGGTGCCATACCTATGGTAGCTTGGTAGCTGTTGTTATAGGCAAATTCCACTAAAGTAAGGTGATCCTCCCAAGTCCCTCCAAAGTCAAGAACGCAAAGTCTCAAAAGATCCTCTAAAACTCTATTCACCATTTCCGTCTGGCCATCGGTTTGGGGGTGATAGGTCGTGCGCAAACATAATTGTGTCCCTACAGCTTCTTGCAGACTCTGCCAAAACTCGCTTGTGAAGATAGGGTCTCTGTCACTAACAATGCTGGAGGGTATCCCATGGAGTCGAACTATTTCCTTGAGATAAAGAGATGCTAAAGATGCAGCAGTCCTTCTACTCTTGATACGTATGAAGTGGGCGCTCTTAGTAAGCCTATCCACTATTACCCAAATGCTAGTGTTGCCTCTTCTCGACCTAGGTAGTCCATCAATGAAGTCCATTGAAATGCTATCCCGCTTCCACTGTGGGACCTCTAAAGGATGAAGTAGTCCTCCAGGTTTCTTCTATTCCGCCTTGACCCATTGGCAGGTCATGCACTTAGAAACGAATTCTGCCACATCTTGTTTCAAACCGCTCCAAAAGAAAGTCCTTTTTATATCCTTGTACATCTTATCACCGCCAGGGTGTATGGTCATCTTGGAATGATGTGCTTCCTTGAGAACCTTCTTTGTCAACTCCCTTGCTTGTGGGACGCATAATCTTCCATCTCGCCTCAGCCAACCCTTATCATCAATGGTGTACCTACTGAGGTGACTAGAAGTCTCACCCCTAATAAGTTTATCAGTCACATCAACAAGCTGAGGGTCTTCACGTTGTGCAGCCCCTATTGAGTCTAAGAGAGTAGGGCGTACTTCGAGAGATGCTAACAGACCCGGTACAAAATCTGAGGAGGGCCTAAAGTTAAAACTGGCTATATACTCTAGGCTTTGCCTTTCCACAAAGAGAGGGCTTAAGGTCAGTTTCTTTTGGCTCAACGCGTCTACTACTACGTTGCCTTTGCCGGGAGTATAGGAAATTTCGAAGTCATACGAGGCAAGAAACTCCATCCATCTTTGCTGCCTCCAGTTAAGATCCTTCTGCGAGAAGAGATATTTCAACGATTTATGATCAATGTATAATTCAAACTTCTCACCTAGGAGATAATGGCGCCAAGACTTAAGCGCAAAGACGATGGCGGCTAACTCGAGATCGTAGGTTGGGTAGTTCTTTTCATGAACTTCCAGTTGTCTTCCGCCATAAGCTACTACCCTTCCTTCTGGCATTAGAACAGCGCCTAGTCCCATTCCACATGCATCCGTGTATACCGTGAACATTTTGCTTCCATCTGGCAAAGTCAGAGCTGGGGCTGTTGTGAGAGCCCTTTTTAATCGTTGGAATGCAATGTCATAGTCCAAATCCCAAGCGAACGCCAGATTCTTCTTTGTTAGCCTTGTGAGTGGGGTTGAGATTTTCGCAAAATCCCTAATAAACTTTCGGTAAAAACCGGCTAGCCCAAGAAAGCTTCTAACTTCGGTTGCATTTCTTGGTGTTTTCCAATCTTGTACTGCCACTACTTTCGTGGGGTCCACGGCCAACCCTTCTTTGGACACTATATGCCCCAAAAATCTTACTTCTTTTCTCCAGAAGTGACACTTGGAGAATTTGGCTTTTAGCTGATGAGCTCGAAGAGTTTCCATGATTTCTTTCAGATGCTGAGCATGCTCTTCCTCATTCTTTGAGAAGATTAAGTTATCATCTACGAAGACAACCACAAATTTGTTGAGGAATTCTCTGAACACCCTGCTCATTAGGTCTACGAAATAAGCGGGTGCATTTGTCAAGCCGAAAGGCATGACAAGCCACTCGAAGAAACCGTCTGGGGTTCTTAACGTCGTTTTATCAATACTATCTTCAGCTACTCTTAGCTGATGGAACCCGGTTGCCAGATCAAGTTGGGAGAAGACCATTGCACTCACAAGTTGATCAAACAAATCGTCGATTCGGGGAAGAGGGTTCCTATTTTTCTTGGTCAATTTGTTTAACTCCCTATAGTCGACGTAAAGGCGAAGCGAATCGTCCGCTTTGGTTGCGAACACCACTGGAGCACCCCATTCTGAAATGCTCCGTCAAATGAACCCCTTTTCGAGAAGTTCTTTAACCTG
Organism: Allium sativum; assembly: GCA_030737875.1. Taxonomy (NCBI): domain Eukaryota; kingdom Viridiplantae; phylum Streptophyta; class Magnoliopsida; order Asparagales; family Amaryllidaceae; genus Allium; species Allium sativum. The sequence goes on along the minus strand of CM060912.1, from coordinate 98,962,431 downwards.
CTTACTGAGCTCCTTTCTCTCCCTTGGAGCCATGTGTCTAACAGGTATAGCTACAGGCTTTGCATTATCCACAAGATATATGCGGAAGTCTATTTCCCGCCTCGGAGGTAAGCCTTTCACCTCCTCGAAGACATCCGGATATTCCCAGACTACTCTAACTGATTGCAAATATTCATCAGAAGCATCAAGCGACTCTAGATAACTAAGTATAACAGCATTCAAGGGATTACAAGAAATTTCTAGAGTGTTACCAAGCCGAGTCAAGAGCCTAACTACTCTTTTTTCACAATCAAGGATGGCACTATTACTGGATAACCAGTCCATGCCTAAGATCAAACCATATCCCGAGAAGCCTAAGGCAAAGGCATCACAACTAAACTCAACGCTGAGAATAGAGATTTTCAAACCCAAACAAACCATTGACAAGTAAGCGGAGCCCCCAATTGGATTTGAAACTACTAAGGGATCTTCTACCATACTACTCTCTAGACGCAGAGATTCTACTAAGGCAGAGGAAATAAAAGAGTGTGATGCGCCAGAGTCAAAAAGTGTATGAACTGGATGATCATAAAGATAGACTACACTTTCTATAGAAATATTACTACCTCTTTCTTGCTGAGGTGCCACTAGCGCATGAACCCGACCCCCTGAAGTGGATCCAGCTTTCTGTCCCTGCCCTTTCTTCTTTGGGTAGTCCGTAGCTTGGTGCCCAGTCTCTCCACAATGGAAGCAACCACCCATCTTCGCCTATCTTTTCCGGCATTTGATATATGGCCCATAAGGCCATAGAAATTGTACCTTCTCTTTTCACGGGGCTTATTGTTCTTCCCTCCTTTCTTGAAGTCTGTTTTCTTTGCTTATAGACCTTCTTTCTTCTCTTCCCCCTTAGTTTCTTTCTTACCGTGATCTTCCTCGTGTAGCAACGCCTTGTCCACCAAACTTTCATAAGTCGCTCCCGTGGATACATGGGTCATGGCAAGGCTGTGTAGAGGCTCATTCAAACCCTTGACGAAGCGAAGTGCCTTCTTGTGTTGGGTGTTTTCTAAGTCTATCCCAAATCTGGCCAGTTGATTAAACTGATTAACATATTCCCTGATCGTCATGCTCCCTTGTTTCAGAGTTAGGAACTTCACCATTTGCAGGCTTCTTTCAGCTTGGGAGAGAAATTTCATTTTAAACCTTGTCCTGAAATCTTCGCATTTTTCCACCGCCCTCTGAGCATTGGTAACTTCCCACCAATAGGAAGCTTCATCCCTAAGCAACCATACCGCTAGTTGTATCTTTTGCCTGTCATCCACTCCAAAGATGACAAATAGATCCTTAGTCTCCTTTAGCCAGTTTCTTGCCCCTACAAAAGATTCTGTCCCATAAAATCCTTTTCCACCCATAGCCTTAAAGTCTCTACAGGTTTTTGCGAAAGCATTTCCACGAGGGGGAGGAGGAACCGCGGCTACTGGAGGTGGGATGTCTGCTGGGCCCGCGTCATTGGCCCTTGCTTCTTAGTACCTCCTAAACCAGCTGGGAATCGGTACTTATTCCGGGAGGTTAAGGTCTCCAGACATGCTGAAACAGAAAGGAAAAATTCAAAACGAAGGATAGAGGGAGATAGATAGGGCACATGGCTTTGGGGGATTTTGTCTTTTTATAAATATAACACTTTTTCTTGAAAAATGCTTCTTTAAATTTTCTTTTTGAAAACAATTTCAAAAACTTTTATCTTATCTGGTAAACCTATGCTCTGATACTAAGTGAAACACCCCACCTCCGTTAAGGTCACTCACAAAGGGAATGCCTTGATTTTGGTGGAGGTTTATAAGTAAAAGCCACAAATAAACTCAAGACAGATATAAATACACATATTTTAAACAGCGGAAACCAACAGACTTTTATTTCATCAATACGTGTTCAAAACAAAACATTGTCTCAAAGTACTTCCAACATTACAACATCATTACTGTCTTGATAATTCAAGAAGCAGAAAACATAAATAAAGTGACAAAAATCCCCATAGTGATATCCAAAGCCATAGTCCGAGCAAAAGAGACCCAAATCATACATCTACGTTCTTGGAGCGTGTACAGAGCCTGACTGAGCTGAGTTGTTTCCTCCCTGTGGACCTGGGGGGGGGGGGGAACAAAAGAAAAGAAGACGAAAAGAAAATAGGGTTAGACATAAAGCCTGAGTAAATCTAGTAACTCTTCAGTATGTGAATAAGAAAAGGGAATGATAGATATATATACTGAAAATAGGATGGTGTCACAAGCTAAGGGAGTGTCGAATGTACTATCGCACCCATATTATATCTCTGCATCTACTTGAGTTTACTCAACCTAGCACCCCATGGTGAGCGTGAAGTGATCCCAAACTTTACTTAAAGATCGGCTCTTACTCGCGTTAACATGTGTAATATGGCCCCCAAGAATTGTAGATACCTATGATGGTCCCAACATGTGGTGTTTCAAGACCCATGGTTGCGGCCTCGGCACAAATTCTAGAAGGCATAGGTTATACTATTGGTGTCCCCAGTACCCTGGTTGTCTGCTCCGAAGTGTGTGCACGCCCACACCCCGTTAGACCTGCACTGTGCACCCACCGTCGTCGTTTTACCGCTTACAATCAGCCCAGTAATCGTGCCCCACCCTGCCTAGTTTAAGGGTACCGTTGATACCTAAATTGGGTCACTGCTGAAACGGGTCCCTCGTTACCAAGATTTTCTAGTCAAACATGTTAAGTGGTTAAGTGTCTGTATTTACCTAACCCCACCCATCAATTCTTGTTAACATTTTGAATTTGGTTAAGTGTTATAGTTGACTTAAACCTACCACATGTCCTTAGCTTCTTAGGAGCACCAGACCACTCACATTAGACAGGTATTGCTACGGTTACTGGATATGCCGGTCGGTTCCGAGCAGGTTTACACCGTAGCTCAATCTAACCTCGGGTCTTTATTGGGCTCAATGCTTAACCACCCACATTGGATAGGTGTTGTTGTGACTACTGGACAGCCGAGCGATTCCTGGCAGGTTTACATCACAACTCAATCCAACCTCGGGTTAAGCATATCGTGTTTTCTAAATTTACATATTTTATTATTTCTCAAATATATATATGTAAATGTCATATCTTTTATTTTTGGGTATAACAATTCATACCGCTTTAAATGTCATTGTCATTGGCATGTGCCAAACATGCCAGCATATATTTTCAATGTTTTACACCCAACGTTACTACCCCCGTTTATACGTTCGCAACGTTATAACAAATGTTGGGCTCAACACAATTCAGCCCAACTTTATAAGCATAAGAAAGGGGAAATCAAGAACATGTAAAATTTTACAACATATAAGGGTGTGTGGCGCATGAACTTGCAATTTAGCGATACTAACATAAATGATGGGTCATGTGAACTTGCATTCAAATCAAAGTATAACTAAGTAGATGACATATGAAATGACATAGTTTAGGCTAATACAGACTTGTGTTTAAACATGTTTAACTTGGCTTAATTTCAAACACAAAACTAGCATGATGCATATTCACTAAAAGGTCCAATTAATCACATAGCCTATTTCAACATGAACTTGCATAGTTTATGAAACCCAAACGATACTTAACATAGATCCAATTATACTTGCAAATAAACATGAACTTGCATAATTTATGAAACCCAAACGATGCTTAACATAGATCAACTATACTTGCAAATAGACATGAAAATGATATCATAGGTTTTGGGTCATGTAGGCATAAACGGCTTCAAGTCTAAAACATGTTTACATAAATTCTAATTTAGACTAAGGGAATAAACATAGTCCATGCCTTCGACATATACATAAAGGGATCAATTTCTAATCTTTGCCACAAACTTGCAAGTGCCATTGTTTTCATATACAACTGTTCAATAAGCTTGCATCAATCAATTTATGCCACAAACATCAATACATAAGTCATGATAGAACCATCAAAATACATAGAATTTTACACAATACAATAACACAATTCTATTTTCATTCACATCGAATCACATCACAATTCTTATTCATATTCTGAAAGGTCACTATACTTACAACGAATGCAGAATCTTGAATTCTGGATTCTAAAATTGAGATGCGCTCCTTTGGGTAGACTAACGTTGCGTTGATTAATTTTGATTAAGCTTTTATCTTCTTCTTAATTCGATTCATCTCTAAGCTTTAGTGTTGGCTTGTCTCTAGGCTTTCTAATTGACGGCCATTCCTAGTTCCTTTCCAGCAGCATGACGGCTTTTGTATTCTATTATTTGTGTGAATTTAGGGTTAGACTTGAGTTGTATTTATAGAATTTCAATCTAATTAGAGTTGTCGATGAAGCTAGAGTGAATCCAGACCATCCATCTCAAGAGAAGCCAATCAGAAAGTGACATGTAAGCCCTAGTGACTCAGCCAAGCCTCAGAATTCGACCAGACCCTGATCAGGCCAGCCAGGACCTGACCAGCAGGTCATTCTGACCTGGGCGCACTTGGCAGGGTCGCCAGGCTAAAAATGTACTGGCGCACCTCCCAAGTGCGCCAGTTTGTTCTGGCGCACTTCCTAAGTGCTCCGTGCATTCTGATCCGTTTTCTGGTTTTTCTTCCCAAATTCGTTCGTCCATATCTTCTTCATACGATATCCGTTTTACGCAAACTTGGACTCTATCTCAAGCAGAATTTCGAGACGAACGCAATGACGTAACCCATTTCCCTTGATTTCATCATTTATAATTAATTATACTTTAATTTGTGAAGCTCAATGTTATAGAATTCATGGGGTGTTACACGAACCTTGCACACCTAAATTACAACTATGTCACTACCCAAAAACTACACCTATAAATACTCCATTTCTCCGTCATTCAAGGAACATAATTTTGGACTCCAAAGGGCTGTCATTTTCACTTCTCCACCACTCTAAACTTCTCTAAATCTCTCTAACCTCCATTAATTCTCTCTAATGCTTTGATTCAACACAAATTCACCATGGAACTAATTAAGATCATCAAATTGTTCAAGTGATTCGAAGATCTACACAACTATCATCACAAGTCAAGAGATCTCGCTGATTACTTCGTGAATTCAAGTGAAATCAAAAGCAAAAAAGAGAGAAAATAGAGGAGATCATTATAAAAGAGAGAAATGAGTGATATGAATGAAGTCATGTACTTTATAAATTCAAAAGTGATAATGAAAATAACTTATATAGTGGACGTAGGCCAACTTAGAGACAAACCACTCTAAATTCCGTGTTTTTTTTTACTTGTTTTTATATTTCGTGGCTCCATGTTTTCAAATCTTACTTTTTTGAAGTGTTGCTCAAAACCTTGGAGTGTTATGATCATTTTTTTTTTCAACAGAAGATATTATCTTTCATAGGATAATTCCCCTTAGAAATAGTTTATCTTTAAGACTAATAAAGATTATTGATAATTTTCATGTCATAAAGTGGATAGTCTCTCGTATACTTTTGAAAGGAGAGATCTATTCTATTGCGATAGGTGTGCTCTTCGGCCTTCGGGGCCGAAAGAATGCTTCTCAACCTATTTCATCTTTAGCAGGCTTTACAACATGACTTGGATATAAATCAAATTAAGAAAAAATAGAAGTATTAATCTTGTGCGATTGGCTATTATGCTACCTAACAGCCACGATGATTGATTTCCTTTTCCTTGAAATTAATATTCTCAAGCCAATGATAATCAAGCATATTTTCTGTGTTATTTATCGCCAAATAAGATTGAAAGAAATGGGAATCCCTAACTTGATTCTGATTTACGGTGTTCGCTCCACTATTATGATTACAAATTTTAGAATGAGAAAAATCTATCTCCATTTTGGACCCCGTGAAGGGAAACTTTTGACTTGAATAGAAGACTAGTGCTTTTAGGAGAAATACACCATCGAAAGAATTTTCTTTAGTGATTCCAAAGGGTTGCTCTTTCAAAGATAAATCTTTCCTTATGCAGTGGAGTTTTTCCACAAGATTAAATGGCCAGAACCTCAGCTTCGAACGAATCAAAGAATGCGTCTAGTCCAAAGAGTACAAACTCACTTCTTGCTGACTTGTTTGAAGGTTGTTGCTTTCCCAAATTATGATGAGTGTGCCTTTCGATTAAGTCGAAGTTGCTTGTTCTTGTTGAAAGATGTGACTTGCTCTTTTAGTTTCTCCAAAGATGTAGTATGTGACAAAATGTCCTTGGTTGCTAGATAAACCTTTCGCTCGTATCATCCCTTCCTAATAGCATTGCTTTGGTCACGGCTATAGCTTTTGGCATTAATACCATGTTGATCCGGAAGTTTTATCCTTTTGAGCTTGAGAATTCTCCATGGTTTTTTATTCTTCTTTTTAATGGTTTGGACAGCTTTTGTAACACCCCACATCTGTTAAGGTCACTCACAAAGGGAATGCCTTAACTTCAATGGAGTATTATGGGTACTGGAACAGAAATATTACAAGACAGACATATATAAAACAACGGAAAATAAAGTAGAAGTACTTCAAATCATTTATTAAATATAAATGTTTACAAGAAAAGCCCATCAACTTCCAATACCCAATTTCATAGTTAAAATATCTGTCTTGCTCAAAAACAAAGAAGCATAAAAACAAACTGCAGTATTCCCCAATAAAGCAAAGCAAGCCATAGCCAAGAGAAATCCAAGCCATACATGAAAGAGCCTTGGAGCTTGGTAAGATCCGAACTAAGCTGTATTCCCAACCTGTGAACCTGGGGGGGAAACGGAAGAAAAAGAGGCGAAACAAAACGGGTCAGTCATAAAGACTGAGTAAGTCCTAGTGACTTTCAGCATAAAAATAGATAAAGATAACATGGCATGAATAAACTGAAAGTAAACATAAGCATGATGACAAGGTAGGCAAGATAAACTAAGATAACAAGATAAACTTCGGGCACGATGAAACAAGTATAACGTCCTATAATTCCTATCAAGTATCCCACCGCATGGTTTCTATCAAGAATAACATCGCAAGGTTTCTAAGTTTTAACATTAAAACGATATCTATTTGCTCTGCACCACCTAACTAGCATCCTCATAAGTGTCTTACATTGAATGATCCATATTCCTACTAGTGTCCCAACTAGTGCCCTGTGTAACAAGGATCCGTACCCCCTACTAGTGTCCCAACTAGTAGCCCGTGTTATATAATAATTACAACGTGGTCCCAATCCCCGCAATTATGGTAGTCTTCAGGTGTACATCGATTTTGAGGATTCCACCTCGATCACCCCAATGGCCATGTATATATTCGATGCACTCTTACTACCTTATCGATCGGCTCCCTACTTTACCTAGTTCTCGTTTGTGTCACGCGGCCCCCTACTTGTAGATACCTGTGCTGGTCCCACCATGGGGTGTATCAAGTCCCATGGTGGCAACCCTGACACAATCAAGATGCACAGCTTTATACCTACTGATGCCCAGTGGCTAAATTTTTTACGCCGAAGTGTGTGCACGCCCGCACTCCGTTAGAACCTGCACTGCTGCACCAACCGCCGCAAATTTGACCTCTTATAATCAGCCTAGTAATCGTGCCCCACCTTGCCTAACTCAGGGTTCCGTTGATACCTAATGTGGGTTACTGCTGAAATGGGTCCCCGTTACTAGGTTTTTCTAATGGTTAAGTCTGTGGGCCTATATTCTCTGATATTACCCACCAACCCCGACGTGTACTTAACCCCGCTACTGATTCAAGCATGTGTATTTAATGGTTAAGTGTATGTGGGCCTATATTTACTAATATTACCCACCAACCCGATATGTACTTAACCCTTCTACTCGTTATGTTACCATGGTTAAGTGTTTACCTTAGTTAACTTAACCTTTCTCACTTATTATGTTTGATTGGATAAGTGTGGTTTATTAACTTAACCCCGTTCGTCTATCTGGTTACATTGGTTAAGAATTTTCTTGTTAACTTAACCCCATGTGTTACTTAACCCTACCACGCCTCACATCAGATTGGTTAAGTGCATGTTAACTTAACCCCATCCACTAGTCATATTATAATGGTTAAGTGTTATCAACTTATTCAAGTTAACTTAACCCACCCGCTTGTCCTGTTATGTTGGTTAAGTGTTACTACTTAACCGCAACAACTTGTCTAATTAACCCATCGTATTAGTTAAGCGTTCTCATTAACTTAACCTCACTCTCTAGTCCAGTTTAATCATGTTATAATGGTTAAACATTTGCTTAACCTTACCCACTCCCGTAGTCAACATATTAAATTGGTTAAGTGTCCAGATTAACCTAATCATATTACTTAACCCACCCATTTATATCATATTGGTTAAGTGTTCTTATTTACTTAACCCTACCCACTGGTCTAATTACCATGTTACGTTGGTTAAGTATTACTATTCGTATTTCCACATGTCACCCACATGTCACCCACTTAACCCCCATGTCCCACCACATGTTTATCTGGTTAAGTATTTCTTAATTCATTAAGGTCGTAACCTTATAAAGACCTCTCACATTAGACTGACATTTATGGCAGCTGGATTTGCCGGGCGGGTCCGGGCAGTCTTACACCATAAAAGAGTCTAACCTCGTGTGTTTACAACTGTTACGCTTTTAATTTGGGCCTAGGACCTCTCACATTGGGCTGACATTTGTGACTACTAGATTCGCCGGGCGGTTCCGGGCAGGTTTACGTCACAAATGAGTCTAACCTCGTGTCCTAAGCATTGATTATTACTTATAATCTTTTATTCCAATTTGAATTTATTTCCCCTATTCAAATTATCAATTTATTCCTAATTTAACGATGTCCATAATTGACTCAATTATGTCCATCAATTAATGGTATGCAAAATCATACCAATTTTACCACAATTTATCTTAGGCCATTAAAGGCAACTTATCTCAATTTATATTTATCCCTCTTTTAAGGCTATTACATGCCAACTAATATATGTACCCAATTCTAGTCAGTTTACATATATACCAAGTTTCATGCCTTTTTACATATGTCAAGATCTAGCCAAAATTACACGTATCAAGTTTTATACCGAATAAACTCAAATCCGATGATTCATGATGTAGTTATCCCAAACTATAATCTTTTTATTTCAATACATGCCAGTTTCCCAAGTTCATAATACATGTTTATGCCAATTATAAAGTTTACATTCGCTTTCATGCTCAAATTTCCGAGTCTACACATGCCTAATTAACATAAGCCCAATCTTTTGATTTAATTTACATAGGCTCCAAAACTCATAATTTTATTTTACATGCCAAATTACATACATGTTATATATACCAAATTTCATGTTACATTATATAGATCCAATTGGTGTCGAATTCCATGTATATAATATTTATGCAAATTTTATCATAACAGGATTATACCAAAATTTACAGATCTACCCCAAACTTGCAAATAAAATGATAACATCCAATTTCATGTTGCCAATTATTAATCATATTCTTATAGGCAATAATGCCATTATTCCCCCGTATACATCTCGTATGCGAACCGCGATTTTAGGCCAAGGTCCGAAGTTGACCAAGGTTCATCAAAAGAAAATAAATAGGGGAAGGTAGAAATTTGCATAATAAATAGATCAGAGAGAAAACAACATCATGATAGGCATAAAGATTACAACTTGATGATAACATCATTACGAATCAAGGAAACTGCTGAATAAATCACAAACTTGTCATGAGAATAAAGGTAGGCAAGTCTCAAAGCTAAAGATTCAAAAAGCAAAAGGAATAGATCTGAATCGTTAAACATACTTAGATCCAATTCCACTTTAATTCATGGCCACATTATAATTAAATATTTAAATTGGAAAGCAACTAGAACTTACAGAGAACGGCTAATGAATTAGGGAGTGAATTTGTAGTAGAAAGTTACAGTGTCATTGATCTATCCTCTTGAATTTGTTGTAGAAGCATTGATCTTTGATTTGATTTGGGTTTGAACGCTTAAGCTTTAATTTGGAGATGGCGGCCATGGCTCAAGAGAGATTCCAACAGCATTTAGGTGTAAGAATGATTTGTTATGAATTAGGTTGGGTCTAGGTGTTATTTTATAGGTGTAGGAAACTCATTTAAGCCATTAGATCAACCCTAGAGTCAATCCGGACCATCAAAACTCATCCAGGGCCTCAAAAATGGGTTCTGGGCCACCACAGGCCGACCAGGTCGACTTGTACAGAGGGGGGTTCGACACTATAGTCGACCTGGGGAGGGGGGGGGGGAGCAGGTCGACTATAGTGTCGACACTATGGTCGACCTGGGTCAGCATGCCAGAAAGTCTGCTGAAATCTTGTTTTGGCCATATCTTGGTCATACGAACTCCGATTTTCGAAAACTCGGACTCTATTTTGGGTATTTTTCCGAGAGGAACGAAATGGTGATGTCTATTTTACCTATTTCCTGATTCTTGAATTAGTTATCCTTATTTTACTATCTTTTCCGTTACATACATCGTTATCGAACTAATTTTTCTTCTCTTCCATGTATTAATTAATTCTTCTTATGCATCACCATTATTTACCCATCGTAAGCATATTTTTATATATTTTATTTTATTTTTAATTATATTAAAAATACAGGGTGTTACATTCTCCCCTCCTTAAAGAATTTCGTCCCCGAAATCTTCAAGTTAAGAAGAATGTGTCCTACCATCCATCATCCATCTACTCAATCATCAATCACAGGCATTCATTGTCCTTAAGAGATTTCTAATGCTGTATGAACATATGCAAGAAGTATGTGTATATGTTCCTTGTCTAATGCAATTGATCAGGCCTGATTGATCTTCTAGATGCAAAATATGTTTAGTGCCATGAGTCCAACATGTATGCAAATAGTCCTAGCCACATAAACACTATATGTGTGCACAAACATCCATCCATATGCAACATTCACATGATAACACATTCAATTTCATCCACAAACAAGTGTAAACACTCATGCATATGCAATATGAAAGTTGATTGAGCCGATCTAGTGCCTAATGTGTGTAAATGAATCCATGAGCAACCACTAGCAACCACTTGCAGCCACTTGCAACCATCAATCATAACATGTCTCAAACACATGTTTACACCCAATTGTTCCTATCTAAAGGTATAGTCGAATGATAGAAGCAAGTAAAAACTTTGTGCCCATTAGGCAATGTCAAAACTGGAAATCTATGCCACATATATATTGATTAGGAGAAGAACTCTCTAAGCATCAGCCCCGAAGGCCGAAATCAACATCAGACTAACACCCAAAGAATTACTCAACCCAACCACTATATATGATTCTAGGAAACTAAGCATGACGGACTCCTTTTAGTTCACAAGGGAATCCCTTCCTAAGACCAACCCGTATCCTATAAAATCCAAAATGTTTAGTCCACCCGACGGACATCCTCAAGCCCCAACATATATTACTAACAGACGAGTCATACTCCCTATGAGGTTCGCAATAGAAATAGGATTGAGAATAGGACCGAGAGGATATACATAAAAGATAGCATGTGAGTAAGCTCTATAGGAAAAAAGAGATCATGGATATACTCTTAAAAAGAGATATGATGCGCGAATCTAGTCTTTAATCTTCTAATTCGCATTTCTTTGAGCTTAACTCCATTGTGCTTTGACCGCCTTTAACTTCACAATTCCGTAGCTTCTTAATTCTTGTTACCGAAATATGGGTTGGAATCCATTTCACTTTTGCCTCTCGTTCCACTTTCACTTATTCTCCTCCTAGTATACTCGGCTCAAACATAACTGCGTACTCATGGTTTCATGCAAGCTCTCCAAAATTCACTAGTGAATCTTGGATCTCGTCCACTTACTATCAGGTATTCCACATAGAAGAACTATCTCTTGGAAATAAATGCCAACCATGTTGCCAAATGTACTTACTAAGGTGATTCTCTACAATTCATGCATAAGCGAAATCACCCATCCGCCTTAGTGGCGAACACTACTCGATCGGATTACAAAATACTAATAAATGTTTCATGAGATTCTAGGAAACAAATCATGATAGAACCCTAAAGGTTACCTGCGACTTCGAGGGTATTACCGAGGCAAGTCAAGAGTCTAACTACCCTCTTTTCAAAACCGAGAAGGTCACCCTTACTGGATAACCACTCCATCGCTAGAATCAACCCATAGCCCAAAACATAAACATTACTTCTAGACTCAACACTTAGCATAGACATTCTCAAATCCAAACAAGTCATGAATAAATGAGCCGATTTCCCCAACAGGATTTGAGAAAAGAAGAAAAAAAATGGGATCCTCTACCATGCTAGTACTAAGGTGCAGAGACTCAACTTTCGAAGCAGAATTAAAAGGATGCGATGTACAAATCCAAAGTTCTAGTGGGATGATAGAAAAGAAAAGCTAAACCTTTAACAAAAATGTTACCACCCTCTTAGGTACGCTAGTGGTGAGAGCAATCAATTGCCCTCTCGACAATCTTGTCCCTTGCCCTTGTCCTATAATACTTAACTACATGTCCCTTCTCACTAAAGATACTCTCACTTGTCATGGGTTTTACTATTCTTTCACTTTGGCCTCTTTCCTCTTACCTTTTTCCTCCTTCGTGGATTAAGCTATAACAACTAGCTTCTTGTTCTTACTGTCCTTGTATAGTTTGTTGACAAGTCTTTCGAAGCTATCTCCAATGCACGACACTCTACCCAACTTGAAATAAGATTAGACGCAGATGGAACTTCTATGGCTACAGGTGGAGGTTGGGCACTCCTTTGCCCTCCGACATGTGTCGGATGCCTACGAAACTATGGTGAAAAGAGAGAGAAGAGATTTCAAGAGAGAATCAAAAGATAATGCATATGGCTTTGGGGAATATGCCTTTTAATTAAAACAAAATTTTCTTGAAAATTTGCTTCTTTGTAAATGTTTTGAAAATAATTTCAGAAGGTTTTTGAAAACTTTTGCCCAGTCTGGTAACCTTCTGCTCTGATACCAAATGTAACAACCCACATCTGTTAAGGTCACTCACAAAGGGAATGCCTTAACTTCAATGGAGTATTATGGGTACTGGAACAGAAATATTACAAGACAGACATATATAAAACAACGGAAAATAAAGTTGAAGTACTTCAAATCATTTATTAAATATAAATGTTTACAAGAAAAGCCCATCAACTTCCAATAACCAATTTCATAGTTAAAATATCTGTCTTGCTCAAAAACAAAGAAGCATAAAAACAAACTGCAGTATTCCCTAATAAAGCAAAGCAAGCCATAGCCAAGAGAAATCCAAGCCATACATGAAAGAGCCTTGGAGCTTGGTAAGATCCGAACTAAGCTGTATTCCCACCCTGTGAACCTGGGGGGGAAACGGAAGAAAAAGAGGCAAAACAAAACGGGTCAGTCATAAAGAATGAGTAAGTCCTAGTGACTTTCAGCATAAAAATAGATAAAGATAACATGGCATGAATAAACTGAAAGTAAACATAAGCATGATGACAAGGTAGGCAAGATAAACTAAGATAACAAGATAAACTTCGGGCACGATGAAACAAGTATAACATCCTATAATTCCTATCAAGTATCCCACCGCATGGTTTCTATCAAGAATAACATCGCAAGGTTTCTAAGCTTTACCATTAAAACGATATCTATTTGCTCTGCACCACCTAACTAGCATCCTCATAAGTGTCTTACATTGAATGATCCATATTCCTACTAGTGTCCCAACTAGTGCCCTGTGTAACAAGGATCCGTACCCCCTACTAGTGTCCCAACTAGTAGCCCGTGTTATATAATAATTACAACGTGATCCCGATCCCCGCAATTATGGTAGCCTTCAGGTGTACATCGATTTTGAGGATTCCACCTCGATCACCCCAATGGCCATGTATATATTCGATGCACCCTTACTACCTTATCGATCGGCTCCCTACTTGACCTAGTTCTCGTTTGTGTCACGCGGCCCCCTACTTGTAGATACCTGTGCTGGTCCCACCATGGGGTGTATCAAGTCCCATGGTGGCAACCCTGACACAATCAAGATGCACAGCTTTATACCTACTAATGCCCAGTGGCTAAATTTTCTACGCCGAAGTGTGTGCACACCCGCACTCCGTTAGAACCTGCACTGCTGCACCAACCGCCGCTAATTTGACCTCTTCTAATCAGCCCAGTAATCGTGCCCCACCCTGCCTAGCTCAGGGTTCCGTTGATACCTAATGTGGGTTACTGCTGAAATGGGTCCCCGTTACTAGGTTTTTCTAATGGTTAAGTCTGTGGGCCTATATTCTCTGATATTACCCACCAACCCCGATGTGTACTTAACCCCGCTACTGATTCAAGCATGTGTATTTAATGGTTAAGTGTATGTGGGCCTATATTTACTAATATTACCCACCAACCCGATATATACTTAACCCTTCTACTCGTTATGTTACCATGGTTAAGTGTTTACCTTAGTTAACTTAACCTTTCTCGCTTATTATGTTTGATTGGATAAGTGTGGTTTATTAACTTAACCCCGTTCGTCTATCTGGTTACATTGGTTAAGAATTTTCTTGTTAACTTAACCCCATGTGTTACTTAACCCTACCACGCCTCATATCAGATTGGTTAAGTGCATGTTAACTTAACCCCATCCACTAGTCATATTATAATGGTTAAGTGTTATCAACTTATTCAAGTTAACTTAACCCACCCGCTTGTCCTGTTATGTTGGATAAGTGTTAATACTTAACCGCAACCACTTGTCTAATTAACCCATCGTATTAGTTAAGCGTTCTCATTAACTTAACCTCACTCTCTAGTCCAGTTTAATCATGTTATAATGGTTAAACATTTGCTTAACCTTACCCACTCCCGTAGTCAACATATTAAATTGGTTAAGTGTCCAGATTAACCTAATCATATTACTTAACCCACCCATTTATATCATATTGGTTAAATGTTCTTATTTACTTAACCCTACCCACTGGTCTAATTACCATGTTACGTTGGTTAAGTATTACTATTCGTATTTCCACTTGTCACCCACATGTCACCCACTTAACCCCCATGTCCCACCACATGTTTATCTGGTTAAGTATTTCTTAATTCATTAAGGTCGTAACCTTATAAAGACCTCTCATATTAGACTGACATTTATGGCAGCTGGATTTGCCGGGCGGGTCCGGGCAGTCTTACACCATAAAAGAGTCTAACCTCGTGTCTTTACAACTGTTATGCTTTTAATTTGGGCCTAGGACCTCTCACATTGGGCTGACATTTGTGACCACTGGATTCGCCGGGCGGTTCCGGGCAGGTTTACGTCACAAATGAGTCCAACCTCGTGTCCTAAGCATTGATTATTACTTATAATCTTTTACCCCAATTTGAATTTATTTCCCCTATTCAAATTATCAATTTATTCCAAATTTAACGATGTCCATAATTGACTCAATTATGTCCATCAATTAATGGTATGCAAAATCATACCAATTTTACCATAATTTATCTTAGGCCATTAAAGGCAACTTATCTCAATTTATATTTATCCCTCTTTTAAGGATATTACATGCCAACTAATATATGTACCCAATTCTAGTCAGTTTACATATATACCAAGTTTCATGCCTTTTTACATATGTCAAGATCTAGCCAAAATTACATGTATCAAGTTTTATACCCAATAAACTCAAATCCGATGATTCATGATGTAGTTATCCCAAACTATAATCTTTTTATTTCAATACATGCCAGTTGCCCAAGTTCATAATACATGTTTATGCCAATTATAAAGTTTACAATCGCTTTCATGCTCAAATTTCCAAGTCTACACATGCCTAATTAACATAAGCCCAACCTTTTGATTTAATTTACATAGGCTCCAAAACTCATAATTTTATTTTACATGCCAAATTACATACATGTTATATATACCAAATTTCAGGTTACATTATATAGATCCAATTGGTGTCGAATTCCATGTATATAATATTTATGCAAATTTTATCATAACAGGATTATACCAAAATTTACAGATCTACCCCAAACTTGCAAATAAAATGATAACATCCAATTTCATGTTGTCAATTATTAATCATATTCTTATAGGCAATAATCCCATTATTCCCCCGTATACATCTCGTATGCGAACCGCGATTTTAGGCCAAGGTCCGAAGTTGACCAAGGTTCATCAAAAGAAAATAAATAGGGGAAGGTAGAAATTTGCATAATAAATAGATCAGAGAGAAAACAACATCATGATAGGCATAAAGATTACAACTTGATGATAACATCATTACGAATCAAGGAAACTGCTGAATAAATCACAAACTTGTCATGAGAATAAAGGTAGACAAGTCTCAAAGCTAAAGATTCAAAAAGCAACAGGAATAGATCTGAATTGATAAACATACTTAGATCCAATTCCACTTTAATTCATGGCCACATTATAATTAAATATTTAAATCGGAAAGCAAGCAGAACTTACAGAGAACGACTAATGAATTAGGGAGTGAATTTTTCGTAGAATGTTGCAGTGTCATTGATCTATCCTCTTGAATTTGTTGTAGAAGCATTGATCTTTGATTTGATTTGGGTTTGAATGCTTAAGATTTAATTTGGAGATGGCGTCCATGGCTCAAGAGAGATTCCAGCAGCATTTAGGTGTAAGAATGATTTGTTATGAATTAGGTTGGGTCTAGGTGTTATTTTATAGGTGTAGGAAACTCATTTAGGCCATTAGATCAACCCTAGAGTCAATCCGGACCATCAAAACTCATCCAGGGCCTCAAAAATGGGTTCTGGGCCACACCAGGCCGACCAAGTCGACATGTACAGAGGGGGGGTCGACACTATAGTCGACCTGGGGGGGCAGGTCGACTATAGTGTCGACACTATGGTCGACCTGGGTCAGTCTGCTGAAATCTTGTTTTGGCCATATCTTGGTCATACGAACACCGATTTTCGAAAACTCGGACTCTATTTCGTGTATTTTTCCGAGAGGAACGCAATGTTGATGTCCATTTTACCTAATTCCTGATTCTCGAATTAGTTATCCTTATTTTACTATCTTTTCCGTTACATACATCGTTATCGAACTAATTTTTCCTCTCTTCCATGTATTAATTAATTCTTCTTATTCATCACCATTATTTACCCATCATAAGCATATTTTTATATATTTTATTTTATTTTTAATTATATTAAAAATACAGGGTGTTACAGCTTTCCCTTTGGTATCATCAAAGGTTGTTTCTCATTTCTGTGAAAGCTCTTTTTCGGCTATTGTTAGCCTCTTTCATACCATTTGCTTCGGAGTATATTTTAGTTAACAGTACGATTACTCGGCAAACATTCAATTTCATATAATTATTCATATGATTGTACCCTGGTCCGGTTTTTTTTATAGCTATTTTGCCACTCTTGGGTTTTGCCCTTTGCTCCTTGAATATTGTTTCTCACTGTAACAACTAGTTTTTTTTATCTTTGGATGTTGTAAAAGTGTTTTAATAATATTTGACAATGATTATGTGCTTGATCCAATACTTTGACGATCAGACCATGATAATTTAGTGAAGGAGCCAGTCCATGTCTTGGAGAATAAAATATACAGTAGTATACGATCCAAAAATATTATACCTGACCGCGTGTCATGTATAATATAACATAAAATGAATAAATAAAGGCATAGATTTGTGTTAACATGCACTTACAACTACAGAAAGAAAGAGAAAGTTTAGATGCCTCTGGCTCGCTTTTATCCTATGTTTTAAATGAGATCCCTTCATCAGAATCATCAAGGGATTCCACTTAATATATACTTTAAAGGAAGAAATTTATATGCTCATTGATTATTCAACCTGCATGGATTCTGACCTGATGAAAGAATTCTTTTCATAAAATGAACTCCCTTCGGCAGGTTAATGAAGGTCCTTTTAACTTTTTCCTCTAGAAAGAATGTATTCGGATTCATTTCTCTGGCTATCGTCATGATCGAAAGCCGGGGGAAAGTATATTTTCGAAAGCATCTTGGACTACTTCTATTATGATCTCGCCTTTCGTGGTAGTCAAAAGCCTGATCGTTGAAAGCATTATGATCTGGATTTGTGACGGAGGGTTTAATCAAGATATTGTCTTTCATAGGGTAATTCCCTGCCCTTCGAAGCAGTTTATCTTTTAAACATCAAAAAGATTATTGATATTTTTCATGTCATGAATTTTTTCAGTGAGCACTTGTATCCTTTTGAAAAGAGGGATATATTCTGTTGCGATAGGCGCACTTTTCAGCCTTGGGGACCAAAAGTATGCTTCTCAACCTATTTCATCGTTAGTAGACTTTAGGACATGAATTGGATATATATAAAATTTAAAAAATAGAAGTATTTTTTTTCTGACAAAACGGATCGGTATTTAAGTTGACCACGAACATCTTTATTATAACTAATAAAATAAAGAATAGTTCAGGTGATTGTTAGCTAGACAATCAATTACAAATGATTTTTAAGGTGGATCGTCGACCACTGTGAAATCTGGTGATATACAGAGTGTATATCAGCAAATAATAAATCTACGCAGGGGCAACACAGCTGAACACATCAAATAAACAAAAATAGAAGTATTAATTATGTGTGATTGGTTATTACGCTAGCTAATTGCCATGTAAAGATTGATTTTCTTCTCTTTAAAATTAATATTTCTCAAGCCAATGATAATCAAGCCTATTATTATTGGAATTTTTTGTGATACAATATTTCCAAAATTTAATTATATTTTTGGAGATATTCAAGGTAATTTTGTTACCAAATGGAAAGGAATATTAAGGAGATAGGGATATTGGAGATATTCTCCTTTATTTTTTTGCCATATTTCATGAAAGAATAAACAGAAAGAAATTAAATTGGAAAAATGATTGATTGATAGAGAAAAGGGAAAGTTATCAATCAATCATATGACAATAAAATTAATGGGAATATTAGTCTTCCATTTATTTACATAAATCAATTTCTTCATCCCTAAGTAACTTTTCCTCTATATAAAGAGATGCATAGAGGATGTTAATCCAATAACATGACATGAGATCATCTGTATTTCTTCATTTCTTTTCTCTACTGTAAAAACTCTGTAATTTCTTGGACATTAATAAAATCTCTTCTCCATTGAAGTGGACGTACACTATCTCGCAATAGTGGAACCACTATAAATATTGTGTGTTCTATGTTGCCTTTATTTTTTTTATGATCTGTGATTGATTATCATTCCATTATGCTTGTTCAGTCACATCAATGCAAGATCCTATTGAGGTTTTTTTGCTGAAAGGGATTGATCACCTCTTACAACTATTACCAGAGCAAGACTCGCAAAGAAGGTGTTTGGTAGAATGGCAGGAGGAGATGAAGATAGTACAAATAATACGTCAGTTCCAGTAGTTGCTCCATACATCAGAGGCTCCTATGTGGCGTCAGGATCACAGTTGACGATAGGTAAAGGAGATTTGGAAAAGTGGCAGTGGATGATGAAAGCCGTTTTGATAAGAAATCGCATTCATCGAGTAGTACTTGACACAGATACATTGTATGCTGATATTTCATTAGTAGAATTAGAAGAGATGGAAGAATGAGCCTTTACTACTCTTCAACTTGCTATGGGAAAGAATATAATTTCTGAAATTAGTTAGGAAACAATAACTAAAGGCATTTGGAAGAAATTTGAGGACTTCTACATGAAGAAATCCCTAACTAACTGTTAGATCCTATTGAAGACCTTCATCCCTTATAAGATGAAGGAAGGTAATTCCACAAAGACACTCTTAAGTGTGTTTGATGACCTGTTGATGAAGAAGAAGTCTGTTGAGTTGAAAATTGATGAAAAACAGAAAGCAATGATTTTTATGTTCGCTCCCAGAGCGATACACTGGTTTAGCTAACAGCCCTGTCTAGGGTAGAGATACACTGAAATTGGATGATGTGAAGACATGTTTGCTCAACGAAGAGTTGAGAGATCAGATGAAAGAGTTTGGTGTTGGTAATAGTAGAGGAGGAAGTAGTAGTTCAGGTGTATTTGTTGAGAGAGGAAGAGCAGAGAAAAAAGTGAAGAATAATAGGGGGCGTTTCAATTCTAGGAAGCCTAATTCGTGGAGTAAGTATAAAGATGGAAAGTTCTATAATTGTAAGAAACCAGGCTATTGAAGAATAGACTGTACTTATTTGGAGAAGAAGACTGTGACGGCCCGCCCCACACCAGTCAACATTTCCCAGAAATGCATTGTGCCAATGCCCGACTAGCACAGGACGGTCGTCAAATAAAAAAGGTCTTTTAAAACTACGAATCACGAAGAACCTGTAGTATATCTCACATCACATGGAATAAAATATAATAATAACATACTTGACATAAAACAGGATAGACAATACATAAGCTGAAACTAAACCATAACCATCAGAGTAGCGGGATCCAAAATACAGCTTATGATCCAAATAATTATTACAACTTCAAAATACCATCTCTAAAAAGGAAATAAAGAAGTTGCACTACTAATGCCCAAAGCAATGACCGTCAACAACACAGGGAGAATATATGCAAATAGTACGTGGAAGCCTCATGCTCGTCTCCGGACTGCTACTTGTGCCTAACCACCTAACCTGTCTCTAGTCCGCTCGTTTAGGAGCACTCAGAGTAATAAGAAGAAACATAAAACTCTGGGCCAGACAAAAGTCTGGTATGAGCCATAGCTGCAAAATAAAACAATAATAGGTATAAATAATCATACCTGAACCTGCAACCAAAGAGTTAGCACAACAAGATGTACAGTACTCTAAGGTAATACTAACATATAGTGTAAAAATGGGAGTGTGTGTCATGGTGATAGCAAACATCAAACATAGTAATCATTCTCAAGTATTTCACTAAGTGCGTAAAGCATACGATATCCATCGCTTTTATCACCAAATCTACTGGGGCCATGACGACAACTCCATATAACTATTGCTATGACCATACTTCCTTGGTCTATAGTCAATAACCCTACCCAGTCCACACATCTTTGGCTCTAGAATAAGGGCCAACCAGTCCACACTTCCTTGGCTCTGGTTCGTCTACATGCTCGTTCTCTTCAATGGTGGACCAAAGTTATAGATATCGATAACACATTTGTACACGTCTTGTAGCAAATCCCAACTCTAGAAGTTAACTCATTGGTCCCCATTTGGATCCTAAGGAATAACTTCTCATTTAGACTTCCTTTGCATCTCGGGTTTTGGTTGAATTGTAGTTATTCTTCAAAAGAGTTCACAATTGTCATTGTGTGGCAGAAGTTTGAATCTGGTTCGGTTTGGATTCATTATCTTGGTTCAGGTCGTGGTCGGGTCCTCATCAGGGTCGGTTTGTGGCTCGTGACACCCCCCGTTCGTGACCACCCCCGCCGGAACGTGACCACCCCCTCTCCCTGGTTCGTGACACCCCTCGGCTCGTGACACCCTCCCCCGGTTCGTGAGTCCTTATATTGGAGCAGTTCGTGGCCATCGTCTTGGAAAGGTTCGTGACCATCATCATGAAGCAGTTCATTACCATCATCTTGGGGCTGTTCATGAGACATAACCCCTCCAGGAATCGAAGTTCTCCTGGGCAGTTCGTGACGCATACCCCCTTCATGAACCAGTTTTCTGCAGTTTTTCCAGAAAGCTAATTTTGCCAAATGATGGCGTTTTCCACCATTCTAACCTTACTATGAAGTCACAAAATATACCAAACAATAGTAGTAACATGTAGAATCAACCAAAAACACCAAGATATCAATCATATGAAATATTTTAGATCAAACATACCCAAAAACATGATTTCCCCATTAATCCCCTTAAGCATGTTTTAACTATAAGATTAGCAAACTTAATTCAAATTAACCCAAATTTTCACCAGTGACATAAAATAATATTCTAGAATTTCTAGATATTTTTTACAAATTTTTATGATGAATAATTTCGCTAATTATCACTAATCACCCTAATTAGCCATAATTAGTGAATAAAAGTGCAAATCACTCACCTTAGCCATAAATTAAATCTTAGATATGAAACTTTACTGTTATGGCACGAATTCCAATGTACAGCAACTGCTCTGTTTCTGATTTGATATTAATTTGACTTGATTTGGTGTTAATTTGATCAATTAGGGGTCAAAAAGCGATTAGGAAGGGATTAGAATGAGATTTGGAAGATGGAAGTCATTGCTAGGGTTCAAGAAAGGTTATTGGAGGCTAGAAAAATGAAATGAAATGTTTTCCTAAAACTTTTTAGCCTCCCATAACCCTAATCCCGAAATGGGTTATGGGCCCAGTTGCTAATCACCCGGTTAAGCCTAATTATGCTGTTTTTCATCTTCCAAACCTAATTTCAATAATATCTCCCAAAGGGTAAGTCCGTTTTATTAATGTGACCACTCTACGGAAAGGTAAACCATCATTTGAAACCAATGAAGTTTGTTTCAGGTCAAAACTCCTTACCAATCAAAAGTTATAGGCAAAACCAGATTCGCCAGGGGCAAAACGGTCATTTAAAATTCGACAAAAATCATGAACGTGGGGAATGACCCCAATAGTCGTTCCCAAAAGTTACACGACTGTACTACTTCGTATGAGAATGAAATAAATATTCTACGATCCTCCGATGCGTAGAATGCGAGTCATTACACTCTCTCTCCCCCTCCCGCCTCCCCCCTCCACCCTTAAGAAATTTCTCCCCCGAAATTCCTTAACTAAGAAAACAACTAAAAGGTCCCACATTCCTATCAACCATTTTCAACAATCAAACATACAAAATAAACACAACAAGCCTATCCTAGCATGCAGAATAACTATATCGCAATTAAAACCTTACCAGTAAAGAGCCCTGGATATGACTTCATTAGGCTCTCCTCGGTTTCCCAAGTACAGTCATTCTCATTATCACCCCACTGGACCTTAACCAGTTTCACCGTCTTCCCTCGAAGTTGCTTCGTATCATGTCCGACAATACGAACGGTTCTGTGGTTCTCAACTACCTCAGATATCACTTGGATATCATCCAACTGATCTGGTGAAATTGTCATATCAGAATCATGCACGAACTTCCTTAACTGGGAAACATGAAATACGTTGTGCACTCCCTCCATCTTGCCTGGTAATCCAACTTTATATTCTAAATTCCGAACTTGTTCGAGAACTGGGAATGGACCAACAAACCTTGGTGCCAACTTACCTCTCCTGCTAAATCGAATCAGACTCTTTAACGGAGAAATTTTGAAGCATACCAAGTCGCCAACGGAGAATTTCAATTCTGTTCATCTTTTATCAACATAACGCTTCTGCCTATCTTGGGCAGCCTTCAGTCGTTGTTGAATAACCTTTATCTTATATGACGTTTCTCTTATTACATCCGGCCCAAGCACGAACTTCTCCCTGGTCTCCAACCAATATGATGGTGAGTTGCACGGTCTTCCATACAAAGATTCAAATGGAGCCATGCCAATACTGGATTGATAACTATTATTATTGCGAATTCAACCAGATGTAAATGGTCATCCAATATACAGGCCCTTAAGAGATCCTCTAATACACGATTCACCCTATCTGTTAGACCGTCGGTTTGAGGATGGTATGCGGTACTAAGATGTAATTCTGACCCTAAAGCCTCTTGTAAGCTCTTCCAAAACCCACTAGTAAATAATGGATCTCGGTCACTCACAATACCTTTAAGTACTCCATGAAATCTCACTACCCATTTCATATACAGTTCTGCTAACTTAGCTGCCGTTCTGTTCGACTTGACAGGTATAAACCTTGCACTTTTGGTCAGTCGATCCACAATCACCCAAGTGCTATCATGACCCGATCTAGTCCTTGGTAAACCATCAATGAAATACATTGAGACTTGTTTCCACTTCCATTCGGGAATTTCCAACAGTTGTAACAAACCACTTAGCTTCTTTTGCTCGGCTTTTAACTCACTGGCAATTCATGCACTTGGATATAAACATCTCAACTTCTCTTTTCATCGCTTGCCAGTAGTATGTCTGCTTCATGTCTCGATACATTATGTTACCACCAGAATTTATAGTCATTTTTGATTGACAGTCTCCAAGCACTTCATCTCTCAATCCATTAACGTTAGGTACAACTAGCCTCCTATTCTTTCGAACTCATCCCTCTCGATCAAGACCATACTTGTTCATTCTCTCGCCGTCGATATTCATCTCCACCTTGGAGATGATTTCCAATAGATTAGGATCGTCCCTTTGACCTGAACCAATCCACTCAATCAAAGTCGGTCTGATCGTCAAACTTGCTAACATCTTTGGATCCAATTCACATTTATGTCTGAAATCATATCCCGCAATATACTCCAGTTGCTTCCATTCAAGAAACATAATCCCCAAAGTGGCATGTCTCCTACTCAATGCATCAGCTACCGCATTGCCCTTCCCGTGTGTATATGCGATACTGAAATTATATGAAGCCAAGAACTTAAACCATCTCTTCTGACAAAGATTTAAATCCCTCTGGGAGAAAAGATACTTTAATGACTTATGATCGGTAAACAACTTGAATCTTTCTCCCAAGAGATAGTGCCTCCACATCTTTAATGCGAACACGATCGCTGCCAATTCCTAATCATGGGTGGGATAACTTTTCTCATGCGGTTTCAGTTGCCAGCTAGCATAAGCTACAACCTTACCTCCTTGCATCAGTTCAACACCTAGTCCGGTACCACATGCATCTATGTATACCATCATCTCTTCGTTCCCTTTGGGAATAACTAACACTGGTGCGCACATTAACTTTTCCTTTAGGATCTTAAATGCATTCTCACACCTTTCATCCCAAATGAAAGCTTGATTCTTCTTGGTCAACTTAGTTAACGGTGCTGCTATCGTGGAGAAGTCTTGGATAAACTTACGATAGTATCCAGCTAACCCCAAGAGACTTCTCACATCCGTTGCATTCTTGGGCGTAGAACAATCTTGTACCATAGCCACCTTCGCGGGATCCACGGCAATATCATTCTCTGAGACAACATGGACCAAGAATCTCATTTCCCTCCTCCGGAAGTGGCATTAGAAATTTTTTCTTTCAATTGGTGTTTCCTCAACACCTCCATCACTGTCCTCAAATAATCCTTGTGTTCTTCCTCTGTCCTCGAGTAAACCAAGATATCGTCCATGAACATAAGAACAAACTTATTTAATTAATCTCTGAAAACCCTATTCATAAGATCCACAAAATATGCAGGTGCATTGGTCAACCTGAATGGCATGACCAATCACTCATAAAATCCAAACGGCGTCCAAAATGCCATTTTAGATATACTCTTAGCTGCTACTCAGAGCTGATGAAATCCTGTTGCGAGATCCAACTGGGAGAATACTCTTGATCCATTTAACTGATCAAACAAATCATCTAACCGTGGAAGAGGATTCTTATTCTTCCTAGTCACCTTGTTGAGCTCACGGTAGTCTACACATAAGCGAAGGGAACCAACGGCCTTGGTAGCAAATACAATTGGTGCTCCTCATTAAGAAACACTCCTTCAGATAAATCCCTTCTTCAAACCCACTTGCACCTTAAGCTCTCGCTGCTCCCTTGGCGCCATACGATGAAGTGGCATCACTATAGGTCTGGAATCTTTCACTAAGTCAATGCGAAACTCAATCTCTCGGTGTGGTGGAAGTCCAGTCACTTCCTAGAAGATGTCCAGATATTCGCCAGCAATAGGCACATCTGATAACTCATCACGCGGGATGTCGAGGGAATGTAGAAAACTAGACATCACCTCATCACTAGGTAGGCAACCCAATATCACCCTCCGCCCATCGTCCGCTATAATGGTCACCGAAGACCCCTTACATTCTACTACCACCCCATATCTTTGGAGCTAATCGACACCCAAAATAATGCCAAACCCAGTAAAACCCAAAACAATGCAATCACAAGCAAACATACATCCATGACTCGAAAAGACCAAATTACAACAAATCATACTAAGGCAAGTCGAACCACCTATCGGGTTCGTCAAAACTAAAGGTATAATCATACTAAGGCTATTCCGAGACTGCCCGTACCGTTTTGCTTAAGCTCCAAAAACTTCTTGAACAATTCTGATTTCTGGGCAGTTGGAATATACTTGTCACTGAAGCGAGTCTTAAACTAATCCCAAGTAACTTGATCCTCGGGAGTAATCGCTTTAATGGCATTCCACCAATTCATTGCCCGTCCTTGAAGTTGACGCGATGCTAGCTTACTCTTCATTGCATCATCGATCCCCAAATCCTCGAAGATGCGCTCACAACTATCAAGCCAATCTTGAACCTCCGTAGCGGATTCCGTTCTGTGAAACGACTTTCCATCAAGATTAGTATAATCCTGGTTGAGCTTGGCGAAATCGGCCTTAGGCACCTGTGCTGCTGCACTACCACCGTTTGCAGCATTAGGAACTGCTCCCTGAATATCTCTAAGCATCTCCCTAATGAAGGTAGTAAACATCGTACACATATCAGGGACATTCCTATTGTTGGCTCCTGAACCCGTACTCCTCGTATTTCGGCTCATCATTCAGTCTGTAAAGGGAAAAACGATTAACCATCTCCTTAGTGGTGCCAGTGCAATGCGACTTCATCCTTAGATATACTAATAGTGTACATATATAGTTTTTGAAGACCAAAATATCATAAATACGCGCTCTTATATACGTATAATATCTCTCCCTGATGTTTTCCCCTGGGTTAAACTATGCAACCAAGGCTCTGATACCATGTGTGGCGGACCGCCCCGCACCAGCCAATATTTCCCCGAAATGCGTTGTGCCAATGCCCGACTAGCACGAAACAGTCATCAAGAAAAGGATTTTTAAAACTACGAATCACCAAGAACCTTTAGCATATCTCACAGCACATGGAATAAAATATAATAATAGCATACTTGACATAAAACAGGCGAGATAGTACATAAGCTGAAACTAAACCATAATAATCAGAGTAGCGGAATCCAAAATATAGCTTATGATCCAAATCATTATTACAACTTCAAAATACTGTCTCTGAAAAGGAAATAAAGAAGGTGCACTACTGATGCCCAAAGAAGTGACTGTCAACAATATAGGGAGAATATATGCAAATAGTACGTGGAAGCCCTCCTGCTCGTCTTCGGACAGCTACTCGTGCATAACCACCTAACCTGTCTCTAGTTTGCTCATTTAGGAGCACCCAGACTAATAAGAAGAGATATAAAACTCTGGGTTAGAAAAAAGTCTTGTATGAGTGATAGAAGCAAAATAAAACAATAACAGGTATAAATAATCATACTTAAACCTGGACCTGCAACCAAAGAGTTAGCACAACAAGATGTACAGTACTCTAAGGTAATACTAACATATAGTGTAAAAATGGGAGTGCGTGCCATGGTGATAGCAAACATCAAACATCGTAATCATCCTCACGTCTCTCACTCAGTGCGTAAAGCAGACGATATCCACCGGTTTGATCACCAAATCTATAGGGGTTATGACAGCAACTCCGTATAACTATTGTTATGACCATACTTTCCTCGTCTATAATCACTAAACCTACCCAGTCCACACATCCCTGACTCTAGGTTAAGGGCCAACTAGTCCACACTTCCTTGGCTCTAGTTCGTCTACATGCCCCCTCTCTTCAATGGTGAGCCAAAGTTATAGATATCAGTAATCCCTTTGCACACGTCCTGCTGCAAAGCCCAACTCTCGAAGTTAACTCGTTGGTTCCCATCTGGATCCTAAGTAATAACTTCTCATTTGGACTTCATTTGCATCTCGGGTTTTGGTTGAACTGTAGTTAATATTCAGAAGAGTTCACAACTGTCGTCGTGTGGCAGAAGTTTTAATTTGGTTCGGTTTGGAGTCATCGTCTTGGTTTAGGTCGGGGTCGGGGTCATCGTCATGGTCGGTTCGTGGTTCGTGCCCCCTGGTTCGTGACCACCACCCCAAGTTCATGACCACCCCCGGCTCGTGACCACCTCCGCCCTCCCTCCCGGTTCATGACACCCTCCCGGCTCATGGTCCCCTCCCCCGCTTGTGACACCATCCCTCGGTTCGTGAGTCCTCATATTGGAGCAGTTATTGACCATCATAATAGAGTGGTTTGTGACCATGAGCTTGGAGTGGTTCAAGACCTTCATCTTGGGGCAGTTCGTGAAACATACCCCCTTTAGGAATTGAAGTTCTCTTGGGCAGTTCATGAGGCATACCCCCTTGGGGAATCGGTTTTCTACAGTTTTCCAATAAGCTAATTTCGCCAAACGATGGCGTTTTCAACCATTCTAACCATAATATGAAGTCATAAAACATACCAAACAACTGTAGTAACATGTAGAAGCAACCAAAAATACCAAAATATCAATCACATGAAATAATTTAGATCAAACATACCCAAAAATCATGATTTTCCCCTTAATTCCCTTAAGCGTGTTTTAACTATAAGATTAGCATTAATCCAAAATTAACCCTAATTTTCACCAGTGACATAAAATAATATTTTAGAATTTCAACGTATTTTTCCAAATTTTTATGATGCATAATTTCGCTAATTATCATTAATCACCCTAATTAGCCATAATTAGTGATTAAAAGTGCAAAATACAAATGAATTCTTAGATCTAAAACTTTACTGTTATTGCACGAATCCCAATGTATAGCCATAGCTGAATTTCTAATTTGATACTAATTTGACTTGATTTGGCGTTAATTTGATCAATTAGTGGTTAAAAAGCGATTAAGAAGGGATTAGAATGAGATTTGGAAGATGGAAGCCATTTCTAGGGTTCAAGAAAGGTTATTGGCAGCTAGAAAAATTAAATGAAAATTTTCCCAAACCCTTTCAGCCCTCCCATAACCCTAATCCCGAAATGGGTTATGGGCCCAGCTGCTAATCACCTGGTTAAGCTAATCATGTTGTTTTTCATCTTCCATACCTTATTTCAGCCATATCTCCCAAACAGTAAGTCCGTTTGATTAATGTGACCACTTTATGCAAAGGTAAACCATCATCTGAATCCAATGGAAGTGGTTTCAGGTCAAATCTTCTTACCAATCAAAAGTTATAGACTAAACCAGATTCGCCATGGGCAAAACGGTCATTTAAAATTTGGCAAAAATCTTTAACATGGGGAATGACCCCAATAGTCGTTCCCCAAAGTTACACAATCATATGACTTCGTATGAGAGTGAAATAAATATTCTACGATCCTCCGATGCGAAAAATGTGGGTCGTTACAAAGACCGATGGTTCTTCATCTATTGTGATGGAGAAAGATGGCAGCGATTTATTGACAGCGGTTGTATCAGATGTTGCAGACTACTGAATTCCTGATTCTGGAGCATCGTTTCACATGACTCCTAATAAGGATTATTTTTCCTCCTTCGATGCCAAAGAATGAATACATGTAAGTCTATGGGAGTTGGTTCAGTTCGCATTCGCATGTATGATGGGATTGTTCGCACACTTTCAAATGTTCGCAATGTCCAAGGTCTTCGGAAGTCATTGATATCATTAGGCCAATTGGCATCATTGGGATGCAAGATAACCATTGTCAAAGATGGTTTGAGAGTTTCAAGAGAGGCACTTGTATTGATGAAGGGTGTTATGGTGTGAAATCTGTATTTGCTAATGGGTACCACTGTCCATGGAGAATTATGTGTTGGAGTTGATAGTTCTAAAAGTTTGGATGCTACCAGGCTTTGGCTTATAAGATTTGGTCACACTTCGGAAAAGAACTTAGAGTTGCTTCGTAAGAAGAAAAAGATCAAGGGAGAAAACTTCAATAAGTTGGACTTTTGTAAGGAGTGTGTATTGGCAAAGCAAACCAGAATTTCTTTTGGTGATGGCATGCATACTTCTAAGAGGGTACTTGATTATGTGCATTAAGACGTTTGGGGGCCATACTCTACAGCTTCTGTTGGTTGAGCTTATTATTTTGTTTCCTTCATTAATGACTACTCGCGCAAGATTTGGGTGTGGGTAATGAAAGCTAAGTCGGAAGTATTTGAGAATTTCAAGGTTTGGTTAGCTCTTATTGGAAACCAAACAGGAATGAAATTGAAGATTCTTAGATCCGACGATGGTGGCGAATATCTCTCTAAAGAGTTCCTTGACTATTGCAGATAGCATGGTATTAGAAAACATTTTACAACGCCTGGTGATCCGCAATCCAACGGGGTTGCTGAGGGAATAAATATGACTCTACTTGAAAAGGCCCATTGCTTGATATTAACTGCGGGTATGTCTAAGGGTTTTTGGGCTGAAGCTATTTCAACTGCAGCACATATTATTAATCAGATTTCATGCTCATCCATTGAATGGAAGATTCCAGAGGAATTATAGAGAGGTGAAAACACTTTATTAAGTTATTGTCGTATATTTGGATGTCCATTTTTTGTTCACAATACAGGACATGACAACTTGAAGCCTAGGACCTCCCAATGTGTTTTTTTGGTTATACAGATGGTATAAAAGGATATGGAATTTGGAATCTAGATACGAAGAAAGTTATACATTCCAGACATGTGACTTTTGATGAGTTAGCAATGTTTAAACCTTTGGAAGGTTTATCAGAGGGTTCAGATTCAGTTGATGAGAAGCCTGAAAAAATCGAGATTCTCAGTTTTCAAACTTGAAGTAGAGCCGACGGAGCAGTTGATGATACATCACATGACAGTCCATAGATTTCCTCTAGTAGTGATGGTGATGGTAATGAAGCAAGAGAGCATTCAACTCAAGGTGGAGCTGAAGGTGAGTCGGGCGATATAGTCATTCGGGCTAGTCAGAGACCAAAGAGAGAGCTCCAATTAGATATGTAGATTGGCAGCATGCAAATTTGAGCCTTGATGATTAGTTTGAGTATGCTTTAAATGTAATTCATGATGAACCATTGAGCCTTGAAGATGGCATGAAGTCGAGTGATAACTCGAAGTGGAATTGAACTATGGAAGAGGAGATACAGTCTTTGCAAAAGAACAAGACTTGGGATTTGGTACTTCTACCTCAAGGAAGTCGAGCCATAGGTTGCAAGTGGGTGTTCAAGGTAAAAGATGATGGTAGATACAAGGAAAGATTAGTAGCCAAAAGGTTTTCACAAAGAAAGGGGTTAAAGTATGATGAAATATTTGCTATAGTTGTTAGACAATGTTTAGTTCGAATCCTACTTGCAATAGTTGTTGCTCACGATTTGGAGTTAGAACAACTTGATGTTAAGACCGCTTTCTTGCATGGTGATTTGGAGGAAGCCATTTCCATGAAGCAGCCATAAGGATTTATTATAGATGGAAAGTCGGATTGGGTATGCAAATTGAAGAAACCTCTTTATGGTCTAAAACAGTCGCCTAGACAATGGTACAAAAGGTTTGATTCTTTTATGCTTTCACATGATTTTAATCATAGTACTAAAGATGAATATGTTTATTTTAAGCATTTAAAGAATAATAATTGGGTGCATTTGCTTTTGTATGTGGATGATATGTTGATTGCTTCCAAGGATAAAGCTGAAATTGATGCGTTGAAGTTGAAATTAAAAGCAAAATTCGATATGAATGACCTTGGAGAAGCAAAGAAAATTTTGGGGATGGAAATCCAAAGAGATAGAAAGCTTGGACTTTTGAGACTTACTCAAAAGGAATATATTCAAAAGGTGCTTGCTCGATTTAGCATGGATGGAGCAAAGGCTATCAATACACCCATGCCTTTGCATATACAGCTTTCTAACCAGGGCTTTCCGATCATAGAAAAAGACAAGGCCTATATGAAAAAGGTGCCTTATGTGAGTGTAGTACGTAGCTTGATGTATGCTATAGTGTGTACTAGACCTGACATTGATCAGGCCATTGGATTAGTTAGTAGATATATGAAAAATCCGGGAAAATTGCATTGGGAGGCAGTGAAGTATATGTTTAGATATCTTAGAGGAACATCAGATTATGGGCTTGTTTTTTGTATCAGAAATAAGGATTTCAGCTTTGTTGGATTTTGTGATTAGGACTATGCTGAAGATAGAGATAGAAGGAAGTCAACATCAGGCTATGTGTTCGCTCTTGGAGGAACAACTATTAGTTGGAGAGCGAGGTTGCAGACTATAGTTGCTTTGTCTACTATAGAGGCTGAGTTGATAGCTGCAATTGAGGTAGCTAAGGAGGCACTTTATTTGAAGAAATTGTTGTGTGATTTGGGCTTCATACAAGATGCTTATTTGGTGAATTGTGACAGTTAAAGTGCAATTCATTTAGCTGAAAATCTGGCTTTTAGTTTCTAGAACAAAGCATATGGAGGTAAGAATGTCTTTCCTTATCTCTGTGAATGAGGAGAAGTTAGTTCGTCTTCAGAAGATTCACACAAGTGACAATGCAGCGGGCATGTTTACAAAGGCATTACCTGCTATTAAGTTCGAGCATTGCTCGAACTTGATTCATTTGATGAAGTGCATGGTGCCACATGGTGGCAGTATGGGGAAGAGAGTGACTTGGTTGAAGTCAAGAGAAGATGTGGTATTCTTCTTGTATAAAGAGATAGGAGTTGATTGCACGATGTCTACCTTATTTTTGAATGCTTCCAACACTTTGTTGGTGGGCAGTAGCCTTGCAGGAGCTCATTAACAAAGTGCAATGAGGGGTGGCTTTTGCAGGAACTCATTGGGAAGCATTCACATTGGAGTGTCTTGGTTGCAAGAGATATTATATCAAGGTGGAGATTATTGGAATTTTTTGTGATACAATATTTCCAAAAATTAATTAGATTTTTGGATATATTCATGGTAATTTGGTTACCCGTTTTGTGAAAGAAAGAAATGTAAAAGTATATTAAGGAGATTGAAATATTGGATATATTCGCCTTTATTTTGTTGTCATATTTCATGAAAGAAGAAACGGAAAGAAATTAAATTGGAAAAAGGATTCATTGATGGAGAAAAGGGAAAGTTATCAATTAATCATATGACAATAAAATTAATGGGAATATTATTCTTCCATGAATTGATTTTTTTACATAAATCAATTTCTTTATCCCTAAGTAATTTTTCATTTATATAAAGAGAGGCATAGAGGATGTTATTCCAATGACATGACATAAGATCATATGTATTTCTTCATTTCTTTGCTCTACTGTAAAAACTCTGTAATCTCTTAGACATTAATAAAATCTCTTCCCCATTGAAGTGTACGTACACTATCTCCCGATAGTGGAACCACTATAAATATTATATGTTCTCTGTTGCCTTTATTTTTTTCTGTGATCTGCGATTGATTATCATTCCAATCTGTCTGTTCTATCACATCATTGCAAGATCCTATTGAGGTTTTCCCACAGAAAGAGATTGATCACCCCTTACAATTATGTGTTGCTTATTGCCAAATAAGATCAAAAGAAACAGGAATCCCCACTTGATTTGTTATTTAGGGTTTTCGCTCTATAATTATGATTAAAAAATTTAGAACGAGAAAATTATATCTTCATTCTGAACTACAAGGGTCGTATTTATATGTGCGAGTGGACCCCCTTTCCACCTTAACACTTTTGCATGCCATGATGCTTCCATAGAAGTTGGCTCGAAGGCCTAAGAGAAATGGCTTCAATATTCTTGAATTATGGTGTTTTCGATGCAATCTATTAGTGGAAGCATGTTCTACTATAAGTCTGTGATAGGCACTCACAATATAGACTTTGAGCCCATCGAAGAGCAACTTTTGACCTGAACAGAAGGACTAGTGCTTGTTGGAGAATTATACCCCCCCCCCCCCCAGGGTCTCTTTTTCGGTGATCCCAAAGGGTTGCTCCTTCCATGGTAAAACTTTTCTTCTGCAGTGAAGATTTTCCGGAGGTTCAAACTGTCGGAACCTTCCCTCCGAATGAATCGAAGAGTGTGTCTGGTCCGAAAAGTACAAACTCACTTCTTCCAGACTTATTTGAAGCTTATTTGAAGGTTGTTGGTTTCCGAAATTATTACGGGTGTACCTTTCGACTAAGTCAAAATTGCTTGTTCTTGTTGAAAATGTGCTATGCTCTTTTAATTTCACCAAAGATGTGGTGTGCGATGAGATATCTTTTGTTGCTTTCTAAGCCTTTTGCTCGTATTAACCCTTTCCTCTGGTAGCATTGCTTTCGAAGCTGTTATAGTAACTTTTGATGTTAACACCATGCTGATCCAAAAGTTTTATCCTTTTGAGCTTGAGCACTCTCCCTAGTTTTTCCCTATTAGTTTTAATGCTTTCGACAGCTATCCATTTGGTATCATCCAAGGTTGTTTCTCATTTCTTTGAAAGCTGTTCCTTATGGGTTTTTTTCTTCTTCTTCTTCTTTTTTTTTTTTTTTTTTGGAAAAGAGTGGGTACTTAATTACAGTAAAGAAAAAGGTACAAAAGGTTTGAGCTTGGTTATAAATTAGTACAAATGAAAAACAAATACTATACAACACTAACTAAAACTAGCTCAAACCAAAGGGACAAACCCAAAATATATCTCTAAAACACACACAGAAACACTTACTACACAAGCACAAAAAGTGAACACCAACAGAATATCCAGCAAGCCGCTACAGGCTAGACTCCATGTAAACCTAAAATCTACAAATACCGTCCATAATCCAAAAGCAGTACTGGCATACTCCACCTAACAGCACATCCATCATAAGCATCCAAGCTCACAAACTAAGAAGAAATCCCATTCATCTTAACAACATATCAAATATAGTTGCATGCAAGAAACAATGATGCTGGAAAGGCTACATACAACTCTCCAAAACCAACCACACAGAAGCTAATAAAAAGAACCATACACCAAAAAACCAAAGACCATGCTAACACACCAAAAAACAGCAAAAGGAAACCAAAATTCAACCATTTCTTAGATACACCACCTTTAGTGACTCCATCTGTTTTTCCTCCACCTTCTTTTGCTTTCCTTGTTTTAGATCGATTCTGAAATTGTTGCATATGCTTACCCCACTCTGGATTTTCCTCTACCAATGGTTCATCAATCACAAGCCTATTACCGTTATTGTATATATTGGATATAAGTTTTGTTCTTCTCTTTTTGAAGCTATTTGTCGAAATAAAAGAACTGAAAGAACTGTCGGACTCATACATAAATGAATCTTTTCTTACGGCATTCTTTCCAATTTCGGTATTGACATCAGTTCTTTTACCCTCCTTTCCATCCAAGACTTCTTTGAATACAAAGCTATTTATTTCTTTGAATGAATAAGACGGAACAGCAACCTTTGATATCTCATTCGCTTTCACACACACTTCCTGCATATCTTCATTAGTCTCTGCTAGAACACTAAAAGCATTAACATCTCCAGCCATACTATCTTTAGAGAGATGGCTACCAGCTTTTGACTTTTTATCTATATCAATAACTCTCACATTTCTTGTTTTCTCCTTCACAGCACATTCAAAGCTAGGATTACTTGAATTTTTCGGATTAACGTCAATCTCCATCCCACAAACAGTACCAGCATTCCCTTTGGGAGCCCAAATTTTGCATGACTTGCATGTAGTATTGGAATGTCCAAATTTTTTGCAATTGGAACATAAAACTGGAACCTATTCATATACAATTTTTTACAAAGTAATATCTCCATTGCATCATTTAATCAGAATTTTCTCAGGAAATTTGAAGTCACTATTAATTTTTATCATAAACCTAGCATAAGAGAGTCGAGTTAATGCTTCGGTGACACTATCCATTTTTAAGGGATGGCCTAACACTGAAACAATTCTACTTATCGCCTCTGTTGTCCATAAATCTAAGTCCAGGTCATGCAGTTGTATCCATATATGTATATATGTATGTATATATGTATATATATATGTATATATATATGTATATATGAATATATGTATGTATATATATATATATATATATGTATATATATATATATATCAATAAGGAATGTAGAAATTCACGAGTAAATTTCATAGCCGACTGCCATTTTCTAAGTCCAGGTCATGCAGTTGTATCCATATATATATATTGTATCCATATATGTATATATATATGTATATATATATATATATATATATATATATATATATGTGTGTGTGTATATATATATATATATATATATATATATATATATATATATATATATCAATAAGGAATGTAGAAATTCACGAGTAAATTTCATAGCCGACTGCCATTTTCTCATAAATATCGACTTCTTATTTTAATAATATGACCCTGTTGATAAAATTCTATCACATTCATCCGCACTGTCAAATTTAATTAAGAAAAAACCATTTTCTCTCGAGTATTGTTTATAGTTACCCTTCAAATTCCAAGTTCGATCTATGTATTCCTTTAAATATTTATAGTACGGTCTACTCCCAAATACATATAAGGCTATAAAATTGATCCAATCTTCTCTAGCCTTTTTTGCTAAATCTTCATCTATAACCGCCATTTTGAGATTACCATAAACATCGGGTTCATAAAACTTAAGCTGAATAGAGTCTAAATGATATTTATTTTCGGTGACCACCTTCTATCTAAGCTTTCGACTTATTGTAACCATCCTTGTTAGAAAGAACATGATCTTTCGAATTTAGATCTGGAAAATTAGTTTTTGAAGTAAGATCTGAATACGAAGAAATATCTTTGATTGGGGCTAACTCGTGTTCTGCATGTTGCGGAGAAGATCGAGGATCTGGGGGTATGGCCGAACGAAAATCAGAATCAGAATTTAAGGCGAATTGGAACTGAGATTTAGCTGAATTAGAGGGAGAGTTCGTCATTGCTGATTGTCTTCTTTACATCATAATGTGTTCTGTTCCTTATGGTTTTTATTAGTCCTCTTTCATGCCATTTGCTTCGGAGCATGTTTTAGTTAACAGTATGATTACTATCGCAAACATTCAATTTGCATATGTGCTTGACCCAAGACTCTGACGATCAGATCATGATAATTTAGTGAAGGAGCCTGTCCATGTCTTGGAGATTAAATTTTACAGTAGTATATGATCAAAATATTATACTTGACCGCGTATCATGTATAATATAACAGAAAAAGAATAACTGAAGGCATTGATTTGTTTGTACATGTGCTTACAACTACAGAAGAAAAGGGAAGTCTGTGGTACAACAATCATATATGTTAATAATATCGACATCCACTAGCTATAATACATCGACCAAAAGTTTATATTTGCGACCAACTACACAAGGTGGCAACGTATGAAATACGTTCATAGATGAAGAACGGTCTTTATCATGTTGCTTTATTTGCCTCGGTTTTTTTGGGTTTCCTCTATCCTTGTTACTCTTGCTTGAAAGGTATCTACTTCTCTTTTTAATATTCTTGGCAGCAGCGCTATGACTTACCTGCATGTGTGCGTGTTCATTTTCATAAATGCACCATTCACATTGCCATTGGCTAATTTCTATGTTTGGGTACATGCTGCTACAATAACCAGGTAAAATAAGGAAGAAACACAAACACATACCTATGCTGTAATCTTTGGTGACATTTTGGACACCTGAGCAGATGGTCCGAAAACCCAATATCACCACATATGCAACAACAGTTTTCTTCTAGTTCTGATTTCTTTCCTTTTTGCTTCATCTTTTGCACCAGCTATAATATTTTACTGAAATACTTTTCCTAGTACCGTATATATATGCGAAGGGAAGCAGCAGGAAACATGCATGAATAGCATGCGTGAGTCTCAAGTATCAGAAGGACATCCGATGAAGTCAACGTGGAAACAAAACGAAGCAGTTACATAAGGAGACTAGTGGGTCCAAATTAGAATAAAAAAGGATACGTTTCAATTTCTAGACTGTAAATTTGTTTCTTTACCCCGGCAATTTTGCGATAGCTCTGTATCATACCTGGTTTGCATGTTTATTGCCGGAAAATGTCGACTTAATGGAGCCGCATATTTTAATGTATCGATTACCTTTTGCCTATGTTTGAATATGTGATCTATTTTAGAGTAAATATTTGAACGCTTAACAGGTACAATTACCATGTAAAATTGTAATGTATGAATATCGAGATGATAATTCTGGTTTGTTTAGGGATCAAAATAAAAAATGTCACACTACACTCATTCTCATTCTCTCTCTCGATACATGGGAAATTCTATTTAAACACAAAATGTTGACACAAATTTAAACACAAAGAATCTCAACCACAAGTTTTCCTGCTGAATTCCACCTCACACATAAAGACAAACAAATCCTACGGTCTAGATTTTGTGTCTCTAATTCTGCGTTTAATTTTGTGTTCCAATAGTCGCTCCCATATATATATATATATATATATATATATATATATATATCCAAAACTGTTTCTCAACTCCTCCAAATCTCTCCTCAACAGACTCCATTGGCACCACCCAAAAGTTATGCCGACATTGTCAAACTATCCCACCCAACCAGTACCAAAATCATAAACTTTCCTTCATCAAACAACCGTTTGATCACATAGTTCTCCGAGAAACAACTTTCCAAAGTTCCAACGAAACATGGTCTGATACTGTGATTCTTATACCCATCAGATTCCGCATTACCACCATTAAACTGAAGGAGTATATCACAAAAGTGTGGAAACCGAGATTGGTCTTTATCATATTCATATATGTCCTAACTTCTACTTCACTATTAAATTTGACAAACATGAAGATTTCTTGTGCATCACTGAATCATCTTCTTATTCGTATTTCGGCAAATTACTTATGATTGACGTATGTTCTCCTGGGTATAAATTTGACAAGATGAATGCTTCAACGATTTAGATCTGGATACAGCTATTCAATTTGGATATGGAAATGTGGACTTGCGAGGATTTATCCATGATTTCAAGTTTTGTGGGAGAGCCAATACAAATAGACGATAAACTACCATGAAACAATACAACTAGTTTTCCAGAATTCAACTGCAAATTAACACTGACACCAAACTTATCAGAAGAATTCCAATATTGCTCCACGGAGAAACAAAGGAAGTTTTGGTTGAATATGACTTTATCCCACCCGAATGTGATACTTACAAGATTTTCGGGCACGAAACATCTGTACATGACAAAGGCACTGCTGCGAGATGGATTCTGAAGGAATCATCAGATATTCCAAGGACTTCAGGAAATGCACCACAGTCGAATAACCATGTACCAAACTCCTATGCAACAGATCCTCCAGAACAACTTCCTACAACCGTTGAAGCATATCATCTTGGCTTCCTTGATCAACGGCTATCTTCTGACATTCTTCCTGACCAACTTCAAGATATGGCTGACGCAATAGCAGAAGATCCGCCTGTCGAAGAAGTGGTAGACGTATCTGATTGTGTGACTAAAAATGTGGACTATATGCAGCAAAACAAGGGTAAACCGCGTAGTACTTCCCCCGCTCCTCCTAAATTTTTCCACTCCGCAATGACTACTCGTAAGTTTACTAATAGCATCAAAGCTTTTATTAAAGAAGATGGAGAGTTTTTATACAATCCTGAAGACATTGAGGCTGAAGCAATACAATATTTCACTGACATGTTTAATGGACTAGCTTCTACTGCATTTCCACCGTTCCAACCAGTGTACACCATAAACAACCTCGGCCAGCAATTGCTACTGAATGACATAACAACGGAAGAAGTGAAAGAGGCTGTTTCTCGGTGCACGACGACTCCAACCTAGGTCCAGACGGCATCAACGCTAAATTCTTCAAAATATACTGGGAAGAAGTCAAGCATGATTTATTAACTGCCAAAAGTTACCAAAAGGAATTTTATTACATTGATACCCAAAACTGACAGACCTACAAGAATATCTCAATATAGACCCATCGCCTATTGCAACATGTATTACAAGATTTTGAATAAGGTTCTATGCAACAGATTTAAACATTTTCTAATATATTTGAATTTAGAAAACCAGTGCGCATTTTTCTCGGGGAGAAATATTGGTGACAACATTCTTTTGGCTCACGAGCTGCTGCGTAATTTAAACACACCAGGGATGCCTAAATTTTGTGTGAAGGTTGATCTTCAGAAGGCGTATGATTCAATAAGCCATGAGTTTATGTGCCACATTATAAAAATTATGGGATTCCATATTCCTTTTATAAACATTATATACGTATGCATCTCCACACTGACATTTCATATTATGATTCAGGACGTTCCTATAGATCTACCAGGTGTATCCGACAAGGCGACCCGCTATCAACGTATCTATTTTCTATCGTTATGGAATACTTCACATTTTTAATGAACGAGGTGAAGATGTGTGTGCGTACTTGTCAAGTATAATACACTCACAAGAATCGTGTAATATGACAAACATTATTCCACGTATAAAGTAATAGCTAATCACAGAACAATAAAATCGAAGATGCAGTAAAAAGGAAAATCACACCAGAGATATTTATACTGGTTCGGAGCACCGTCTTACGTTCATTCCCAGACCTCTCTCTGGATTTTCACTAAACTACCTCGCTTCACCCGGAGGAACAAGTTCACAACACCCGAGTAGCCGAACGGGATTTCACGCCTCTTACACACGAGGACTTCACAACTTTGCCTCTCACAACAACGAGGACTTCACACCTTTGCCTCTCACAATAACGAGCACTTCACACAAGATGAGTATACTTGTAATTTGATAATGTGTGTTCTTAATAACACGAATTTGTCAATTCTTGTACAACCTTCCTATAATCTTATCCTCAAATAGAATTTGAATTCGCGAAGATATGGAAGATGATATCGTGTTTGAATCAAAATAATAATATGTAGATTCTAGGATTCAACAGCGATATAAGAAGATTATGAGCTTTTGAGTGCTTTGAATGATCAAAAATGAAATCAGCAATAAATCGAATAGATAGAAAGAATTAGTTGAATTAAACTGAAGATTTCATGTTGTATTTATAGAGGATAAGGAGTTGCAATCACTGGTGAAGAGAAGAATTGAATAGAAATGATTTTTGATGAAAAGAAAAGGAAGCAACCATTGATGAATGAAGATGTCTGTACGAAGAGTTGCTTTCAGTTCGTAGACCAATCGACAGGTAAAAAATTACCAGTAGCCTGGTATTTGAATATATATATATATACGTTATATATATATATATATATATATATATATATATGCATGTTCATTGTGCATTTCTGCCCAAAAGCGGTCGACCGTATAATTTGAAACCGGTCGACCGGTTTCTGACATTATGCACAATGAATGTGCATTCATATATATATATATACATACATATATATATATATATATATATATATATATATATATATATTCAAACTACTGAGGTATATGATTATTTGAGGATATATTTTAACAATTTTAACACAACTAAATCAATAAATAATCAACCTCTATCTTTCAATACCATTGAATCTCTTCTTTTTGTCGATCTTGAACTTCTCCTTGTCATTAATCAAAATGCCATGAATTACTTGATTCAACATTCTCCCCCTTTTTGATTGATGAAAAAAATGCTCTGAAAGTGTTTCTAACTCCCCCTGAATATGTACTCCCCCTGAAATATATATTAAACAAATCTGCAAAACATATTGTTAGTAACATTTTTCTCCCCCTTTGTCATCGACAAAAAGGAGTAGATATCATACAAATACTATAACTTAAGCATGAAATACACAAGGATTGTAGCATACAATACACACCAGACAGCCAAACAAGTCATGTATCTAAGAGTTAATACGTACAAACCCAAAATGAAATATAGCACTATTTATGTACAAGTGCTGAGTTAAGTCTTGCTAAAATAAAATAAAATATAATATTAAAAAAACGTGGATGAAAAGAACTACTGAGGTGGAGAATCGGATTCAGTTGTATCCCAATCGATTTCTTTGTTTCCTTCTTCTTCCTTGTCTCCTTCTTCTTGAATGTCTTCTTCCTCAGTCTCGGTTTCCCCACGACCACGTCCAACGGTTGCTCCAGAACTTGTGCCTTCCTCTGAAGATGACCATGTAAAAGTAGGAGGCATTGGACGTTTGCCTCGGTCTTGTATGTGCGTAGAGGAGGATGACAATGCACATGAAATTGCATCCCAAAGAGTACCAAAGAAAGACTTAAGTTTTGAGAATCGTTTGTCAAGCTTTGTATCTAAACGTTCGATTTTGTTGTCGGTACGTTAAGTCTTGCTTCAAGAAGGAATTGATTATGTGCAATTTGTTCAAGTGAATCTTTAGTTGACGAGGATGGTTGAAGGAGTTTAACCTCTTCCGGTTTAGGTTTGGAGGCCTTAGACGAAGTGCTTTCTTGGTGACCTTGGTGTTGATATTGTTCGAAAGGAAGGATATTCACACAAGGTTCAGGAAGCTTCATTCTTTTTCTAGTAGCTTTATCGATGCACTTTGGCTTGGAGATTTTAGACTCGCAAGACTTGAGACCACAATCGATTAAAAACCTCATGACATATTCATTGTAAAAAATATGTGGTCTTGTGCGTTCAATCACAAGAAAATTTTCGTTAAAAATCATGCTTATCCAGTTAATCTCTATATCTCCATATATCGAATAAAATGCCTTGAAATTCTCGTTATAGATGGCATCAAAATTACCAATCCTTGGCGGTAAGGAGTGTGTGATAGCATGGTGTAAAACTCGAGCAGTAGGCCGTAGGTTAATCGCTTTTGTACTGGTTTTGTGATCCTCAATAAAAAGGTGACTAACTTTATCACGAGTGTGAACAATACAAAAATATGAAGAAAATTCCCTTCCACTATTAGGAGAACCGAGAACCATGGCCATTCGTTCCTTTGAAATAAATACATGCTGACCACATGCTACAGACCAAAGACAACTAGCAGCATTCTCTGGTTTGAATTTCTCCAGGTTAAGATTGGCATAGAACAACATAATCATAATATGATAGATTTCTATGTTGTTCTTATCAAAGGTAAGGAGTGATTCTATACGAGCCTTGACCGATAATTCTTCGACATCGTAAAGAATAAAATCAGAGAGATTTATGAAAGAACCTTCGTGAATGGTGTAATCCTTCATAGCATTCCAACGTTTTACTGCAATCAGATCCATAAGCCATTGTTTGATATTGAAATCTACAGGCTGGAGTTGAGTAGAACTTGATTTCTTTAATCGCTTTTGAGGAGGAGCCATGATAGTTTTAGTGATTGAAAATTTGGAATTTTTGATGATGTTCAAAGGGTTTGATAGTTTGAGGAATAAAAGGAATACAAATGGATGAGTTATAGGAAACCGACGTGATGATTGAGGGTTTTTAAAAAACAGAAAAATACGTTACCGGTCGACCGTTGGATTTTAATTGGTCGACTGGTAAGTGAAAAAGTTGATTTCCAGAGAGTTTTCTGGTAGACTGGTCGAAATACCACCGGTTGACTAGTTCATTGAAAAGCAGAAATTTTTCCAGAGACCTAAAAGGTCGACTGGTAACTTTTTATCAATCGATCGGAGCATAAAAATCTAGTTTTCCAGAGACGTTTCCGGTTGAAACACCCCACCTCCGTTTAGGGTCACTCTCAAAGGGAATGCCCTAATTTTGGTGGAGGTTTATAAGTACAAGTCACAGATATACAAGACAGATATAAGAACACATATTTGTAAACAGCGGAAGAACAACAAATTTTATTTCATAAAGTCAAATACGTGTTACAACAACATCCTTTCCAAAAACATAACATAACACTTCATAATCTGTCTTGAGTACATTATTTTTTAAAGAAGCATAAATAAAACATAGACAGACTGCCAAAGCCCCATAGTGGATTGTCCAAAGCCATAGTTCAAAACAGGAAAGTCCAAGCAATACATTTCTCTTCTTCAAGCTGGATGTTGAGGTAGGTCAAGCTGCTGTGTTCCCTCCCTGAGGACCTGGGGGGAGGGGGGGGGGGGAACGGAAGAAAGAAGACGAAAGAAAAATAGAGTCAGACATAAAGCCTGAGTAAGTCTAGTACTACTTTGTATATGAATAAAGAACTGGGTATGATAAGTAAAACATGAAGTGGGCAACATTGTAAACTTGGTTAAGTTATCTAGGGTCGAATATACTATCGTACCCCATGTTAATCTCTGAACCCATATAAACTAGTTTCCAATTTGCACCCCAAAATCAGGGTGATGTGATCCATTCTACGATGATCGGCTCCTACTCGCATAGTTACATGTGTCTTACGGCCCCCGATGTCTGTAGTTACCTATGTTGGTCCCACCATGGGGTGTATCAAGTCCCATAGTGGCAACCCGACACAACCTTAGAGTGCACAGGTATGCTACTGGTGTCCAGTGCTTTATTTTTCTGCGCCGGAGTGCGTGCACGCCCGCACACCGTTAGAACCTACACTGCTACACCACCGCCGTCGATTTGACCTCTTACAATCAGCCCAGTAATCGTGCCCCACCCTGCCTAGTTTCAGGGTATCCTGATACACCTTCTAGGGTTACTGCTGAAAAGGGTCCCCCGTTACTAGGTTTTCTATCTCTAACCAACATGCTAAGTTGGTTAAGTGTTTCCTAACCTAACCCCACCAGTCCGTTTAGTTTAGCATGTTCCATTTTGATTAAGTCTTTAGTTCACTTAATCCTAACAATCCTGACTCAGCCTTAATTGTCTTATTAAGGCCTTGACCTCTCACATTAGACAGGTATTGTTGTGGCTGCCTGTTGCCGGTTGGTTCCGGGCAGTCTTACGCCACAACTCAGTCTAACCTCGGGTCCTTGCTGGGCTCCATGTTTAACCTCCCACATTGGATAGGTATTGTTGTGACTACTGGACAGCCGGGCGGTTCCGGGCAGGTTTACATCACA
The DNA here is from genome assembly GCA_030737875.1 of Allium sativum. Lineage (NCBI taxonomy): Eukaryota > Viridiplantae > Streptophyta > Magnoliopsida > Asparagales > Amaryllidaceae > Allium > Allium sativum. The sequence goes on along the minus strand of CM060912.1, from coordinate 98,917,658 downwards.
ACTCAATCCAACCTCGGGTTAAACACATCGTCTTTTCTACATTTACATATTTTGTCATTCTTCTTTATTTCTTATATGTAAATATTTGCGGCCCATTATTATGTTAATGGTGTAAAGGTTACACCAACCATGGGCCCAACCCATACTTGACTTTGGGCCCTTCTATTTCATATTTTCATTCATTAATTAATTTTTAACCCAACGTTATTTTCCCCCGTTTTACACGTCCGTTTATATATATTGGGCTTAGCCTTTTAAAGCCCAATTTAGCCATGCGAAAAGGGGAGGCTTATGGCGTATACACAAAGAGGGGAAAGTGAGCGCATGAACTTGCAATACGACGTTGGAAATACAAGATAGAAATTGGTGTACTTGCATAGTGGTGACATGTATTTTGGTCATAAAACATAGGTGACATAAATCAAGGCATGTAAACTTGCATAGGTTTAACTACAACATGAACCTATATCCTTATTTGGGCATAATGTCAAACATAAGCATGTCATAAATATTTCTAGCATATGCATAGCATGATGTCAAACATAAGCATGGCATAAATACTTCTAGCATAAACATGGCATAATGTCAAACATAAGCATGGCATAAGTAAAGTTAAATTTTGTTTATGGCATAAACGTAAACATGTCATGTTCATAAAGTTTGTACATGTTTACAAAGGGGATACTTTGTTACAAAAGCATAGATCAACTATGGTTTAAGTCTAATCACATAACGATAGTATACTTATGCATAAATATTCCTAAGCATGGTGTTTGCCTTAAACTTGCAAAAAGGGATTTTGAGTCTAACCTAGCCATGTCTCACATATGTCATCATATAATTCTTTTAAACAAGATAGACTTAATCATGGATTTCAATTATGCCAAATATCATTCATAGCCTAGCCAAATTCATAAGCATGACTTAATACATGGATTATGGTGTCAAAATTCCAACATAGTTTCATATGAACTATAACAACCAAACTTGTCTCAATTGCTTGCAAAACGATTTATGCACAAAATATACATCATGACAACATAATAACAAAACCCCAAACTTGCATAAATTTCACTCAACTACATACATGTAGCTTCAACATAGATTACATAATTTGCGCAATATTTCAAACGTATATTTGCATAGAACTACCGCATGTAGTTCTTTATAATGAATAACATAATTTTGCACAAATATGAATTACTTTCATTGCCACAATTCAAGCATACACATCAACACAGTTGTTTATTAATACCAAAGTAATACTCTACTTACAATGGTTTGATGAATTCTCTAGTTTAGGGATTGAAGACGCAAATTCCTTTGTTGAATTGATTAGCTTTAGGTTGCTTGAATTGCTTTAGGCCTTAGAACTTTCTCCCTAATCCTCTCTTTAGTTGGCGGCTACTCTTTGTCGTTCCTCAGCAACATGGCGGCTATGTTCTTAATTTGAATGAATAGATTAGGGTTTAGTCTAGGGTTGTTTATATAGAGGTTAGGAATTGATTAGGACCCTTGATGTTGCTAGGTTAGATCATAGCCATTCATTAGGAAGAGAGACCAATAAAAACCCGCCACCTAGCCCTAATGACAAAGCAGACCACAGAAATTCGACCAAACACAGACCTGGCCAGCCAGGTTGACTGGGCTCGACCAGGTCGACACCCCTGTCGACAGGGCTGTCGACAGCCCTGTCGACATGGGTAGCCCAGGTCGACAGCCCAGTCGACCTGGGTGGCCTAGGCGGGTGTTTATCCGCCCTGGCCCACTGGGCCCGATTTTTAATTATTTTATTCTGTTTGAATTTTAAATTTGATTCAAAACTTCCGCATGCCATAACTTCTTCATACGGACTCCGTTTTTCAAAAACTCGGACTCTATTTCGCGTATTTTTCCGAGACGAACGCAATGGCGTATCCCGTTTCCCTTAGTTCTTTGATTTGAATTTGATTATACTTTAGTTCATGAATTTCACAGTTATAGAATTTTCGGGGTGTTACATTCTCCCCCACTTAAAAGGATTTCGTCCCCGAAATCTTCAAGTTAGGAGGAATGTAAATCCTAACATCCAATAATCCATCTACTCATCCATCAAACACGAGCATCCATTGTCCTTAAAAGACTTCTAATGCTTCATGATCATATGCAAAGTGTGTGTGTACATGTACTTATCTAATGCAAAATCAGGCGGTCTACTGATTCAGTTGACCTCCTTAATGCGAATTATGTAAGTGCCATGAATTCATTATGTATGCAAATTTTCCTATTCATGATTCTACATGAGTGCACAATCATTCAATGCAAATGCAACATCCACATGACAACACATTATAGTTCAACCACATACGAATACAAACATATATGCATATGCAATATGAAGTGACTGAGCCGATCTAAAGCCTAGATTGTGTGTGTATATGCAACCACGAGCAACCACTAGCAATCACTTGCAACCACTTGCAACCATCATCCATAACATGTTTCAACTACATGTTTTCATCAAAAGGATTCTATCTAAAAGATACGGTCGAGGAAATATACCTAAAAAGATAGATAAAAGCGCAACTTAAGGAAAAAGGAAAGATCAAGGATGTACCCTCGAATAGAAAAGGGTAGGCTGTACGAATTCTAGCTTCAGTTTCCCAAGTCGCGTCTCCCTCGGCGTCGCTCCACTGAACTTTGACGAGCTTGACTTCGCGGTTGCGTAGCCTCTTCACTTCCGTTCCTAAGATGCGGGTAGGAACTCTCCTTATGGTTGCTTCGCGTTCCACTTCGGCCTCTTCGAGGATGTTTGGCTCTACCACTTCAGCTAACTCATGCAGACATTTTCGGAGATGTGAAACGTGAAAAACGTTGTGGACTCCAGCCAACTTCTCGGGTAGCTCTAATCTATAGGCCATTTTCCCAATCTTCTCGATAATAGGAAATGGCCCTACGAATCTTGGCGCAAGCTTTCCTGTGGTTCCAAAACGAACAATGTTTCTTAGCGGTGATACCTTGAGAAAAACTCTGTCTCCAACTTCGAATTCAAGGTCGGTCCTCCTCTTGTCGGCATAGGACTTCTGTCTGTCTTGGGCCATCTTCATCCTTCTTCGTATTAAGTCCACTTTCTCTGAGGTCTCTCGGATCATGTCTGGTCCAAGTATGAGCTTATCCGTGGACTCCCACCAACAAGTGGGCGATCGGCACGGTCTTCCGTATAAAGCTTCGAAGGGCGCCATTCCGATGGTTGCTTGATAGCTGTTGTTGTAGGCAAATTCCACCAAAGGGAGGTGGTCTTCCCATGTCCCTCCGAAGTCAAGGACGCATAGTCTTAGAAGGTCTTCCAAAACTCTGTTCACTCTCTCTGTTTGGCCGTCAGTTTGGGGATGATAGGCCGTGCTCAAGCATAACTGCGTTCCTACTGCTTCTTGCAGACTCCGCCAAAACTCGCTGGTGAAGATGGGGTCTCGGTCACTAACGATGCTAGATGGTATTCCATGGAGTCGCACGATTTCCATAAGGTAAAGTGATGCTAGGGATGAGGCAGTTCTCTTACTTTTGACAGGTAAAAAGTGGGCGCTTTTAGTAAGCCTATCCACTATTACCCAAATGCTAGTGTTGCCTCTCCTAGACCTAGGCATTCCATCGATGAAGTCCATTGAGATGCTATCCCACTTCCACTGTGGGACCTCCAGAGGATGTAGTAGTCCGCCAGGCTTTTTCTGTTCCGCCTTAACCTGTTGGCACACCATGCACTTAGAAACGAACTCTGCCACGTCCTTTTTCATGCCGTTCCAGAAGAAAGTCCTTTTTATGTCTTTGTACATTTTATCTCCGCCTGGATGTATCGTCATCTTGGAGTGATGTGCTTCCTCGAGAACCTTCTTTATTAGATCTTTTGTCTGTGGGACGCATAGTCTTCCATCTCGCCTTAGCAAACCCCTATCGTCGATGGAGTATCTGTTGAGGTGACTTGAAGTCTCACCCCTAATTATCCTATCAATTATTTCCACAAGCTGAGGGTCTTCGCGTTGTGCTGCCCCTACCGAATCTACTAAAGTTGGGCGCACTTCGAGAGATGCCAGCAAGCCCGGTACGAAATCGGAGGAGGGCCTAAAGTCGAAGCTGGCTATAAACTCTAGGCTTTGTCTTTCAACAAACAACGGGCTTAGGGTCAATTTCTTTCGGCTCAACGCGTCTGCCACTACGTTGCCTTTGCCCGGAGTATAGGAGATTTCGAAATCGTACGAGGCAAGAAACTCCATCCACCTTTGTTGCCTCAAGTTAAGATCCTTCTGCGAGAAAAGATATTTCAACGATTTATGGTCAGTGTAAAGTTCGAACTTCTCACCTAGGAGATAGTGTCGCCAAGACTTGAGTGCAAAGACGATGGCGGCTAACTCAAGATCGTGGGTTGGGTAGTTCTTTTCGTGCACCTTCAACTGTCTCCCGCCATAAGCTACTACCCTTCCTTCTTGCATTAAGACGGCGCCTAGCCCTGTCCCACATGCATCCGTATAACCAGTAAACATCTTGCTCCCATCTGGCAGCGTCAAAACTGGGGCCGTTGTGAGAGCCCTTTTCAGTCGTTGGAAAGCAAACTCGCAATCCAAGTCCCAATTAAACACTAGATTCTTCTTAGTCAATTTCGTGAGCGGTGCTGAGATTTTCGCAAAATCCCTTATGAACTTTCGATAGAAACCTGCTAGTCCTAGGAAGCTTCGGACCTCAGTTGCAATCCTTGGTGTCTTCCAATCTTGTACCGCCACTACCTTAGTAGGGTCCACCGCTAACCCTTGTTTGGATACTATGTGCCCAAGGAACCTCACCTCTTCTCTCCAAAAGTGGCATTTGGAGAATTTGGCTTTTAGTTGATGGACTCGCAAAGTTTCCATGATTGCCCTTAAGTGTTGAGCATGTTCCTCTTCACTCTTTGAGAAGATAAGGATATCATCTACGAAGACCACTACGAATTTGTTGAGGAAATCTCTAAATACCCTACTCATTAGGTCCACGAAGTAAGCAGGTGCATTTGTCAAGCCGAAAGGCATGACAAGCCATTCAAAGAAGCCGTCTGGGGTTCTGAACGTCGTTTTATCGATGCTATCTTCAGCCACCCTTAGCTGATGAAAACCGGTTGCTAAATCGAGTTGGGAGAAAACAGACGCCCCTACTAGCTGGTCAAATAAATCGTCAATTCTAAGGAGAGGGTGCCTATTCTTTTTCGTTAGCTTGTTGAGCTCCCTATAGTCAACACATAGACGGAGTGAACCATCCGCCTTTGTAGCGAACACCACTGGAGCGCCCCATTCTGAAATGCTCCTCCTGATGAACCCCTTTTTTAGAAGCTCTTTAATCTGTTTACTGAGCTCTTTCCTTTCTCGTGGAGCCATATGTCTAACGGGCAACGCAACGGGCTTTGCATTATCTACCAGATATATGCGGAAGTCTATTTCCCGCTTCGGAGGTAAGCCCTTCACCTCTTCAAAGACATCCGGATATTCCCGGACCACTCTAACTGAATGCAAATTTTCAACAGAGGCATCTAGCGATTCAAGATAACTAAGCATAACCGCATACGAGGGATTACAAGAAATTTCCAAAGTATTACCGAGCTGGGTTAGGAGCCTAACAACCCTTTTTTCACAGTCTAGGATGGCCCCATTACTGGATAGCCAATCCATACCCAAAATCAAACCATAACCCGAAAAGCCCAAAACAAAGGCACTACATAGAAATTCAACACTTAGGATAGAAATTTTCAATCCCACACAGATCATAGACAAATGAGCTGGGCCCCCAATTGGGTTTGAAACAATTAAGGGGTCCTCTACCATACTAGTTTTTAGGTGCAGAGATTCTACTAAAGCAGACGAGATAAAGGAGTGTGATGCGCCGGAATCAAATAAAGTGCGAACGGGGTGATCATAAAGATAAACTACACTTTCTACAGAAGTATTTATACCTCGCTGTTGCAATGGTGGCGCTTCTAGCACATGAACCTGTGCCCCTGGGGTGGATCCAGTGCCCTGCCCCTGTCCTCGTTTCCTCGGGCAGTCCTTAGCCCTGTGGCCTGTCTGACCGCACGAAAAGCACCCACCATTCTCCTTAGCCTTCTTTTTCCGGCAGTCCTTTACTAAGTGCCCCACTTTGCCACAGAAATTACACTTCCTCTTCTCTTTGTTGCCTTTTCCGCCCTTCTTAAAGTCTGTCTTCTTAGGCTGCAAACCCTCTTTCTTCCCTTGAGAGCTTTCTGCCTTGGTCTCCTTCTTGCCCTTGTCCTCTTCATTCAGCAATGCCATTTGCACCAATCTTTCATACGTGGCTCCCATGGGTATATGGGTCATGGCCAAACTGTGTAATGGCTCATTCAACCCTTTGACGAAACGGAGAGCCTTCTTGTGCGGGGTGTTGACTAGGTCAAGTCCAAACCTAGCCAGCTCATCAAACTGATTCACATACTCTCTGACAGTCTTGTCTCCTTGCTTAAGAAATAAGAATTTTTCCGACTGCAAACTTCTTTCCGCATCTGAGAGAAATTTAGTCTCAAACCTTGCCCTAAAGTCCTCCCATGTCTCCACTGGTCTTTCAGCATTAGTGACTTCCCACCAGTAGGAAGCCTCGCCCTTCAATAGCCATACTGCCAACTGTACTTTTTGTCTATCCTCTACCTCAAAGATGATGAATAGGTCTTCGGTTTCTTTTAGCCAATTCCTAGCTGCTACGAAGGACTCAGTTCCATGGAAATCCCTTCCTCCCATAGCTTTAAAATCTTTACATATCTTAGCAAAAGTGTTTCCTCGATGAGGAGGTGGAGGAAAAGGTGCTGCTGCAGCTGGATGGTTTCCTTCCGCTGGGGGAGGAGGAATGGTAGGACCTGGCTGAGTGGCCCTTGCTTCTAAGAACCGTCTAAACCAACCAGGTATAGGTACCCCTTCAGGCAAGTTAAGTTCTTGGGACATGCTGAAACAAAAAAGGATAGATTCAAAACGAAGGATAAGAGATAACACCTATGGCTTTGGGGAGTGGACTTTGCCTTTTAAAATAAAATAATATTTTTCTTTTAAAAAAAATGCTTCTTTAAATTCCCTTTTTGAAAATAATTTTTCAAAACTTTTTATCTTATCTGGTAAACCTATGCTCTGATACCAAGTGAAACACCCCACCTCCGTTTAGGGTCACTCTCAAAGGGAATGCCCTAATTTTGGTGGAGGTTTATAAGTACAAGTCACAGATATACAAGACAGATATAAGAACACATATTTGTAAACAGCGGAAGAACAACAAATTTTATTTCATAAAGTCAAATACGTGTTACAACAACATCCTTTCCAAAAACATAACATAACACTTCATAATCTGTCTTGAGTACATTATTTTTTAAAGAAGCATAAATAAAACATAGACAGACTGCCAAAGCCCTATAGTGGATTGTCCAAAGCCATAGTTCAAAATAGGAAAGTCCAAGCAATACATTTCTCTTCTTCAAGCTGGATGTTGAGGTAGGTCAAGCTGCTGTGTTCCCTCCCTGAGGACCTGGGGGGGGGGGGAAACGGAAGAAAGAATACGAAAGAAAAATAGAGTCAGACATAAAGCCTGAGTAAGTCTAGTACTACTTTGTATATGAATAAAGAACTGGGTATGATAAGTAAAACAGGAAGTGGGCAACATTATAAACTTGGTTAAGTTATCTAGGGTCGAATATACTATCGTACACCATGTTAATCTCTGAACCCATATAAACTAGTTTCCAATTTGCACCCCAAAATCAGGGTGATGTGATCCATTCTACGATGATCGGCTCCTACTCGCATAGTTACATGTGTCTTACGGCCCCCGATGTCTGTAGTTACCTATGCTGGTCCCACCATGGGGTGTATCAAGTCCCATAGTGGCAACCCGACACAACCTTAGAGTGCACAGGTATGCTACTGGTGTCCAGTGCTTTATTTTTCTGCGCCGGAGTGCGTGCACGCCCGCACACCGTTAGAACCTACACTGCTACACCACCGCCGTCGATTTGACCTCTTACAATCAGCCCAGTAATCGTGCCCCACCCTGCCTAGTTTCAGGGTATCCTGATACACCTTCTAGGGTTACTGCTGAAAAGGGTCCCCCGTTACTAGGTTTTCTATCTCTAGCCAACATGCTAAGTTGGTTAAGTGTTTCCTAACCTAACCCCACCAGTCCGTTTAGTTTAGCATGTTCCATTTTGATTAAGTCTTTAGTTCACTTAATCCTAACAATCCTGACTCAGCCTTAATTGTCTTATTAAGGCCCTGACCTCTCACATTAGACAGGTATTGTTGTGGCTGCCTGTTGCCGGTTGGTTCCGGGCAGTCTTACGCCACAACTCAGTCTAACCTCGGGTCCTTGCTGGGCTCCATGTTTATCCTCCCACATTGGATAGGTATTGTTGTGACTACTGGACAGCCGGGCGGTTCCGGGCAGGTTTACATCACAACTCAATCCAACCTCGGGTTAAACACATCGTCTTTTCTACATTTACATATTTTGTCATTCTTCTTTATTTCTTATATGTAAATATTTGCGGCCCATTATTATGTTAATGGTGTAAAGGTTACACCAACCATGGGCCCAACCCATACTTGACTTTGGGCCCTTCTATTTCATATTTTCATTCATTAATTAATTTTTAACCCAACGTTATTTTCCCCCGTTTTACACGTCCGTTTATATATATTGGGCTTAGCCTTTTAAAGCCCAATTTAGCCATGCGAAAAGGGGAGGCTTATGGCGTATACACAAAGAGGGGAAAGTGAGCGCATGAACTTGCAATACGACGTTGGAAATACAAGATAGAAATTGGTGTACTTGCATAGTGGTGACATGTATTTTGATCATAAAACATAGGTGACATAAATCAAGGCATGTAAACTTGCATAGGTTTAACTACAACATGAACCTATATCCTTATTTGGGCATAATGTCAAACATACGCATGTCATAAATATTTCTAGCATATGCATAGCATGATGTCAAACATAAGCATGGCATAAATACTTCTAGCATAAACATGGCATAATGTCAAACATAAGCATGGCATAAGTAAAGTTAAATTTTGTTTATGGCATAAACGTAAACATGTCATGTTCGTAAAGTTTCTACATGTTTACAAAGGGGATACTTTGTTACAAAAGCATAGATCAACTATGGTTTAAGTCTAATCACATAACGATAGTATACTTATGCATAAATATTCCTAAGCATGGTGTTTGCCTTAAACTTGCAAAAAGGGATTTTGAGTCTAACCTAGCCATGTCTCACATATGTCATCATATAATTCTTTTAAACAAGATAGACTTAATCATGGATTTCAATTATGCCAAATATCATTCATAGCCTAGCCAAATTCATAAGCATGACTTAATACATGGATTATGGTGTCAAAATTCCAACATAGTTTCATATGAACTATAACAACCAAACTTGTCTCAATTGCTTGCAAAACGATTTATGCACAAAATATACATCATGACAACATAATAACAAAACCCCAAACTTGCATAAATTTCACTCAACTACATACATGTAGCTTCAACATAGATTACATAATTTGCGCAATATTTCAAACATATATTTGCATAGAACTACCGCATGTAGTTCTTTATAATGAATAACATAATTTTGCACAAATATGAATTACTTTCATTGCCACAATTCAAGCATACACATCAACACAGTTGTTTATTAATACCAAAGTAATACTCTACTTACAATGGTTTGATGAATTCTCTAGTTTAGGGATTGAAGACGCAAATTCCTTTGTTGAATTGATTAGCTTTAGGTTGCTTGAATTGCTTTAGGCCTTAGAACTTTCTCCCTAATCCTCTCTTTAGTTGGCGGCTACTCTTTGTCGTTCCTCAGCAACATGGCGGCTATGTTCTTAATTTGAATGAATAGATTAGGGTTTAGTCTAGGGTTGTTTATATAGAGGTTAGGAATTGATTAGGACCCTTGATGTTGCTAGGTTAGATCATAGCCATTCATTAGGAAGAGAGACCAATAAAAACCCGCCACCTAGCCCTAATGACAAAGCAGACCACAGAAATTCGACCAAACACAGACCTGGCCAGCCAGGTTGACTGGGCTCGACCAGGTCGACACCCCTGTCGACAGGGCTGTCGACAGCCCTGTCGACATGGGTAGCCCAGGTCGACAGCCCAGTCGACCTGGGTGGCCTAGGCGGGTGTTTATCCGCCCTGGCCCACTGGGCCCGATTTTTAATTATTTTATTCTGTTTGAATTTTAAATTTGATTCAAAACTTCCGCATGCCATAACTTCTTCATACGGACTCCGTTTTTCAAAAACTCGGACTCTATTTCGCGTATTTTTCCGAGACGAACGCAATGGCGTATCCCGTTTCCCTTAGTTCTTTGATTTGAATTTGATTATACTTTAATTCATGAATTTCACAGTTATAGAATTTTCGGGGTGTTACACCGGTCGACTGGTGAATATATAGCGGTTGATCGTTTTTACTAAGATTTGTTTTTCTGGTTCTCTGAATTTATACGAAGCTCTATATCAACGTATGAATTGAATTTATTTCAAAACAACAAGGATTTAAACCAAGTTACAAGAAAAAAAAATAAAACTTAAAACAAAAAACAAATTTTCCAATCAAAAGTAAAAAAAGATATAAAATTAATGGTAGGTGGATAACTTGTCTTTGGATATTTCTTTAATATCGGTAACTTTTGGTGTCTATGGCGACCAAGTATCCTTTGCTCCTTCATTTCGCATGTAGTTACGATCCCTGGAGTTAGGACTCCTAGATGAAGATGGAGCATGTGGCATTGGTTCATGAACGCCTTGTTTATCCGTGCTACAGAAAAATGACGCCATGCGTTCTAAGAGAGTCAACTGGTCGGACGTAAGTTTTTGTTCGTAATGAAGTTGACGCTGGAGATCTATCTGATGTTTCTGGTAATGATGAATCTCACTTATCTTTTCTCTAATCCGTGGGGAGCAAAAAAAGGATTTCTTAGCACGTTTAGACTTTGGTGTATATCTGGAGGTATGCGAACATTCTGGTCTACTTTTAGGTGTCTCCGGAGAGTAGTATTCCTTCGGTTCGGAACTAGTGACCGAGATATGTGATCTTTGTGCACATTTATCGCAAATGTGTGCCATTTTGAATAATATATGAACATGTTTACAGATGTTACAAAGGACTCAAAGATGAAGATGCTGAAAAAATAAGAAAGGAGCATATATATATATATATATATATATATATATATATATATAGGATTTAGTAAATAAGAAGCAATGGTTATAAAACACTCAGAGAATATAAACCATTAAAAATTGTAAAGCTCATAATTGTTTGCTAATAATAGAAAAAGCTACTAAATAGCTAAGTTATAAAAGAATGTAAGCACCGTCTAGAAGAGAACTTAACAGTGTATATGTGTATTTATACATCGAGTTCAGTTCTACAAATCAAGCCAAGCTCTCTACGTAAAGAAATAAAACTTGATTCAAGTAGAGGCTTAGTAAAAATGTCCGCTAGTTGATGTTCAGTCTGGATGTATTCGAGACATTTTTTCCTTTTTCAATATTATCTCTTAAGAAATGATGTCGAATATCAATGTGCTTTGTTTGGGAATGGTTGACTAGGTTTTTTGATAAGTTAATCGCACTTGTGTTATCACAGTATATGATGGAGTCTGATAAATGAATATCAAAATATCGAAGTGTTTGTTGCATATATAGTACTTGAGTACAAGCTAGAGCTACTGATATATACTCAACTTCACATGTCGAGAGTGAAATGCAATTTTGTTTCTTACTAAACCAAGAGACAAGTGATTTTCCAATAAAATGGCACGTACCACTTGTACTTTTTCTATCCGTACGGAGCTGCCGAAATCAGCATCACTAAATGACACTAATTCGAATGGACAATCTTTCGGGTAGAAAAGACCAAAATCTTTGGTTTTATTAAGATATCGTATTATACGTTTTACAGCTCATAAATGTGATTCTTTAGGATTAGCTTGAAACCTTGCACACAAACAAACACTCATCATAATATCAGGACGACTTACGGTAAGATAAAGGAGAGAGCCAATCATGCTTCGATATAACTTCTGGTCAACATTCTTACCATGTTCATCCTTTTCAACATGTGTAGTCGTACTCATAGGAGTTGGTTTACCAGATGTATTTTCTAAACCAAAGCGTTTGACTAGATTTCCACAATATTTTTCTTGACATTTCAAATTCTTTGGTCATAATATTCGTAAACTCATCGTTTGTTGATCCAAAGATAATGTCGTCTACATATATCTGGATAACTAATATATCTTTTCGAGAATGTTTGATAAATAAAGTTTGATCGACTTTACCAATTTGAAATCCAGAATCAATAAGATAGCTTCGTAAATGCTCGTAACAAGCACGAGGTGCTTGTTTCAATCCGTATAAAGCTTTCTTAAGTTTATATACATGATCAGGTTGTTTTTCATGTACGAACAAGGGAGGTTGTTCGACATATACATTCTGTTTGATTAACCCATTTAAAAATGCACTTTTGACATCCATTTGATAAAGTTTAAAATTATGATGACAAGCAAAGGACAGTAAGATTCGAATAGCTTCTAGTCGAGCGACGGGCGCAAAAGTTTCTTTGTAATCGATACCTTCTTCTTGATTGCATCCTTGTGCTACTAATCTTGCTTTATTTCTGGTTACATTTCCTTGTTCGTCGGCCTTATTTTTATAGACCCATTTCATACCAATAACTGGTTGATCAGTCGGTCGTGGAACAAGTTCCCAGACATCATTGCGCTCGAACTGATTTAGTTCTTCTTGCATGGCAATGATCCAGTAATCATCAGTAGCAGCTTCTTTCGGATTCTTTGGTTCGATATTTGAAAGAAACGCGACATGACCCATTTGATTGAGTTGACTTCTTGTTCTAATTTGTGATGTTACTTCTCCAATAACATTTTGAACTGGACGATTTCTTAGAATTCTCGGAGGAGATCTAAATCTTGGTGGAGAAGGTACCACAGCAGGTTGAGGAATATCTTCAATAATTTCAGAGTCAGAGTCATTATTTGTGATGATAGTATTATCAGTGACTATAGTTTCTTTGTCATCTGATATATTATGAGATGGTTTAAAGAGTTCGTCGAAAGAGACATGAAGTGATTCTTCAATAGTTTTAGTTCTTTTATTAAATATACGATAGGCCTTGCTTCGTTCCGAATATCCGACAAATATACCTTCATTGGATTTTGGATCAAATTTTCCAAGATGGTCTTTCATATTTAAAATAAAGCATTTTGAACCAAAAACTTTGAAGTATGAGATATTTTGCTTTCTCTGATTAAATAATTCATAAGATGTATTTTTTGTGAGAGGTTGTATGGATACACGATTCAAAACATAACAAGCAGTTGCAACAACTTTTGCCCAAAAATGTTTTAGTAGAGTGGATCCATTTAATAATGTTCTTGCACATTATTGTAAAGTCCGATTTTTCCGTTCTACAACTTCGTTTTGTTGTGGAGTTCTAGGAAACAAATAATTATGATTTATACCTTTTTTTGTACAAAAATGGTCAAATTCATTATTTTCAAACTCTCCGCCATGATCACTTCTTATATTTTTAACCTTAAGCCCTTTTGACTTTTGAATTCTTTTGACGAAGGATTTGAAATGATTGAAAGTGTCACTTTTGTTTTTCAAGAAAATCACTCATGTATAACGAGAGTAATCATCAACAATTACAAATACATATCGACTATGATTTATTGACTGAACCTGTGTTGGTCCAAATAAATCCATATGTAATAGCTCAAGTGGTTGTAATGTTGATATGACTTTCTTGGATTTGAAAGATGATTTAGTCAATTTTCCTAATTGACATTCATCACAAATATTATCAACCGTAAATCTCATTTTGGGCAGTCCTCTAACTAGATCATTTTTGGCTAGCTTGTCGATAGTTCTGAAGTTTATGTGACATAAACGTTTGTGCCATAGCCATGGATCATTATCATTTGCTATAAGACACATATCTGAATTATGATTGATGTTCATATTCATAATATAAATATTTCTGTCTCTATAACCTTCGAAAACTAGATTTCGATCTTTATCTAAAATACAACATTTATTATCCGAAAAGGAAATGGTAAAACCCTTGTCACATAGTTGACTGATATAAGTAAATTATGTTTCAAGTTTCTAATTAGCATGACATTAGTAATAAGAGGTAAGTTAGATGTACTGCAATTGCTCACATTGCCTTTGCCGATGATATAGCCTTTTGAATTATCTCCAAAAGTGATGGAGCCACCATCCGAATAGGTGATATTTGTTAATAGGCTCTTGTATCCAGTCATATGCTTTGAGCAACTGCTGTCCAGTATCCACTTTCCTCTTTTCTTAAGTGGGACTTGCAAAAAATAGAATTAAGTTCATGGTACCCCCCTTTTTATAGGGCCCTAAGAGTTAGGTCTTAGGAGTCCAAACCCATACGGGTCTGATATCCCCTTTATATAAATAATTTGAATTACGATGCACAATATTCAAAAAATTCTGAATGTATTTGTTCCTAATCAAATTGTTATTTGTTTTAGGAACCCATATTTTGATAGTCTTGATATGTTTCTTTTGAAATTTCACAACCAGTTTCGGTTTGGAATATAATAAACTAAGATTTTTCTTAGCTTCAGTTTCTTGTACTTTTTTATTTTTTATTTTTCTTTTATTGCCAAGATGTTTCTTGATATCTTGTTTCTAAGATCCCAAACCTTATTTATCCGTAGCAGATTGTGAATTTTCAATAATTTTGTCAAATTTTCTCGACCTTTGTTTAAGTTAGAAACATTTTGAGTGATGTCGTCTAACTTAGTTTGTAAACTAGCTTTTTCTAGGTCTAGAATTTTGACTTTTGTCTTAAGCTCATGATTTTCAGTAGTAAGAGCATTATTTTTCTCTTTTTGAGTTTCTATTTCTTGACTCAAAAGATATAGTTGAGAATTAATATTATATGATGATCCTTGAGCTTTTTCAAGTTCTTCCTCTAACATTTTCTTCTTGTCTTTTAACATATCTCGTTCAAACTCTGCTCTACTTAAATCTGCTTGAGCTTGTTTGCATTGTCGTTTCATATCTTTAAATTTAAATATTAATTCGGCATTTATATCAAGAACTTCTTCAAAAGAAGGAATTTGTGCCTCATCTTCTGTCGCCATGAAACATACATTAGCTTGTTCATTGTCTGAGTCGCTTTCACTATCAGATGAAGATGAATGTGAATCATCCCATGTCACTGAGAATGCTTGTTTCTTTGACTTGTCCTTCTTGTGTTTGAATTTTTCATTTTCTGTCTTCTTCTTTTGCTCCGGACAATCCTTATGTATGTGTCCCTTCTTGTGATAGTTGAAGCATTCTACATTTGATGATGATGGTTTATTTGATCCGAACTTCTTTCTATTGTAACGACTAGCTTTTCGTTGCTTTAAGAATTTCTTGAATCCTTTTGCAATGAATGTTAGATCTTCATCTTCAGAATCTGAGATGTCTTTATCCTTTTCAGCATGAAAAGCTACATTTTTCTTTTCGTCTTTTAGTTCTTTTCCAGCCTGCAGGTTAGCTTCATAGGACGTAAGATTTCCTATCAATTAATCTGGCTTCATGGTGGAAAGATCATTAGCTTCTTCTATTGCTTATACTTTTCCTTCCCGTTCATTAGTCAGAGAATGTAGGACCGTTGAAACTATATCAAAATCTGAATATTTTTTCCCTAATCCAATAAGTGCATGATGAATGGTTTGATACCGTGAATACATCTCAGTAATAGTTTCATTTGGCTTCATTTTGAAATTGACTTTTCAACAAAGCTATTTTTGCTTGTTTAACCTGTTAGTACCTTCATGAGTGGTTTTTAGTGTTTGCCAAATTTGATATGTAGTGGTACTGATACTAACACGGTTATATTCGTTTTTATCTAATGCACAAAACAACACATTGATTGCTTTTGCATTTACAACTGCTGCGGTTTTCTCAGCAGCCGTCCATTCTGCGTACTCATTCGTTGGATTTACTATTTCTTTCTGAGTAGCATTCCAAGCATCATAGCTAGTTGATTGCATATAAAAATCCATACGAGTTGCCCAATAACTATAGTTAAGACCATTAAAGAAAGGAGGTCTTTGTGTCGATTGACCTTCAGTGTAAGTGGTGTTAATGCTAAACTTGCATTATTTGCCATATTAAAAGAATATATCAAATAACTATGTTACAGTTATATGATGACCGTGCTCTGATACCAATTGAAGATGTGTGTGCATACTTGTCAAGTATAATACACTCACAAAGATCATGTAATATGAAAAACAATATTCCATGTATAAAGTAATAGCTAGTCACAAAACAAAAAAATTGAAGATGCAGTAAAAAGGAAAATCGCACCAGATATTTTTATACTGGTTCGGAGCACCGTCCTACGTCCAGTCCCAGACCTCTCTCTGGATTTTCGCTAAACAACTACCTCGCTTCACTGGAGGAACAAGTTCACAACACCCGAGCAGCCGAACGGGATTTCACGCCTCTTACACACGAGGACTTCACAACTTTGCCTCTCACAACAACGAGGACTTCATACCTTTGCCTCTCACAACAACGAGGACTTCACACAAGATGAGCATACTTGTAATTTGACAATGTGTGTTCTTAATAACATGAATTTGTCAATTCTTGTACAACCTTCCCATAATCTTATCCTCAAATAGAATTTGAATTCGTGAAGATATGGAAGATGATATCATGTTTGAATCAAAAGAATAACATGTAGATTCTAGGATTCAATAGCAATATAAGAAGATTATGAGCTTTTGAGTGCTTTGAATGATAAAAACGAAATCAGCAATAGATAGAATAGATAGAAAGAATAAGTTGAATTAAATTGAAGATTTCATGTTGTATTTATAGAGGATAAGGAGTTGCAATCAGTGGTGAAGAGAAGTATTGAATAAAAATGATTTTTGATGAAAATAAAAGGAAGCAACCATTGATGAATGAAGATGTCTGTACGAAGAGTTGCTTTCAGTTCGTAGACCAGTCGACAGGTAAAAAATAACCAGTAGACTGGTATTTGAATATATATATATATATATATATACGTTATATATATGTATGCACGTTCATTGTGCATTTCTGCCCAGAAACGGTCGACCGTATAATTTGAAACCGGTCGACCGGTTTCTGACATTATGCACAATGAATGTGCATTCATATATATACATACATATATATTCAAACTACTGAGGTATATGATTATTTGAGGATAAATTTTAACAATTTTAACACAACTAAATCACTAAATAATCAACCTCTATCTTTCAATACCATTGAATCTCCTCTTTTTGTCGATCTTGAACTTCTCCTTATCATTAATCAAAATGCCATGAGTTCCTTGATTCAACAGGAGGCAACAACTTTGCATGAATTCTGGCCTACATCAAGAACTTCCCCAATTTTTACATATCTTCTTTACGCAAACGATCCGATGGTGTTTGGGAAAATGTACAGTCCTATGCGTTACTACTTTGCAGGCAATGTTCACTAAACTCTCCACTTAACCAGGCTTAACTGTCAACGCATAAAAAATTAAAGTTTTTTCAGCAAATCGGTCACAAACCAGGACCAAATTCTAGCAACTCTTGGCTTCCAATTGGGTATTTGCCCCATTAAGTACTTAGGCGTAACGTTATCGTCCAATTACCTACACTGCCATGATTGTCAAGCCTTACTCCATAAAGTGCAGGCAAAATTTCAAGGATGGCAACTCAAACAACTGAGTTTTACTGGTAGAGCAGAACTCATGCTTACTGTGATTACCCATATGACCCTCTATTGGTTGTTTGTTTATCAAATTTAAGAATTCACGCTGGACAAATTAAATTCGCTTTGCGCAGATTTTTTTGGGGAGGAAGTAAGCACAAAGTAGCCTAGATTTCTATGTGTAAACCAAAGTTAGAAGGCGACATCAGTCTTTAATCCTTTACAGATTTGAAAAAGGCTACATCTATTAAATTATTATGGAACTACTTAACTAAAAATAACCTCTGGAATAACTGGATGAAACAAAGATACTGCGATGGGAAACATTTAGAGCATGGCAGTGGATAACAATGCATCTAGCACTTTGATATGCATTTTGAAATTAAGATCACCCACCAAACAAATTATAAACAAAGTGATAGTTAATGGACAAAATACATCTCTTTGGTTTGAACCTTTGATTAATTGTAAATGCTTAGTGGACTTACTTGGATTTCACCGTTTGCACATTCTCGGCAATACATCCACATAAGTTGCTTCAATCATTCAAGACGGTGCTCTGTGCCTTTCCTTACATCCAGCAACTCGAGAGATAACTGAATTGGTTCAACAGGCCCCCATACGCACGGACGCAGCATTTGATCATTACCGCTGCCATGGCGGAGGTAACTTCACATTTCATGAAGCGTGGAAAAGTGTACGCGATCATGGTGTTTTCAAACCACATTATAGGATCATTTGGCATGACAAGAACAGTAGGCGTGTGGCTTTCATTACATATCTTGCTGCAATGGATAGATTAAGCACTAAATTGCGGCTGCATAGTTTTGGCATTGAATCGAACACCTTATGTATGCTATGCGGGGGTGGGGGGGAGGGAATAAAACTTCAAACCACCTTTTCTTTCATTGTGATTTCGCAGAGACCCTATGGAGTTCTATCAAACTGAAGCTGGGATTATCGCCTATCTTGATGCCTACTTCAGAAAAGAAATACCTGAACATCCATGCCTGATTTAAGCGTCAAACCAACTTATAGATATTTCTTGTGCAGCCATCACTAATACGGTTTACTTCATGTGGTCGGAAAGGAACTCAAGAATCTTCACGGACAAGAGATGCAATGTCTTTCACAAGTTACAACAAATCGAAAAGGAAATTGTCTATTTGGTGCGGTATAATGGTAGCTCATCTAAATGCACGCGAGAGAATAATAAATTCATGCAGAGATAGGGAGTACAGCTTTTAGATTCAGGTTAATAGTGATGATAATATGTTGTTGTTGAACAAGTCGGAGAAAGCGAGATTTATTTAATTGGGTTATTTATACCGTCTGTCTGTATTATATTCTTTTGTAGAACAGTTAATATATGGAGTGTATATGTCACACATATATATGAAATATATGTTAGATATGCAATAAAGTGAACCATTTTTCATATATATATATATATATATATATATATATATATATATATATATATATATAGTATTATGGTCCCAAAAGTACAATAGCCTCCAGCATATTCTCTCTGTTGACAAAGAATTTGGTTCTTCTGAGTTTGCCACCCAAATTCTAATAATTATGGAATTCTAGAATTATACCATAAAAAATGCAGATAAACAAGTACAGAAATTAAAGAGATACGCAAGATTTTATAGTGGTTCGACGATCAGGTCTACTTATACTTAGTGTAATCTATCTTTTATTTTATTACATGATTACAACACAGTTAATTATTATATAAGAAATGTAGAGAAACAGAAGATGAATTAATGACATCAACATCCTTTCTAATATTGGCAAGAGAGATGGGAGCTCGATCCTTTGAGAAATCCAAAAACCATGTATTTATAGCTTCACACGGATTCGGTTCAACCAAGACACATAGCAGCATCTCTGGAGTAACAGAACTAGTGGATTGATCCCGTATGAATGGTGGAGTTTTGGGGACACATTACCAGGACGTGTCCAGGATCCGGCTCGACATAGTCGAATTGATCCGGTTCGATATAGTAGAGCCAGGTAGTTCGATCCGAGGGAGTTCCTTCCTCTATATATCTTTTGCTCCTTCCATGCTTTGTAATAGGTAAGGGGTCCACACCTAACCAAAGATAGTCAATCCGGGTTTCATGCCAATCTTGAATTGTAATGAAGTGATGATGGCCAATCTAGCTTTTCTGAACCGAAAACCCACACATCCAATATCCAAGTCTTAAAAAGTTTTGTTACTTCAATCAAATATTTTTGGGCTCGCCAAATCTCATGTTCAAGTCCTGAACATTTCAATAGCCGAAAACCATGAATGTGACTACCACGTCAAAAGGCAAGTTAGCACTTCTTTCCCTCCAAAACATGTTTTTCGATGGAAGACGTATTTTGGATAATCCAGAAATCAAAGAACGCAGAAGAAATCTGAGTAGGAATCCAATATTCGAGGACTAGAAATCAAAGATTGCATTGGATCATAACAATAATGGAAAAACAAAAATCATTGGTCGCATCGATCATATTAATATAAAACCATGATTGCTCTAGATTGTATTACCAAGAAGCAACAATCACTCTGGCATATCAATAGATAATCGTAAAATCAGAATTCCAATAAATTCCCACGATCTCTTTGGATCATCATAATAAAAACCAATAGAATCTGAGATTTCTCCAGATCTTAATATAAAAGAAATTCACAGCCTCGCTGGGCCTATTGGATGCGAGTACCATCCATGCCTGCAATCAATTAAAGCAAATTGTTTTGCCAAGTCCTGAAAAAAACAATCCAAATCCAATCGAGTGTAGTCCATACCCGAGTTATGATCAAGCAATCTTTCCAAATCTTGATAAGATAGCCTACCCTCTTCAAGCAGAGTCCATGCTTGGAAATCCAATCGAGTATAGTCCGTACTTGGGCCATATCCAAGCAATGTTGCCAAATCCTAGCAAGATAACTCAGCCATTCACGCACAGTTACTTTGAAATCCACGATTGGTGATCAAGCAAAATCCTGGAAAGGTAGCCTAATCCCTCAAGCATAATCCGTACTTGGAAATCCATTCGAGTATAATCCATGCTCGAATTATGTTTAAACCGTTTTGCCAAAACCTGACAAGACAATTGAGCCCCTCAAGCATAGTACATGTGTAACGACCCATATTTATACGGATAATAATTTATTTATTTAATTATTTAAATAGTGAAAATGGTTGTTTAATTAAATTATATTGAATATTTAATTAATATAAATAATAGAATAATATATTTAATTTTTGAAATAATCAGAAATTGTGAATTGACAATATAATGTGAATTGTACAATTCAAAGTATTTAATTCAGCTTAGAATTTGAATTAGAATGACGAATATATTATTTGAACGACATTTTGAATGTATAATTATATTATAATTAAAAATCGAGCTCCAAATGGCACGGCAGTTCGCTATTTGGCGATTCGAACTTCAACTGAATATACAGGGTCCGTTTTAAATCGGATTTCCTTGAAACAAGAAACGTTCAGAGCTGGTGAAGTATATTTTTCTAGTGGAAGAGAAAAATCAGGATTTCATTGTGTAAATTTTGATTTATGTCCAAATCAAATTTTAGAAAAGCCGCTATAGAATTTGTAACAACCCGTATTTTGATAACGTGTTATAACCATAAATCTAGACAGAATTAAATTTTAAAATAAGAACCAAGGGAAACGGGTTGTGCCATTGCGTTCATCTCGGAATTCTGCATGAAATCAAGTCCGAGTTTTCGAAAATTGGAGTCCGCATGACCAAGTTATGGCTCCCCAAAGTTTCAGAAATTTTCAGAGTTCAAAATAGTTCGAATTCGAGTTCAAATTCGAATTTCAAAACCCAGACAGACTGGGCGGGAAATTTCCCGCCCAGCACCCCAGGTCGACTGTGGAGTCGACTGGGCAGTCGACACCCCCAGGACCAGGTCGACTGCGCAGTCGACTTGGGTGTCGACCTGGTCCCCAAACCTGGTTTGGGCCTGGTTGCTCCTGCTTGACCCTGTTGGCTTGTTTGAGGGCCTGTGACGATTTTTGGCGGTTCAGATCGATTCTAGGGTTTATCCTATGTCCTAAACTATTTGTTGCAACTATAAAAACACCCTAAGACCTAGGCTAATCCACAACAAATCTTTCTAACACCATTATGCTGCTAAGTCTCCTCTTGAACCATAACCGCCGCCTCCAACTTGAAGCTTAAACATTCAAACTAGATCCAAATCGAAGGCCAACGTTTCTACAACAATTCAACGGAATAGATCAACATCTCAACAACGATCCTGCGACAATTTATGTTCTTAGTTCTGAAAAACCACGATCTGTAAGCCCCAGTTACTCTTAGATCTTAACTCTAAACTTAATATGGACATGTGTAAATTGAAGTTGAACATAAACATAAACATGATAACTACTTGAGACCTACTCTTGTATATCTTTGATCTATGACTATTCCTTTTTGATCTATTATTTTAGATCTACTCTTGTTCACCCTAGATCTATTCACCTTGAACCTAGTATCGTTCATATTGAACCTTGATTTGTGGAATACTGACAAGAACTTGATTTAGGGGCCTGTTCATGTCATAACCTAAACCCCATCATTATTTTAACATGCCTGTGATGTTGAAACTATCGCTAGTCACAAGTTTAGGATTATCATATTATGTCATTTATTGCTATGTTTATCACCCTATTTCATATGCCAGTGATGTTATGATCATATCTCAAGTTACACCATGCTTGCCTTGAAATCACCTTTGCCACTTTATACCCATCCTTGTTATGTTATTCCCTAGTTACATCTATTGCCTTAATTCGAATTCCCGAGCGTTGGGGATGCGATTTGGGTAGTTTAGGAAAACCTGAATTTAGTATGAACTTGAAAACATGAATATCGTTATAACTTGAGCTTGGATAGGAACATGAACTTGACATGAAATTATACATGAAAATATGAATTTGGGACATGACACTTAGATAACTTGAACGTAGCCAACTCGAGGTTGGATTGAGTTTGCAGTATAAATCTGCCCGGAACCGCCCGGCGAATCCAATAGCTGCAAACAATAGGACCCAATGTGAGTAGTTGGTCATATCGCACTCGAAACCTGAGGTTAGACTAGGTTATGGTGTAAAACTGCCCGGACCCGCCCGGCACATCCAGTAACCATAACCAAGTCTAATGTGAGAGGTTAGGGGTGCATTAAGTAAATTAATGCCACTGGATAAGGTTAATTCATGGACCACTTGAATATACTTAACTAATTTGACAGGTTGATTTGATAGGGTTAAGTCATGAACCGCTTGAACACACTTAACCAACCTGACACATGATTCATAGGACCAAGTCTTGAACTAGAACGACACACTTAGTCAATTTGACATGACATGTAGATGGGGTTAAGTCTCGATTTTAAATGACAACTTAACCTGCTGAACGAAACCCTAGTTACGCGGTCCTTTTCAACAGTAACCCACTAGATGTATCACGGTACCCTGGGACTAGGCAGGGTGGGGCACGATTGCTGGGCTGATTGTAAGCGACCAAAACGACGGCTGAGTTGGTGCGCTATTATAGGTTCAGGCGGACTAGGGTCGTGCACTTAGTCCGGAGTTGAAAAAGCAGGCATTGGGCATCAGTAGGATTATCTGTGCATTCTTGATTCGTGTCGGTGGTTGGCACCCTAGTGCTTGATACACCCTATGGTGGACCTAGCATAGGTGACTACATTCGTGATAGGGCCGTATGACACAGACACACGACGAGCTAGACTTGTAGGGAGCCGATCGATTAGATCATACCGTTGGACCCCGAATTGGCTCACTTCACGATATTGGGCCAAGGGATTATTTCTTGATTTATAGTTGACATGGGATTAGTGTACCAGTATAGTTGGTATGGCGAACCTTGAATACGCAATGTTAGACTTGAGTTATCTTGTTAGCTTAGCTATCATGTCAGACTTATCATCATTCCTATGTTTAATTCCTGTTTATTCATGTCTTATTAACTTTACTAGTTTCTATGCTGATGGTCACTAGGGCTTACCAGTCTTTCTAACTGACCCGTTTTCTTTCGCCTCTTTGTCTTTCGTTTCCCCCCAGGTTCTCAGGGAGGAAACTCTAGCTCTTAGCTTGGACTTTGCTTGCTTTCTGACAGCTCATGTATGGTTTGGTCTTGAGCTATGCTATGGCTGCACTCATGCACTTTTTGGGGAATAATATTTTACTTATGTTGTTTTAAGTACTTTGCTGCTTTAGAACTTGATGTAATGAAATAATGTCTTGGCATTTTGATGTAAGAGGTTTTGACTCTATTTTTCAGTAATGAGATTTGGTTTTAAAGTTTATATCCGCTGCTTTATATACTCTATTTTATCTATGTTCTGTCTTGTGTTATCTCTGTGCCTGTTTACTAGATAATACCCCTCCAAAACAAGGGCATTCCCTTTGTGAGTGACCCTAGCGGAGGTGGGGTGTTACATTTGGTATCAGAGAAGAAGGTTACCAGACTATTTTAAAAACCTTCTGAAAATATTTTCAAAACCGTTTATAAAGAAGCATTTTTCAAAAAAAGTTTTATTTTTAAGAAAAGGCTATTCCCCAAAAGTCATTAGCACTTTCCTTTGTTTCCTCGTGTGAATCTTTTTCCTTCTCGCTTTTTAGCATGTCTGATCTTAACCTTCCTGAGGGAGTACCCATACCTGGCTGGTTCCGAAGATACTTGGAAGCTAGGGCCAACGGCGCGGGCCCGGCCGATATCCCTCCTCCTCTTCCCCCGGTGGCCACGGTTCCTCCTCCTCCTCCTCCGGGTACCGCCTTCGCCAAAATATGCAAGGACTTTATAGGGATGGGCGACAAGAACGTCGTTGGAACTGAAAACTTCGTTGAGGCGCGAAACTGGCTAAAAGAGACTGAAGACTTGTTTGTTATTTTTGATATGGAGGATCATAGGAAAGTTCAGTTGGCAGCATGGTTGTCGAAAGAGGAAGCTGCATTTTGGTGGGAAGTCACCAACGCTACCAGGCCAATTGAGACTTGGGTAAACTTTAGAGAGAGGTTTGGGCTTAAGTTTTTATCATCCGCAGAAGCGAGCCTTCAGATGGAGAGGTTCCTGGCACTCAAGCAAGGGGACATGTCAGTTAGGGAATACACGAATAAGTTTAATCAGCTTACTCAGATTGGTTTGGACTTAGTCAACACGGCTAAGAAGAAGGCTCTACGCTTTGCTCGAGGATTGAGCGAGCCACTCCACACTATGGCCATGACTCATGTACCCATGGGGGCGACCTTTGAAAGCTTGGTGAATATGGCCCTACTTCATGAAGAAGACGAGAATGGCAAGAAGAAGGTCAAGGCGAATGAGTCTCAAGACAAGAAGGTAGACTCCGAGAAAGGAGGAAAGAACAGCAATAACAAGAATGACAAGTCACGTGAGAAAAGAAAATGCAACTTCTGTGGTATTGACGGGCATATAGTCCAGGACTGTAGGAAGAAGAAGATGAAGATAGGAGCATGTTTTCAATGCAGTGAAACTGGACACATCAGCAAGAACTGCCCTAAGAAGCAAGGGCAAGCCTCGCAAGAAGGACCTTCTAGGGGTACATCTTTAACTTCTTTTCCCTAGATACTCTGTTTTATCTTGTATATCCTTTCGATCCTGTCTTGAGAACCTTAGGTAGAATCCTATGAATGTAAACATGTATTTGAAACGTGTTATGCTTGATGTTTGCGAATGGTTGCAAGTGGTTGCAAGTGATTGCTCGTGGTTGCATAACACACATTAGGCACTAGATCGGCTCAGACACATTTTCATATTGCATATGCATGAGTGTTTATACTTATTTATGGATAAAATTGAATGTGTTATCATATGAATGTTGCATATGGATGAATGTTTGTGCACACATATAGGCTTACGTGACTAGGATTTGTTTGCATACATGTTGGATTCATGACACTAAACATATTTTGCATTAGAAAGATCAATCAGGCCTGATCATTTGCATTAGATAAGGAACATATACACACACTTTTTGCATATGTTCATACAACATTAGAAATCTCTTAAGGACAATGTTTGCTTGTGGATGATGTTTTGAGTAGATGGATGATGGATGGTAGGATACGTTCTTCCTAACTTAGAGATTTCGGGGACGAAATCCTTTAAGGAGGGGAGAATGAAACAACCCGTATTTTGATAACGTGTTATAACCATAAATCTAGGCAGAATTAAATTTTAAAATAAGAACCAAGGGAAACGGGTTGCGCCATTGCGTTCGTCTCGGAATTATGCCTGAAATCGAGTCCGAGTTTTCGAAAATTGGAGTCCGTATGACCAAGTTATGGCTCCCCAAAGTTTCAGAAATTTTCAGAGTTCAAAACAGTTCGAATTCGAGTTCAAATTCGAATTTCAAAACCCAGACAGACTGGGCGGGAAATTTCCCGCCTAGCACCCCAGGTCGTCTGTGGAGTCGACTGGGCAGTCGACACCCCCAGGACCAGGTCGACTGCGCAGTCGACTTGGGTGTCGACCTGGTCCCCGAACCTGGTTTGGGCCTGGTTGCTCCTACTTGACCCTGTTGGCTTGTTTGAGCGCCTATGACGATTTTTGGCGGTTCAGATCGATTCTAGGGTTTATCCTATGGCCTAAAGTAGTTGTTGCAACTGTAAAAACACCCTAAGACCTAGGCTAATCCACAACAAATCTTTCTAACACCATTATGCTGCTAAGTCTCCTCTTGAACCATGGCCGCCGCCTCCAACTTGAAGCTTAAACATTCAAACTAGATCCAAATTGAAGGACAACGTTTCTACAACAATTCAAGGGAATAGATCAACATCTCAACAACGATCCTGCGACAATTTCTGTTCTTAGTTCTGAAAAACCACGATCTGTAAGCCCCAGTTACTCTTAGATCTAAACTCTAAACTTAATATGGACATGTGTAAATTGAAGTTGAACATAAACATAAACATGATAACTACTTGAGACCTACTCTTGTATATCTTTGATCTATGACTATTCCTTTTTGATCTATTATTTTAGATCTACTCTTGTTCACCCTAGATCTATTCACCTTGAACCTAGTACCGTTCATATTGAAACTTGATTTGTGGAATACTGATAAGAACTTGATTTTGGGGCCTGTTCATGTCATAACCTAAACCCCATCATTATTTTAACATGCCTGTGATGTTGTGATGTTGAAACTATCGCTAGTCACAAGTTTATGATTATCATCTTATGTCATTTATTGCTATGTTTATCACCCTATTTCATATGCCAGTGATGTTATGTTCATATCTCAAGTTACACCATGCTTGCCTTGAAATTACCTTTGCCACTTTATACCCATCCTTGTTATGTTATTCCCTAGTTACATCTATTGCCTTGATTCGAATTCACGAGCGTTGGGGATGCGATTTGGGTAGTTTAGGAAAACCTGAATTTGTATGAACTTGAAAACATGAATATCGTTATAACTTGAGTTTGGATAGGAACATGAACTTGACATGAAATTATACATGAAAATATGAATTTGGGACATGACACTTAGATAACTTGAACGTGGCCAACTCGAGGTTTGGTTGAGTTTGCAGTATAAATCTGTCCGAAACCGCCCGGCGAATCCAGTAACTGCAAACAATAGGACCCATTGTGAGTAATTGGTCATATCGCACTCGAAACCCGAGGTTAGACTAGGTTATGGTGTAAAACTGCCCGGACCCGCCCGGCACATCCAGTAACCATAACCAAGTCTAATGTGAGAGGTTAGGGGTGCATTAAGTAAATTAATGCCACTGGATAGGGTTAAGTCATGGACCACTTGAATATACTTAACCAATTTGACACGTTGATTTGATAGGGTTAAGTCATGAACCACTTGAACACACTTAACCAACCTGACACATGATTCGTAGGACTAAGTCTTGAACTAGAACGACACACTTAGTCAATTTGACATGACACGTAGATGGGGTTAAGTCTCGATTTTAAATGACAACTTAACCTGCTGAACGAAACCCTAGTTACGCGGTCCTTTTCAGCAGTAACCCACTAGATGTATCACGGTACCCTGGGACTAGGCAGGGTGGGGCACGATTGCTGGGCTGATTGTAAGCGACCAGAACGAAGGCTGAGTTGGTGCGCCATTGTAGGTTCAGGCGGACTAGGGTCGTGCACTTATTCCGGAGTTGAAAAAGCAGGCATTGGGCATCAGTAGGATTATCTGTGCATTCTTGATTCGTGTCGGTGGTTGGCACCCTAGGGCTTGATACACCCTATGGTGGACCTAGCACAGGTGACTACATTCGTGATAGGGCCGTATGACACAGACACACGACGAGCTTGACTTGTAGGGAGCCGATCGATAAGATCATACCGTTGGACCCCGAATTAGGTCACTTCACGATATTGGGCCAAGGGATTATTTATTGATTTATAGTTGACACAGGATTAGTATACTAGTATAGTTGGTATGGCGAACCTTGAATACGCAATGTTATACTTGAGTTATCTTGTTAGCTTAGCTATCATGTCAGACTTATCATCATTCCTATGTTTAATTCCAGTTTATTCATGTCTTGTTAACTTTACTAGTTTCTATGTTGATAGTCACTAGGGCTTACCAGTCTTTTTGACTGACCCGTTTTCTTTCGCCTCTTTGTCTTTCGTTTCCCCCCCAGGTTCTCAGGGAGGAAACTCTAGCTCTTAGCTTGGACTTTGCTTGCTTTCTGACAGCTCATGTACGGTTTGGTCTTGAGCTATGCTATGGCTGCACTCATGCACTTTTTGGGGAATAATATTTTACTTATGTTGTTTTAAGTACTTTGCATCTTTAGAACTTGATGTAATGAAATAATGACTTGGCATTTTGATGTAAGAGGTTTTGAATCTATTTTTCAGTAATGAGATTTGGTTTTAAAGTTTATATCCACTGCTTTATATACTCTATTTTATCTATGTTCTGTCTTGTGTTATCTCTTTGCCTGTTTACTAGATAATACCCCTCCAAAACTTGGGCATTCCCTTTGTGAGTGACCCTAGCAGAGGTGGGGTGTTACAGAATTCCTTTATAATTTATAACGATATATATAAGGAATTTCAATATAAATTGGAATATCGATTCAACCAGGATTTGAATATCGAGTTGTAAACCCCAACGGAGCTGTATGATATTCTATTGTGAGTATATACACGATAATATTTATTTTTAAATATTAAATTTAATTATTTTTAAATATATTTATATATTTAAATGGGTTATTTAGAGCTTTAAAAATAGCCAGTTTTGCAAACAACCTCGGTTTTCGATGAAACTGATTTTGTTGGATCCGCAATATTAAATTATTATTAGATTTCAATTTCTATGATTGTTGAAGTCAATGTGTGGCCGTACGGATTTTTAATGTGAAAAACAATCTGTATTTTTGATGGTTAAAAATACGCTGTGTGAGCAAACGAAGTTGGAATTCGACGAAATCAGTTTCTTTGGGACCGTAATGTCGAACTGTAGCTGCATGTCCACTTTCATGATTTTTGGGTATTGTATATGCTCACAGGAATTTTAGAGGACGAATACAATTAGTGGTTCATTAAAATTGAATATTAGATCGAATATTAAAATATTTAATATACCTTATAAATACCATCCTTAAACTTTCTAAACCGATTCTCAGTTTTCCCAAAGTCAACAAACAAGGCGCCTCCATTTTTCCACCGTAAGAAATTTGGATACTCAAATAAAATCACAAAAATCAAAATAAATTTCCTAAAATTTGGAAATACTTATATTTGGATTGTCGATAAGAATAGCTTCACCCTCATGTAATTTTCATCGGGTTCGACTTCATACTGGTTCACTGTATTTATCACGGTGGAGCTAGGGTTGGCGGGTTTGTGATTTTCATGCCTTAATTAGTGAATTGGAGAATTGATCTGGGTTCGTGATGGAAAGCTGCACTCACTTGCAAAGTTGGGGATGGATCGATGCTAAGTGATGTCGTGAGCACAACTGCGTACCCTTGAGAATGCAGTTCAACACATTTGAATCCACGGGCACGAGGTTAGGATAAGTGGTACAGTATGGAAGAGAAATCAATAGAGAATGTTTTGGTAGTTCTAGTTTTGATTTATGTTGGAGAATGAAGGAGGATGCGATGAAGAAGGATGGTGTAATGGCCATTGTTGTGGGGAGTACGGGATTGGCTGGAGCAACGAGATGTTGGTGTTCGCACGGGGAAGAAGTAGTTAGAAGTGCGGACTGTTATTTGGGCCGAGGAGTTCATTTCAGTTTGTTCTATTTTGATTTGAGGAGGAAGTAAAGATACAGTATTGGCAAAAAGGATGGTGTCGGATCTGTATTCATTTTGGAGAAGATGACTGTATAAGTGGTTGCGGTTATGAGGTGGAGTTGGTCAAGTATTTGCGCTGGGATGAGAAGATGTTTCCGGTTGATAACTGATATACACGTAAATGTGTATATTTTATCTACATATTTATCTTTTAAATAATTGATATTGTGCATTTATAGTTGTGTTTACATTTTATTTTTGATGAATGTATTAACGTACTTAATTGTTGAAAAGCTTGAAGAATTTGTGCAAGAACAGTGTTGAATTTTAGAGCTGGATTAAAGCTTGAAGACCCAAAGAAAAGTGCTATTCAATCGCCTTCTGCTACATATTTTAAACACAATATTTAATGCTTTTCCATAATGATCACTTGGAGTTGTTATTCATTCTCAAGGCAATTGGAGTTGAAGCCCGCAAACTATTTTCCATGAATCTGCATGCATTCACATTGGTCTAGTTGCTAATTGGGCTAAGTTATTTGTCCCATATCATGTAATTTGCAAGGCTTCTCATTCATGTGCTGCAAGCGTTCACACTGAGCTATTTGATTTATGTGCTAGTTTGGAAAAGGGATTTTGTCCCACATTATGGAATTTGCCAAGTAGTCTTTGTCATATCAGCTATAAATACATTGTATCTCCTTCATGCAAAAAAACACTTAGTTTTATTCTATAATTCTCTTCTTGGAATAAAACTCTTCTTCTCCCTTTCTATCAGTTGTTATTTTATTTTATTCATGTTCATGTTATTTAGTTTATGTTTCTCTTCTTCTTTAGCTATGTCTAGCTAATCCACTTTGATTAGGGGGTGATGACGCTAATAGATATGATTCAACATGAATCACATAGCCAATAGATGAGGACTTTATACATGTAGATCTGGATCTGAATCAAGGGTTAGATCTCAACCTTCATATTCTGTGTCGTTTAAGAGCTATGCTCCTTCACCGGGTA
Source organism: Allium sativum (assembly GCA_030737875.1). NCBI lineage: Eukaryota > Viridiplantae > Streptophyta > Magnoliopsida > Asparagales > Amaryllidaceae > Allium > Allium sativum. Next base: position 98,886,522 of record CM060912.1, on the reverse strand, counting down.
TATTCGTGTTTGATCTAACTATTATCAGATTTATATCTAATTTTAGGGTTTTAGAAATTAATTAGTGAATCTGTCCTGATAGTCTATGGTTGTTTAAGAGCTCAGCTCCTGCATAAGCTATGCTTGTCGTTATTTACTTATTTATTTCTAAGAATCTAATTATCATTGATTCATGTGTGTGATAGAAACATGAATTAGATCTATATTTATTTGTTGGCTATTGATGAGTGTGAATCCAATCTATGTCACTATCCCCTAATTGCTTTCTCTTATTATATTAATCTCTCTTTATATTCAATTGCTGTTATTTTCTATATTTTTCAATCAACCAAAATCCTGGAATAACTTGATTGGATTTATTAATTAAAATATTTTTGGTCCCAAAGTTCGACACCCTCTACAACAATCCTTGTTGTTTAGGAAAGCCGAACGGATTTAACAGTTGTTTACAATTGTTTAACTTGTTCGCAAACAAATTTTGGCATCGTTGCCGGGGACCAAAATTATTTAAATTCGTAGATCCTTTAGGTTAATTTTTTTTAAACAAAAAAAAGCACAGAAATATTTTTATTTTTTTATTTTGTTACTTTTTGTTTTCTAGCATAGATAGAAAAAAAATCTTGATTGGTTTGATTTGGTGTTAGTCAATGATACTGTAATCTTCCAACCAAGAGAAAAAAAAAGAATTGCAATTTTTGTTTGATTTGTTTCCTTTCTTATTTCTTTTCCCGTCTTTACATTTCTTTTTCTACAAGAAAAAAAAAGATTGTAAATTTTCTGCTCGATCTCTTTCCTGTTTTCTCTACAATTTCCTTCCCCTTTCATTCATTCATTTCTTTCCAATTTTCTGCAAATCTCTTTCCTTTTTACAATTCTTACAATTAAAAAAAAAACTTGCAAAATTTTGTTCAATTTCTTCCCATTTTTCAATCTCTTTCCTTTCTTCTTACAATTCGTTTCGTATAAATTGATTGCTTCTTTTTGCAACTATCTGATCAGCATTTCCATATAAAAAAATCCTTTCTAAATCCCTTTCTATTTTTTTCCATCTACATCTGCTTTCAAGTTTCAGATCATCATATACCGCACCTCTCCTACTACAAATTTCCACCACCCTGCGTCATCGTTGCAAGCCATCATCCGTTCACTCCATTTAGTCTACAACATACCACACCATATTTTCCAAATTTCCACCAACCGCAACCAGAACATCCACAGAACATCGTCTCACCAATTTTGAAATGGATTCACCACCACCACAATGCACAATCATCTTTCCCGAAAACCCAACAAGAACTGCTATCCAACAAAGCAAACCACTGTAATTCCTTCTGCAACGAATCAGAACTAACCAACTTAACTCCTCCTCCCCAAATCAGTCGCAACCATCATCACAAACTACCCCTCATAATCTACATCCTCCTATAACCATTACTGTGAACCCACCCCAACCTCAAAATCGCATACCGATTCCAACCCTCTACATACCCAAACCAAAACCAAATCCGCAAACGTTCACTCCACCTTGTTGCACCAGTTCATACACTACAAACCAACTATGGAGAGACATCACCCCAAACCACTTACCTTCTTCTCAGCAATACCTTTATTGTCCATCATCTTTCTACCACAAACTTCACGCCTACAAATCCAACTCGCAATCGCCATCATAACCCTATTTCAAGCGCCAAAACCTCACCATAATCACATCTCATCACCGAACATCAGTTCGCCCCTCAACAATCTCAGCAAGTTACCCACGCTCCTCTTTCACCAACATCAAAATCCTCATGTTACCTACTTGAAACCTGAAATCCCATCAACCGACCTAAAGGTGCCATACAAAACCACTTTACAACCGTCCAAAAACCCATCATCACAGACGCCTACCATCATCCCTTCACCACAAAGAAAAGAAACAGTCACACACTTTACTCCAATTCGCCAACTCAACTGCAGACTCACCCTCGCCCTTCTCCAATCTTCACGATCAACGCAAAAACACATTGGAATTCAAGCGAAGCACCACTTAACCTGCTACTGCTCTTCCTCGCCATGCTGACAAGCTCCTCCTCCAATATCAGTACACACCACTAGAAATCCGAATCAAAATAGACTCAACCCCAAATCGGCACCCCTCAACCATCTCGACTTCGAATTTGCTAATTATCATATTTCGACTTCGAATTTCATCCTCAACCTAAGTTTTCACTCCCACAATTCTAAGCCGATAATATACCAATTCGAACATGAATTTCAAATTTTCTGATTTCCTTTGTGATTTTGTTCTTGGTGGTTTTATTCTGTGTTGCCTTTTGTTAGGCCGAGGAAGCATATTTTGTTCAACTTGCAAACCGGTCTAGGTGACTTGTGTTAGGTGATTAAATCGGGCTTGGGTTTGGGCCTTTCATCTGCATAAACGTTTTTTTTCCTTTTTTTTCTTTTATCCCCTAATCTTTTCATTCAACTGTTGTAGTTTTCCTTAGTGTTTTGTTTATTTCGTTTCTGCTTATTCTTTCTCTTGTTTTGCTTGAGTTATATTTTCTTATTTCAAAAACAAATAAAAATTTGAAAAAAAAAGAACAGGTACAGTTGAAAGTTGAAAAAGGCCTTAAAAAAATTTCAGGCTCCTAGCCCGAACCCGTGCCTCAGCGCAGTCAAACAATTAATAGGAGGTGACAAAAATAGAAAGCGACGAACAACTCTGGATGGCTTGGAGCGGTTGCACACCAAGTGGGGTGTGAAAGCGCTAGCGAGACTCAACTGCACTGGACGGGCTGCCGATCTAGGTGAGATTTTTCTAAACTCTACAGGGGCTGCTGTTGCAAATAAAAAAATATAGACATTGCTTGTAAAAATCTTCTTTAGGGGCAGCGGCTTTCTTGTAAAATCTTTCAATTTCTATGATTATTATTTCTGCATCTGTATTCATTCTATTAAGGGCAATACCTCAATTCACATAAGGTGAGGGATTTCATCACCCTTTCCTTAGCCCACAAATTGCATTTCATCGTAGAATCTGACTAATAATAACGGTTAGACGTTGGAGCTAAGGGAGTCACGGGCTCGTCTAGGGCTTAATTGTATTTTGATAGTTGATTTATTTGGAACGAATTATTTCTTGGTGTCTAAACTACAGTAGAGAATAACTGTTTATAAATATTACGGTGATTCATAAATATTGTATCGGTTGTTACTCTGAAGGTACTTAAACCTTCGGTTGCATTGCTAGTGTGATTCCTGGTGCACCGATAACTCCTGTCCGTTAACTGGTTGAGAAATCTTTTGATCTAAGTAATCAAATGTGTCACTATATAATTTTGAGTTAGGAGCCATTAAGGATAGAAAATTTCATCGTAGCCAATCTCTGTGTATTTGATTGTTTTGTGTATTGAAAAAAAAAATCAAAATTACTCAAAAACAAATAAAAATTTGAAAAAAATAATTAACTCCTTTTTATTCTTTAGCCCTCTTTAGTTCCGTAGGTAGGAATTTTCCAAAACTCCCATTTTCAGAAAAAACTTTTCTTCTATCTCTCACCTCTTTCTGATCTTCTCCATTGTCTAAATTTCTTTGGCGAACTCACTTCTTTTTCTTTCTAGTGCATGCAAACTTGGACCCATAACCAAGAATCTCGTCGTTTAGTTAGAATCGAACCACCTTCGCTTTCCTCAAAACCCAGTTTTCCCGAACAACCCTTAGAAATGGCTAACAAGCCTGCACCTCGCATCCTGATGGACAGAATTCTTCCCGATAGAGTTTCTGTCCCTTTTTGCATTCAGTTACCCAATCTTGTGTGTGACCAATTTGAAATCCGATCGAGTCTGATAAACATCCTTCCCAATTTCAGAAATTTTTCTCATGATGAACCATATAGTTTCTTAATGAAATTTGAATATACTTGTGCAACCTTTAAATTACAACAGTTATGTGAGGATGGCATTAATCCATTCGCACTAACTGACTCCGCAGAAAAATGGTTTCGCAGCTTGCCACCAAATTCAATTAAAAAATGGGATGAATTTACAGCAGTTTTCCTTAAAAAGTTCTACCCCAGAAAATACAGCTAGAGTCAGAAATAAAATCACCAAAAAGGGGGTGAATCTTTTTGGCAATACTTCGAAAGATTTAAAGAACTATTGTTAAGTTGTCCCCATCATGGTTATGAAACATGGTCGTTATGTCAAACTGTATACGATGCACTCGATGATAGTTCCAGACAAATGTTAGAGTCCATGTGTCAGGGCAATTTTCTAAAACAAACTGATGTAGAAGCTTGGGAATTTCTGGACGAGTTAGCAGAAAAATCGAAACAATGGGAACGAACGAATGAAAAATCTCTCTACTCGCGATCCAGTAGTAATTCTGTTGACTCTTCTTCTTCTTCTTCTTCTAATACTCTTGTTGATGCTCTACTGAACGTTGTTAGAACACACACTCAGTCTAATAACATTTCCCAAGCCATGTGTAACAACCCGTATTTTCAATAACCTGTTATAACATAAATCGAGGCAGAATTAAATTCTAAAATCTGAATCAAGGGAAACGGGCTATGCCATTGCGTTTGTCTCGAAAAAATACGCGAAACAGAGTCCGAGTTTTCGGAAATCGGAGTCCGTATGACCCGGTTAAGGCCCATTGAAGTTTTCAGAAATTTCTATGCTAAAAACAGATTTAAATTTCAAATTAAAAACAAGGATTAGGGCTAATTGGTGTCAGGCGGGAAAATTCCCGCCAGGGCCCCCATGTCGACAGGCGTGTCGACAGGGGCCTTAGGGTGTCGACTGCCCTGTCGACAGCCCTGTCGACACGGGGTGGCCAGGCAGTTTTGCCTGGCGCACCATTTTGGTTTGGGCTTGGTCTTGTGGCCTGGTTCTAGATAATTCCTAAATCTGACGGGCCTAAACTAACCTAGGGTTAATCCTAGGGCTAAAAACACTCTAATCTTCTATAAATAAGCCCCTAATCCTACCCTAAAGCCTCAATATTCAATCTAGCAACCAAACTATGTCAAATTGAAATCTCAAATGGCCTCCACCTAAGAACCCTAGCCTCCACCCTCTTCAAAAATCATTTCTATTAAGATTTTTATGTTCATACAAGCTTTTCTAAGTTGTATGAATGATCATTAGCTTGCATACATCATCAAGTTGCAAGCTTCATTTGCTAAGCTAGAGTTTTTGGGATTTGTGTTAATTGGAGCTTGTTTTGGGGTTTTATTTGCTTAAAAGGGCTTCTCAATCTTTATTAGTAGATTTGTGTCGTCATAATATTTGTAAGCCCTCTTACCTTCATTTTAGAAACTCTAAAGTTAATATGTGAGGAAAGTTGGGATTTTTGTATGTTTAATGAGTTATGCATGCTTATGCAAGTTCACTATGCTATGTTATGCATGATTAATAAGTTATGCATGCTTATGCGAGTCCACTATGCCATGTTACACATGTTTGATAAGTTATGCAAGTTCACTATGCCATGATTTGCAAGTTTAACAAGTTATGCATGTTTATGCAAGTTCACTATGCCATGATTTGCAAGTTTAACAAGTTATGCATGTTTATGCAAGTTCACTATGCCATGATTTGCAAGTTTAACAAGTTATGCATGTTTATGCAAGTTCACTATACCATGATTTGCAAGTTTAACAAGTTATGCAAGTTCACTATGCTAAGTTATGCAAGTCCAACATGTTATGCATGCTTATTATGATATGTGAGATTTATCATGTATGTTGTGCCAAGTTCCCTCTTTTCTATCCTTTATGCGTTAGGGCGAATATGTAAGTGATAGAATGACGTTGGGAAGGGTTTTGGGTGAAACTTAAAATACATGAAAATATAAGATTGGGAATTTACCTATTAAGTTAGGTCTACCCCTTGGGAATTTACCTATTAAGTTAGGTCTACCCAAGTTAAACTTGTAATTATGTTTGAAAATAAAGTGGACATGACACTTAGAAAACATGTGTGGCCAACTCGAGGTTGGGTTGAGTTTGTAGCGTAAACCTACCCGGAACCGACCGGCTTAACTAGTTGCTACAAACAATAGGACCCAATGTGAGAAGTTGGTCATGTGTACCTGGGACCCGAGGTTAGACCAAGTTGTGGTGTAAAGCTACCCGGACCCGCCCGGCTTAACTAGTAACCGCAACAAAGTCTAATGTGAGAGGTTAAGGTACAATTAAATTAATGCCTCATGATTAGGGTTAAGTCCTGGCCCACTAATACTTAACCAATTTTGGGGATACGAGGGATTAAATGGGGTTAAGTGGTGAACTGTTGGTTACACTTAACTAATTTAATCCATGATTAGTGAGGGGTTAAACCACACTTAACCCTCTTAGAAAACCCTAGCAACGTGGTCTGTTCCAGCAGTAATCCCAGTTTGGTATCATTCACAACCCTAGAGGCTAGGCTAGGGCGGGGCACGATTACTGGACTGATGTAAGCGACCAAAGCGACGGCTGAGTGGTACAGCGGTGCGGGTCCAGGCGGGCTACGGACGTGCACGTAGTTCGGTATTGGACAAACACGAGGCACGGGTACCAGTAGGTTTAGACTGTGCATTATTGCTTAAGTGTCTGGGGTTGACACCCGAGGGCTTGATACACCCAAAGGTGGACCCAGCACAGTCTGACTACAACCATATGTGGGCCGTATGGACACCAACACTTGACGTGTTAGGTTTATAGGGAGCCGATCGACTAGACTGTTGGGCTGGACCTTGCATTAAGGTCACCTCATGCTATTGGGCCAAAGTTTGGGCTGAGGGATCAATACCTGTTATGTTAGTTTGCTAGTACACTGTGGTGCAAAGCTTAATCTTCTTTATGTGATGACACCTTTATCTATTGTCAGTATATTCATCTCAGTTTCCATCATGATGTTAGCTTTATTAGTTTATAGACTGATCGTAGTAGGGCTTACCAGTCTTTTTGACTGACCTGTTTTCTTTCGCTTCTTTTCTTCCGTTTCCCCCCTCCCCCCCCCCCCCCAGGTTCTCAGGGAGGGAACAGTGGTGCTTAGCTTGGATCGCTTGCTTGTTCGCTGGATAGCTCATGTATGTCTGGATATTGAGCTCGCTATGGCTTGTCACTTTTATTTTTGGGGATAGCACTATGTATTTCAGTATTTCTGTTTATGTTGTACTAGACATATTTATTTTGGCAGATGACTTTATGATGTACTAGACTTGTTTTGAGATGGTTTGAGATATTCCGTTGTTTTATTCTCACTTACTATGTTTTACATATATATATTTATGTTCCTGTTCTGCCTTGATATATCATTATGCATGCTTACCCAGTTCTAACGCCCCCCAGAAGCTAGTGCCCCCGAAAGAGTGACCCTAGCGGAGGTGGGGTGTTACACCATGTGTCACATATGTCTTAATTCCGATCAATTAGCTGATGACTATCCCCTGTCCCTTGAGCAAGTGAATACTTTCAACAGACCCAATAACCACCCAAAATCTTTCTTATGGTCCAAATAACCCCCTGATGAACAGACCCTCGAATCGAGCATTTTTGAGCAATGTTTCGAACCCTCCTCTTAGGCAAAATCAGTACAACTCGAACCAGGCGCCTTTCCACCAATTTCATCAAACGGTGGCACCCCAACATGGAAAACGCCTTTCTACGATTGAGGGGAATTTATCTAAGGTGAGTAACCTATTGGCACAAATGACTAAGCAAAGTGTTGAGAATCAAAACAAGTTAGACAACATGTTACACTCATATATGCAAAACATGAATCAACAAATGGGTGAACTCCAAAAACAAATGTCTCAACTTAACGCTAGATTAAGTGAAAGGGAAAAGGGTACTTTTCCAAGTCAACCCATTCAAAACCATAGAGGCCAAAATTCAAACCCCAACCAAATTCACATCATTCAGGATTCAAATGTTAGTTAATTGAATGCTGTCACGACTCTTAGATCCAGCAAAAAGACTGACAACCATGTGGTCAACCCAAATGCTTTACCGGACAATCTTCCAAACCCTCTCAAAAATTCGACCAACTCAGATCAAAACATTGAGCCAATTTCTGACAAGGACCATCCTCAAACTCAAATAGCCCAACCCACTGAGTTGTCTGCTCCATTTCCTCATAAACTCCAACCTAGGAAAAAGACAGACCAAATAGAAAAGATCCTAGAAATATTTAAGCAAGTTAAAGTGAACAATCCTCTTTTAGATATTTTACAATAAGTTCCACAGTACGCAAAATTTCTAAAAGATTTGTGCACTCAAAAACGTCATACACATGTACCTAAGAAAGTGTTTCTAGCGGCCACTCTAAGCGAAGTCTTGTCCCAATCAATGCCAGTGAAATACAAAGATCCTGGCTACCCCACAATATCATGTACTATTGGGGACAAGAAAATCGACAGATGCCTGCTAGACTTAGGTGTTAGTGTTAACTTGCTTCCATATTCCGTCTATCGCCAATTAGGGCTAGGAGAACTGAAACCCACCAACGTTACCCTTCAGCTTGCTGACCGTTCGATTAAGAAACCTGTGGGAAAAATCGAGGATGTATTGATCAAAATAGGTGAATTCATTGTCTTAGAAACTCAACGGGTAAGCAATCATGCGAACCAGATCCCTTTGATTTTAGGACGACCCTTCTTAGCAACCTCTAATGCGCTTATCAACTGTAGAAATGGGTCTATGAAACTTTCTTTCGGTAACATGACCGTCGAGCTAAACATCTTTTGAACTGAAAACTCTCCTAACTCTTATGTGGACCGGTTTTCTGAAATCCATGATGTCCACGATAATGAATCTGAGCTGGACCATCTGAATAACGAAATTGAATCAAATTACGAAACATTGTTTCAAGATATTCCCGAAAATGTCTCTGATTTGATTCTTGTCGAGCCACTCACAATTGAGTCTATCCCTCAACTAGTTTCTTCAATTGAGTCGTCCCCAAAATCTGAACTCAAAGTGTTGGCCAGTCATCTTAAGTACGCCTACTTAGTAGACAATGAAACTTTTCCAGTCATTATTGCTTCTAACCTTACTTTAGAGTAGGAACAATTGCTCCTTCCTATCCTTAAGAAAAATAAGGAAGCAATTGGTTGGTTCATGGTTGATATTAAGGGCATTAGTCCTTCGATAGTCCAACATCGAATCCACCTTATAGATGATGCCAAACCTACTCGTGATCCCCAGCATCGACTAAACCCTATAATGAAAGAAGCAGTTCATGCTGAAATCCTTAAATGTCTTGACAATGAAATCATCTATCCAAATTCCGATAGTCAATGGGTTAGTCTGATTCGTGTCGTACCTAAGAAATCAGGGATTACTGTGGTCCAAAATGAAGCTAACGAGCTTATCCCAGCCAGCACCCAGACCGGTTGGCGTGTTTGCATTGACTATAGGAAACTTAACGCTGCAACACGTAAGGATTATTTCCCTCTGCCATTTATCGATCAAATGTTAGAACGTGTAACGACCCTGATTTTCTGGTAGATTTATTTTGAACATTTAATATTATTTTAAATATTGAGCTGATAATATAAATCGATTTTTATATTGAATTCTCGATATAACTATGGTAATACGAGGATCTTAAGTAATTTAATTTGAAATGGAGTCAAAATGATTTATATGAAATTTTATTTGAATATAAACGATAATAATAATAATTTATTATCAAGGAATTTATTTGTTTTTCAATTTAAATTATATTATATTAATTTATTTTGGTTATTTATATTTATGTTCAAATTAAATGTCAAAATATATTCAGTTAGTTCAGAATAGTGTTACACTGTTGAAATAACAGTGGTTACGTTAAAATAGCGGTTCGTGGTTTAAATGAATGGACCCCGAGATATTTATAATGGATAAGATCGAAATCGAATCGAAAATCAAATCGATATCTATTTAAAAAGGATAAAAATCTCTTTATTTCAAATACTATTTAATAAAAATCAAGTCGGAAATCTTTTTTTATATAATAAAGGATTTGTTATTTCCTTTACCCTACACAAATTTAATGAGTCTATACTTCACGTCCCCTTCCCCCTCTATAAATCACGATACTTCCTCCCGATTTATTTTCTCCATTTTCATTTCCTCAGAAATTATACCGCCCCTTTTCTCATATCTCAACATCGAAAACCAGTCCTCGAAAAGAAAAAAAAAGAAATTGAAAATCAAATCGCAAATTGTGTCCTTGGTTTCCCCTAAATCTCGTCGACGTTGGGAAGATACTAGAAGTGTGCGAAGATGGGTTTATCGACTGTTGTGGGATGTTCGACCTCAGTAAGGGATGCGATTGGTGGGATGGGCAACACCGCGAGTTCAGAAGGGAATCAATGTTGAAGTATATGATTTAAAGAAGGATGTAAGGGAGTATGGTTTCAGAATTTTGGGAGATCGATACTGTTGATGTTGCGATTACAGGAAAGTTTCGGAATTTGTAGGAGAGGTTGCGATGGATTGAAGATGGGTTTCAGAGGGGAAGGTCGAGATGCTCAAAACGGGGTTTGACAGTAAGGTATAAGGAGTTCGATTTATTGGGAAGGAGATTTCATCCTTTTTTTTTTGCGATTGGATGATGAGTGCGAAGTTGGATTGCTGAAGATTTTACTGTCGGTTTGCTGAAGGTGTCGATGTGGTGCTCGATGGGAAGCGTCATTGAAATTCGATGTAAACCCGGAGTTGTATTAAAAGCAATCTGGAGTGGTGCTTGTACAGGAGTTCGATTAATGATGGGTGAATGGGTTCGTTGGTGAGTCTGGTGAAAGTTGTGAAGTACAGCAGTCAATGAATAAGGGTATTTGAGATGCTCGGAGCTGTTATGATGACAGTTCAGATGATGAAACTCTGGTAATGATGTAGCTACTTACAATTGCTCGGAATATTTGAAGGGGAGAGATATATGGGTTGTTTGAGTTTATCCTGGAGCGTCAGTTTCCCTGGGACGGGTTCACTGAAACTATAAGGATAAGATGGTTAGGAGAATGATCCATAAGGTATAAGTTGTTTCAAATTTAAATTACATAGAATTATTTCTTATTTGTTAAGTAATTTAAATAAATTTTTAATCGATTTATAAAAATAAATAATCATAGGCGTATAATGGGTTCATTCGAGACGACTCGAGCGGTTGCCGCGACAATAGGAATTTTTAATTGGATATTCGACAAAGGAAAATCAGAGTGACTAAATATTACTCACCTTTTATTTAAAATTATTTTTATCAGTTAAAAATAATTGTTTGTTGCTTGTTTGGTTGCATTCAATATTTTTGTGCATCTTAAATATATTAGTTATTTAGGCTTGGTGGTTGCTATTATATATATATTGGTGGTTGGATTGTTACCGCAGTCTCATTAGCGGATACCCGTGGTACCATTAGCGGATGATTACCCTATACGCCCCACGTTATGATAGTGGATGACCTTCTATACCGTGAAATCCTGCCTCGAAGCAGGATGGGTATTATTTATGTTGACTAACATCTGTGGATGCAGGAAAACAAGTTGGAGGGATCCAACTGGATTCCTCAAAAATTATTTTATCTGTTTATTTATTTGTCTGCACATATACTGTCATGTATGATGTGTTAGAAAACCTGTCAATTATAATTGGTTGTTTGATTGTTTGAAATACCACTGGGTTTGAATGTTGGTCTATAAAAGTATGGTAAAAGAGATTTTGAGATATTAAACGGGAATTTTTATTTTTCTAATAATAGAAATTCAAATTCGAATGGATTAAAAATATTGACTTGTTTTGAATAGATAAAACAAGTACTGGAATTTATAAACAATGTTATAAATATATAGGAGATGGAAGTATTGAAATTTACAAACGATGTTTGTAATTTGGAAAATGCAGGCGGATTGAATTGAATTTATAAACAAGGTTTATAGATGTAGTGGGAAAAATTATCATTTGATAATTTGAATATTTAAATTCAAATTTGAATTTAAAAATTGAAATGGGAAAATCGTTTAAAGAAATAAACGATGGAATGTATTCTGATGTTCAGAATATAAATTGGACAAAAATAAATTCGTAAGGATTTATGATTTGAATTTGATTAGTTCGAATTTTATTTAAATAGACTATCATATTTCCGCTGTGTACTATGTTGTATCTGGAAACAAGTGTTTATAACTGTTCCAGGAATATCGATTGTGCTCTGATGATGGTACATATATAAACTTACTGATTTGTATTTCAAAAGTTATGTTATTTATTATATTTTATTCGTTCCGCTGTGAGTTTGTGATCTTCGTTTTTTCTTCTATTCTAATATTTATTTCTTTCTATTTCTCATCCCCTAACTTCTTTCTAATAATGATTCGTATTTCTGTACAATTTGGGTTGGACGTGTGGTGTTATTAGTCGACTCAGATAGTACGGATTTGCGGGTCGTTATAGTTGGTATCAGAGCTTAGGTTGAGCGAATACCTAGGCTTGTGTGGCATGTGCTCATTAGAAATAGGGTCAGTAGTACCCTTAAATGAGTTGAGTGTATGTACGAGAGAGCGTATTTGTAAATTGATATAAATGTTGTTTTATATTGTGTTGACTAGTCTGTTGAGTGGTTTATGAATTCTGGTCGAATCGTGGGACGCCACGACGTCGATAAGAATTTGTAAATACTTGAACAGAAGATTGAACACGATACTGTTTTAAAGTGGGTATATGAAAATAATTTTGCCCAAAATTCTATTTTTATAGAAAAGGAATAATTCTCTAGAAGTATTATATGGATGTATTGGATGTTGATATTATAATCAAATTAGAGGGAAAAAATTCGAGCGGTTATCTATAACCAAATATTACTTGTACATGAATGAAATATACAAATGAGATGAACTTGAGTTGGATTCAAACTAGAATTCAGAATTTAAAATCCTGGAAGATCTAAAAAATATTTTTGAAATATATTAAAATAATATAACTTTGTTTGAAAGGGATTTTGAAAGTGATAAAGCATTGAACTCACTTCATTGGCTGGGAAATAATTCTGATAATGACTGCAGCATCATCAGTGTTCATTTTCAAGTTTCTAAGTGATGAATTGCTACCTTAGAAAAAGTTTCGATGGAAATTTGTTTTGAAAGATAACAAGTGGTTTGAAAATTCAAATGTTTTGAATTTGAGATGGAAATAAATATATGTATATATTTATGTGATTCAAAAAAATTTGAAATAAAACCCAGGAATTTGAATTCTGGAATTTAAATTTAACTTAAGCAAGTTAAATGAATTAAAGTGAATAAATTGATTAAAATCAATTTGAATGCATATGAATGGAATATGAATCGGATGTAAATATATTGATTGAAAATCATTCGAATTAAATGAATATAAACATATATGATGGATAATATGAATGAAAACCAAAAGTTTGGTAGAATTTAAATTTGTCAAATTATGAAATGCCGAGTTTCAACATAAAGGAGTTTTGAAAAGTTAATGGGTTTATAGTATTTTTCCTACCTTAGCAATTTCGAGGACGAAATTATTTTAAGGGGGATGATTGTAACGACCCAGATTTTCTGGTAGATTTATTTTGAATATTTAATATTATTTTAAGTATTGAGATGATAATATAAATCGATTTTTATATTGAATTATCGATATAACTATCGTAATACGAGGATCTTAAGTAATTTAATTTGAAATGGAGTCAAAATGATTTATATGAATTTTTATTTGAATATAAGCGATAATAATAATAATTTATTATCAAGGAATTTATTTGTTTTTGAATTTAAATTATATTATATTAATTTATTTTGGTTATTTATAATTATGTTCAAATTAAATATCAAAATATATTCAGTTAGTTCAGAATAGTGTTACACTGTTGAAATAACAGTGGTTACATTAAAATAGCAGTTCGTGGTTTAAATGAATGGACCCCGAGATATTTATAATTGATAAGATCGAAATCGAAAATCAAATCGATATCTATTTAAAAAGGATAAAAATCTCTTTATTTCAAATCGTATTTAATAAAAATCAAGTCGGAAATCTTTTTTTTATTATAATAAAGGATTTGTTGTGTACTTTACCCTACACAAATTTAACGAATCTGTAATTCACGTCCCCTTCCCCCTCAATAAATCACGATACTTCCTCCCCATTTATTTTTTCCATTTTCATTTCCTTAAAAATTATACCGCCCCTTTTTCTCATCTCTCAACATCAAAAACCAGTCCTCGAAAAGAAAAAAATAAATTGAAAATCAAATCGCAAATTGTATCGCTGGTTTCCCCTAAATCTCGTCAACGCTGGGAAGATACTTGATGGGTGCGATGATGGGTTTATCGACTGTTGTGGGATGTTCGACCTCAGTAAAGGACGCGATTGGTGGGATGGGGAGCACCGCGAGTTCAGAAGAGAATCAACATTGAAGTATACGATTCAAAGAAGGATGTGAGGGAGTACGGTTTCAAAATTTGGGGAGATCGATATTGTTGATGTTGTGATTACAGGAAAGTGTTGGAATTTGTTAGAGAGGTTGCGATGGATTGAAGATGGGTTTCAGAGGGGAAGGTCGAGACGCTCAAAACGGGGTTTGACAGTAAGGTATGAGGAGTTCGATTTATTAGGAAGGAGATTTCATCCTTTGCTTTTTTTTGCGATTGGATGATGAGTGCGAAGTTGAATTGCTGAAGATTTTACTGTCGGTTTGCTAAAGGTTTCGATGTGGTGCTCGATGGGAAGCATCATTGAAATTCGATGTAAACCCGGAGTTGTATTAGAAGCAATCTGGAGTGGTGCTTGTACTGGAGTTCGATTAATGATGGGTGAATGGGTTCGTTGGTGAGTCTGGTGAAAGTTGTGAAGTACAGTAGTCAATGAATAAGGGTATTTGAGATGCTCGGGCTGTTATGATGACAGTTCAGATGATGAAACTCTGATAATGATGTAGCTACTTACAATTGCTCGGAATAATTGAAGGGGAGAGATATATGGGTTGTTTGAGTTTATCCTGGAGCGTCAATTTCCCTGGGACGGGTTCACTGAAACTACATGGAGAAGATGGTTAGGAGAATGATCCATAAGGTATAAGTTGTTTCAAATTAAAATTACATAGAATTATTTCTTATTTGTTAAGTAATTTAAATAAATTTTTAATCGATTTATAAAAATAAATAATCATAGGCGTACAATGGGTTCATTCGAGACGACTCGAGCGGTAGCCGCGACAATAGAAATTTTTAATTGGATATTCGACAATGGAAAATCACAATGCTTAAATCTCACTCACCTTTTATTTAAAATTATTTTTATCAGTTAAAAATAATTGTTGCTTGTTTGGTTGCATTCAATATTTTTGTGCATCTTAAATATATTAGTTATTTAGGCTTGGTGGTTGCTATTATATATATATATATTGGTGGTTGGATTGTTCCCGCAGTCTCATTAGCGGATGCCCGTGGTACCATTAGCGGATGATTACCCTATACGCCCTATGCTATGATAGTGGATGACCTTCTATATCGCGATATCCTGCCTCGAAGCAGGATGGGTATTATTTATGTTGACTAACATCTGTGGATGCAGGAAAACAGGTTGGAGGGATCCAACTGGATTCCTCAAAAATTATTTTATCTGTTTGTTTATTTGTTTGCACATATACTATCATATATGATGTGTTAGAAAACCTGTCAATTATAATTGGTTGTTTGATTGTTTGAAATACCACTGGGCCTGAATGTTGGTCTATAGACCTTTGGTAAAAGATATTTTGAGATTTTAAATGGGAATTTCTATTTTTCTAATAATAGAAATTGAAATTCTAATGGATTAAAAATAGTGACTTGTTTTGAATAGATAAAACAAGTACTGGAATTTATATACAATGTTATAAATATATAGGAGATGGAAGTATTGAAATTTACAAACGATGTTTGTAAATTGGAAAATGCAGGGAGATTGAATTGAATTTATAAACAAGGATTATAGATGTAGTGGGAAAAATTATCATTTGATAATTTGAATATTTAAATTCAAATGTGAATTTAAAAATAGAATTGGGAAAATGGCTTAAAGAAATAAACGATGGAATGTATTCTGATGTTCAGAATATAAATTGGACAAAAATAAATTCGTAAGAATTTATGATTTGAATTTGATTAATTCGAATTTTATTTAAATAGACTATCATATTTCCGCTGTGTACTATGTTGTATCTGGAAACAGGTGTTTATAACTGCTCCAGGAATAACGGTTGTGCTCTGATGATGGTATCTATATAAAGTTACTGATTTGTATTTCAAAAGTTATGTTATTTAATATATTTTATTCGTTCCGCTGTGAGTTTGTGATCTTCGTTTTTCTTCTATTCTAATATTTATTTCCTTCTATTTCTCATCCCCTAACTTCTTTCTAATAATGATTCGTATTTCTGTGCAATTTGGGTTGGACGTGTGGTGTTATTAGCCGACTCAGATAGTACGGATTTGCGGGTCGTTACAGAACGACTAGCTGGTCATGAGTACGATTGTTTCCTTGACGGGTGCTCGGGCTATAATCAAATCCCTATTACACCTGAGGACCAAGAGAAAACCACTTTCGCTTGTTCATTTGGTACATTTGCGTACCGTCGTATGCCTTTTGGTCTCTGTAATGCACCTGCAGCCTTTCAGAGTGCATGATTAGCATTTTTTCTGATATGATCGAGCGATTTTTGGAAGTGTTCATGGATGTTTTTTCCATCTTCGAGGATTCCTACACTGAGTGTTTACATCACCTAGATCTTGTTCTTAACCTTTGCAAAGATAAACACTTAACGCTTAATTGGGAAAAGTGTCGCTTCATGGTTAAACATGGCATTGTTTTAGGACATGTCATCTCCAATAAAGGAATTGAAGTAGACAAATCCAAAATTGAGGTTATCTCGAATCTTCCCATTCCCAAATCCGTTAAGGACATCCGATCCTTTTTAGGTCATGCTGGCTTCTATCGTCACTTTATAAAGGATTTTAGCAAAATCACTCGACCATTGACCAATATTCTTGGTAAGGATGTTCCTTTCAACATCAATTCTGATTGCATTTCATCTTTTGAGCATCTTAGAAATGAACTTGTCTCAGCCCCGATCATCTGCTCTCCCAACTGGAAGCTGCCTTTTAAAATCATATGTGATGCCTCGAATTTCGCTTTTGGCGCTGTCTTAGGACAACACATCGATAAAATTCTTCATGTCATTTACTATGCGAGTAAGACTTTGAACGATGCCCAAATCAACTATACGACCACTGAAAAAGAACTTTTGGCAGTTGTTTTTGCTCTAGAAAAATTCAGGCCTTATCTTGTTGGCTCACACATCACGGTTTATACCGATCATTCCGCACTTAGGTATCTTTTCTCTTAAAAGGATGCTAAGGCTTGTCTCATTCGTTGGATCCTTCTACTTCAAGAATTTGACCTTACCATTAAGGATAAACATGGATCTGACAATGTTATTGCAGACCACTGGTCTCGTCTTCCAAATGCCCCATCTTCTCCTCTTTCGATCAAAGAGAATTTCCCTGACGAACAACTATTTTCTCTATCCACTGATCCTTGGTTCGCTGACATTGTCAACTACTTAGTCACCAAGCAGACCCCTTCTTTTTTGTCCAAGCAGGATAAACACAAATTCTTTTCCCAAGTGAAACATTTCTTCTGGGATGACCCTTGTCTTTTCAAGTATTGTCCCGACCAAATCATTCGAAGGTGTGTTCCCGACACTGAAGCTCAGAGTGTCCTCTCTTTCTGTCATGACCAAGCCTGTGGAGGTCACTTCGGTCCCGAAAAGACAGCCGAAAAGGTTCTCCAATCGGCTTTCTACTGGCCCAACCTTTTCAAAGATGCGTACGAATTTTGCAAAACTTGTGATCGATGTCAATTCTTAGGGAAAATTTCTAAACGGAATATGATGGCCCTAAACCCCATTCTAGAGGTCGAAATTTTTTATGTTTGGAGTATATACTTCATGGGACCCTTCCCTTATTCTTTTGGGAACCTGTACATCCTCTTAACTGTCGATTATGTTTCTAAATGGGTCGAAGCTATTTCATGCAAAACAAACGATAACAAGGTTGTTGTGCGCTTCTTGAAAGAAAATATCTTCTCTAGGTTTGGCACACCTCGCACAATAATCAGTGATAACGGGACACACTTCTATAATCGTTCTTTTAAAGCCCTCATGAGAAAGTATTCGATAATCCACAAGTTATCCACTCTATACCATCCTCAAACTTGTGGGCAGGCTGAAGTATTGAATAGGTAGATTAAGCAAATCCTTGAGAAAACTGGGAAACAAAATCATAAAGATTGGTCCCAAAAGTTAACCGACGCTCTTTGGGCTTACCGCACCGCTTTCAAAAAAAACTTAGGTATGTCCCCTTATCGTTTGATTTTTGGTAAGCCGTGTCACTTGCTAGTTGAACTCGAACATAGGGCGTTGTGGGCAATAAAAACTTTAAATCTTGACTTAGAGAAAGCATGAGAACTTCGGAAGCTTCAACTTAATGAACTTGATGAAATTCAAAATGATGCCTATGAAAATGAACGAATTTACAAGGACAAAACGAAAGTTTTTCATGATAAATCAATTTTATGTAAAACTTTCATGCCAGGTCAACAAGTTTTGTTATATGACTCAAGATTGCATTTATTTCCGGGTAAATTAAAATCTAGATGGACAGGACCTTACACTGTACGGACTATTTTTCCGTATGGTGCGGTAGAAATTGGGAATCCAACTGATGGATCATCCTATAAGGTCAACGGTCAATGGTCAACGCCTTAGACCTTACTTGGCTCCAATACCCAACCAAGAGGAAGAGCTCATGGTCCTCCATGAGCCACATTACATTCGTTAAGACGCACTAACCCTCTTTTGTACATATGTAAATATTCTCTTACTTGTTTTTCCCTTTCACTAAGATATGTCTGATTAATGACTGTGAGGACACAGTCACACTCAAGTGTGGGGGGAATTTGCATTACATCAGCAATCAAATTTTATGAACTAGGTCATTCATTGAACAAAGATTAACTTAAATTCATAAATAACATCTTGGTTCTTGTTTGATAAGTTGAATTTTTGGGTGATGGGAATGAACATTATTTTTTCATTGAGTCGTAATGTGTCTTTTTAAGATGCTAGCTTGAGACTATGTAGACGTTAGTCATGTTCTGGAGTAAGCATGTCAACCTTTGTTATACATATTAGAATGTGCAAGTAAAAATAATCAAAAAAAACAAAAAGATGTTTTTTCACCTACATTTGTTGGATTTTCTGAGTTCGTTTTCATGCATAATATTTTCTTTTCCACTCAAATTTTCAAAATCGTAAGTTCTAAAATCCACTTGGCCCAATTAAGGAGAAATGACTCATTGTAGCGTTCTTCTTCGACACCTCACATTATTCAAACCCAAGTATTAGTCGAATTACATCCATGTTTTGACAAGTTTTTCTTATATTGGTATATTAAGAACCTTATACTGATTTATTTTCAAAGGTTCAGAAATGCCACTTTTTATACCAATATTACACTACCCACTCCGTACTTGTTTAAAGGTAGGATAACCATATACCACATCTTATTTTATATGGGTTATCTATCTTACGAAACATTGCTTATCATTCCTTTCATCTTTTTGTATAACATCAATCTAGACTTGTGTGTTGAATTAGGGTTATAGAAGTAGAGTAATTAGGGCACAAAACTTTCCTTTCATGAAGTGTTTGTTTAGTAGAGGAGGAATCAAATGAAATAATGTACGATATCATTCCATTCCATCTCCATTCACTATTCATCATGCAAAGAAAAAAAAAGGAAAAGAAAATAAAAAGAAAAAGGTGAAATAAAGAGGGAGTCTCACAGAATAAAATAGTCATTCATCATTCTTGACTATAAAGCATTCAGTTCCATTCCATCCACATCCATTATACCGTACTTGGAAGCGAGGATTGTAGTAGAGGAGATGAAAGGAAATAAAAAATGTTCATATGTACCTTAGTATTACTTTATCTTTTGTAGCTTGAAGTTTAACTATTACACTTGCCCTCTTAGCTAGAATATTTTTAGAACTTACAAAATTTTCCTTCATCTATGCATAACTCATATCCAATACAGTACAGTTACACTGGTGCAAAATTATTCAAAACCATTCAAACAAAAAAAGAAGAAGAATAAATGATTGGGTGCACATTATCGATGTGTAGAACTTTGGTTGACGCCACGCTCTTAACCTTTAAGACAATGACACTGTTATCAAGGAATTACGATTCAGCTTGAAAATTTTTATTCATTTTTGCACCAATTATAGGATGGACAATTTGGGACTAAACCGCTATTATTGAAGATAGGTGAAATCCTCGGAATGTAAAAGACCTTAAATATATTGTTTGATTAATCCACGTACTTAAGATGCTTTGGATTTTGTGGGTAGTATCCGCTGAAAACCCTCACGAGACAAAACTCGTCCTACTAGGGACACCTAGGGGTTTGACGGCTTGTTGCATGCCCCGTGGAATGAAACAACAGTCGTCCAATCAATTTGCGTAGCATCTGATTATCTCAGATGTGAAGAATGACGAAACCCATTTGCGTAGCATCTAATTATCTCAAATGTAAAGAATGATGAAATCCATTTGCGTAGCATCTGATTATCTCAGATATGAAGAATGATGAAATCCATTTGCATAGCATTTGATTATCTCAGATGTGAAGAATGGTAAATTCCATTTGCATAGCATCTGATTATCTCAGATATGAAGAATGATGAAATCCATCGGCATAGCATCTGATTATCTCAGATGTAAAGAATTATAAAATCCATTTGCGTAGCATCTGATTATCTCAAATGTGAAGAATGATGAAATTCATTTGTGTAGCATCTGATTATCTCAGATGTCAAGAATGTCGGGCCTCTAATTAACTCACGTAGTGTCTGCGTACCTCAGACGCGACAAGTGTTAGGTCTTAACCAATTAGTTCGTGTAACATCTGATCATCTCATACGCGAAGAATCATTGGGCCAAAATAGGAAATCCTCCCCCAGAGGGGGCACAATACCCAAGCGAGGACATTGAATTCAAATTTAGAATTTTGAATTCAACTAGGCCACTGCGTCCAATGTAGAAATAGACAATCAACAAATTCTTATTTCCTTGGCAAATTTGCGACAGAGTTGGAAATGCCAAAATAAGTGCACGCTTAATTAAAAACATAGTGAGTAAGCACAGAATGGCATCTTGCCAGCAAATTGTCAAAAAGACAAGGAATAATCAAAGACTGATTCGTTTACAATCCAAAAGTTGTGTTACTGTCGCTCTAGCCTTTGGAACTCTAATTGATGTTCTAATCTGAATAGGTACACGTTTCATAAAATATGAACCAAAAATCATGTAAGTCATTAAAAGACAATGCTTGAAATCCACAGTCGGTATGTGCCGGTTAGTCGGTTTCAAGCGTCACCACAAATTTAGACTAGAATGTTAAATCTACAGTGGTAATAATCGACAAGTTGATCAAATGAAATGATTCTGTGCAGATACGTCATTCAGTTCAAATCATAAAATTTTCCATAGTTAAGTTTTCAATGATTAACTAACCTGTTGTTGATGTGGGCAGTCGATAACAAAATATTCGCCTAGAAATGTTCAATGTTTTTGTTCTTGCAAAATAGGATGCAACGACGAGAAAAAGCATGAGTAGCACGTAAATCGTGAGTTCTATTTGTCGTTGCTCACTTTAAAAGGTGTACATTGCTTCTTTAAAAATTCAGTAGATAGAAGAGTTCATAAAACAAACAATTCAGCGTGAGTTAGCCACGACTATTTCAATGAAAATCAGGCATGAAATCCATTGCGAATTTCACTTGTTTTACGCACTCGAGCTCGAAGTTAAAACCGGGCCATTCAAACACTGGCACGACGCTATCAACAACAAATGCTTGAATTCAAATCTGAAGCGTCTGTTAATGCGACAAGATACAATGGATTTGAGTTTATCATCACCAATAAGCTTTTAGGTCAACATGAAATTTTAACATTATTAGGATAAAAAAATGTGAGTTCCATATGCAAAGCGAAATCACGAAATTATTATACAAAGATCTGAAATAATGTCTGCCTTGATTTCTACACAAAGCATCTCAAAGATGTTCATGCGCTACTTTAATATGATAATCCATCATGAAGGAGCTGCAGACCTGACCCTTAAATTTTCATTCTTGGAACTCGAATTCATTGTGATCAAATCCAAGCAATAGTGTGTCGAGATGCATTAGTGATCGAATCTGGACCAGAGCTTATATCCAGTAATATATGTTCAAGCAAGAAGCATTAAATCCAGTCATTTTGATGCTTGCATTTTTCACAAATAAAAATACAAGCTCCGAGGGGTACATGTTAACCCGTTATTAACGTAGTTCGAAAATGATACGCTGATGATAAAACAACATCATGGATTGGTAGGTAGCTTAGTGTAAAAGAACTCTTCATGGGTCGGTCAAGCTACTCACGCATGGATCGACATCATAACAAGTATTGATGTTAACAACGAATGGACTGGTCTCATGCTGTGAACAACAGATTCCATGTATATTGGTACACGCTAACAAGTATGCATGCTGTTAACAAATATGTTTAATCATAAAGCTCATTGCATACCAAATGTCCAAAAACACGTTGGAGCCACGTTGTACATGCAACTTACATACAACATTGGCTTATGGGAACATGCAAATGCAGCGTGTATAAAGTGGTCACAACAACAAAATGTATAACGTCAGCAAAAGCGATCAATGTATCTCATAGAAAGGGCAGTCTATAGTGGTATTACTTGGGTGGGTCATCACCTCCATGCTTGGGTCGATCCCCATCATTCTCCTGCTAACTAGGTCTGTCACCACCTGGAGGCACAGGTCGAGCAGTGCATCTGAGTTGAGGGATCGAGCACCAAGGGTCAAGCAGCATTGTCAGGCTGATGGGTCGCTCAATCAGAAAATAATGCATGGCATTAACGTAATATATTGGATCGGTATTAACATAAAAAGATGGATTGGCTCGGTTTAAGACGTGGGTACAAGAAAACCTAAGTAGGTGGACAAAGTATAAATATATACAAAGCATGCACGTGATCATTGACAACTCATAGTAATATTTGGGTCGAGCAGTCCTTGTCGGTCACCATCTGGAGATATTGGTTGCACATATTTGTTTTGGGTCGGCCATGCATCACTTTTTGGGTCAGTCTTACAACTGTTGTCAGCTGTCAAGTGGTATTTTTGTTCATATATTTATGACTAACCCGAACACTGCACACCTAAATTACAACTTTGTCACCACCCCCAAACTACACCTATAAATACCCCATTTCTCCATCATTCAAGGGATGGAATTTTGGACCCCGAAGGGCTATCATTTTCATTCTCCACCACTCTAAACTTCTCTAAATCTTTCTAACCTCCATTAGTTCTCTCTAAAGCTTATATCCAACACAAATTCACCATAGAACTAATTAAGATCATCAAATTGTTCAAGTGATCGAAGATCTACACAACTATCATGACAAGTCAAGAGATCTCGCCGATTACTTCGTGAATTCAAGTGAAATCAAGAGAAAAATAGAGAAAAAATAGAGGAGACCATTATAAAGGAGAGAAATGAGTGATATGAATGAAGTCATGTACTTTGTAAATTCAAAAGTGATAATGAAAATTGCTTTTATAGTGGACGTAGGCCAACTTAGAGCCGAGCCACTATAAATTTCGTGTTTTTTTACTTGTTTTTATATTTCGTGGCTCCATATTTTCAAATTTTACTTTTGTGAAGCATTGCTCAAAA
The DNA here is from genome assembly GCA_030737875.1 of Allium sativum. NCBI lineage: Eukaryota > Viridiplantae > Streptophyta > Magnoliopsida > Asparagales > Amaryllidaceae > Allium > Allium sativum. The sequence goes on along the minus strand of CM060912.1, from coordinate 98,862,685 downwards.
CCTTGGGGTGTTATGATCATTTTGTATTTCAACACAAGATATTCTCTTTCGTAGGGTAATTCCCCTCTGAAATAGTTTATCTTTAAGGATAATAAAGATTATTGATAATTTTTCTGCAAGATTAAATGGCTAGAACCTCAGCTTCGAACGAATCAAAGAATGTGTCTAGTCCAAAGAGTACAAACTCACTTCTTGTTGACTTGTTTGAAGGTTGTTGCTTTCCCAACTTATGATGTAACACCCCGTAATTCTACAACACTAAGATTCACAAATCAAGGCAGAATTAAAAGTTAAAATCAAAATTAAGGGAAACGGGCTGCGCAATTGCGTTCTTCTCGGAATTCTGCATGAAAACGAGTCCGAGTTTGCGTAAATCGGAGTCCGTATGAGGAAGATATGGCCTCCGGAAGTTTCAGCAAAGTTTAAATTTCAAAACAGACTCAGAAGCGGGCTGGGCGGGAAATTTCCCGCCCAGGACCCAGGTCGATTGGGGAGTCGACTGGGTAGTCGACCCCCCCCCCCCAGGTCGACTGGGGAGTCGACTGGGTAGTCGACCCCCCCCCCTCACTTTTTCCAGCTTTCTGAACCTGATTCGTTTTTCTGTATCCGGACGCCATTCTGACCAGATTCGTTGACTTATACACTATATAAACAGCCCTAGTCTTCTTCTCTATTCACAATTCTTTTCTATCCTTATGCTGCCTCTGAGAAAATATATAAATAATATATAAAATAAACCAAGACGAGGAAATGCTGCTAAAAGATTTTCAAGAAGAGGTTCAAGTCAAGCTAGGATTCAAGAGGAGGTTCAAACGACTTCAACGACTGATTTTCTACGAATCATAGCAATGCCATCTTTCCATTCTAATCTAATCTCTGTAAGTCAGTTACTTTTTAGATTTGAACGTTTTTCTCTGTTCGTGACATGAAATTAAAGTAATAAAAGAATATGCCAAATCTCTCTCTCTCTATTCGAATCAGTGCCTATACTCTTGAACCTAATTAAGAACTGTTATGATTTGAGGACAAATAAGACCGTGACTATGAAACTATGGACCTTAAAACCATATGCCTATGACTATGAACATTTGCCTATGACTATGAACATTGCCTATGACTATGGACATTGCCTATGACTATGAACATTGCCTATGACTGTGACTGTGACTATGAGGATTATTTCCTTGACTAAGCCTATACCTTTGATTAGGAAATATAAACTATTGCCTATGACATAACAAGAACATCTGTGATTGAACACCTGTGATTCATGACTAGGAAAGTGTTGCTTAAGTTTTGTGACTATGAAATTGGGTCTAAACCCGATTATCTATTCTGTCTATTCTTGGTTATCTTTGGTTTTAGACCTTGGGAATTTACCTATTAAGTTAGGTCTACCCATATTCTTGAACCTACGTCTCTATTCTGTCTATTCATGGTTTTCTTTGGTTTTAGACCTTGGGAATTTACCTATTAAGTTAGGTCTACCCATGTTCTTGAACCGACGTCGTTATTCAACCCTTTTTATGCCAGTTAGTACGTCTATCTTTTCAATAGCATCTTTGGTTCATCCCCTATTTTCTACGAACCTAGCTTTATTTATAATCTAGACTGAATCACGATTATACGAACGGTGGGAATGCGGTTTGGGCAAAATATGAAATTTACTAAAAGCGTAGTTTTAAACTGGGAAATTGGCATAAATTGGGAACATGTATTATGGCATGTTCATAGAAATGCAAATTGGATAAATTTGACATAAATTATAGGATGGGTAATTTGAATCTAGCATCGACTTGTAAATCTAGCATTTACATAACTTGTGAACTAGAATAATAAGTCTAGTTTGACATTAGAATGTTAATTCAGAATTGGATTAGCTAAATTTGTATGATAGGTATATTGGCATAAATTGGAAATTGGCCATAATTGGGAGTAGGTCGTCAGGTTTAGCAAAATCATGGTTAGTGACATTTAATTTGGTATAGTTTACATACCAAAAAGCATAAATATGATATAGAGGGGAAAATGGGCCATAAGGATAAATGTTGACAATTTACATTAAAAGGGTAGTTAGGAAATAAGTAAATTGGGAATAATTCACTTATAGAATTTGGTTTTAAATGAGGAAATGTAATTTTAGACAAATTAAAGGTTTATTAACGACATCTCTTTTTACAATAAACCAGAAAGTTCTAGGGTGATAGAGAGGATAGTGTCTAGGCTTGGGTTTGGAAAATACAAGTTTCCTGCTCTCCCTGGCTATCCCTAACTGATCCGACGAACGGGATGGTTACTTTCAAAACTTGATTTGAAAATAAATTGAAACCCTTTGAACTTAGAAAACACGAATATGCCTAGCCCGAGGTTAGACTGAGTTGCGATATAAACCTGCCCGGAACCAACCGGCACATCCAGTAGTCGCAACAATACCTGTCTAATGTGAGTGGTAGCGGCTTTAATTTATTTAGTTAAAGCTAGAACAAGAATGGTAGGGTTAAGTTAACTAAGACACTTAACCAGTTCAACATGATAACTAGACTGATGGGTGGGGTTAGATTCAGACTGACACTTAACACAGTTAAGCTAGAATGGGAGGTTTAAGTCCATAAGAACACTTAACCAACTTAACACAGTTAAGCTATAACGGGAGGGCTAAGTCCATAGAGACACTTAACCAAACTCAAGGTAGCAAAACGAGACTTGTAGGGGTTAAGTAAAGTTAATACACTTAGCCAAATTAATATGTTAACTAGACTAGAGGTTGGGGTTAAGTAAAATCTAATACCACTTAGCCAATTTTGATATGTTAGCTGGGCTAGACCGTGGGGTTAAGAAAACCTGAACACTTAACCATCAGGTTGTGATAAAGGAATGAGGTTAAGTCTAAAACATGAAGGGATAATACTTAACCATTAATAACATGTTAGTTAAAACAGACGGGCAAGGTTAAGTTAAAAAGGAACACTTAACCAATACAGGATGAAGGGGTAGGGTTAAGTAATAAGAAATATTTAACCAATATAACTTGGTTTGTGGTAGGGTTAAGTCAACGTGAATTGCTAATGACACTTAACCAGCTTAATAGGATAAATGAAGAGGGTTAAGTTAGCTTGAATTGACTAATGACACTTAACCAATCCAAATTGACGGGAAAGAGAACTAAGTAGTAAACCTTAGTTAAAAGGAGCTAAGTAGTAAGCCTTAGTTAAGAAAACAACGATTCTGGAAACTAAGTGGTAAACCTTAGTTGACAAATCTAAGTAGTAATTCTTAGTATAACATGAGGAGGAGTGAACGTCCGTCTGATTAAAAATAAGGCTCCAACGAATTGGATTACGAAGCCCTAGGCTTCGAGGGGACGTGAGGGTACTCTTGGTATCCCTCTATGAGGCCGCAGATGATCCGCCCGGGCCCACAGAGGTTAAGGTCTGCGTAGAAGAACCAGGGGTATGCCTTGGTTGCAATACATGGCAACCTAAAGACCAGGATGGACCGGCGTGATTCGACGAGCAAACGGTAGCCCTGTGATAGCGACTCGTCGTCTACCATCCATCTTGAGTCAATCGAGATACGTGAAGCGGAAAGGCGGAGAACTCCAAAAGACCATATACTTGCTATCTAGTTATGGTTGCGGATGGCCATAGGATAGTGGGGCATCGGGGGCCGACGTATAGTTCTCATTTTACAAGGTGTGCCTTTCATTAGTTGAGGGAGGGGTCAAGTGGGACCATAGCCACTGGAATAAAAACAGACCTTAGCATCTGCATCGGCAGATATCTGAAAGCTCCCGACCGAGTTCTGTATTCCTTGATTTTCCCTGTCACAGGACTCGAACCGCACATTTCAGGACATGTGCATCTAGACAAGCGATAACGATTCGCGATACATGCGTGGGGAAGTATAGGAACATATACCACTCTAGGTAGTGTGTCCTAGACTTGGGGGCATCGTTCGACAGGTAGCATAATCCCTAGTTGGACTAGGTGGCATAAACCCTGAACTCGAGAAGCGTTCAGCAGATAGCGTAAAACACTAGTTAAATCTAGAAAGCACTTGATAGAAAACCCTAGATTAGATCTAGGTAATAAATAATAAATGTATGCCTGAAGGCAATGGAAACTACAGGGGTTGGGATCACGTTATCGTTACTAGTTGGAACACTGGTTAGGTGGTGCAGAGATATAGAAACCAGTATAACAAGGAAATAGCGAAGCGGCGAAAGTATTAGAGCATATCCAGTTTATCTTATCTTAGCATATCTTGTGATTATCTTGTCTAATCTTGCTGACCCTATGGTCATGGTGTAATCTTGGATTCAGTTAATTCATGTTGTTTGTTTTTCCATGTTCACCTGCTAGAAGTTACTGAACTTACTCAGGCTTTATGTCTGACTCTGTTTTTCTTTCGTCTTCTTTTCTTCCGTTCCCCCCCCCCCAAGTAGTAGAGGAGGGAGTAGTATAGCCCAGGTTAAGTTGGACTGTCACTCTTTCCCAGCTTGAAGATTTGTCGAAGTTTTGCTTGGATTCTCTTTTCAGATGCTATGGCTGGTTCTTGCTACATTGGGGAATATAAATGTATTTTTATGCTTCTTTATTTTGTAAGACAGATGACACTCTGATATTGTAAAGAAATCTTTGTACAAACTATTTTATCAATAAAGCAAAGTTTTATTTTCCGCTGTTTAATTTATGTCTGTCTTGTAATTTATCTTCATCTTTTACCCTAAATACTCCACAGAACTTAGTGCATTCCCTTTGTGAGTGACACTAACGGACGTGGGGTGTTACACGTGGTCTCAGAGCTGAAGGTTACCGGATCAGATAAAAGATTTGAAAAATTATTTTCAAAACGGTTTTAAAAGAAGCATTTTCAAGAGAAAAGATTTGTTTTAAAGGCATATTCCACAAAAGCCATACGCACTATCTTCTCTTCCTCTGTTTGAATTCTTGTCTCCTTCTTTCTTGAGTCTCTGGGGCTCCTGGCTTTCTGGGAGATAACCTCATCGATGGGCGAAGTATTTCCTGGCTTCCACACATAGCTGTAGTTGTTTCACCTACGGCCAGTTTTCTTTCAAGCTTATAGAGTTTTTTGTACGATGGAAGCAGCTTTCGAGAGATTTGTCAACATGACTACACACGGAAGGGGATGAGGAGTTTGGCTAGGGAGCACAACCTTGGGATGAGGAATTCATGGATGTAGATTTAGCTCACGAAGGAGGAAGAAATTATAAAACCTAAGACAAGAGGAAGTATCTTTGCTAGGGTATGATAGGGCATATAATTAAGGACAAGGGCAAGAACGAGGAACAAGATTTTCAGAAGGGCAAGTACATACTTTCACCACCAAGCGTACCTAGGAGAAAGGTAGTAAAGTTCTGTTGGCAGAGTCTAGTTTTGCTGTTAGTACTCTTTCCTTTGGTTTTAGCCCTTCGCATTTGTTCATATTTGCTTCCATAGTTGAGTCTCTACACCATTGTACTTGTATAGTAGAAAGATCCCACTAGAGTCTCAAATCCAATTGGTGGTCCGACCAGTCTATTTTTAGTAGGGATTTGAGGATAGCTATCGAGTTTGCTTATATCATCTCACGTAGATCGTCTAAATTCGGAGGAGATATTCCTTGGATGCTTGTCAGATATTGGTTTAGGCCTTTGGGGCTTGTACTCGAGGAATGTCGAGTTCGACTAGGGTGGTTTGCGTGAGAGATGAATAGTTGTGGCAGGCACTCTAAAAAGTGCGTAGTGACCTTTTTACCCTTATAGTTATGGCGTGATGGATAAGCTAAGAGGAGAGACCTCAAACCATCTTGGTATGTACACTTGGTATCATAGTTAACATCTGTTTATTTTGGAAATGGAGATCGTAAACTTCACAATCGTGAAGTTAAATTAGTTAAGATACAGTGGAGTAAAGCTCAAGAAGGCTGGATACTAGCATCATACCCTTTTTCCTTAAGGGTGCATCCTTGATTTCTTTTGTAGGAGATTTACGCATAATTATTTCTCTCTTTCCAAAGTATATCCTCTAGATCGTATCTTCGATCCTTAGGTAGAAGCCAATGGATGTAAACATGTGTTTGAAACATGTTATGGTTGGTGGTTGCAAGTGGTTGCTAATGGTTGCTCGTGAATGCATATGCACTAGATCAGTTCGTACGCTTTCATATTGCATTTACAGGAATGTATTTGTTTGTAAATTGAACTTGATATGATTATCATATGGATGTTGCATATGGATGAATGGCTATGCACACATGTAGTATTTACATAACTCGGGATGCTTGCATACATGATTGGACGCATGGCACTGACATGATTCGCATTAAGGAGGTCAACTGAATCAGTAGACCGCCTGATCTTGCATTAGATAAAGACATATACACACACTATGCATATGAACATGAAAGCATTAGAAATCTTTCTAAGGACAATGGATGCCTGTGATTGAATGGTTGAGTAGATGGGTGATTGGATGGTAGGACACATTCTTCCTAACTTGAAGATTTGGGGGGCGAAATCCTTTTTAAGTGGGGGAGAATGTAACACCCCATAATTCTGCAACACTAAGATTCACAAATCAAGGCAGAATTAAAAGTTAAAATCAAAATCAAGGGAAAAGGGCTGCGCCATTGCGTTGGTCTCGGAATTCTGCATGAAAAAGAGTCTGAGTTTGCGTAAATCGGAGTCCGTATGAGGAAGATATGTCCTCCGGAAGTTTTAGCAAAGTTCAAATTTCAAAACAGACTCAGAAGCGGGCTGGGCGGGAAATTTCCCGCCCAGGACCCAGGTCGACTGGGGAGTCGACTGGGTAGTCGACCCCCCCCCCCAGGTCGACTGGGGAGTCGACTGGGTAGTCGACCCCCCCCCCCCCCCCCAGGTCGACTGGGTAGTCGACCCCCCGCTTTTTCCAGCTTTCTGAACCTGATTCGTTTCTCTGTATCCGGACGCCATTTTGACCAGATTCGTTGACTTATACACTATATAAACAACCCTAGTTTTCTTCTCTATTCACAGTTCTTTTCTATCCTTATGCTGCCTCTGAGAAAATATATAAATAAATAATATATAAAATAAACCAAGACGAGGAAATGCTGCTAAAATATTTTCAAGAAGAGGTTCAAGTCAAGCTAGGATTCAAGAGGAGGTTCAAACGACTTCAATGACTGATTTTCTACGAATCATAGCAACGTCATCTTTCTATTCTAATCTAATCTCTGTAAGTCAGTTACTTTTTAGATTTGAACGTTTTTCTCTGTTCGTGACATGAAATTAAAGGAATAAAAGAATATGCCAAATCTCTCTCTCTCTCTATTCGAATCAGTGCCTATACTCTTGAACCTAATTAAGAACTGTTATGATTTGAGGACAAATAAGACCGTGACTATGAAACTATGGACCTTAAAACCATATGCCTATGACTATGAACATTTTCCTATGACTATGAACATTGCCTATGACTATGGACATTGCCTATGACTATGAACATTGCCTATGACTGTGACTGTGACTATGAGGATTATTTCCTTGACTAAGCCTATAACTTTGATTAGGAAATATAAACTAACATCACGAGGACATCTGTGATTGAACACCTGTGATTCATGACTAGGAAAGTGTTGCTTAAGTTTTGTGACTATGAAATTGGGTCTAAACCCGATTATCTATTCTGTCTATTCTTGGTTATCTTTGATTTTAGACCTTGGGAATTTACCTATTAAGTTAGGTCTACCCATATTCTTGAACCTACATCTCTATTCTGTCTATTCTTGGTTTTCTTTGGTTTTAGACCTTGGGAATTTACCTATTAAGTTAGGTCTACCCATGTTCTTGAACCGACGTCGTTATTCAACCCTTTTTATGCCAGTTAGTATGTCTATCTTTTGCATAGCATCTTTGGTTCATTCCCTATTTTCTACGAACCTAGCTTTATTTATAATCTAGACTGAATCACGATTATACGAACTGTGGGAATGCGGTTTGGGCAAAATATGAAATTTACTAAAAGCGTAGTTTTAAACTGGGAAATTGGCATAAATTGGGAACATGTATTATGGCATGTTCATAGAAATGCAAATTGGATAAATTTGATATAAATTATAGGATGGGTAATTTGAATCTAGTATCGACTTGTAAATCTAGCATTTACATAACTTGTGAACTAGAATAATAAGTCTAGTTTGACATTAGAATGTTAATTCAAAATTGGATTAGCTAAATTTGTATGATAAGTATATTGGCATAAATTGGAAATTGGCCATAATTGGGAGTAGGTCGTCAGGTTTAGAAAAATCATGGTTAGTGACATTTAATTTGGTATAGTTTACATACCAAAAAGCGTAAATATGATATAGAGGGGAAAATGGGCCATAAGGATAAATGTTGACAATTTACATTAAAAGGGTAGTTAGGAAATAAGTAAATTGGGAATAATTCACTAATAGAATTTGGTCTAAATGATGAAATGTAATTTTAGACAAATTAAAGGTTTATTAACGACATCTCTTTTTACAATAAACCAGAAAGTTCTAGGGTGACAGAGAGGATAGTGTCTAGGCTTGGGTTTGGAAAATACAAGTTTCCTGCTCTCCCTGGCTATCCCTAACTGATCCGACGAACGAGATGGTTACTTTCAAAACTTGATTTGAAAATAAATTGAAACCCTTTGAACTTAGAAAACACGAATATGCCTAGCCCGAGTTTAGACTGAGTTGCGATATAAACCTGCCCGGAACCAACCGGCACATCTAGTAGTCGCAACAATACCTGTCTAATATGAGTGGTAGCGGCTTTAATTTATTTAGTTAAAGCTAGAACAAGAATGGTAGGGTTAAGTTAACTAAGACACTTAACCAGTTCAACATGATAACTAGACTGATGGGTGGGGTTAGGTTCAGACTGACACTTAACACAGTTAAGCTAGAGTGGGAGGGTTAAGTCCATAAGAACACTTAACCAACTTAACACAGTTAAGCTAGAATGGGAGGGCTAAGTCCATAGAGACACTTAACCAAACTCAAGGTAGCAAAACGAGACTTGTAGGGGTTAAGTAAAGTTAATACACTTAGCCAAATTAATATGTTAACTAGACTAGAGGTTGGGGTTAAGTAAAATCTAATACCACTTAGCCAATTTTGATATGTTAGCTGGGCTAGACCGTAGGGTTAAGAAAACCTGAACACTTAACCATCAGGTTGTGATAAAGGAATGAGGTTAAGTCTAAAACATGAAGGGATAATACTTAACCATTAATAACATGTTAGTTAAAACAGACAGGCAAGGTTAAGTTAAAAAGGAACACTTAACCAATACAGGATGAAGGGGTAGGGTTAAGTAATAAGAAATATTTAACCAATATAACTTGGTTTGTGGTAGGGTTAAGTCAATGTGAATTGCTAATGACACTTAACCAGCTTAACAGGATAAATGAAGAGGGTTAAGTTAGCTTGAATTGACTAATGACACTTAACCAATCCAAATTGACGGGAAAGAGAACAAAGTAGTAAACCTTAGTTAAAAGGAGCTAAGTAGTAAACCTTAGTTAAGAAAACAAAGATTCTGGAAACTAAGTGGTAAACCTTAGTTGACAAAACTAAGTAGTAATTCTTAGTATAACACGAGGAGGAGTGAACGTCCGTCTGATTAAAAAGAAGGATCCAACGAATTGGGTTACGAAGCCCGAGGCTTCGAGGGGATGTGAGGGTACTCTTGGTATCCCTCTGTGAGGCTGCATATGATCCGCCTGGGCCTATAGAGGTTAAGGTCTGCGTAGAAGAACCAGGGGTATGCCTTGGTTGCAATACAGGGCAACCTAAAGACCAGGATGGACCGCGTGATTCGGCGAGCAAACGGTAGCCCTGTGATAGCGACTCGTCGTCTACCATCCATCTTGAGTCAATCGAGATACGTGAAGCAGAAAGGCGGAGAACTCCAAAAGACCATATACTTGCTATCTAGTTATGGTTGCGGATGGCCATAGGATAGTAGGGCACCGGGGGCCGGCGTATAGTTCTCATTTTACAAGGTGTGACTTTCATTAGTTGAGGGAGGGGTCAAGTGGGACCATAGCCACTGGAATAAAAACAGACCTTAGCATCTGCATCGGCAGATATCTGAAAGCTCCCCACCGAGTTCTGTATTCCTTGATTTGCCATGTCACAGGACTCTGACCGCACATTTCAGGACATGTGCATCTAGACAAGCGATAACGATTCGCGATACATGCGTGGGGAAGTATAGGAACATATACCACTCTATGTAGTGTGTCCTAGACTTGGGGGCATCGTTCGGCAGGTAGCGTAATCCCTAGTTGGACTAGGTGGCATAAACCCTGAACTCGAGAAGCGTTCAGTAGATAGCGTAAAACTCTAGTTAAATCTAGAAAGCACTTGATAGAAAACCCTAGATTAGTCTAGGTAATAAATAATAAATGTATGCCTGAAGGCAATGGAAACTACAGGGGTTGGGATCACGTTATCGTTACTAGTTGGAACACTGGTTAGGTGGTGCAGAGATATAGAAACCAGTATAACAAGGAAATAGCGAAGCGACGAAAGTATTAGAGCATATCCAATTTATCTTATCTTAGCATATCTTGTGATTATCTTGTTTAATCTTGCTGACCCTATGGTCATGGTGTAATCTTGGATTCAGTTAATTCATGTCGTTTGTTTTTCCATGTTCACCTGCTAGAAGTTACTGAACTTACTCAGGCTTTATGTCTGACTCTGTTTTTCTTTCGTCTTCTTTTCTTCCGTCCCCCCCCCTCCCCCAGGTAATAGAGGAGGGAGTAGTATAGCCCAGGTTAAGTTGGACTGTCACTCTTTCCCAGCTTGAAGATTTGTCGAAGTTTTGCTTGGATTCTCTTTTCAGATGCTATGGCTGGTTCTTGCTACATTAAGGAATATAAATGTATTTTTATGCTTCTTTATTTTGTAAGACAGATGACACTCTGATATTGTAAATAAATCTTTGTACAAACTATTTTATCAATAAAGCAAAGTTTTATTTTCCGCTGTTTAATTTCTGTCTGTCTTGTAATTTATCTGCATCTTTTACCCTAAATGCTCCACAGAACTTAGTGCATTCCCTTTGTGAGTGACACTAACGGACGTGGGGTGTTACATATGATCAGTGTGCCTATCGATTAAGTTGAAGTTGCTTGTTCTTTTTGAAAGATGTGATTTACTCTTTTAGTTTCTCCAAAGATGTAGTATGTGACAAAATGTCTTTGGTTGCTAGATAAACCTTTTGCTTGTATCATCCCTTCCTAGTAGCATTGCTTTGGTTACTGATATAGCCTTTGGCATTAACACCAAGTTAATCCGGGAGTTTTATCCTTTTAAGCTTGAGCATTCTCCATGGTTTTTTATTGTTCTTTTTAATGGTCTGGATAGTTTTCCCTTTGGTATTATCAAAGGTTGTTTCTCATTTCTGTGAAAGCTCTCTTTCGGCTATTGTTAGCCTCTTTCATACCATTTGCTTCGGAGTATATTTTAGTTAACAGTACGATTACTCGGAAAACATTCAATTTCTTATAATTATTTACATGATCATATCCTGATCCGGTGTTTTTTTATAGCCATTTTGCCACTCTTGGGTTTTACCCTTTCCTCCTTGAATATTGTTTCTCACTAGAACAGTTAGTTTTTTTAATCGTTGGACGTTGTAATAGTGTTTTAATAATATTTGACAACGACTATGTGCTTGACTCAAGACTTTGACGATCAGACCATGATAACTTGGTGAAGGAGCCAGCCCATGTGTTGGAGAATAAAATATACAGTAGTATATGATCCAAAAATATTATATCTGACCTCGTATCATGTATAATATAACATAAAATGAATAATTAAACGCATAGATTTGTGTCAACATGCACTTACAACTACAGAAGGAAAGAGAAAGATTAGATGCCTCTGGCTCGCTTTTATCCTATGTTTTAAATGAGATCCCTTCATCAGAATCATCAAGGGATTCCACTTAATATATACTTTCAAAGGAAGAAATTTTTATGCTCATTGATTATTCAACCTGCATGGATTCTGACCTGATGAAAGAATTCTTTTCATAAAATGAACTCCCTTCGGCAGGTTAATGAAGGCTCTTTTAACTTTTTCCTCTAGAAAGAAAGTATTCGAATTCATTTCTCTGGCTATTGTCATGGTCGAAAGCCGGGGGAAAGTATATTTACGAAAGCATCTCGGAATACTTCTAATATGATCTCGCCTTTCATGGTAGTCAAAAGCCTGATCATCGAAAGCCTCATAATCTGGATTTCTCATGGAGGATTTAATCAAGATATTATCTTTCATAGGGTAATTCCCCTTTGAAGTAGTTTGTCTTTTAAGGATCAAAAAGATTATTGATATTTTTCATGTCATAAATTATTCAATGAATAGCCTCTTGTATCCTTTTGAAAAGAGGGATATATTCTATTGGATAGGCGCACTTTTCAGCCTTCAGAATCGAAAGTATGCTTCTCAACCTATTTCATCGGTAGTAGACTTTAGGACATGAATTGGATATATATCAAATTAAAAAAATAGAAGTGTTTTTTTGGTAAAGTCGATCGGTTTTTAAGGTAACCAGGAACACCTTTTATATAACTAATAATAAAATAAAGAATAGTTCAAGTGATTTTTAATTAGACAATCAACTTCAAAGGATTTTTAAGGTGGATCGTCCACCATTGTCAAACCTAGTGATATACAGAGTGTATATCAGCAAATAATAAATCAACGCAGGGGCAACACAGCTGAACCCATCAGCTAAATAAAAATAGAAGTATTAATTATGTGTGATTGGTTATTATGTTAGCAAATTGCCATGTAATGATTGATTTTCTTCTCCTTAAAATTAATATTCTCAAGCCAATGATAATCAAGCCTATTATTATTGGAATTTTTTGTGATATAATATTTCCAAAAATTAATTAGATTTTTGGAGATATTCAGGGTAATTTGGTTACCCGTTTTGTGCAAGAAAGAAATGGAAAGAAATATTAAGGAGATAGGGATATTAGAGATATTCGCCTTTATTTTGTTGTCATGTTTCATGAAAGAAAAAATGGAAAGAAATTAAATTGGAAAAAGGATTGATTGATGAAGAAAAGGGAAAGTTATCAATCAATCATATGACAATAAAATTAATGGGAATATTAGTCTTCCATTTATTTACATAAATCAATTTCTTCATCCCTAAGTAATTTTTCCTTTATATAAAGAGAGGCATAGGGGATGTTAATCTAATGACATGACATGAGATCATCTGTATTTCTTCATTTCTTTTCTCTACTATAAAAACTCTGCAATCTCTTGGACATTAATAAAATCTATTCCCCATTGAAATGGACGTACACTATCTCGCGATAGTGGAACCACTATAAATATTGTGTGTTCTCTGTTGCCTTTATTTTTTTTATGATCTGTGATTGATTATCATTCCAGTATGCTTGTTTAGTCACAACATTGCAAGATCCTATTGAGGTTTTTCTGCTGAAAGGGATTGATCACCTCTTACAACTGGTACCAGAGCAAGATTCGCAAAGAAGGTGTTTGGTAGAATGGCAAGAGGAGATGAAGATAGTACAAATAATACGTCAGTGCCAGTAGTTGCTCCATACGTCAGAGGCTCCTATATGGAGTCAGGATCACAGTTGACGATAGAGAAGTAGAATGGTGAAGGAGATTTGGAAAAGTGGCAGTGGATGATGAAAGCCATTTTGATAAGAAATCGCATTCATCGAGTAGTACTTGATACAAAGACATTGGCTGCTGATATTTCATCAGTGGAATTAGAAGAGATGGAAGAATGGGCCTTTACTACTCTTCAACTTGCTATGGGAAAGAATAAAATTTCTGAAATTAGTCAGGAAACAACAACTTAAGGCATTTGGAAGAAATTTGAGGACCTCTACATGAAGAAGTCCCTAACTAACCATTTGATCCTATTGAAGACCTTCTTCACTTATAAGATGAAGGAAGGTTATTCCATTAAGACACTCCTAAGTGTGTTTGATGACCTGTTGATGAAGAAGAAGTCTGTTGAGTTGAAAATTGATGAAGAACAGAAAGCAATGTTTTTTTATGTTCGCTGCCAGAGCGATACACTGGTTTAGCTAACATCCTTGTCTAGGGTATAGATACATTGAAATTGGATGACGTGAAGAAGGGTTTGCTCAATGAAGAGTTGAGAGATCAGATGAAAGAGTTTGGTGTTGGTAATAGTAGAGAAGGAAGTAGTAGTTCAGGTTTATTTGTTAAGAGAGGAAGAGCAGAGAAGAAAGTGAAGAATAATAGGGGCCGTTTCAATTCTAGGAAGCCTAATTCACGGAGTAAGTCTAAAGATGGAAAGTGCTATAATTGTAAGAAACCAGGCCATTGAAGAAGAGATTGTCCATATTTGGAGAAGAAGACTGCGACAGCCCGCCCCACACTAGTCAACATTTCCCCGAAATGCACTGTGCTAATGCCCGACTAGTACGGAACAGTCGTCAAAAGAAAAGGTCTTTTAAAACTGCGAATCACCAAGAACCTATAATATATCTCACAGCACATGGAATAAAATATAATTATAACATACTTGACATAAAACAGGCGAGACAGTACATAAGCTGAAACTAAATCATAACCATCAGAGTAGCGGAATCCAAAATACAGCTTATGATCCAAATCATTGTTACAACTTCAAAATACTATCTCTAAAAAGGAAATAAAGAAGTTGCACTATTAATGCCCAAAGCAATTACCGCCAACAATACAGGGAGAATATATGCAAATAGTACATGGAAGCCTCATGTTCGTCTCCGAACCGCTACTTGTGCCTAACCACCTAACCTGTCTCTAGTCTGCTTGTTTAGGAGCACTCAGAGTAATAAGAAGAAACATAAAACTCTAGGTCAGACAAAAGTCTGGTATGAGCGATAGCAGCAAAATAAAACAATAATAGATATAAATAATCATACCTAAACCAGCAACCAAAGAGTTAGCACAACAAGATGTACAGTACTCTAAGGTAATACTAACATATAGTGTAAAAATTGGAGTGTGTGTCATAGTGATAGCAAACATCAAACATAGTAATCATCCTCATGTATCTCACTCAGTGCGTAAAGCACACGATATCCATCGCTTTTATACCCAAATCTACAGGGGCCATGACGACAACTTCGTATAACTATTGCTATGACCATACATCCCTGGTCTATAGTCAATAACCCTACCAAATCCACACTTCTTTGGCTCTAGAATAAGGGCCAACCAGTCCACACTTCCCTGGCTCTGGTTCATCAACATGCCCCTTCTCTTCAATGGTGGACCAAAATTATAGATATCGATAACACATTTGCACACGTCCTGTAGCAAATCCCAACTCTAGAAGTTAACTCATTGGTTCCCATTTGGATCCTAAGGAATAACTTCTCATTTAGAGTTCCTTTGCATCTCGAGTTTTTGTTGAATTGTAGTTAATCTTCAGAAAAGTTCACAATTGTCGTCGTGTGGCAGAAGATTGAATCTGGTTCGGTATGGATTCATGATCTTGGTTCAGGTCGTGGTCGGGTCCTCATCAGGGTCGGTTTGTGGCTCGTTACAACCTCCGGTTCGTGACCACCCCCGCCGGAACGTAACCACCACCTTCCCCATCGGTTCGTGACATCCCCCGGCTCGTGACACCCACCCCCGGTTCTGAGTCCTTATATTGGAGCGGTTCGTGGCCATCATTTGGAGCGGTTCGTGACCATCATCTTGGAGCGGTTTGTGACCATCATCTTGGGGCTGTTCGTGAGACATACCCCCTCCAGGAATCGAAGTTCTCCTGGGCGGTTCATGACGCATACCCCCTTCATGAACCGGTTTTCTGCAGTTTTCCCAGAAATCTAATTTCGCCAAATGATGGCGTTTTCAACCATTCTAAACTTACTATGAAGTCACAAAATATACCAAACAACAGTAGTAACAACCAAAAACACCAAAATATCAATCACATTAAATATTTTAGATCAAACATACCCAAAAACATGATTTTTCCCTTAATCCCCTTAAGCATGTTTTAACTATAAGATTAGCAAACTTAATTCAAATTAACCCAAATTTTCACCAGTGACATAAAATAATATTTTAGAATTTCTACATATTTTATGCAAATTTTTGTGATGCATAATTTCGCTGATTATCACTAATCACCCTAATTAGCCGTAATTAGTGGAAAAAAGTGCAAATCACTCACCTTAGCCACAAATAAAATCTTAGATCTGAAACTTTACTATTATGGCACGAATTCCAATGTATAGTAGCAGCTCTATTTCTGATTTGATACTAATTTGACTTGATTTGGTGTTAATTTGATCAACTAGTGGTCAAAAAGCGATTAGGAAGGGATTAGAATGAGAACTAGAAGATGGAAGTCATTGCTAGGGTTCAAGAAAGGTTATTAGAGGCTAGAAAAATGAAATGAAATGTTTTCCCAAACCCTTTCAGCCCTCCCATAACCCTAATCCCGAAATGGGTTGTGGGCCCAGCTACTAATCACCCGGTTAAGCCTAGTTATGCTGTTTTTCATCTTCCAAACCTTATATCAGTCATATCTCCCAAAGGGTAAGTCTGTCCGTTTTATTAATGTGACCACTCTATGGAAAGGTAAACCATCATCTAAATCCAATGAAGTTTGTTTCAGGTCAAAATTCCTTATCAATCAAAAGTTATAGGCAAAACCAGATTCGCCAAGGGCAAAACGGTCATTTAAAATTCAACAAAAATCGTGAATGTGGGGAATGACTCCAATAGTCGTTCCCAAAATTTACATGACTGTACGACTTCGTATGAGAATGAAATAAATATTCTACAATCCTCCGATGCGTTGAATGCGGGTCATTACACTCTCTCTCCCCCTCTCCCCTCCCCCCTCTTCACCCTTAAGAAATTTCTCCCCCGAAATTCCTTAACTAAGAAAACAGCCAAAAGGTCCCGCATTCCTATCAACCATTTGCAACAATCAAACATACAAAATAAACACAACAAGTCTATCCTAGCATGCGGAATAACTATATCGCAATTAAAACCTTACCAGTAAAGTGCCTTGGATATGACTTCCTTAGGCTCTCCTCGGTTTCCCAAGTACAGTCATTCTCATTATCACCCCACTGAACCTTAACTAGTTTCACCGTCTTCCTTCGAAGTTGCTTCATATCATGTCCGACAATACGAATCGTTCTGTGGTTCTCAACTACCTCAGATGTCACTTCGATATCATCCAACTGATCTGGTGAAATAGTCATATCAGACACGAACTTCCTTAATTGGGAAACATAAAATATGTTGTGCACTCCCTCCATCTTGCCTAGTAATCCAAATTTATATTCTAAATTCCCAACTTGTTCGAGAACTGGGAATGGACAACAAATCTTAGTGCCAACTTAACTCTCCTACTAAATCGAATCAGACTCTTTAAAGGAGAAATTTTGAAGAATACCAAGTCGCCAACGGAGAATTTCAATTCTGTTCATCTTTTATCAGCATAACGCTTCTGCCTATCTTGAGCAGCCTTCATTCGTTGTTGAATAACCTTTATCCTATCTGACGTTTCTCTTATTACATCTGGCCCAAGCACGAACTTCTCTCCCGTCTCCAACCAATATGATGGTGAGTTGCAAGGTCTTCTATACAAAGATTCAAATGGAGCCATGCCAATGCTGGATTGATAACTATTATTATTGTGAATTCAAACAGATGTAAATGGTCATCCCATGATCCTCCAAAGTCCAATATACAGGCCCTTAAGAGATCCTCTAATACACAATTCACCCTCTCTGTTAGACCGTTAGTTTGAGGATGGTACGCGGTACGAGATGTAATTCTGACCCTAAAGCCTCTTGTAAGCTCTTCCAAAACCCACTAGTAAATAATGGATCTCGATCACTCACAATACCTTTAGGTACTCCATGAAATCTCACTACCCATTTCATATACAGTTCTGCTAACTTAGCTGCCGTTCTGTTCGACTTGACTGGTATAAACCTTGCACTTTTGGTCAGTCGATCCACAATCACCCAAGTGCCATCATGACCCAATCAAGTCCTTGGTAAACCATCAATGAAATCCATTGAGACTTGTTTCCACTTCCATTCGGGAATTTCCAACAGTTGTAACAAACCACTTAGCTTCTTTGCTCGGCTTTAACTCACTGGTAATTCATGCACTTGGATATAAACTTCTCAACTTCTCTTTTCATCCCTTCCCAGTAGTAGGTCTGCTTCATGTCTCAATACATTATGTTACCACTGGAATTTATAGTCAGTTTTGATTGATGACACTCTCCAAGCACTTCTTCTCTCAATCCATTAACGTTAGGTACAACTAGCCTCCCATTCTTTCGAAGCCATCCCTCTCGATCAAGACCATACTTGTTCATTCTCTCGCCGTCGATACCCATCTCCACCTTGGAGATGATTTCCAATAGATTAGGATCGTCCTTTTGACCTGAACCACTCGACTCAATCAAAGTCGGTCTGACCGTAAAACTTGCTAACATTTCTGGATCCAATTCACACTTATGCCTGAAATCATATCCCGCAATATACTCCAGTTGCTTCCATTCAAGAAACATAGCCCCCAAACTGGCATGTCTCCTACTCAATGCATCATCTACCACATTGCCCTTCGTGGATGTGTATGCGATACTGAAATTTTATGAAGCCAAGAACTTTAACCATCTCTGCTGATGAAGATTTAAATCCCTCTAGGAGAAAAGATACTTTAATGACTTATGATCGGTGAACAACTTGAATCTTTCTCCCAAGAGATAGTGCCTCCAAAACTTTAATGCGAACACGATCGCTGCCAATTCCAAATCATGGGTGGGATACCTTTTCTCATGCGGTTTCAGTTTCCATCTAGCATAAACTACAACCCTACTTCATTGCATAGTACAACACCTAGTCGGGTACCACAGGCATCTGTGTATACCATCATCTCTTCGTTCCCTTTGGAAATAATTAATACTGGTGCGCACGTTAACTTTTCCTTTAGGATATTAAATGCATTCTAACACCTTTCATCCCAAATGAAAGCTTGATTCTTCTTGGTCAACTTAGTTAACGGTGCTGCTATTGTGGAGAAGTCTTGGATAGTATCTAGCTAACCCCAAGAAACTTCTCACATCCGTTGCATTCTTAGGCATAGAACAATCTTATACCGTAGCCACCTTCGCAGGATCCACGGCAATACCATTTTATGAGACAACATGGCCCAAGAATCTCACTTCCCTCCTCCAAAAATGGTACTTAGAAAATTTTGCTTTCAATTGGTGTTTCCTCAACACCTCCATCACTGTCCTCAAATAATCCTTGTGTTCTTCCTCTGTCCTCGAGTAAACCAAGATATCTTCTATGAACACAGGAACAAACTAATTTAATTGATCTCCGAAAGCCCTATTCATAAGATCCATAAAATATGCGGGTGCATTGGTCAACCCGAATGGCATGACCAACCACTCATAAAATCCAGACGGCGTCCAAAATGCCATTTTAGATATATTCTCAACTGCTACTCAAAGCTATTGAAATCCTGTTGCGAGATCCAACTGGGAGAATACTCTTGCTCCATTTAACTTATCAAACAAATCATCTATCCGTGGAAGAGGGTACTTATTCTTCCTAGTCACCTTGTTGAGTTCACGGTAGTCTACACATAAGCGAAGGGAACCAACGGCCTTGGTAGCAAATACAAGTGGTGCTCCCCATTAAGAAACACTCCTTCAGATAAATCCCTTCTTCAAACCCATTTTCACCTTAAGCTCTCCCTGCTCCCTTGGCGCCATACAACGAAGTGGCATCATTATAAGTCTGGCACCTTTCACTAAATCAACCTGAAACTCAAACTCTCGGTGTGGTGGAAGTCCAGTCACTTCCTAGAAGATGTCCAGATACTTGCCAGCAATAGGCACATCTGGTAACTCATCATGCGGGATGTCGAGGAAATGTAGAAAACTAGCCATCACCTCATCATTAGGTAGGCAAGCTAATACCACCCTCCGCCCATCGTCCGCCATAATGGTCACCGAAGACCCTTACATTCTACTACCACCTTATATCTTTGGAGCTAATCGACTCCCAAAATAATGCCAAACCCAGTAAAACCCAAAACAAAGCAATCACAAGAAAACATACATCCATGACTTGATAAGACCAAATTATGACAAATCATACTAAGGCTAATCGAACCACCGATCGGGTTCGTCACAACTAAAGGTCTATCGACTATCTCGGGTTCCAGTTCCAACCTATCTACCAAGTCACTAGATATGAAGGAATGAGAAGCCCTAGTATCAAACAATACTCGAATAGGAACATCATAAATAGAAAGCACACCTTGAATAAAGACACCCTTTCTCTTCTACACCGCAGTTAGGGCATTCGACGAAAAAAGAATAATGTTGATAGCATATGCTTTCACCATTTGCTTCTCCTTAGGGGGTTGTGGACATTCATTCTTAAAATGCCCCACTTGGACACAGCTGAAGCACTTCTTTTCCTTCGCCTTTGTTCGACACTCTTTGGCATAGTAACCCTTCTTGCCGCAGCTACAGCACTCGATATCTTTCTTATTCTTCTTTTTCCGACCATCCTTAGTCTGATTATGTTTCCTCTTATTCTGGGAATTATTCTTGCCTCCACCGCTTGCCTACGACTTTGGCTTCTCTACAGATGTAATAGCAACCTCAGTCTTCGATTTAGGGCAAAGGCTCTCAGATCTCAATTCCTTTCCCAAAATAGATTTGAATGTCTCATCGGTATGGTTTATGAGTCTTTTCCCCAAGTACTCATCTAGGCCAGTTATGAACCTCTCATTCTTCTTCTTCTTTGCGGTATGGGTAAAAGATAATCCATATTTCAATATGGTATCAAATTCAGCAATATATTCCGAAACATCCCTTACCGTTCTACTTAAGCTCCAAAAACTTCCAAAACAATTCTGATTTCTAGGTAGCTGGAATAAACTTGTCACTGAAGCGAGTCTTAAAATGATCCCAAGAAACTTGATCCTCGGGAGTAGTCGCTTTAATGGCGTTCCACCAATTCATTGCCCGTCCTTGAAGTTGACACGATGCTAGCTTACTCTTATTGCATCATAGATCCCCAAATCCTCGAAGATGCGCTCACAACAATCAAGCCAACCTTGAACCTTCGTAGCCGGTTCTGTTCCGTGAAACGGCTTTCCACCAAGATTAGTATAATCCTGGTTGAGATTGATGAAATCGGCCCAAGGCACCTGCGTTGCTGCACTACCTCCGTTAGCAGCATTAGGAACTGCTTCCTGAACATCTCTAAGCATCTCCCTGATGAAGGTAGTAAACGTCGTCCACATATCAGGGACATTCCCATTTTGGCTCCTGAACCCATACTCCTCGTATTCCGGCTCATCGTTCAGTCTATAAAAGGAAAACGATTAACCATCTTCTTAGTGGTGCCAGTGCAGTGTGACTTCATCCTTAGATATACTAATTGTATATATATAGTTTTTGAAGACCAAAGTATCACAGATTGCGCTTTCATATATGTATAATATCTCTCCCTGATGTTTTCCCCTGGGTTAAACTACGCAACCTAGGCTCTGATACCAAGTGTGGCGGCCCACCCCGCACCAGCCAACATTTCCTCGAAATGTGTTGTGCCAATGCCCGAGTAACATGGAACAGTCGTCAAAAGAAAAGGATTTTTAAAACTATGAATCACTAAGAAATTTAGTATATCTCACAGCGCATGGAATAAAATATAATAATAGCATACTTGACATAAAACAGGCGAGACAGTACGTAAGTTGAAACTAAACCATAACCATCAGAGTAGCAGAATCCAAAATATAGCTTATGATCCAAATCATTATTACAACTTCAAAATACAATCTCTAAAAAGGAAATAAAGAAGGTGCACTACTTATGCCTAAAGAAGTGACTGTCAACAACACAGGGAGAATATATGCAAATAGTATATGGAAGCCTCCTGCTCGTCTTCGGACAGCTACTCGTGCATAACCACCTAACCTGTCTCTAGTCTGCTCGTTTAGGAGCACCCAGAGTAATAAGAAGAGACATAAAACTCTGGGTCAGAAAAAAGTTTTGTATGAGCGATATCAGCAAAATAAAACAATAACAGGTATAAATAATCATATTTGAACCCGGACCTGCAACCAAAGAGTTAGCACAACAAGATGTACAGTACTCTAAGGTAATACTAACATATAGTGTAAAAATGGGAGTGCGTGTCATGGTGATAGCAAACATCAAACATCGTAATCATCCTCACGTCTCTCATTCAGTGCGTAAAGCAGACGATATCCACTGATTTGATCACCAAATCTATTGGGGTTATGACGGCAACTCCATACAGCTATTGCTATGACCATACTTTTGTGATCTATAGTCAATAACCCTACCCAGTCCACACATCCCTAGCTCTAGGTTAAGGGCCGATCAGTCCACACTTCCTTGGCTCTAGTTCGTCTACATGCCCCCTCTCTTCAATGGTGAACCAAAGTTATAGATATCGATAATCCCTTTGCACATGTCCTGCAACAAAGCCCAACTCTAGAAGTTAACTCGTTGGTTCCCATCTGGATCCTAAGTAATAACTTCTCATTTGGACTTCCTTTGCATCTCCGGTTTTGGTTGAATTGTAGTTAATCTTCAGAAGAGTTCACAATTGTCGTCGTGTGGTAGAAGTTTAAATTTGGTTCGGTTTGGAGTCATCATCTTGGTTTAGGTCTTGGTCGGGGTCATCGTCATGGTCGGTTCGTGGCTCGTGCCCCCTGGTTCGCGACCAACCCCTCGGTTTGTGACCACCCCCCCGATTCATGACCACCCCCCGACTCGTGACCACCTCCCCCTCCCTCCCGGTTCGTGGCACCCTCCCAGCTCATGATCCCCTCCCCGGCTTGTGACAACATCCCCCGGTTTGTGAGTCCTCATATTAGACCGGTTCGTGACCATCATATTAGAGTGGTTCGTGACCATCATCTTGGAGCGGTTCGTGACCTTCATCTTGGGGCGGTTCGTGACCTTCATCTTGGGGCGGTTCGTGAGACATACCCCCTTTAGGAATTGAAGTTCTCCTGGGCAGTTCATGAGGCATACCCCCTTTAGGAACCGTTTTTCTACAATTTTCCAATAAGCTAATTTCGCCAAACGATGGCGTTTTCAACCATTCTAACCTTACTATGAAGTCACAAAACATACCAAACAACTGTAGTAACATGTAGAATCAACCAAAAATACGAAAATATCAATCACATGAAATAATTTAGATCAAACATACCCAAAAATCATGATTTTCCCTTTAATTCCCTTAAGCGTGTTTTAACTATAAGATTAGCAAACTTAATCCAAAATTAAACCAAATTTTCACCAGTGACATAAAATAATATTTTAGAATTTCTACGTATTTTTTCAAATTTTTATGATGCATAATTTCGCTAATTATCACTAATCACCATAATTAGCCATAATTAGTGATTAAAATTGCAAAATACAAGTGAAATCTTAGATCTAAAACTTTACTGTTATGGCACGAATCCTAATGTATAGTCGTAGCTCTATCTCTGATTTGATACTAGTTTGACTTGATTTGGCATTAATTTGATCAATTAGTGGTTAAAAAGCGATTAGGAAGGGATTAGAATGAGATTTGAAGATGAAGGCCATTGCTAGGGTTCAAGAAAGGTTATTGGCGGCTAGAAAAATTAAATGAATTTTTTTCCTAAACACTTTCAGCCCTACCATGACCTATTCCCGAAATGGGTTATGGGCCCAACTGCTAATCACCCAGTTAAGCTAATCATGTTGTTTTTCATCTTCCATACCTTATTTCAGTCATATCTCCCAAATAGTAAGTCCACTTGATTAATGTGACCACTCTATGCAAAGGTAAACCATCATTCAAATCCAATGGAAGTGGTTTCAGGTCAAATCTTCTTACCAATCAAAAGTTATAGACCAAACCAGATTTTCCATGGGAAAAACGGTCATTTAAAATTCGGCAAAAATCGTTAACATGGGGAATTACCCCAATAGTCGTTCCCCAAAGGTACACAATCATACAACTTCGTATGAGAATTAAATAAATATTCTACGATCCTCCGATGCGAAAAATGCGGGTCGTTACAAAGACTGATGGTTCTGCATCTATTGCGATGGAGAAAGATGGTAGTGATTTATTGATAGCGGTTGTATTAGATGTTGCAGACTACTAGATTCCTGATTCTGGAGCATCATTTCACATGACTCCTAATAAGGATTATTTTTCTTCCTTTGATGCCAAAGAAGGAATACATATAAGTCTATGGGAGTTGGTTCAGTTCGCATTCACATGTATGATGGGATTGTTCGCACACTTTCAAATGTTCACAATGTCCAAGGTCTTCGGAAGTCATTGATATCATTAGGCCAATTGGCATCACTGGGATGCAAGATAACCATCGTCAAAAGATGGTTTGAGAGTTCCAAGAGAGGCACTTGTATTGATGAAGGTTGTTATGGTGCGAAAATTGTATTTGCTAATGGGTACCATTGTCTATGGAGAATTATGTGCTGGAGTCGATAGTTCTAAAAGTTTGGATGCTACCAAGCTTTGGCATATGAGATTAGGTCATACTTAAGAAAAGAACGTAGAGTTGCTTCGTAAGAAGAAAAAGATCAAGGGATAAAACTTCAATAAGTTGGACTTTTGTAAGGAGTGTGTATTGGCAAAGCAAACCAGAATTTCTTTTGGTGATGGCATGCATACTTCTAAGGGGGTACTTGATTATGTGCATTCAGATGTTTGGGGGCCATACTCTACAGCTTCTATTAGTGGAGCTTATTATTTTATTTCCTTCATTAATGACTACTCGCGCAAGGTTTGGGTGTGTGTAATGAAAGCTAAGTCGGAAGTATTTGAGAATTTCAAGGTTTGGTTAGATCTTGTTGGAAACCAAATAGGAAAGAAATTAAAGATTCTTAGATTCGACAATGGTGGCGAATATGTCTCTAAAGAGTTCCTCTACTATTGCAGATAGCATGGTATTAGAAGACATTTTACTACGCCTGGTGATCCGCAATCCAACGAGGTTGCTGAGAGAATGAATATGACTCTACTTGAAAAGGCCCGTTGCTTGATATTGACTGCAGCACATATTATTAATCAGATTCCGTGCTCATCCATTGAATGGAAGATTCCAGAGGAGTTATAGAGAGGTAAAAACAATTTATTAAGTTATTTTCGTATATTTGGATGTCCATTTTATCTTCATAATACATGACATGACAAGTTGGAGCCTAGGACCTCCCAATGTGTTTTTCTTGGTTATACAGATGGTATAAAAGGATATAGAATTTGGAATCTAGATACGAAGAAAGTTATACATTCTAGACATGTGACCTTTGTTGAGTCAGCAATGTTTAAACCTTTGGAAGGTTTATCAGAGGGTTCAGATTCAGTTGATGAAAAGCCTGAAAAAACCGAGATTCTCAGTTTTCAAACCCGA
Source organism: Allium sativum (assembly GCA_030737875.1). Taxonomy (NCBI): domain Eukaryota; kingdom Viridiplantae; phylum Streptophyta; class Magnoliopsida; order Asparagales; family Amaryllidaceae; genus Allium; species Allium sativum. Next base: position 98,837,173 of record CM060912.1, on the reverse strand, counting down.
AGTAGATCTGAAAGAGCAATTGATGATACATCACATGATAGTCCATAGATTTCCTCTAGTAGTGATGGTGATGGTCATGAAGCTAGAGAGCATTAAACTCAAGGTGGAGCTGAAGGAGAGTTGGGCGATATAGTCATTCGGGCTAGTCAGAGACAAAAGAGAGCTCCAATTAGATATGGAGATTGGCAGCATGAAAATTTGAGCCTTGATGATCAGTTTGAGTATGCTTTAAATGTAATTCATGATGAACCATTGAGCCTTGAAGAAGGCATGAAGTCGAGTGATAACTAGAAGTGGAATTGCACTATGGAAGAGGAGATACAGTCTTTACAAAAGAACAAGACTTGGGATTTGGTACCCCTACCTTAAGGAAGTCAAGCTTTAGGTTGCAATTGGGTGTTCAAGGTAAAAGATGATGGTAGATACAAGGCAAGATTAGTAGCCAAAAGGTTTTCACAAAGAAAGGGGTTAGAGTATGATGAAATATTTGCTCCAATTGCTAGACAATGTTTAATTCGAATCCTACTTGCAATAGTTGATGCTCACGATTTGGAGTTAGAACAACTTGATGTGAAGACCGCTTTCTTGCATGGTGATTTGGAGGAAGCCATTTCCATGAAGCAGCCAGAAGGATTTATTGTAGATGGAAAGTCAGATTGGGTATGCAAATTGAAGAAATCTCTTTATGGTCTAAAACAGTCGCCTAGACAATGGTACAAAAGGTTTGATTCTTTTATGCTGTCACATGATTTTAATCATAGTACTAAAGATGAATACGTTTATATTAAGCATTTATAGAATAATAATTGGGTGTATTTTCTTTTGTACGTGGATGATATGTTTATTGCTTCAAAGGATAAAGCTAAAATTGATGCGTTGAAGTTGAAATTAAAAGCGGAATTCGATATGAATGATCTTGGAGAAGCAAAGAAAATTTTGGGGATGGAAATCCAAAGAGGTAGAAAGCTTGGACTTTTGAGACTTACTCAAAAGTAATATATTCAAAAGGTGCTTGCTAGATTTAGCATGGATAGAGCAAAGGCTATCAGTACACCCATGCCTTTGCATATACAGCTTTCTAACATGGCTCTCCGATCTCAGAAAAAGACAAGGCCTATATGAAAAAGGTGCCTTATGTGAGTGTAGTAGGTAGCTTGATGTATGCTATGGTGTGCACTAGACCTGACATTTCTCAGGCCGTTGGATTAGTTAGTAGATATACGGTAAATCCGAGAAAATTGCATTGGGTGGCAGTGAAGTATATGTTTAGATATCTTAGAGGAACATCAGATTATGGGCTTGTTTTTTGCAGCAGAAATAAAGATTTCAGCTTGGTCGGATTTTGTGATTTGGACTATGCCGAAGATAGAGATAGAAAGAAGTCAACATCAAGCTATGTGTTCGCTCTTGGAGGAACAACTATTAGTTGGAGAGCGAGGTTGCAGACTATAGTCGCTTTGTCTACCACAGAGGAAGAGTTGACAGCTGCAATTGAGGCAGCTAAGGAGGCACTTTATTTAAAGAAATTGTTGTGTGATTTGGGCTTCATACAAGATGCTTGTTTGGTGAATTGTGACAATCAAAGTGCAATTCATTTAGCTGAAATTCTAGCTTTTAGTTCTAGAACAAAGCATATAGAGGTAATAATGTCTTTCCCTATCTCTAAGAATGAGGAGAAGTTAGTTCGTCTTCAGAAGATTCACACAAGTGACAATGCAGCGGGCATGTTTACAAAGGCACTACCTGCTACTAAGTTCGAGCATTGCTCGAATTTGATTCATTTGATGAAGTGCATGGTGCCACAAGGTGGCACTATGGGGAAGAGAGTGACTTGGTTGAAGTCAAGAGAAGATGTGGTATTCTTCTTGTATGAAGAGATAGGAGTTGGTTGCATGATGTCTACCTTATTTTTGAATGCTTCCAACACTTTGTTGGTGGGCGGTAGCCTTGCCGGAGCTCACTAACAAAGTGCAATGAGGGGTTGCTTTTGCAGGAACTCAATAGGAAGCATTCACATTAGAGTGTCTTGGTTGTAAGAGATATTGTATCAAGGTGGAGATTATTGGGATTTTTTGTGATACAATATTTCCAAAAATTTATTAGATTTTTGGATATATTCAGGGTAATTTGGTTACCCGTTTTGTGAAAGAAAGAAATGGAAAAAACAAGCCCATTTGATTTTCGCTCCTCCTCCTCCTCGCGAATCATCTTAATTCTCTCTGCCTTCATCTCTGCTTCTTAACTCTTGGCTTTCAGCTTCCCTCGCTCTCAATTTGTCCGACGTTGTGCATCGTGTATTGACCCAAATCGATTAGGGTTCATTCTATGGTCTCTCAGCAGGGCGATTATGTTATCGTTGGGTCGTTCTTGTCTCCCAGACCCACATTCCATGATATTGCAGAGGCTATTCTTGATGTGGCAGCTCCTCCGCTTGCTGTTCTTCTGACTGGGAATAGCGGTTTTGAGATACATACAAGTTCATTGCATTCTTTTGTGGAGCTGTCTCGTTTCAGGTTCCTTCTTGTTGCGGGGAACTTTATGGAACTGTCTCCTAAGTTCAACGGTTCCCTTGTGACGCGACTGTCTCCTCAACGGTCAGGTTTATTGGCTTCAGATCCGGAGGTTAAGGACACTTTTCGCTCTCCTGCTGCTATTACTGAGGAAGGGGATTTCATCACCCCGTTTCTTCCTAGGCTGAGCTTCAAGGTGTCATTCTCCTCCTGTATTGCTGCGGTTCATGGTTTCGATGTGGGTAGTGTGGTCTGTGGAGGTGTGTTTGGTCCATCTTTTGGACATGTTATTTCGGCTCTAGGTGATGATTGTGGGGATTTGACCGCTCCGCAACTCAAGGAGTCGTTTGGCTTATCGGCAGTTAAGGTAGCTCCAATAGTGGGAGTTCGACAATCTAGTGCGTTACGACGTCAACGGTTCTCTCGTAGACGCACAAAACTCGCTAAGGTCTCGTCTCCTTCGGATTGGCTTGCAGCTCCTGATGTGCTGTCCTCTGATTCGTCAAAGGAAAAGGCATTCAAACAGCCTTTACCTCCGATCTCTACTAGTAATGGGTTTGCTGTTCTTGCTATGGTTCAGGCAGATTTGCAGTTGTCCCCACCTGCAAAAAAACTGCTGAGCAAGGTTCCTGCCCAATCTTCGTTAGTGGCTGATGATGCGGAGGATTTAATCACCTCTAGCTCACGCTCCAGTGATTTGCTCGAGTCAGGCAGCTCTTTGCAGCATTGTGGAGCGCAAGGCTGTTTGGTGAATACAGCAGTATGTGTTTCTTCAGATGTTTTGGAGCAGTTATTTCAGGTTGCTTCCGCATGTCAGCTTGCCCTTTGCCAGGTACCCCTATCCTTCTTCTTTCATTTTTCTAGTCGTTTTTCTAGTGGTGTACTGAACGTTTTTGTGGGGTATGGTGTGGTTAATGAATGTGGCTACCCTTTCCTTAATTCGATTTTTCCCCGTTTCTTGCCTTTGAGTGGTGCGTTTCCCTTACAACACTATTTTGCTTTTGTGCTAGATGTAAGGGGGGACAGTGCTACATTCCAAGTATTTTACTGTTCTTCTCTTGGCAAACTATTAGTGCTTTGGGTTATTGCTTGTTACTTTGCTCGCTACATCGGCTGTGTTTTATTTTTCCTTTGCTTTAGTTTCATGTTAACCGGCAACGTTTGGGTTAGGTCATGCTTGACGTGGCCTTCTGCTAGATTTTCGAGGTCCGTTGTTCGAATTTTACCTACAGTTCAGGTCTATCAATCTAATGACAGATCTGCTGTGGTAAAGTACATACAGCAGTTGGTGTTGTCTCCTGTGAGCAACCCCACTCTTTTTGTCTCTCAGGAGGCTTTTCTTCAGGATTCTTCTGATATTTCTTCTGTTTCTTCTTGTTCTTCTCGACCTGTGTCAGCTTCGTCTGTGTCTTCTGGGTCCTCACCCTTTCTTAGTAAGGCCGAAATAGCGATCATTAATGATCGTCTATCACGCCTTACTAAGAACTCTCACCCCTCACGTTGTGCGGCAAGGGGAGCTTGTCCTCCTGTTTTGAGTCTTGATGATTCTTCCGGGGTTTCTGGTCCTTGTGAGGACTCTATTCACTGGACTACTCGATCCTTTCGTCGTAGTCGACGAGCGACACCTCGCACTCTCCGTACCATTTGCACAAGCTCTGTAGCGGCGTCCGAGCAGATCGTCAGATCTACTCGTCATACTCTTTATCGTATTTGAGCTAGGCGGTTCGCTTGTCCCCCGCCGGATGCTCTTAGTTGATAGGTTGTCCTTTTGGGTTTAGATCTCCATGGCGAATTTCCTTTTCTGGAACGTTCGAGGGATAAGGAATGATGCGTCGGTAGCTAGGCTCAAACGCATTGTTCGTAAGCACTCTATCTATTTGGTAGCACTTCTTGAACCTATTATGGGACCAAACGTGATCGCCTCTACGGTCCTCTCTCTTGGCTTTGGTGGGGCCTTAGCCAATGTTTCCGACAAGATTTGGATCCTCTGGTCCAAAGGTGTTGTCGTTCACCCTATCTTGGATTCGGACCAGCTTTTATCTGTGGCTTGTTCGTTTCCTTCTCTTTCTTCGTCCTTCCTCTTTTCTGCGGTCTATGCTAAGTGCGATCGGGTTGAGAGGCAAGCCCTGTGGGCGGATGTTATTTCTCTGTCTGATTTAGGATTTTCTGTTTCAGTGCTTGGTGGCGACTTTAATGTTGTCGCCGGCCAAGCAGAAAAGTGTGGTGGAAATGTCGTTAACCGTTTAGCGGTGGCGGATTTCAACGCTTTCATTGTTCAATCGGGTCTCTCAGAAGTGTCTTTTGTAGGGTCGGCTTTCACTTGGTGTAACAACCAAGATGGACCTAACCGGATTCTGTCTAGGCTAGACAGAATCTTCGCTTCTGAGGGTTGGTTTAGTCTTCCTTTCTCGTTTTCTATCTCTCATCTGCATCGCACCTTTTCAGACCATGCCCCTATGCTTATTAGCTGTTCCTCCCGCTCCTTGTCCGGCCCATCCTCCTTTAGGTTCCAAAGCATGTGGCGTTCTGACCATTCCTTTCTCGGTGTAGTTGCAGTCTCCTGGTCTTCGCCCGTGGGCGGTTCCCCCTGTGTTGCCTTCTCCCGCAAGCTGAAAAGGCTTAAGACTTGTCTGAAGGAGTGGAATCTGCTGGATTTCAAGAATATCTTCGACCGTGTCAGAGCGGCTGAAGAAATTCTTATAATAGCATAATCGACTTTTGATGAAGAGCCTAACGCTGTCCATAAGGAGGCATGGGCGTTGGCCCAGCTCGCTTTCTCCTCCGAACTTCGCATCGAGCACGACCACCTTCGGCAGAAGGCTAGAATCAAGTGGATTGTGGAAGGAGATACAAACTCCAAGTTCTTTCACTCGACTATTCGTAAGAAGAATAGTCTTCTCTCCATCCGCCAGATTCTTCGCCCAGACCTATCTTTGGCTTCCACTCCTTGTGAAGTCAAAGATACTATTCTCTCCCACTTACAATCCTTCCTCTCTTTTCCTTCAGTTTCGTCGCCTGACCGATCCCTTCTAGCTTTCATTCCTAGATTGATCCTTCCGTCGGACAATGCTGACCTATCCGCACCCCTTACCTTGGAAGAAATACGTGCTTGCGTATTTGCTCTAAGTAAGGACAGTGCGAGTGGACCAGATGGTTTCAACGGAGTTTTTTATAGGAGTTTGTGGCCTATCATTCAGGCGGACTTTTGCCTCGCCGTGCAGTCCTTCTTCTCTGGTGAAGACCTCCCCACTGGTTGGACTTCCACCAATCTTGTTCTCATCCCAAAGAGTGACCATCCTATCGCTTGCTCGGATTTCAGACCTATCAGCTTATGTAACTTCTCTAACAAGGTCATCTCTAAGGTCCTAACCACTAGGCTAGCACCGTTTCTTGAGCGCCTTGTATCTTCTTCGCAGGTTGGGTTCGTAAAAGGACGACTAATCACTGATAACGTCCTTTTAGCCCAGGAGCTGATATCTCAGATTGACAAGAAGGTACGAGGCTCTAATGTGGTCGTTAAGCTAGACATGTCTAAGGCTTACGATCGCATGTCTTGGTTCTTCATCATCAATGTCCGTAGGGCTTTTGGTTTCCCGGAACCCCTTATCGATGTGATTTGGAGGCTCATCTCCAACTGCTGGTTTTCCGCCCTCATTAACGGCTCGGCTACGGGGTATTTCAGGTCCGGTAGAGGTCTCCGGCAGGGTGATCCACTTTCCCCTTCCCTTTTCGTTATAGCGGCCGAAGATTTTGTTCGTGGTCTTCACTCACTAACGATAGCAGGACAGATCCACAGGTTTGGTATCCCGAGGGGTTGCCCTATCATTTCCTCCTTATCTTTTGCTGACGACATCATCATTTTCACAAATGGTTCTCGTCGCTCTATCCGTTGTCTTCTTGGTTTTATCAAATGGTACGAGAGTTGTTCGGGGCAATTCGTGAACACCGAAAAAAGCTGCTTTATTCCAGCTAAAGACCTCTCTTCGATAAGATCCTCCTGGATCGAATCTACCTCTGGCTTTAAGGCTACTTCCCTTCCGCTGCCTTATCTTGGTATAGTTTTATACCGAGGTAGGAAACTCAACGCCATTTTCGATCCCCTAACTGACAAAGTTAGGGGAAAGATTATTAGGTGGAATGCTTCCCTCATCTCTCAGGCAGGTAGACTTGTTCTTATAAAGTCTGTCCTAGACTCCATGGGTTCTCATATCTTTGCTGCTATGACACCCACTGCTTCCTTCTTCCGCTCCTTCCGATCTTTGGCCTCCTCCTTTTTCTGGGGCAACAAAGACTCCGTTTCTCGCCATCAATGGATATCTTGGAACATAATTTGTCGTCCCAAAGGTGAGGGAGGTCTTGGTCTTCGTAATCCTAAGGACATCTGTTTGGCCTTTGCTTGCAAGCTTTGGGCGAGGTTTGAAGCTGACAACTCCCTTTGGGCTACGTTTCTACACGCCAAGTACCATAGGTTGGCAACCACGAATTACATAGGCATACCGTCAAATGCTAGTGAGACGTGGAAACGTATGCAATCAGTGAAGGCTATAACGGATGCCCATGGGGATGGTACCAGTTGGGACGGCACTCCTTTCTCCCTCATGGCTGCGTGGGAAATAGTACAGACTCCTGCTCCTCGTCTTCTTGTCTTCAGCCTTATCTGGAATGTCCGAATCCCGCCAAAAGTTTCTCTGTTTATGTGGAAAACATTGCATGATGGTTTACCAATAGATGAGAACATTCAACGGATCGGCATCCCGCTCGTGTCTAGATGCAGGTGTTGCAGCACTGGATGCACCGAGTCCTCTTTTCACTTGTTAATATCTGGTGTTGTGCCAGAGCTATCTGGAATTACTTTGGGAACCTGATGGGTTGCCGAGGTAATGCCATCTCGTTGGAAGGTTTGCTGAGTTTCTGGTGGGCTGGGAACTCTGGTAAATCCTTTCGGTCTATTCTACTACGTCTAATTCCTTGTCTTATCTGCTGGCACATCTGGTGCTCGAGGAATAAGGCAGTTTTTGACGAAGTGGCAATGGATCCTCCGTCGATTATCCGGAAAGTTAGGAACGATGTGTTTCTGGCATTTCGGGGTCGTCCTTTCAGAGGTGTTTTATGTGCCAGATCTAGAAGATTGGCCGTTATGTTTGATATTCTATCGACTACAGCAAATCTGAGGGCTGGCATCGGTTGATTTAGGTTTTCCTTTTTTTTTAAGTCTTTGTGTTTTTATTAGATCCTGTTGTTCTTTTATTTTGATTAGTATTTCTTTTGTCTTTCTTTTTCCTTTCTTCTCATTAGTTGTGGATTATCCCTTTTTCCCCCTTCCCCTATTCTCTCTTCATCCCCCTCCCCCCCGAATCTTATGTCGTTTTTTAGTTGTGCAGGGCTTTTAGGTATCCGGTTTGGATTGCTAGGAGCTTGGTGGGTACTTCTATCTTAGGATTCTGGAGCAGGAACAGATGGAGTTTTGTAAGACATGATGACTTTTGAGCCATGGCCTCTTGGATTTCTCGGAGGCATGTCCACTGGTATTGAGCTCTTCCTCTTTTGGAGAGTCGATTTCATCGCCGTTCCTTCGTATGTGGATGATACATCTACTTCGTCAGAGGATTTGATTGGAGCTGTTATCCCTTTGTTCATTCCTTTTTCCTTTTTGTTGTATTTCGGTTTTGACTCCAGTTTGTGTGTGCACGGTTTCTGGTTTACAGAAATCGTTTTTGTGAGCCGTTGGGGAATGGCTTGATTCTCCCTTTTGATATATTATTTTCCTTAAAAAAAATGGCGTCATTTTCTATGTCCTCCTTTTTTTTGTCTGAATTGATGCATGAGTGTGTGATAGTTTCAGTTCTTGTTTCATGCACCACCATATTGTATGTATCAGGAGCTGTAGAAGTATCTAATGTAGATGTGTTTTGCTTTAAAAAAAATGGAAAAGAATATTAAGGATATTGGAATATTGGATATATTTGCCTTTATTTTGTTGCCATATTTCATGAAAGAAGAAACAGAGAGAAATTAAATTGGAAAAAGGATTCATTGTTGGAGAAAATGGAAAGTTACCAATCAATCATATGACAATGAAATTAATGGGAATATAATTCTTCCATGAATTGATTTATTTACATAAATCAATTTCTTTATCCCAAAGTAATATTTCATTTATATAATAAGAGGCATAGAGGATGTTATTCCAATGACATGACATGAGATCAACAGTATTTCTTCGTTTCCTTGCTCTACTGTAAAAACTCTATAATCTCTTGGACATAAATAAAATCACTTCCCCATTGAAGTGGACGTACACTATCTCCCGATAGTGGAACAACTATAAATATTTTATGTTCTCTGTTGCCTTTATTTTTTTTCTATGAACTGCGATTGACTATCATTCCAATCTTTCTATTTTATCACATCATTGCAAGATCCTATTGAGGTTTTTCCAATGAAAGAGATTGATCACCCCTTACAATTATATGTATTGCTTATTGCCAAATAAGATCAAAAGAAACGGGAATCCCCACTTGATTTCTTATTTAGAGTTTTCGCTCTATAATTATGATTAAAATAATTAGAATGAGAAAATTATGTCTTCATTCTGAACTACAAGAGTCGTATTTATATGTGCGAGTGGGCCCCCTTTCCACCTTAACACTTTCGCATGTCATGATGCTTCCGTAGAAGTTGGCTTGAAGGCCTAAGAAAAACGGCTTCAATATTCTTGTATTATGGTGTTTTCGATGCGATCTAGTAGTGGAAGCATGTTCTACTATAAATCTGTGATAGGCACTCACAATATAGACTTTGAGCCCATCGAAGAGCAACTTTTGACATGAACAGAAAGACTAGTGCTTGTTGGAGAATTTTGCCCCCCCCCCCCCCGAAGGTCTCTTTTTTGGTGATTCCAAAGGGTTGCTCCTTCCATGGTAAAACTTTTCTTATGCAGTGAAGATTTTCCTGAGGTTCAAACTGTCGGAACCTTCCCTTCGAATGAATCGAAGAGTGTGTCTGGTCTGAAAAGTACAAACTCACTTCTTCCAGACTTATTTGAAGCTTATTTGAAGGTTGTTGCTTTCCGAAATTATGACGGGTGTACCTTTCGACTAAGTCAAAATTTCTTGTTCTTGTTGAAAATGTGCTACGCTCTTTTAATTTCACCAAAGATGTGTTGTGCGATGAGATATCTTATGTTGCTTTCTAAGCCTTTTGCTCGTATTAACCCTTTCCTCTGGTAGCATTGCTTTCGACACTGTTATAGTAACTTTTGGTGTTAACACCATGCTGATCCAAAAGTTTTATCCTTTTGATCTTGAGCACTCTCCCTAGTTTTTCCCTATTAGTTTTAATGCTTTCAATAGCTATCCATTTGGTATCATCCAAGGTTGTTTCTCATTTCTTTGAAAGCTGTTCCTTATGGGTTTTCTTCTTCTTCTTCCTTTTTTTTTTTGGAAAAGATTGGGCACTTAATTACATTAAAGAAAATGGTACAAAAGGTTTGAGCTTGGTTATAAATTAGTACAAATGAAAAACAAACACTATACAACATTAACTAAAACCAGCTCAAACCAAAGAGACAAACCCAAAATATATCTCTAAAACACACACAGAAAGACTTACTACACAAGCCCAAAAATTGAACACCAATAGAATATCCAGCAAGCCGCTACAGGCTAGACTCCATGTAAACCCAAAATCTGCAAATACTGTCCATAATCCAAAAGCAGTACTGGCATACTTCACCTAACAGCACATCCATCATAAGCATTCAAGCTCACAAACTCAGAAGAAATCTCATTCATCTTAACAACAGATCAAATATAGTTGCACGTAAGAAACAATGATGCTTGAAAGGCTACATATAACTCTCCAAAACAAACCACACAGGAGCTAATAGAAAGAACCAGACACCAAAAAACCAAAGATCATGCTAACAAAACAAAAAACAGCAAAAGGAAACCAAAATTCAATCATTTCTTAGATACACCACCTTTAGTGGCTCCATCTGTTTTTCCTCCATCTCCTTTTGCTTTCCTTGTTTTAGATCGATTCTGAAATTGTTGCATAAGCTTACCCCACTCTGGATTTTCCTCTACCAATGGTTCATCAATCACAAGCCTATAACTGTTATTGTATATATTGGATATAAGTTTTGTTCTTATCTTTTAGAAGCTATTTGTCGAAATAAAAGAAACTGAAAGAACTGTCGGACTCATAAATAAATGAATCTTTGCTTACGGCATTCTTTCCAATTTCACTATTGACATCAGTTCTTTTACCCTCCTTTCCATCCAAGACTTCTTTGAATACAAAGCTATTTATTTCTTTGAATGAATAAGACGGAACAGCAGCCTTTGATATCTCATTCGCTTTCACACACACTTCCTGCATATCTTCATTAGTCTCTGCTAGAACACTAAAAGGATTAACATCTCTAGCCATACTATCTTTAGAGAGATGGCTACCAGCTTTGGACTGTTTATCTATACCAGTAACTCTCACATTTCTTGTTTTCTCCTTCACAGCACATTCAGAGTTAGGATTACTTGAATTTTTCTGATTAATATCAATCTCCATCCCACAAACAGTACCAGCATTCCCTTTGGGAGCCCAAATTTTGAATGACTTGCATGTAGTACTGGAATGCCCAAAATTTTTGCAATTGGAAGATAAAACTGGAACCCATTCATATACAATTTTTTGCAAAGTAATATCTCCATTGCATCATTTAATAGGAATTTTCTCAAGAAATTTGAAGTCACTATTAATTTTTATCAAAACCCTAGCGTAAGAGAGTCGAGTTAATCCTTCAGTGGCACTATCCATTTTTAAGGGACGGCCTAACACTGAAACAATTCTACTTATCACCTCTATTGTCCAGAAATCTAAGTCTAGGTCATGTAGTTGTATCCACATATATATATATATATATATATATATATATATATATATCGATAAGAAATGTAGAAATTCACGAGTAAATTTCATACCCGGCTGCCATTTTCTCATAAATATCAACTTCTTATTATAATAATATGACCATGTTGATAAAATTCTATCACATTCATCCGCACTGTCAAATTTAATTAAGAAAAATCCATTTTCTCTCGAGTATAGTTTATTATTACCCTTCAAATTCCAAGTTCGATCTATGTATTCCTTTAACTATTTATAGTACGGTCTACTCCCAAATACATAGAAGGCTACAAAACTGATCCAATTTTCCCTAGCTTTTTTTGTTAATTATCATCTATAACCGCCATTTTGAGATTATCATAAACATCGGGTTCATAAAACTTAAGCTGAAGAGAGTCTAAATGATATTTATTTTCGGAGACCACCTCCTATCTAAGCTTTCGACTTATTGTAACCATCCTTGTTAGAATGAACATAATCTTTCGAATTTAGATTTGGAAAATTAGTTTTTGAAGTAAGATCGGAATACGAAGAAATACCTTTGATAGGGGATAACTCGTTTTCTGCATGTTGCGGAGAAGATCGAGGATCTAGAGGTATGGCCGAACGAAAATCAAAATCAGAATTTAAGGCGAATAGGAACTGAGATTTAGCTGAATTAGAGGGAGAGTTCGTCATTGCCGATTGTCTTCTTTACATCATAACGTTTTCTGTTCCTTATGGTTTTTATTAGTCTTCTTTCATGCCATTTGCTTCGGAGTATATTTTAGTTAACAATATGATTACGATCGCAAACATTCAATTTGCATATGTGCTTGACCCAAGACTCTGACGATCAGATCATGATAATTTAGTGAAGGAGCCTGTCCATGCCTTGGAGATTTCCCTTTTCTTCTGTAGTTGTAAGCACATGTACAAACAAATCTATGCCTTCAGTTATTCTTTTTCTGTTATATTATACATGATATGAGGTCAAGTATAATATTTTGATCATATATATACGGAAAGATCCAACGGTTGAGGCTTTGTGTCTAATTTTATGTCCAAATAGTCGGTCCATATATATATATATATATATATATATATAGCCAAAACTGTTTCTCAACTCCTCCAAATCTCTCCTCCTCAACAGACTCCATTGGCACCACCCAAAAGTTATGCCGACGTTGTCAAACTATCCCACCCAACCGACTATTACCAAAATCATAAACTTTCCTTCATCAAACAACCGTTTGATCACGTAGACCTCCCAGAGACAACTTCCCAAAAATCCAAAGAAACATGGTCTGATACTGTGGTTCTGATACCCATCGGATTCCGCATTACCACCATTAAACTGAAGGAGTATATCACAAAAGTTTGGAAACTGATTGGTATTTATCATATTCATACATGTCCTAACTTCCACTTCATTATTAAATTTGACAAACGTGAAGATTTCTTGTGCATCACTGAATCATCTTCTTATTCGTATTTCGGAAAATTACTTATGATTGACGTATGGTCTCCTGGGTACAAACTTGACAAGATGAATGCTTCAACGATTTAGATCTGGATATAACTATTCAATTTGGATATGGAAATGTGGACTTGCGAGGATTTATCCATGATTTCAAGTTCTGTGGGAGAGCCAATACAAATAGACGATAGACTACCACGAAACAGTACAATCGGTTTGCCAGAATTCAACTGCAAATTAGCACTGACACAAACCTTATCACAAGAATTCTAGTATTGCTCCATACTGGAGAAACGAAGGAAGTGTTGGTTGAGTATGACTTCGTCTGTAACACCCCACATCCGTTAATGTCACTCACAAAGGAAATGCATTAAGTTCCATGGAGCACCATAAGTAAACAGAACGGAATATTACAAGACTAAAAATTAGTACTTGAAAATTTTGTAATTTTATTGCTGCGGAAACAGAAATAAGTTTGATTACATTTCCAAATACCAAAATTAGGTACATAATATCAGTCTTGCAAAAAACCTTCAGAGTACATAATTTTAAAGCCTCCCCACCAGAAAAATGCCATACACAGAATCAAAGCCAAACAATACATCTTTCAACTTCAAGCTGGAAGAAAGAGATATCTGAACTAAGCTTGAGTAGTTCCTCCCTAAGAAACTTGGGGGAGGGGGAGGTGGAGAACGGAAGAAAAGGGGCGAAACAAACTAGGTTAGATATAAGTCTGGTGAATCCAGTGACTTTGACAATATAATCATTAAAGTAACAAGATAAGAACATAAACTGGAAAGCAAGAAATGACTGTAGAATAAACAGGCATGACAAAGCAGACAAGATGAACAAGATATAACGTTGATTGCGCTCCTAATCACTATAGGATAATTACTACATTGCACCAATACTAGTAACACCGTATCATTACTAGTTACACTACACCCTTACTAGTCCCCTACTAAAAGTTGATCCCTCTTACTAATCATGATAATGGTAGTTTCGTGTACTCCTTACTGCTATCGTAGGTGCCCCTTTTTGCTCCTACCCCCGCGAGTTGTACCCACTACCTTCCTCGTTCGATTAGCTCCCTAACTCGCATGTATTATTACTTGTGTCATTCGGCCTCGCTTGTATGTAGATACCTATGCTGGTCCCATCATGGGGTGTATCAATTCCCATGATGGCAACCCGACACGATTCAAGATGCACAGTGTACACTACTAATGCCCAGTGCCGGTTTTTTCCACTCCGGAACACGTGCACGCCCATACTCCGTCGGAACCTACACTGCTACACCACTCGCCATTATTTTGACCGCTTATAATCAGCCCAGTAATCGTGCCCCACCCTGTCTAGCTCAGGGTACCATGATACATCTATGTGGGTTACTGCTGAAATGGGTCCCTGTTACTAGGGTTTCCTAATCAACATGTTACAATGGTTAAGTGTTCTCAATTTAACTTAACCCCAACCTTTTGCTTAATTAACATGTTTTACTGGTTAAGTGTTGCCTATTCATATGTAACTTAACCTTCTCACTGATTCATACATGTTTATTTAACGGTTAAGTTTGTGGGCCTATATATACTAATATTATCCACTTACCCAAGATTTACTTAACCCTTCCCCTTATCAAGTCCATTTGTATTATTGGTTAAGCTTGCCTTAGCCCTATCCACATTGTTCATGTAATACTGGTTAAGTTGTCTTCTTGTCCGTGTTAACTTAACCCACCCACCTAACATGTTGTATTGGTTAAGTGTCGCCTGTTCATATGTTACTTAACATTTCCATTTTTAGCATGTCTATTCCTTAACTTTAATTTATTTATTAAAGCACCAACCTCTCACATTAGAACTGTTGTTTGCGGTTGCTGGATGTGTCGGGCGGTTCCGGGAAGACTTCTACCGCAAACTCATTCTCACCTCGGGTTTTTGGGCATAATTCACTAACCTCTCACATTAGATCTATGTTGTTGCGGTCGTTGGATGTGCTGGGTGGTTCTGGGCAGTCTTACACCGCAACTCAATCTAACCTCGGGTTAGGCACGTTCATCTTTTAGCCAATTTACATATTTACCATTCATGTCCAAGTTTATATGTAAATTATCCATAATTGTTGTCAATTCAAGTTATGCCGCATTTTCTAGTTATGCCCAAAATTAATTATATGATTACAACCCATTTTTATACCAAGTACATAATATTCAACTTTTACCCAAACTTTTCCCCAACGTTCCCATGTCGTTCGTACGTATAATTCATGTGATACGTTAGGCTCGCAATTAGCCCAACTCATAAAAAAAAGGAAAAAGGGAAGAAACACATGACATCATAACTGGCATAAACAACATAGATCTAAGACTGCATAAATCTAGTAAACATATAAAAATAGATCCAATCAACATATGGAATGCGAACTAGCATAGATCTAAACATAAACTTGCACGGATTTAAACATATGAACTGGTATGGATCTAATCATATAAACATGTAGATCTAAACATATGAACATATAGTTCTAAACATATGGACTGATATGGATCTAATCATATAAACATGTAGATCTAAACATATGAACATATAGTTCTAAACATATGGACTGATATGGATCTAATCATATAAACATGTAGATCTAAACATATGAACATATAGTCTTAATCATATGGACTGATATGGATCTAATCATATAAACAAGTAGATCTAAACATATGAACATATAGTCTTAAACATATGGATTGATATGGATCTAATCATATAAAATGTAGATCTAAACATATGAGCATATAGTTCTAAACATATGATCTTACATATATGAACATGACTTGCATATAATCTTTCATAACTTGCATAGATCGAGCAAACTTGCATAGATCGAGCAAACTTGCATTCATAACTTGCATATGTAATTTAGGCATATGAATTAACATAGAACATAACTTGCATATAATTAATCAAATCAAGCATAAATCAAAACATACTTTGCAAAGACATAAACTTTATATTATTTACAAACATTTTCATACAGCCCAATTCATAACTCAGCATAATTACGTTTAAACAATTATCTTGTGAAAGTAACTGCACTCACAGAAAACGGATCTTGAATTCTGTGATTTGATTTCTGAAATTGTTAAGCTATTCCGTTGATGTAGGCGTTGATTCGTTCATTGTTGTTCTAGATTTCCTTTTCACAATTCCTAGGCTTTGAATCTTTATCTCTTATCTTTTTATCTTTAATCTAGAATTTGTTTTGTTATGGTGACGGCTAGGATAGTTTGTAGATAAGTAACATGACGGCATCATAGTTTAGGGTTGTGAGGTTACGGTTTAGGATTAGCTATGTATATATAGATGTTTAGGATCAATATGGCCTTTAGATCAACCTAGGAGTCATCAAAGCCATCCAAACCCAAGAGATCCAACCAGCACATGACACATATGCCCTAACACCTCAGAAAATTGTCACTGTCCAGATCAGGTCGCAGGTGTCAACCCTACGGTGGGGGGGGGGAGGGGAGGGGGTCGACATCCATGTCGACACCCCAAGGGGGTCTACACCCATGTCGACACCGCCTAGGGGGTCTACACCCATGTCGACACCCCTTGGGGGGTCGACACCTCTGAGCAGGAAATTTCCCGCTCAGCTGTTTTTTGAAGTTTTAAATTCGAATCTGCTTTAATTATTTTAATTTAAATTCTGCTTAAACTTGAAAACTTCTAACCACCATAACTTCTTCATATGGAGTCCGATTCATGCAAACTCGAACTCTATCTCAAGTAGAATTCCAAGATGAACGCAAAGGTGTAACCCGTTTCATCCAATTCTTCTTAAAGATTAATTATTCTTTAATGATCTCTTATGTCCCATTTTAAAATTACGGTGTGTTACATTCCCCCCTACTTAAAGGATTTCATCCCCGAAATCTTCAAATCAAGAAGAATGTGTATCCTACTATCCATAAGCCATCTACTCAACCATTCAATCATAATCATCCATTTTCCTTGAAGAGGTTTCTAATGCTTTCGTGATCATATGCATAGTATGTGTATATGTCCTTATCTAATTCAAAATCAGGTGGTCTACTGATTCAGTTGACCTCCTTAATGTGAATTATGTCAGTGCCATGAGTCCATCATGTATGCAATTATTCCTAATCGTACTTTATAACTTCTACATGAGTGCACAATCATTTATACAAATACAACATTTATATGACAACACATCAAGTTTCAATCCATATACAAATACATATGTGCATATGAAATATGAAAGTGACTGAGCCAATCTAGTGTCTAATGTGTGTGTAAATGCATCCACGAGCAACCACTAGCAAACACTTGCATCCACTTGCATCCACCAAACATAACATGTCTCAAACACATGTGTGACGATCCCAAAACCCCATGACACGGTGTTAAGGATAATCATTGGAATATAACACATTAATCATCATTAGAAGATCACAGATAATAACATAACATAAAATAGAAAAATTTACACACATATGACAGCGGAATCATATAGATATCACCACATCAGAGAGCACAGTGCAGGATACAACTTAGTGCATAATAATACATAATCAGTTACCATCGGCAGAGGCGGAATCATACATAAAGAGTACACAAAATAAATATCAATCTACATCGCCAATGGCGGAATCATAATACATATACTAAAATGACGGAAAGAGTCGAAGTCAGCACGGTGTAGTCAAGCCTCGCCATGAGCCAAAAGTGCACCAGATACCTGTAACTAGGCTGCCCAAGTGAAAATGAGGGCACCCGAGTTTGCAAGGTGAAACAAACTACGAGTCAGTCATGGGACTGGTATGAGAAATCTACTTAACTTATTAACAACAATAATAAGGCAAATCAAAGGACCACGTCACTTTCGTGGAACGGGTTTACTCCAATGAGTGCTAGTGCATGAAATAAAGTAAATGATTAAATCATCGCAATGCTTTTTATAAAATGAAGCCATTATAAGACTCAGGTCCCATCACATAATGCAACGCAAGCCGGAGGATAGAGTTTTACCTTTTAATGGCCAAAAATGCTTCATACGAATAAAACAAAAGTGTTTGATATTATTACTAGTGCATATATGTTTTCGAAAGCAAATTCAATCATAAATATCAATCCTAGGCGGCGTAGCTAACATCTACTATGTCGCCATACTAGTAATACAATCACGTCCGCATATTTCGTATTGGAAATTGGATTCCTTCATGAGTCGAGGCAAGGGGCAAGCTCCTCTCCGATTCGAGACACTCTAGCAAATGTCCCAGGACCCCACTATGATCCTTGGAATCGGCTGGGCCGGTCCTCTCTTACTTTTGAGGATTAGTTATTCCTGAACACACGTTTCCCGGTCCTTAAAGACCTATAATCGAGGCGCCTCGCATTCCAACAACCACACAGGTGAAAAGTATATATAATGTCAGGGCTGGTAGGTCACTGACACCACCTTTAGCTAGAAAGAAACGTCGTGCTCTCCCAGCGGTCCGTCTCACGTTTTTGACTCATACCGGGGTGTGAGGCTCGCGAATTCACGTTATACACAAATCTACGTCACACAGACCATGCTTTGATCATCAACCACAAGACTTTGCTTTGCAACAGAAGCCTTGATCATATGCCACTTAGGCGTGCCACACAGGCAATCCACTCCATGCGACTGATTTCTATCAATACATAACCTCTAAGCTCGTACGTCTCAGAGAAGGGCGTTAAGCAAGAGAATAAATTCTCCGCCGCTAAACAGATATATATTTAACAGAGATCAATCAGCACAGAACAAAATCCAATGTTAGACACATAGTCCATTTACAAGTCCGTTCTGGGTTTGAACGAAACCGGAGGCACCAAAATCCTCGCATATCCGTACAATCAACAGTATGTGTAACGACCCGCAAATCCGTGCTATCTGGATTGACTAATAATACCACACGTCCAATCCAAATTGCACAGAAATACGAATCATTATTAGAAAGAAGATAGAGGATGAGAAATAGAAAGAAAGAAATATTAGAATAGAAGAAAAACGAAGATCACAACTCACAGCGGAACGAATAAAACATATTATATAACATAACTTTTGAAATACAAATCAGTAACTTTATATACATACCATCATCAGAGCACAATAGTCATTTCTGGAACAGTTATAAACACCTGTTTCCAGATACAAACAAGGTCCACAGCGGAATATATGATAGCCTATAGCTAACCGGTGAAGCCTCCTGCTTCCAGCTCCTCCAATCGAATCTGTGAAATCCCGACTACTTGACTGCCCGCACAAATTTGGGCACTCAAGAGTTTAGGGAAAACAAAACAAAATAAACTCTGGGTCAGTCATGGGACTGGTGTGAGTAAACTCCAACCACTTGTTTAACTTTAAAAATCCTTTCAAAAAGGAAAGGTAATAGTAAGACCAGCCCACACATAAACACGGACGGTTTTTACCTTACTATAACCCAAAACACTTTGATACGAAAATCCAGTGATATTATAATAATGTCTACATCAAGTAAATAACCAAATAGCAGAACGCTTGCATCTCATGCTCCACATAAATTATAAAATCAAAAACCGCATGGCGCTTATTGGAGATTTGATTTCCAACATGACAAGGTATGGGACCACCTTCCGATGATGTATCTCTAGAGGCGAATACACCTGGGTTCAACAAGAACGTCTTGCAACCCAGCCCACACATGACTGACCACTCATTTCGCTTGAGTGTATCGAATGTATATCACCAACGGTTGGACTCAAACCACCGTTTCCCGAATGGGCAGAATCGATAGATTTAGAAACAAAAGGAATTTCTCTAGATAGGTGATTATACACCCTAATGGGTGCGACCCACATAGCCATGCTGCCTGCCCGATTTTTGTCCTTTCCCGGTTGTTGAGGCCTGAGGCTACGATTACTTACCATTCATTGATAACACAATCACTTTGAATGCCACATTGTCAGATCCGTTAATCACTAGTTGAGTTTGCACAAATATTCTGGATATTATGCTAAGGGATAAATCCGTTGCAACCATATACATTCATACAGACCAACTCATTTGATCATTGGAAATACTCTGTCAGACATTCGTCCATTTACGTTCGTTGTGGGATTGAACGAAACCGAAGGCACAATTTCTATAAATAGAAAAGCCCTTGCACTTTACTCCGTCTTCAATATATTCAGCATACTTGGTTCGCAACACTTATGCCGATACGGAGTGGTTCTTAGGATAATAATCCAACCGGTCTCTCCATATTGACCACGATGGTCAAAACTTCGATAGTCTGTGATTTAACTATCGAATAAAAACAAGTGTTCATCCAAACATATCAAACAAATCACTGGGCTCTTAAATTAATATTTCATTAATTAAATCTCTTCTATATTCTCTTATCAATATTTATTACCCAAATATTTCAATAACCATACTGGCTCTTTTTCGCTATTTTTGATTTCGTTTCCTTGTCGAATTCTATATATATCGATATATAGATTTCTAATTGTCAAATTTCTTAAAAATATTCTAACTCCTTAAATTCCCGGAAAAATTCGCCATAACCTCCCCTGTATCGGGAGCATCGGGAAATTTCAAATAGCTTTCCCGGTCCTTCTAATCCGAAAAAGAAAAAGAAGAAGCCAAGCGGCTAGCCGATACGGCGCATAAAACCCATATATGAATTTAAACATGTACCTTTTTGTTGGGCACATAAATAAAAATCTTCATATACTCCATCCCATATCTGTTTAACACCTGTTCACCTGTTTCCAATTCAATTCAACTCAATCCATTCGTTTTAATTAAATTTTGAATCGTTTGAATTCAGTTTCGCTCAATTATTCTTTAATTACCCTTTTTGCCTATTTCACTTCTTTGTTGAACATAACATGTTCGAACAAAATATTTAACTCGTTCATAACCAAATCGAATTTCGATTTCAATTCTAGTTTCCTTTTCTATTTCGAATATAAATTTTCAAATCGAATTCACTTATTTAAGGCCCAATATCCATTCAAAAGCTCCTTAACTAATTTCTATTCAATTTAGTTAATTCTATTCAATAAATCAAAATCTGGTTTCTGTTTCAAAAATCATATTCATTTACACAACTTGCATTCGCATATATTTTACAACTCACTCTGAAATTTTCTAAATAGAATTTCGGATTTTATTTGCTTAAAATCCTTTTATAATATTAAATAAACCATTATGGTTTTAAAACGATTCTGGCGCTGTTTTTCTGAAAATTTGATTTTGACATAACTCAAAATCTATACGACGAAATTCATATTTTTCTCTTTCATTAGAAAACTATTATCAAACCGGTCCTGACGTTTCTTGTTTCAAAGAGTTTCGACTTCAATTGGGTTCTGTATATTCAATTGAAGTTCGAGTCGCCAATTTACGAACTGCAGCGCTGCGGCGAGTTCGTTTTAATTATATTTATATATATAAACTTTTAAACTTCGTTTGAATGAAATTCAATTCCATTCTGATTTTAATATATTCAAATCCATAGTTTTCAATTCCATTTGAATTCCATATTCAAATCCCATAGTTAATTCTATTTCGAGTTCTATTTGAAATTCTATTTTCAAAGTTTTTTTTGTTCAAGTTCTACTTTGAAATTCTACATTTGAATTTCCTTATTCAAATCCCATTTCCAATCTCCATTTAAATTTCTATACTCCAGTCTATTTTCATTCTATTAGAATTTCAAATCTCATATTAAACTTCACTTTGAATTCAAATGCCATATTTAAATTTCTCTTGAATTCAAATCCTAGATTTATATCCCTTGGATTCAAATTCTAGATTTATATCTCTTGAATTCAAATTCTGGATTTAAACTCCATTCTCAAATTTTGTTTGAAATTTCCATATTTAAAGTCTATTTGAATTCTCGAATATCCCAACTCCATTTGAAATTCAAATATTCAAACTCCATTTAAATTCTATTTGAAATTCTAAATGTTTCAAATTCCAATTTCTCTTATTTGAAATTCCCAATAATTCAAATTACATTCTTTTTTTTTTATTTGAAATTCCATTTTTGAATTTCCTTTATTTCGATCCCATTTGAATTCCTTTGAATTCAAATTTCTATTTCAATTCCCTGGAATTCAAATTCTATTTCAAAACTATTCGGATTTCCTATTTTGAAATCCTATTTCAATCCTACTTTCAAAGTTTATTTCAGATTCTATTTTTGAAATTCCATATTCAAACTTCTACTTGAATTCCTATATTCAATTTCATGTTCAAATTCAATACTTGAATTTCTATTTCAAATCTCTATTCAAATTTCATATTTGAATTCCATTTCAAATCTCTATTCATATTCTATTCAATTCTTCTTTGAAATTCTATATTTCAAAGTCTGTTTCTATTTGAATTCTTATATCCAATTTCTTTAAACAAGTCTCGACTTCAATTCCTTTTGAAATCGATATTTCTATTTTTCCTTTAAAGATAGATTTCTCATTCCAATGTCACACTTGTATTTCTATTTCTGAATTATCGAATGATCATTCTTTTCTCTTCATTTTATAACCTCGTTATAAAAGAACTATTTTTAAATTTCGTTTATAAAGGAACTACTTGTTATATTTTTCAAAAACAAGTTTTATATTTTTATTCCATTTAAAAATTCAAATTCTATTAAAAAATAGAATTTTCCCTTTAAAATCTCAAATATCCTTCCACGATATTTTAAATAAATTAACACTTAGCCCAGTGATATTTAAAACAATCAAATCACCCAATTTTCAATCATTTTATTTTTAACACATCATATATGAATATATGAAATCAGCAAACAACAAACAGATAATATATTTTTGAGGAATCCAGTTGGATTCCTCCAACCTGTTTTCCTGCATCCACAGATGTTAGCACATAAATAATACCCATTCTGCTTCGTGGCAGAATATCGCGGTATAGAAGGTCATCCACTAATCATAGCGTGGGGCGTATAGGGTAATCATCCGCTATGAAACTGCGGGCATCCGCTAATGAGACTGCGGGAATCCAACCAATCAATCAACCCAATATATATATAATAGCCTAAATAACTAATATATATATAAAACAAGCAGAAAGCATCCACACAAGCAACAAACAATTATTTTTAATGAAATAAAAAAAAAAAATTCTAAAGGTGAGTGGGATTTACTCACCGTGATTGCAGTTGTCGAACTAGCGATTTATTTTCGATTAAATTAAACCGATGTTTAATTTAACCGAAAAATCCAACTTCCTTCAAACTTCTTTCAAAAATCCCATAGCGAAGTCTTTGTACACTCTAATTCAACGGACCTCATTTTATCTCCTCCCTTTTCTAATATGAACTCAGTGCAGATTTCACCAACGTTCTCCGCTCTCTGCCTCGAACTCTCACGCAACTAGAAATTTGTAGCCTCCCAATTGCTACAGAAAAATCACGAAATCTTCTACAGGCATTGCCTTTCTTCCCACAACCATTATCGGACCACCCGTACACCTACAGACCAACATCAACCTCAATTTTGATCACCACCCCATCGCACAGCCTCAACCCCATCAAAACGCGCCTTTCTCCTTCCACTGCTCGTCCCATAAGCCACCGCGACTTCCCCTTTCGCTGTTCCTGAATCGCCCCATCCCAGAACCCCAAATCGCGACTCAAAATCGAGCTCGAGTTCACCCCAAAATCAAGAGCCTAACTCCCTTTCGATTTACGCTTTCTTTCTGCTCTACTGTGAGCGTTCAGATGTGTCCGAGCTCCAGGTTTTTCCCCATCGCGATTTAGTGGATCAATTTGATTTTATCGGATTTTGTTTGAATGCCGATTTAAAAGGAAGAAGATAACATGGAGGCTTTGTTTTAGACGTGTTGTTTTAAATAAAATGGAGGCTTCCATTTACATTTTATCTGAAGCTTTGGTTTCCCTTTTGATTTGTGAAGAAAATAAAATGGAGA
The DNA here is from genome assembly GCA_030737875.1 of Allium sativum. Lineage (NCBI taxonomy): Eukaryota > Viridiplantae > Streptophyta > Magnoliopsida > Asparagales > Amaryllidaceae > Allium > Allium sativum. The sequence continues at coordinate 98,813,308 of CM060912.1, read as the reverse complement.
AGGGAGGATGAACGCGATTTTATAGCAGCGCGCAAGGGAACACGAGTACAATGGCCATTAAAAGCTGTTTGCCTGGTATTGAAGCTTGGAGACAAAGTAGTTGGCTCGAGAAAAACATAGTAGGTTTGCGTGAAATGAAATATGAGGGTGGTTTGTTTGTACGATTAAATACATGATTTGATTTTATTTATTATATATTTTGGGGTCCTGTAATTTAAGTCACGAACCGATATTCTAGCGTGCCGACCGATATTCGAATATAATAACCCTATTCTGAACTCAACAGTAATTATTTTGAAATTAAATTTCAACACGTATACCATATTAAATTAAATTAAATAAATTCGAAACCTACCAGTTTCTTTGAAAATAATTTTTTTTTTATTATCATATATCAAATAAATATTCAAGTATTTAAAATTAAACGGCCAAAATCCCGGGTCGTTACATTCTTTCCCCCTTAAAATAATTTCGTCCTCGAAATTGCTAAGGTAGGAAAAATGGTACAAATCTATTACTTTTCAAAATCTCACTTATGTTGAAACTCAACTCCGCATATTTCAACAATTTAGTTTTACCAAAACATTTGGTTTCTCACTCACATGCATTCAAATTGATTCTAAATCAATTCATTCACTTGATTTATTTAACTTGTTTTAAGTTAAATTTTAATTCCAGAATTCAAATTCTCGAGTTTCATTTCAAATCCTTTTGAAGTCACATAAGTATATACATATATTTATTTCCATTTCAAATTCAAACATTTGAATTTTCCAAAACAACTTGTTTTCTTTCCAACAAATTTCCATCTAAAACTCTTTCTAAGGTAGCAACCTATCACTTAGAAACTCGGAAATGAACACTCATGATGTTGCAATCATCATCAGAATTATTTCCCAGCCACTGAAGTGAGTTCAGTGCTTTATTATTTCAAAATTCATCTAAAATAATTTTCTTTCAAATCCTTCTAAACAAATCTATTTTAATATACTTTGAAAAATATTTTTCAACTTCCCAGGATTTTGAATTCTTAATTCTGGTTTGAATTAAATTCTAATTCATCTCATTTGTATATTTAATTCCTATACAAATTCTATTTGGTTATAAATATAACCATTCCAATTTTATAATCTTATCTGATTATAATGATATCAATCAACACATCCATATAACATAATAATTTCAAAAATTTCTCTTTCTATATCAAAATATAATTTTGGGTAAAATAATTTCACCCACTTTAAAACAATATCGTGTTCAATCTCCTGTTCAAGTGTTTAGAAATTCCTATCGACTTCGTGGCGTCCCACTATTCGATCAGAATTCATAAACCACTCAACAGACAAGCCAACACAATATAAAACAACTTTTTATATCAATTTACAAATACGCTCTCTCATATATACACTCAACTCATTCTAGGGTACTACTGACCCTATCTCTAATGAGCACATGCCACACAAGCCTAGGTGTTCGCTCAACCTAAGCTCTGATACCAACTGTAACGACCCGCAAATCCGTGCTATCTGGATTGACTTATAATACCACACGTCCAATCCAAATTGCACAGAAATACGAATCATTATTAGAAAGAAGATAGAGGATGAGAAATAGAAAGAAAGAAATATTAGAATAGAAGAAAAACGAAGATCACAACTCACAGCGGAACGAATAAAACATATTATATAACATAACTTTTGAAATACAAATCAGTAACTTTATATACATACCATCATCAGAGCACAATAGTCATTTCTGGAACAGTTATAAACACCTGTTTCCAGATACAAACAAGGTCCACAGCGGAATATATGATAGCCTATAGCTAACCGGTGAAGCCTCCTGCTTCCAGCTCCTCCAATCGAATCTGTGAAATCCCGACTACTTGACTGCCCGCACAAATTTGGGCACCCAAGAGTTTAGGGAAAACAAAACAAAATAAACTCTGGGTCAGTCATGGGACTGGTGTGAGTAAACTCCAACCACTTGTTTAACTTTAAAAATCCTTTCAAAAAGGAAAGGTAATAGTAAGACCGGCCCACACATAAACACGGACGGTTTTTACCTTACTATAACCCAAAACACTTTGATACGAAAATCCAGTGATATTATAATAATGTCTACATCAAGTAAATAACCAAATAGCAGAACGCTTGCATCTCACGCTCCACATAAATTATAAAATCAAAAACCGCATGGCGCTTATTGGAGATTTGATTTCCAACATGACAAGGTATGGGACCACCTTCCGATGATGTATCTCTAGAGGCGAATACACCTGGGTTCAACAAGAACGTCTTGCAACCCGGCCCACACATGACCGACCACTCATTTCACTTGAGTGTATCGAATGTATATCACCAACGGTTGGACTCAAACCACAGTTTCCCGAATGGGCAGAATCGATAGATTTAGAAACAAAAGGAATTTCTCTAGATAGGTGATTATACACCCTAATGGGTGCGACCCACATAGCCATGCTGCCTGCCCGATTTTTGTCCTTTCCCGGTTGTTGAGGCCTGAGGCTACGATTACTTACCATTCATTGATAACACAATCACTTTGAATGCCACATTGTCAGATCCGTTAATCACTAGTTGAGTTTGCACAAATATTCTGGATATTATGCTAAGGGATAAATCCGTTGCAACCATATACATTCATACAGACCAACTCATTTGATCATTGGAAATACTCTGTCAGACATTCGTCCATTTACGTTCGTTCTGGGATTGAACGAAACCGAAGGCACAATTTCTATAAATAGAAAAGCCCTTGCACTTTACTCCGTCTTCAATATATTCAGCATACTTGGTTCGCAACGCTTATGCCGATACGGAGTGGTTCTTAGGATAATAATCCAACCGGTCTCTCCATATTGACCACGATGGTCAAAACTTCGATAGTCTGTGATTTAACTATCGAATAAAAACAAGTGTTCATCCAAACATATCAAACAAATCACTGGGCTCTTAAATTAATATTTCATTAATTAAATCTCTTCTATATTCTCTTATCAATATTTGTTACCCAGATATTTCAATAACCATACTGGCTCTTTTTCGCTATTTTTGATTTCGTTTCCTTGTCGAATTCTATATATATCGATATATAGATTTCTAATTGTCAAATTTCTTAAAAATATTCTAACTCCTTAAATTCCCGGAAAAATTCGCCATAACCTCCCCTGTATCGGGAGCATCGGGAAATTTCAAATAGCTTTCCCGGTCCTTCTAATCTGAAAAAGAAAAAGAAGAAGCCAAGCGGCTAGCCGATACGGCGCATAAAACCCATATATGAATTTAACCATGTACCTTTTTGTCGGGCACATAAATAAAAATCTTCATATACTCCATCCCATATCTGTTTAACACCTGTTCACCTATTTCCAATTCAATTCAACTCAATCCATTCGTTTTAATTAAATTTTGAATCGTTTGAATTCAGTTTCGCTCAATTATTCTTTAATTAGCCTTTTTGCCTATTTCACTTCTTTGTTGAACATAACATGTTCGAACAAAATATTTAACTCGTTCATAACCAAATCGAATTTCGATTTCAATTCTAGTTTCCTTTTCTATTTCGAATATAAATTTTCAAATCGAATTCACTTATTTAAGGCCCAATATCTATTCAAAAGCTCCTTAACTAATTTCTATTCAATTTAGTTAATTCTATTCAATAAATCAAAATCTGGTTTCTGTTTCAAAAATCATATTCATTTACACAACTTGCATTCGCATATATTTTACAACTCACTCTGAAATTTTCTAAATAGAATTTCGGATTTTATTTGCTTAAAATCCTTTTATAATATTAAATAAACCATTATGGTTTTAAAACGATTCTGGCGCTGTTTTTCTGAAAATTTGATTTTGACATAACTCAAAATCTATACGACGAAATTCATATTTTTCTCTTTCATTAGAAAACTATTATCAAACCGGTCCTGACGTTTCTTGTTTCAAAGAGTTTCGACTTCAATTGGGTTCTGTATATTCAATTGAAGTTCGAGTCGCCAATTTACGAACTGCAGCGCTGCGGCGAGTTCGTTTTAATTATATTTATATATATAAACTTTTAAACTTAGTTTGAATGAAATTCAATTCCATTCTGATTTTAATATATTCAAATCCATAGTTTTCAATTCCATTTGAATTCCATATTCAAATCCCATAGTTAATTCTATTTCGAGTTCTATTTGAAATTCTATTTTCAAAGTTTTTTTTGTTCAAGTTCTACTTTGAAATTCTACATTTGAATTTCCTTATTCAAATCCCATTTCCAATCTCCATTTAAATTTCTATACTCCAGTCTATTTTCATTCTATTAGAATTTCAAATCTCATATTAAACTTCACTTTGAATTCAAATGCCATATTTAAATTTCTCTTGAATTCAAATCCTAGATTTATATCCCTTGGATTCAAATTCTAGATTTATATCTCTTGAATTCAAATTCTGGATTTAAACTCCATTCTCAAATTTTGTTTGAAATTTCCATATTTAAAGTCTATTTGAATTCTCGAATATCCCAACTCCATTTGAAATTCAAATATTCAAACTCCATTTAAATTCTATTTGAAATTCTAAATGTTTCAAATTCCATTTTCTCTTATTTGAAATTCCGAATATTTCAAATTACATTCTTTTTTTTTATTTGAAATTCCATTTTTGAATTTCCTTTATTTCGATCCCATTTGAATTCCTTTGAATTCAAATTTCTATTTCAATTCCCTGGAATTCAAATTCTATTTCAAAACTATTCGGATTTCCTATTTTGAAATCCTATTTCAATCCTACTTTGAAATCCTACTTTCAAAGTTTATTTCAAATTCTATTTTTGAAATTCCATATTCAAACTTCTACTTGAATTCCTATATTCAATTTCATGTTCAAATTCAATACTTGAATTTCTATTTCAAATCTCTATTCAAATTTCATATTTGAATTCCATTTCAAATCTCTATTCAAATTTCATATTTCAATTCTTCTTTGAAATTCTATATTTCAAATTCTATTCAATTCTTCTTTGAAATTCTATATTTCAAAGTCTGTTTCTGTTTGAATTCTTATATCCAATTTCTTTAAACAAGTCTCGACTTCAATTCCTTTTGAAATCGATATTTCTATTTTTCCTTTGAAGATAGATTTCTCATTCCAATGTCACACTTGTATTTCTATTTCTGAATTATCAAATGATCATTCTTTTCTCTTCATTTTATAACCTCGTTATAAAAGAACTATTTTTAAATTTCGTTTATAAAGGAACTACTTGTTATATTTTTCAAAAACAAGTTTTATATTTTTATTCCATTTAAAAATTCAAATTCTATTAAAAAATAGAATTTTCCCTTTGAAATCTCAAATATCCTTCCACGATATTTTAAATAAATTAACACTTAGCCCAGTGATATTTAAAACAATCAAATCACCCAATTTTCAATCATTTTATTTTTAACACATCATATATGAATATATGAAATCAGCAAACAACAAACAGATAATATATTTTTGAGGAATCCAGTTGGATTCCTCCAACCTGTTTTCCTGCATCCACAGATGTTAGCACATAAATAATACCCATTCTGCTTCGTGGCAGAATATCGCGGTATAGAAGGTCATCCACTAATCATAGCGTGGGGCGTATAGGGTAATCATCCGCTATGAAACTGCGGGCATCCGCTAATGAGACTGCGGGAATCCAACCAATCAATCAACCCAATATATATATAATAGCCTAAATAACTAATATATATATAAAACAAGCAGAAAGCATCCACACAAGCAACAAACAATTATTTTTAATGAAATAAAAAAAAATTCTAAAGGTGAGTGGGATTTACTCACCGTGATTGCAGTTGTCGAACTAGCGATTTATTTTCGATTAAATTAAACCGATGTTTAATTTAACCGAAAAATCCAACTTCCTTCAAACTTCTTTCAAAAATCCCATAGCGAAGTCTTTGTACACTCTAATTCAACGGACCTCATTTTATCTCCTCCCTTTTCTAATATGAACTCAGTGCAGATTTCACCAACGTTCTCCGCTCTCTGCCTCGAACTCTCACGCAACTAGAAATTTGTAGCCTCCCAATTGCTACAGAAAAATCACGAAATCTTCTACAGGCATTGCCTTTCTTCCCACAACCATTATCGGACCACCCGTACACCTACAGACCAACATCAACCTCAATTTTGATCACCACCCCATCGCACAGCCTCAACCCCATCAAAACGCGCCTTTCTTCTTCCACTGCTCGTCCCATAAGCCACCGCGACTTCCCCTTTCGCTGTTCCTGAATCGCCCCATCCCAGAACCCCAAATCGCGACTCAAAATCGAGCTCGAGTTCACCCCAAAATCAAGAGCCTAACTCCCTTTCGATTTACGCTTTCTTTCTGCTCTACTGTGAGCGTTCAGATGTGTCCGAGCTCCAGGTTTTCCCAATCGCGATTTAGTGGATCAATTTGATTTTATCGGATTTTGTTTGAATGCCGATTTAAAAGGAAGAAGATAACATGGAGGCTTTGTTTTAGACGTGTTGTTTTAAATAAAATGGAGGCTTCCATTTACATTTTATCTGAAGCTTTGGTTTCCCTTTTGATTTGTGAAGAAAATAAAATGGAGAAGGGAGGATGAACGCGATTTTATAGCATCGCGCAAGGGAACACGAGTACAATGGCCATTAAAAGCTGTTTGCCTGGTATTGAAGCTTGGAGACAAAGTAGTTGGCTCGAGAAAAACATAGTAGGTCTGCGTGAAATGAAATATGAGGGTGGTTTGTTTGTACGATTAAATACATGATTTGATTTTATTTATTATATATTTTGGGGTCCTGTAATTTAAGTCACGAACCGATATTCTAGCGTGCCGACCGATATTCGAATATAATAACCCTATTCTGAACTCAACAGTAATTATTTTGAAATTAAATTTCAACACGTATACCATATTAAATTAAATTAAATAAATTCGAAACCTACCAGTTTCTTTGAAAATAATTTTTTTTTTTTATTGTCGTATATCAAATAAATATTCAAGTATTTAAAATTTAACGGCCAAAATCCTGGGTCGTTACATTACCTATTCTGAACTCAACAGTAATTATTTTGAAATTAAATTTCAACACGTATACCATATTAAATTAAATTAAATAAATTCGAAACCTACCAGTTTCTTTGAAAATATTTTTTTTTTTATTATCGTATATCAAATAAATATTCAAGTATTTAAAATTAAACGGCCAAAATCCTGGGTCGTTACAGTATGTCTGGACGGCTACTACTTCAGCTCCTTCACGGTAGCTACTCCAATCACAAGCATCAGTAGCGCCCATCCATCCAATGTGAAGATCGTCGGTCTTCAATCGTCTTCGACTCTTCGACTCTTCGACTTCTCAATGTCGATCGATTATTTGAAATGAGATGAACTCGGCCTTTTCAAATAACCCACGTATATTTAGATTTTCAAATCAATTTATCACATGGTTGGACTATTCAACATTCACATTTCAGTTCTTTAGTTATAATTTTCATTCTAAATACATTCAACCATCACATATCAAGCAAACACAACAAAATTGGTTTATTTCCACTCTATATCATCTATAGTATTTTATAACGATATATCGCAATTTCTATTTATTTAAAACGGCCATATTTAATTAAACGACAATTCAGGTCGTGCCGATGCACTGGCGTTGTTTTTCACTAAATTTGTTTTACACATATCTGAAAATCTAACCATTGGATCTTCACAAATTTTATGTCATTAGAAAGATTATTTCAAAACAAATCCAACGGTTTCAGTTTTGGGAAAATCCGACGGTCGAATATTCCACACTCGTCGTTTGAAGTTACGATTTCAAATTACGAACTGCAGCGTCGTTATTCGATTTAATTTAATTATATATATATATATAATCGTTTCTGGCACTGTTTTTCTTCAGATTTGAATTAAACATTCCAGACAACCCAACCGTCGGATCTTTACAAAGTTGGTGTCGTTGGAAAGATGTTTCCAAGGCGAACCCAACGGTTGCGGTTTCGGGAAAATCCAATGGTCGAATTTCCCACACTAGTCGTTTGAAATCACGGTTTCAAAACACAAACTACACGGCCACATTTCGTTTTAATTTTATTTACATTTATATATTTATATAAATATAGTTCATTCGACGATTTCAATATCGTTTTCACTTCAAATATTTCACTAATGCCTTTAAATTTTGGAAAATTTCGCCATAACCTCCTTTGTACGAGAGGGACTGGGAAAATTCCCAAATAGCCACACGGGCGTCTCATGTCAAAAAGAAAAAGAAAAAGCCAAGCGGCTAGCCAACAGGCTCATAAAATCATCACCCAAACAAAACAGTAAACGTGTACCTATTAGTCGGGCACAAAATTTTATTCCTCTTCTCTAGCCCCTTTGCTATAACCTGTTCAATAAATATGCATGTACATATATGCAATTCTTATCGCTTATCATTTTCCATTCAACTGCATATTCGATTCACTTTGGTTTAAAAACACCATTCATTCTAATGTTGCATGCATAGGCAAAAATCATATCATTAGCAAATTAATGAATATTTCAACTCATGCATATTTATTTGAACAAGTGGCTATTTTTAACACTTCACGTTTCAAAATTGATAATTTTTGCGAATTAAAATACATTTCAACACATGACTATTTTATTTAGTTCCTATGCATGTTAAAAATAATATTTCTTTCACAAATATTTATTTCAACGCTCGGATATCTTTAGCATATCACATATATGATAAAAATGATATTTTTATCAGTTAAAATATTTATTCAACAAATGAATGTTTTCAACACTTTATAATTTCAATAAAAATGTAATTTTTATTGTTCAATCTTTTTATTCAACACATGAACTTTTCCAATACACACATTTCTCAACACATGAGCACCTCCACACATGGATATTTTATATATGTTGTTCATATAAGAAAGATGAAATTTTTATTATTGAAACTATTTATATATAAGGCAAATATTTTACATACTTCATATATATTATAAAAATGTGATTTTTATTGTTTAAACACTTCATTCACTCACACATGAATTTAATTTTCACACATCACTTCTCAACACATGAGCATTTCCACACATGGATATAGTTTCAACATATGACTTTAATTTCAACACATGAAGATAATTTCAACATATGAAAATAATTCTAACACATGAATATTATTCAAAATTTCGGCAGCATAACGGCAGGGTAGTTAAAACCGGCACCGTCCCTAGCACGGCTCCTCGCTCTACCTTAAAACCTCGCGGTTTTTGACAATGGGGATTCATGCATCTAATTCGCACGCAGGCGGCATGTTTTATTTTTATTTCCACAATTATTTCCAATTCATTTCAATCACCAATGGGTATTTTTCAACCACAACCAATCAATATCAACCACAAACAATTATTCAACCATTCACATTTTTCATCCAATATTTCACACCAATACACAACAATAAATATCGTCCATGGTTTGTGGACGAGGGGAGTGTATATATATATATATATATATATATATATCACTTGCATTTCAACACATATATCAATTATTCTATGCATGTATAATTCATACTTCGCTTATATAGCTTACACAACGCATGTACATGAGGTATACAACACGTGTGTAATTTATATTTCGCTTATATAATTTATACACGACATTTTCCATTCAAATTCATTTAATTTAGATTTCTCACATTGGTTTTCGGAGTCCTAAAAATCGTAGATGACTCAGAAAAATCCGCGGTCTCTTCTATGTGGTAGAGAGCTTCCTTGCGGTCCCGATGTTTCCTGTTTCATCAAATTTCGTCAACACACCATAAAGATATGATTTTCCAAGGTTCAAACATCAAAAAGAACTCACCTTTATCGATGGTTCAATACTAGGGTTGCAGTTTTCGCCAAAACCGAGGCACGATAGGATGATCAGAGGTGATGACGTGGAAGAGGGAGGAGAGGGGAGTCGGTGCAGGGTGGTTTGAGGTGGTTCGGTGGTCTCTGGCGCACGTGGCGGCGGCGGAAAGCGTCGGGGTTTGGGTCGATGTTACTGGCGATGGAGGTGGCGATAGGGGTCGGGTTAGGGTCGGATTGGAAGAGGGGAGGGAGGCGCGTCGATTGGTGGTGGTGGCGCAGGCTGAAATTGCCTGTGGCGGCGATTTGGAGGAGAAGCGGCGAACGATATCGATCGTCGGTGGAGAGAGAAAAAACGAGGGTTCTGATTTTTTTTTATTTTTAAAAATAATGAATGAAAATTCTGATTGGCCCATAGTTTTAATAAATTTTTAAATAGTGTTTCTCCACACGGACACCTATTCAAACCCAACGACTGTCGTCCATAGCTAATTACCCCCATCCCGAAAACAATGGGATATGTTTAGTCGGCCAATTCAACTGTTACAGTCAGTTATTTTTCAAATAAAGTATAAAATATTTAATTTTTAACTTTGAACGTACATTTCAATTTGCCAGGGACACAAACTGATTCGAAAAATTCCTGAAAAATAAATCTATCTATGTTTTGACACTACGGTCCCAACAAAACTAGTTTCGTCGAATTCTTAGATCGTTTGAAAAATGGCCATTTTCTGGTCGATCCAATTTAACAGAAATTGACCAAACACATTTTCTTTTGCCACGCTCACATACTAGCTTCAAAAATTATGAAATTTGAAACCTAGCAATAGTTTGACATCCCGGACCCAACAAAAGTGGTTTCGTCGAATTCCGAGGTCGTTTGCAAAATATCAAATTTCCAGGGCTATATATTCTATATAGCGACCTTTCTGAAAATTCATTCGGCCATAACTTTTGATTCCCGTTATGAAACTTCGATTTTTTAGATTCGTTAGAAAGGTATTGATAAACAGATTTAAATATTTTTGGTTTCACTAAAATCCGTTATATTCTCCACCCTGCACAGTCAGTCAATGTTTGAATTCAAATTTTCAAGCTGACTCACTATTTCTAATTCACTATTTTATTGAAATATTCTATTTCAATTGTTCAAATTCCTTTGAAATAACCAATTTAAAAAAATTTAAATTGGCTCGTATTTTCCGGGTTGTTACAATCTCCCCCACTTAAAACTTTTCGTCCTCGAAAAGGAAACAACAGTAAAGTAGGAAACAAAATGTAAATGCAAAGTATTGTAAAGGTACCTTGCACCAGAGTTAGTCAGAGATGTCCACTCTGCATTTGGGGTAAGCTTGCTTAATGCTTTCCTCAGTCTCCCAAGTACAGTCTCTAGGATCACTACTCCACTGCACTTTAACTAAATGAACCTTTTTGCTTCTCAGTTCTCTAGTTTCTTTGCCAACAATCTTTAATGGCACTCTTCTGACTGCTAATTCTGGAGTTATGTCTATATCCTATTGCGCTGTTTCTTCTACAACAAGATCCGGATCATGCACATGTCTTCTAAGTTGAGATACGTGAAATACATCATGCACTCCAGGCAACCAATCTGGTAATTGAATCCTATAAGCAAGAGTTCCAATTCGTTCAAGTATAGGAAAGGGACCAATAAATCTTGGTGCCAACTTCCCAGTTTTGCCAAATCTGATTACTCCTCTCATCGGAGAAACTTTCAAATAAACGTGGTCACCAACAGCATATGTCAAATCTCTTCTTCTAGAATCTGCACAACTTTTCTATCGGCTTTGCGCGGTTCTCAATCGCTTTTTGATGAAGTCGACTTTATCAGATGCTTCTCTAGTCATATCGGGTCCTAACACAAGTCTGTTGCCAGGTTCTACCCAACATGCCGGAGATCTGCACGGTCTGCCATATAATGCTTCAAATGGCGACATTCTCAAACTTGCTTGATAGCTATTGTTATATGAGAATTCTGCCAAATGCAAGTGATCTTCCCATGACCCACCAAAATCAATTATACAAGCCCGCAATAAATCTTCTAGAATTTTATTCACCCGCTCAGTTTGGCCATCTGTTTGAGGGTGATAAGCGGTGCTCATATTCAGTTTCGTTCCCAATTCTGTCTGGAAAGCCTCCCAGAATTTGCTAGCAAATATTGGGTCTCTATCACTGACTATGCTGATGGGAATTCCATGCAGCTTAACGATTTCTTTGAAATATATCTGTGCTAGACTTTGAGCGGTTCTATTGGATCTGACAGGTATGAAATGGGCAGTCTTCGTGAAGCGATCTACGTTTACCCAAATGCTGTCATTACCTTTCCTGGTTCGTGGCAAACCATCTATGAAATCCATGGAAATTGTTCCCATTTCCAACCTGGGACTTCCAACGGTTGCAGCAATCCAGCTAGCTTCCGTTGGTCGCTCTTGACCAATTGAAAAGTAGGGCATCTGCTTACATACAAAGAAATATCCCTTTTCATTGCCATCCACCAGAAAGTGCGTTTGATATCGTTGTACATTTTACTCACACCAAGATGAATGCAAAGTTTGGATTTATGGCATTCATCTAGCACTTCCCTTCGAAGGCCTGGAATATTTGGAATGCAAATCCTATCATTTAACCTGAGAACCCCTTATCGTCAATACGGAAAGTTGTGGTTTCACCTTCCTTGACCCTCTGACTGATTCTCTGAATGAATTCATCGTCTTTTTGAAGGGCTGAAATCTTATCAATCAATCCAGGCGTAATTATAAGATTGGCAATGAGTGCGGTTTTTCTACTAAGCGCATCCACTACAATGTTAGGCTTTCCCAGCATATACAGGATATCAAGATCATACACTGCAAGAAATTCTAGCCAACGCTGCTGTCTCAAATTCAGATCTTTCTGGGTGTATAAATGCTTCAGTGATTGATGATCTGTATACAGTACAAATTTCTCACCCAATAAATAATGCCTCCATATTTTCAATGCAAAAACGATAGCTAGCAACTCAAGATCATGAGTTACATAATTCTTCTCATGTGGTTTCAGTTGGCGGCTTGCATAAGCGACTACTTGGCCTCTTTGCATTAACACTGTACCAAGACCTCTAATAGAAGCATCTGTCCATACCGTCAAATCCTGATTGCCATCAGTAATGGTTAACATTGGAGCAGTTGTCAGTTTTGATTTCAATTCCTGGAAAGCTTCTTCACAGTCGGAAGTCCACTTAAATTTCTCATGCTTCTTCGTGAGCTTCGTTAACGGACCGGATATCTTCGAAAAATCCTTAACGAACTTTCGATAATAACTAGCCAACCCCATAAAACTTCTAACCTCTGTGGGTGTAGTGGGTTGTTTCCAGTCTTGAATCGCTGTTATTTTGCTCGGATCTACAGAAATCCCTTTCTTTAACACAACATGGCCAAGAAACTTTACTTCTTCTTGCCAGAACACACATTTAGAGAATTTGTCTTTGAAGACGTTCTTTCTTAGAATCTCCAATACTTGTTCTAAGTGTTTTTCATGCTCGGGTTTTGATTTGGAGTAGATTAAAATATCATCGATGAATACGAGGACAAATTTATTCAGAACTCCCCTGAACACTCTATTCATTAGATCGACAAAGTATGCTGGAGCGTTGCACAGGCCGAACGACATTACTAACCATTCATAAAATATGTCTGGACCTCTGAAAGCTGTCAAAGGAACACACTCCTCTGCTATTCTCAATTGATGAAAACCTGTAGCTAGGTCCATTCGGGAAAATACTCTCGCCCCATTTAATTGGTCTAGCAGATCATCGATGCGGGGTAATGGGTATTTATTTTTGATCGTCTGTTTGTTGAGATCTCGGTAATCAACGCACAATCGAAGAGTACCGTCTGACTTGGGGACAAACATAACAGCTGCACCCCAATTAGAAAAGCTATGTCTGATTAGACCCTTCCACAACAGTTGCCGAGTTTGATCGCCTAATTCTACTTTTTCCTATGGAGTCACTCTGCGAATTGGATGTACCACTGGTCTGGCATTGGGAATTAGATCGATTTTGAATTCTATTTCTCTTTGTGGAGGTAAGTTTTCGACTTCTTCAAACACATCCGCATATTTTCCGACAATCGGAATCTTTTCTATGGAAGTGGGGATAACTTCTAACGTAGACCAAAATTCTTTTCTATCCGGATTCGAACCATGACGTGGTACAGTAACATATCCTAGCTTCGTTCGAATTTTAACGATTCTTTCTGCACACTTTACTTCGGGTTCGTATTTCGTTAACCAATCAAGCCCGAGAATGATATCGAATTCGGGAAAATCCATGATGATTAAATTGAAAGAAAATTTGTAGGAAGAATAAGAGATTGGCACTCTACAACATGAACTGAGAATAAGAGATCCTCCTATCGGGTTATGTACTTCAACCGATTCTTTAAGCTTTCTCTGTTTTAACTTTAATTTGTGCACTGTGTTACTAGCAATAAAACTACGTGATGCACCCGTGTCAAACAATACAGAGACAGGAATATTTTTAATTGTAAGGGTACCTCCCAAAACATCGGGTTTACCTGCTCCATCGGAAGCAGCTGGCGGGCTCGACCCGTCATAGACATGAGCTACTGCGGCCTTCTTCAGCAAAGGACAGTCTTTGACAAGATGATCCGTCTTGCGGCAATTAAAGCAGGAGCGAGGGTTCTGAGAGCCCTAGCTTGAACCTTGTGAATTTGTCTTCTGCCTCTTTGGGGCTGTGCAGACATTAGAGAAGTGCCCCATTTTGCCACAGTTATAGCAGCTTCCTCTTGGCGGCCTTCCAGTCTGTGCTTTTGAGGATGCTTCTTAGCTTGACTCAGCTTGATTCACCGCAGGCTTGCGTTTGTTTCCGGCTTGGCTTTTAGCGCGATCCTGCTCCAGGTGCCTTTGGTCAAGGTCTTCGTAGTTGCATGTCATTTTCACCAATTCATTAAATCCCAACTTGACGTAGGCCATGGCTCTATCATGATACTGTCGCTTCAGCCCGAGGATGAATTTCTTATTCTTGGACTTCGCAGTGGCGACAAGCTCCGGAGCATAGGGGGACAACTGTGTAAATTTATTCAGATAATCCTGCACTGAAAGATCCCCCTGCTGTAGGTTGGCGAAGTCATCGTGCATGCGTTCTAGGGCTTGTTCCGGGACATATTTCTCTTTGAAGAGTTCTTTGAATCCATCCCAGGTTCTTCCAGCTTCTCTATTCCCGGCGGTGAGAGATTCCCACCATAGTTCAGCTTGTTCCTGCATAAGCCAGGCACCCATAATAGCTTTATCTTGATCTCCAAGCCATAGACCTTCTAGTACCTTCTCGCATGTTTTGAGCCATGCAAGGGCCTCTATTACTGTGCCAGTTCCCGAGAAGGTCTTGCCTCCTAGGTTTTTGTATCTCTTAGCTACGCGGTCCAGCACGAAGTATTGAGCGGTCGGGGGTTGTATCAAGTGTCCTTCTTCTACTGGGACCTCTCCTCGTCCTCTGCCACGGCCAGCACGGCCTCCTCTAGCGGCGGCTGCTCGGGTAGCCATTTTTTCAAGTTCTGTATAAGCAAGAAAAGAGTCAGCTTACAGAAACGATAATTTATTGCATGGTTAAGCAGAAAATTTAAGGAAAGAAAATGATGGACTGATCAAATGGTTTTTGCTATTCTTCTTGGCTCATTCTAGGACTTTACTAGTCCTATCTCTAATCAGCTACTCGCCTTAGAATACTACTGATTCTATTTTGACGAAGTGTTTAATGTGTTAGACTCCAGAACTAAAGTTAACCAAAGCTCTGATACCACCTGTGACGATCCCAAAACCCCGTGACATGGTGTTAAGGACAATCATTGGAATATAACACATTAATCATCATTAGCAGATCAAAGATAATAGCATAACATAAAATAAAATAATTTACACACATATGACAGCGGAATCATATAGATATCACCACATCAGAGAGCACAGTGCAGGACAGAACTTAGTGCATAATAATACATAATCAGTCACCATCGCCAGGGGCTGAATCATACATAAAGAGTACACAAAATAAATATCAGTCTACATCACAAATGGTGGAATCATAATACATATACTAAAATGGTGGAAAGAGTCGAAGTCAGCACGGTGTAGTCAAACCTCGCCATGAGCCAAAAGTGCACCAGATACATGTAACTAGGCTGCCCGTGTGAAAATGAGGGCACTCGAGTTTGCAAGGTGAAACAAACTACGAGTCAGTCATGAGACTGGTATGAGAAATCTACTTAACTTATTAACAACAATAATAAGGCAAATCAAAGGACCACGCCACTTTCGCAGAACTGGTTTACTCCAATGAGTGCTAGTGCATGAAATAAAGTAAATGGTTAAATCATCGCAATGCTTTTTATAAAATGAAGCCATTATAAGACTCAGGTCCCATCACACAATGCAACGCAAGCCGAAGGATAGAGTTTTACCTTATAATGGCCAAAAATGCTTCATACGAATAAAACAAAAGTGTTTGATATTATTACTAGTGCATATATGTTTTCGAAAGCAAATTCAATCATAAATATCAATCCTAGGCGGCATAGCTACCATCTACTATGTCGCCATACTAGTATTAAAATCACGTCCGCATATTTCGTATTGGAAATTGGATTCCTTCATGAGTCGAGGCAAGGGGAAAGCTCCTCTCCGATTCGAGACACTCTAGCAAATGTCCCAGGACCCCACTATGATCCTTGGAATCGGCTGGGCCGATCCTCTCTTGCTTTTGAGGATTAGTTATTCCTGAACACACGTTTCCCGGTCCTTACAGACCTATAATCGAGGCGCCTCGCATTCCAACAACCACACAGGTGAAAAGTATATATAATGTCAGGGCTGGTAGGTCACTAACACCACCTTTAGCTAGAAAGAAACGTCGTGTTCTCCCAGCGGTCCGTCTCCCGTTTTAGACTCATACCGGGGTGTGAGGCTCGGAATTCACGTTATACACAAAGCTACGTCACACAGACCATGCTTTGATCATCAACCACAAGACTTTGCTTTGCAACAGAAGCCTTGATCATATGCCACTTAGGCGTGCCACACTGGCAATCCACTCCATGCGACTGATTTCTGTCAATACATAACCTCTGAGCTCGTACGTCTCAGAGAAGGGCGTTAAGCAAGAGAATAAATTCTCTGCCGCCAAACAGATATATATTTAACAGAGATCAATCAGCACAGAACAAAATCCAATGTCAGACACACAGTCCATTTACAAGTCCGTTCTGGGTTTGAACGAAACCGGAGGCACCAAATTCCTCGCATATACGTACAATCAACAGTATGTCTGGACGGCTACTACTTCAGCTCCTTCACGGTAGCTACTCCAATCACGAGCATCGGTAGCGCCCATCCATCCAATGTGAAGATCGTCGGTCTTCAATAATCTTCGACTCTTCGACTTCTCAACGTCGATCGATTATTTGAAATGAGATGAACTCAGCCTTTTCAAATAACCCACGTATATTTAGATTTTCAAATCAATTTATCACATGGTTGGACTATTCAACATTCACATTTCAGTTCTTTAGTTATAATTTTCATGCTAAATACATTCAACCATCACATATCAAGCAAACACAACAAAATTGGTTTATTTCCATTCTATATCGTCTATAGTATTTTATAACGATATATCGCCCTTTTTATTTATATAAAACGGCCATATTTAATTAAACGACGATTCAGGTCGTGCCGATGCACTGGCGCTGTTTTTCACTAAATTTGTTTTACACATATCTGAAAATCTAACCGTTGGATCTTCACAAATTTTATGTCATTAGAAAGATCATTTCAAAACGAATCTAATGGTTTCAGTTTCGGGAAAATCCGATGGTCGGATCTTCCACACTCGTCGTTTGAAGTTACGATTTCAAATTACGAGCTGCAGCGTTGTTATTCGATTTAATTTAATTATATTTATATATATATATATATATAAATATAATCGTTTTTGGTCCTGTTTTTCTTCAGATTTGAATTAAACATTCCAGACAATCCAACTGTCGGATCTTTACAAAGTTGGTGCCGTTGGAAAGATATTTCCAAGGCGAACCCAACGGTTGCGGTTTCGGGAAAATCCAATGGTCAGATATCCCGCACTAGTCGTTTGAAATCACGGTTTCAAAACACGAACTGCACGGCCACGTTTCGTTTTAATTTTATTTATATTTATATATTTATATAAATATAGTTCATTCGACGATTTCAATATCGTTTTCACTTCAAATATTTCACTAATGCCATTAAATTTTGGAAAATTTCGCCATAACCTCCTTTGTACGGGAGGGGCTGGGAAAATTCCCAAACAGCCACACGGGCGTCTCATGTCAAAAAGAAAAAGAAAAAGCCAAGCGGCTATCCAACAGGCTCATAAAATCATCACCCAAACAAAACAGTAAACGTCTACCTATTAGTCGGGCACAAAATTTTATTCCTCTTCTCTAGCCCCTTTGCTATAACCTGTTCAATAAATATGCATGTACATATATGCAATTCTTATCACTTATCATTTTCCATTCAACTTCATATTTGATTCACTTTGGTTTAAAAACACCATTCATTCTAATGTTGCATGCATAGGCAAAAATCATATCATTAGCTAATTAATGAATATTTCAACTCATGCATATTTATTTGAACAAGTGGCTATTTTTAACACTTCACGTTTCAAAATTGATAATTTTGGCGAACTAAAATACATTTCAACACATGACTATTTTATTTAGTTCCTATGCATGTTAAAAATAATATTTCTTTCACAAATATTTATTTCAACGCTCGCATATCTTTAGCATATCACATATATGATAAAAATGATATTTTTATCATTTAAAATATTTATTCAACAAATGAATGTTTTCAACACTTTATAATTTCAATAAAAATGTAATTTTTATTGTTCAATCTTTTTATTCAACACATGAACTTTTCCAATACACACATTTCTCAACACATGAGCACCTCCGCACATGGATATTTTATATATGTTGTTCATATAAGAAAGATGAAATTTTTATTATTGAAACTATTTATATATAAGGCGAATATTTTACATACTTCATATATATTATAAAAATGTGATTTTTATTGTTTAAACACTTCATTCACTCACACATGAATTTAATTTTCACACATCACTTCTCAACACATGAGCATTTCCACACATGGATATAGTTTCAACATATGACTTTAATTTCAACGTATGAAGATAATTTCAACATATGAAAATAATTCTAACACATGAATATTATTCAAAATTTCGGTAGCATAACGGCAGGGTAGTTAAAACCGGCACCGTCCCTAGTACGGCTCCTCGCTCTACCTTAAAACCTCGCGGTTTTTGACAATGGGGATTCATGCATCTAATTCGCACGCAGGCGGCATGTTTTATTTTTATTTCCACAATTATTTCCAATTCATTTCAATCACCAATGGGTATTTTTCAACCACAACCAATCAATATCAACCACAAACAATTATTCGACCATTCGCATTTTTCATCCAATAATTCACACCAATACACAACAATAAATATCGTCTATGGTTTGTGGACGAGGGGAGTATATATATATATATATCACTTGCATTTCAACACATATATCAATTATTCTATGCATGTATAATTCATACTTCGCTTATATAGCTTACACAACGCATGTACATGAGGTATACAACACGTGTGTAATTTATATTTCGCTTATATAATTTATACACGACATTTTCCATTCAAATTCATTTAATTTAGATTTCTCACATTGGTTTTCGGAGTGCTAAAAATCATAGATGACTCAGAAAAATCCGCGGTCTCTTCTATGTGGTAGAGAGCTTCCTTGCGGTCCCGATGTTTCCTGTTTCATCGAATTTCGTCAACACACCATAAAGATATGAATTTTCAAGGTTCAAACATCAAAAAGAACTCACCTTTATCGATGGTTCAAAACTAGGGTTGCAGTTTTCGCGAAAACCGAGGCACGATAGGATGATCAGAGGCGATGATGTGGAAGAGGGAGGAGAGGGGAGTCGGCGCAGGGTGGTTTGAGGTGGTTCGGTAGTCTCTGGCGCACGTGGCGGCGGCGGAAAGCGTCGGGGTTTGGGTCGACGTTACTGGCGACGGAAGTGGCGATAGGGGTTGGGGTAGGGTCGGATTGGAAGAGGGGAGGGAGGCGCGTCGACTGGTGGTGGTGGCGCAGGCTGAAATCGCCTATGGCGGTGGCGATTTGGAGGAGAAGCGGCGAACGATATCGATCGTCGGTGGAGAGAGAAAAAAACGAGGGTTTTGATGTTTTTTCTATTTTTAAAAATAATGAATGAAAATTCTGATTGGCCCATAGTTTTAATAAAATTTTAAATAGTGTTTCTCCACACGGACACCTTTTCAAACCCAACGACTGTCATCGCCAGCTAATTACCCCCATCCTGGACACAATGGGATATGTTTCGTTGGCCAATTCGACTGTTACAGTAAGTTATTTTTCAAATTAAAGTATAAAACATCTAATTTTTACCTTTGAACGTACATTTCAATTTGCCAGGGCCACAAACTGATTCGAAAAATTCCTGAAAAATAAATCTAGCTATGTTTTGACGCTACGGTCCCAACAAAACTAGTTTCGTCGAATTCTGAGATCGTTTGAAAAATGGCCATTTTCTGGTCGATCCAATTTAACAGAAATTGACCAAACACATTTTCTTTTGCCACGCTCATATACTAGCTTCCAAAATTATGTAATTTGAAACCTAGCAATAGTTTGACATCCCGGACCCAACAAAAGTGGTTTCGTCGAATTCCGAGGTCGCTTGCAAAATATCAAATTTCCAGGGCTATATATTCTATATAGCGACCTTTCTGAAAATTCATTCGGCCATAACTTTTGATTCCCATTATGAAACTTCGATTTTTCAGATTCGTTAGAAAGGTATTGATAAACAGATTTAAATATTTTTGGTTTCACTAAAATCCGTTATATTCTCCACCCTGCAAAGTCAGTCAAAGTTTGAATTCAAATTTTCATGCTGACTCACTATTTCTAATTCACTATTTTATTGAAATATTCTATTTCAATTGTTCAAATTCCTTTCAAATAACCAATTTAAATTTTTTAAATTGGCTCGTATTTTCCGGGTTGTTACAACATGTTTACAACCATAGGATTTTCTACCTAAAGATCGAAGACATAATCGAGAGGACATACTAAACGATACAATAAGTCTAAACAAAGCAATAGAAAAAGGAGAAGTTAAGAATATCCCCTAAAAAAAGGGTACAGCGTACGCATCTTACCTTTCGTCTCCGAAGTCGTGTCTCCTTGATCATCTCTCTATTGGATTTTAACCAACTTGACCTCTCTGTTGCGTAACTTCTTGATCTCCGATCCAAGGATGCATGTAGGAGCTCGTCTACTCGTGGCATCTTGCTCCACTTCCACTTCTCTAAGCATGCCCGGCTCCACTATTTCCGCGGTATCATGTAAACACTTCCTCACATGCGACACGTGAAACATGTCATGAACACCACTATGCTTTTTCAACAACTTCACTCTGTGGTCTGTCCAATTATTTCTGTAATGGGGAATTGCCCTTCGAACCTTGGTGTAATTTCCCCACACTCCCCAAAGCGAGCTACGTTCCTCCACAGTGACACCTTAATAAAAACCCTGTCTCCAACATCGAACTCAAGGTCGGTTTGTCTCTTATCAGCGTTTGACTTTTGTCGGCCCTATGCCATCTTCATTCATCTTCGAATCAAGTCTATCTCCTCAGAAGTTTCCCTAACCATATCCAGCCCAAGTAAAATCTTATCTGTAGATTCCCACCAAAAAGTTGGTGATCAACACGGTCGTCCATAAGAACCATAATACTAGCTTAATAATTGTTGTTATAAGCGAACTCCACAAATGGAAAGTGCTCTTCTCATGTCTTCCAAAATCTAGGATGCATAACCTCAAAAGATCTTCAAGGATTCTATTCACCCTTTTTGTCCGTCCATCCATCTATGGATGATACGCGATGCTCAAACATAACTGCGTACCTACTGCCTTTTTCATATCACCTTTTGCTCTTGCATCGAAAACTGCTCCAAGCCCTGCCTCGCAAGTACAGGTATATACTATGAACGGTTTGCTCCCATTTAGCAAAGTCAAAACTAGGGCTGATACCTTCGCAAAGCCTTTAACGAACTTCCTATAGTAGCCCGCCAACCCTAGAAAACTTCTTACTTCTGTTGCTTTTCTAGGAACCTTCCAATCTTAGATTGCCACCACCGTTGTAGGTTCCACTGCTATCCCTTCCTTAGAGACCACGTGCCCTAAGAACCTCACTTCTTTCCTCCAAAAATGACATTTGGAGAACTTAGCTTTGAGTTGATGCGCTCTAGGTTCTCTAAGACTTCCCTAAGATGTTGGGCATACTCTTCCTCGCTTCTAGAGAAAATCAAAATACTATCCACAAAGACTACCACAAACTTTATTAGGAACTCCTTAAACACCCTACTCTTCAAGTCTACGAAATATGTGGGTGCATTCGTCAACCCAAAGAAAAAGTATGACGAGCCCTTCGAAGAAACCGTTAGGAGTCCTAAAAGCAGTCTTATCTATGCTATCCTCAGCTACCCTCAACTGGTGAAATCCTGTAGCTAAGTCCAACTGCGAGAAAACCGAAGCACTAGCTAACCAATAGAACAAATCATCTATCCTCGGCAATGGGTGTCTATTCTTCTTCGTGAGCTTTTTCGGCTGCCTATAGTTCACGCACAATCTAAGCGAACCATCAGTCTTCGTAGCAAAAACAACTGGAGCACCCCATTCCGAAATGCTTCTTCTTATGAACCCTTTCTCAATTAGCTCCCATACTTGTTTACTGACTTCCCTCCTCTCTCTCTCTCGGATCCATGTGGCACACTGGCAATGCAACCGGCTTTTCATTATCTACAAAGTATATTCGGAGGTCTGTCTCGCGCCTTGGGGGTAGACCCCGAACCTCATCCAATATGTCACCATACTCACGGACTACACGAACAGATTTCAAATCATCGATGAATGCGTCAAGAGATTCTAGGTAGCTAAGCATCACTGAACCCCTAGGGTCACAAGAAATATCAAGGGTCTTTCCACAACGAGTCAACAGTCTAACTACCCTCTTTTCACAGTCTTTGATGACGCCATGCCTGACTAGCCAATCCATCCCTAGAATCAAGCCATAGCCCGCGAACCCAGGAAAGAAGGCATTGCATCCAAACCCAACGCCCAAGATAGACACTCTCAAAACCCGACAAACCATAGATAAGTGAACCGAACCACCAATAGGATTTGAGACTACATTGGGATCCATAACTAGACTAGTATTTAGGTGTAGTGTTTCAACTAAGGAAGCAAATGCAAACGATTGCGAAGGGCAAGAGTCAAACAAAGTTCGAACAGGATTACTGAAAAAGGAAAATCAAACTTTCAACAGAAATGCTTCTATCTCTCTCCTGTCCTAGTGCCATGAGAGCATCAACCTATCCTCCAGAAGTAGTTCCTGTCCTTTGTCCATGCCCTTGTCCCTTCCTCCTTAGGTAATATTAAATCATATGTCTTGCCTCGCCGCAATTATAACAACCATGCTTCTTTTTCTTCCTACAGTCCTTAATTATATAGCCCATTATACCAAAATAAAGACACCTTCTTTTGTTGCAGGGGTTAATTATTCTTTCCACTTTCTCCTTTACCTTCTTCATGGATTAAAGCCATATCAACAAATTCCTCATCCTTGGGTTGTGTTCCTCAGCCTATACTTCCTCATCGACCAAGCAACTAGCTGAACTTTACTCCCATTGTCTATCTCCAAGATACCAAACGAATCATTCACTTCCTTGAGCCAATTTATAGCCTCGACAAATGTCTTAGTCCCATGAATAGGTTTTCCGCCCATTGCACAAAAGACCTTCCATATCTTAGGAAAGGCATCTAAACACGGAGAAAGAGACTCAAGAAGGAAAAAGGAAGAGATTCGAAACAAAGAATCGAAAGATAGATATATGTCATTTGGGGATTATGTTTTCCATAGTAAATCTTTCTCTTGAAAAATCCTTCTTTGAAACATGTTTTTGAAAATTATACTTTTGAAAACGGTTTTCAAATACTTTTATCTGTTCTGGTAACCTTCATCTCTGATACCACGTGTAACACCCCACGTCCGTTAATGTCACTCACAAAGGGAATGCGTTAAGTTTTGTGGTGCATTATAAGTAAATAGAATGGAATATTACAAGACAGAAAAAGTAGTACTTGAAGATTTTGTAATTTTATTACAGTGGAAACAGAAGTAAGTTTGATTACGTTTCCAAGTACCAAAATCAAGTACATAATATCAGTCATGTACAAAACCTTCAGAGTACATAATTTTAAAGCCATAATCCCCAACATAAAAATGCCATACGCAGAATCAAAGCCAAGCAATACACCTTTCAACTTCAAGTTGGAAGAAAGAGATATCTGAACTAAGCTTGAGTATTTCCTCCCTAACACCCTGGGGGGGAGGGGGTGAACGGAAGAAAATGGGCGAAACAAACTAGGTGAGACATAAGTCTGGTGAGTCCAGTGACTTTAACAATATAATCATTAAAGTAACAGGAAAAGATCATAAACTGGAAAGCAAGAAATGAGTGTAGAATAAACAGGCATGACAAAGCAGACAAGATGAACAAGATATAACGTTGATTGCGCTTCTAATCACTACAGGATAATTACAACACTGCACTAATGCTAGTAACACCGTATCATTACTAGATACACTGCACCCTTACTAGTCCCTTACTAAAAGTTGATCCCTCTTTCTAATCATGATAATGGTAGTTTCGTGTACTCCTAGCTGCTATCATAGGTGCCCTTTTTTTCTCCTACCCCCACGAGTTGTACCTACTACCTTCCTCGTTCGATCGACTCCCTAACTCGCATGTATTATTACTTGTGTCATTCGGCCTCGCTTGTATGTAGATACCTGTGCTGGCCCCATTATAGGGTGTATCAATTCCCATGATGGCAATCCGACATTATTCAAGATGCACAGTGTATACTACTGATGCCCAGTGCCTGTTTTTTCCACTCCGGAGCACGTGCATGCCCATACTCCGTCGGAACCCACACTACTGCACCACTCGCCGCTATTCTGACCGCTTATAATCAGCCCAGTAATCATGCCCCACCCTGCCTAGCTTAGGGTACTATGATACATCTATGTGGGTCACTGTTGAAATGGGTCCCAGTTACTAGGGTTTCCTAATCAACATGTTATAATGGTTAAGCGTTCTCAATTTAACTTAACCCTACCCATTTGCTTAATCTACATGTTGTACTGGTAAAGTGTTGCCTATTCATATGTTACTTAACATTTTCACTGATTCATGCATGTTTATTTAACAGTTAAGTTTGTGGGCCTATATATACTTATATTACCCACTTACCCAAGATTTACTTAACTTTTCCCCTTATCAAGTCCATATGTATTATTGGTTAAGCTTGCCTTAACCCTATCCACTTTGTTCATGTAATACTGGGAAAGTTGTCTTCTTGTCCATGTTAACTTAACCCACCCACCTAACATGTTGTATTGATTAAGTGTCGCCTATTCATATGTTACTTAACCTTTCCATTTTTAGCATGTATGTTCCTTAGCTTTAATTTGTTCATTAAAGCATCAACCTCTCACATTAGAACTGTTGTTTGCGGTTGCTAGATGTGCCGGGTGGTTCTAGGCAGTTTTTTTACCGCAAACTCAATCTAACCTCGGGTTTTTGGGCTTAATGCGCTAACCTCTCACATTAGATCTATGTTGCTGCGGTCACTGGATATACCGGGCAGTCTTACAACGCAACTCAATCTAACCTCGGGTTAGGCACATTCATCTTTTAGCAAATTAACATATTTACCATTCATAGCGAAGTTTATGTGTAAATTATCTATAAGTGTGACGGCCTGGAATTTCGCTCGATCTGAATCAGTCGTTAAACCGATCTAGACCGTTCGAAACCCCTGAACGTTGAGAACAGGACAAATCCGAACACAAACAGAAGAACATTTCATTGTATATTACAACAGTTCCATCAGATACAAGAATATACAGAGTATAAATGAATAAATTACATTCGATAAATATCAGAGATTACAATAAATTTCATAGCAGCGGAAAATAATACAAAGCACAACTGAAGGTGATATACGGATACAGAGCTTTCCGGATATCATTCCAGCTGTAAACCAGGATCCTGTGAATATAAATCTGCAAAACCAAAACTACTAGCTGCCCGTGCGGAAAATAGGGGCACCCAGAGTTTTGGTTAAAACAATAAACTCCAGGTCAGTCATGTGACTGGTGTGAGAACTAAAACAGTTATTTAAAACTTTACTTTAAAAGAGAGTGATTCAAGGGACCACGCCGTATAACACGGAACGGGTTTCCTCCCAAGAATACCAGTGCATTAAACAACAGCGCAATGCTAAATAAAGAAAAATGAAGCTGTTATAAGACCCAGGTCCTATCACACAATGCAACGCAAGCCGGGGGATAGGGTTTTCCCTTATAACAGCCAAAGCATGCTTGATACGTTTAAAACAAATCATTTGATACTATAATAAGTGTATAGTGTCAAAACGATTTCAATCATAAATATCAATCATAGACGGCATGGGTACCATATATCATGTCGCCATACTAGTTCTACAATTAAAGCCGGAATACACGTATTGGAAATTGGATTTCCATCATGGTGGCTCCTGATTCGAAAGATCGATCGCGGAATGCAATTCACCACGGCTTACGTCCCAACAAGAGAACACCGTCTGCATCCGCACATTTGGGACCAGAGTACCACCGCGGCTTACGTCCCAGCGAGAGAAAACACCGCTTACTCTATATATCCCTGAGCACTAGGCTCATCTCGGTCGACCGAATCCACGACACCGCTAAGGTGCCCATCCACGAAAAAAAAAGCATACTGATCAAACCATCAGTTAGCCACCATACCGGGGTGTGAGGCTCGCGGATCAACGCTATACACAAAGCCATGCTATATCAGCTGCGCTTTGATCATCAACCACCAAACTTTGCTTTTCAACAGAAGTCTGGATCACTGCATCTCAGCATGCCACACTATCAATCCATATCGTACCACTGATTTCTGCCAATATATAACCTCTGAGCTCATATGTCTCAGAGAAGGGCGTTAAGCAAGAGAATAAATTCTCCGCCGCCAAACAGATATATATTTAGCAGAGATCAACAAATACAATATAAAGGAATACAATGTCAGACACACCATCCATTTACGAGTCCGTTCTACGTCTGAACGAAACCGGAGGCACTTTCCTCGCATATCCATCCATCTCCAAGTACGTCTGGACGACCACCAACTATTTCCATCCTCTTGGGTGTACAGCCCAATCAGGATCGTCAGTAATTATCCGAACGATGTGAAGACTTCCGGTCTTTAACCACCGTCTTCATCTTCGACTCATCGTCGAATCGGTTATTCAGAATGGGTATAAACCCGACCTTCCCGAACAACCCGCGTATTATTAAAACGAATGTTACACAAACACAACATACGCCTCATTCCAATTCATTAGTCACTAACCGCAAATTAGCCAGAGAACAATTCCCCAAACATTAACCCCGAAGGCCGAAACCAACATCAGATCAATACCCAGGAAACGATTCATCTTAGCCAACCTACAGCTAGTTCCTAAACTCCACATTCTTAGGGAAAGGTTCCCATTAATTTTATCCAAGATAAATCCTTTAAAATTTATCCTGTAATCTCCCTTGGGATGTCATTTAAAACCAAATTATGGTTTTTCCAACTAGTCGAGATTAGCGAACCACAACAAAGTAATTATTTATTTTATTTCCCAATCCCAACCTATTCATCCCATGAAGCAAAACTGGTAATACTCCATATCTAACACCACAGTGTTATCGGTAAAATTAATTACCATTTCACGTTCAAATCTAATTAAAGATTTAACTATCGCTTTGGAGCAAAAACTGGCGATACTCCATTCTCGCTCACTTTCCAAATTTGATAATTTAAATTATCAATTCACATTTCAATCAGTTTGCAGATTCATTAAAACTCATTTACTGGGTTAAAGAACTAGGTGTTATTTAAAACACAGTACACGATAAACCCAAATCACATTCTATTTATCATCGAGTTAAAGAACTAGTGTTATTTAAAACACAGTTCACGATAAACCCATGAATCAATTCTAGTTTAATTTAATTCAAATATATTAAGAATCCCGATTATTTAAAACCCCTTTTTAAATCTAATTTATTTAAAAACAAATCGAGTTTTAAATTTAGTTCAAACTAGTTCATTTTGATAAAAATCTATTTTTATCTTTTCGAATATGGAGTTTTTCATCCCAAATTTTCCCAAATCATTTCTAATGATTTTACACAAATTATTGATATTTTTAATTATTTTTATCAAGGCCCGTACAGTCGATTTCCATCAATGGCCATCGAACTGCACTTATAGCGCCCTTTTTCGAATTTGATTTGGACGTATCTCCAAATCCAACCGTTAGATTTCAAATTTCTACTCTTCGTTAGAAAGCTCTTTTTGATACGAACCCAACGGTTCCGGTCTTAGGAGAATCCGACGGTCGGATCTCCCGTAATGTCCGTTTGAAATAAATGGTCGAAATTCACGAACTGCCACTGCGCGGCGCGTTCTATTCAGGCCATTATATATATAATATATATATATTATATATATATCGTCGATTACCTTTTTAAAACGAATTTTATAAATAGTTTTAAATTCGTTTCAAGAACCATTTCAACTTCTATTTCAATCCAAAGCAAAATTGAATTCTTCTTTAAAAATTCGTTTTAAAAATTCATTTCTATTCAATTCAAATTTCAATTAAATTTGAATTTATTTCAATTCGCTTTCAATTCAATTTGAATTCGTTTTCAATTCAATTTAATTCAAATTAGTTTTATATTCGATTCAAATTCATTTTCTATTCAAATCAAATTCGTTTCGTTTTCTATTTGAATCAAGTTCATTATATATTCAATTTGAAATCAAATTGGTTTTCTATTCCATTCAAATCGAAATCGTTTTATATTCAATTCAAATCGAAATCGTTATATATTCAATTCATTTCGAAATCGTTATATATTCAATTCATTTCGAAATCGTTATATTCGATATAAATATCGTTCGCGTCAAAATGGCGCATCACTATTTAACACGGCTTTATATATTCTATTTCAAATATTTCTTTTTGTCAACACACGACTAATCTCAACGAATGAGTACCGTCCATGTGTGACTATTTTTGTTAAATTATTTCGTTCAACACATGACTAATCTCAACGAATGAGTACCGTCAACACATGAACCTTTATTTTATATTGATAAAGATGTAAATTTTATTATAAAAAATAATTCGTTCAACACATGACTAATCTCAACGAATGAGTACCGTCAACACATGAACCTTTATTTTATATTGATAAAGATGTAAATTTTATTAAAAAAATAATTCGTTCAACACATGACTAATCCCAACGGATGAGTATAGTCAACACATGAACCTTTATTTTATAATATTCTTTATATTTCAAATTGGAATGAGGCCCAATCAATTACCATATAAAGTTAATTACATGGATTTTCATACAACACATGTATATAATTACATTGAAAAATAATCAACCATCAACCAAAGTGCACTACACTGTATAAGCATCAAATATAGATATTCAACGCTTATAACAGCCTGTCAATCAATCGATCGACACATTTAATCAATCAGGATGAGTGAACTTCAAATTTCATCCCAACACCCGTGTGGGGTTTCAAACAATCAAACGCATATTTTATTTGTGCAGTTGGGCGATGTGTAAAATTTATCGTCCCAATCAATGTCATTCAAATAGGTGTACATAAACAAACCGTCCGGTTTATAAATGAATATTTTATTTTATTCACTTCACGTTAAAAATTATATTTTTAACGATAAAACATTTTATTTCAACCTATGAATTTCTATTCAATTCATTCTTTAAATAAAATGTTATTTTTATTTTTCTAACATATTTTAGAAAATTTCGGCGGCATAACGGTACGATACTAGAAACGGGACGAGGCCTAGCCTTATCCCCGGTCTAGTGAAGGCCCACGCCATTCACTCATCAATCAAATCAATTTCATTATGCAAACCACAAGATTTGGAGTAAGGGTCTAACCTAGCCTTACTCCTTCGCCTTATAACGGCGCACGTCTAATCCTAACCAATTTATCGATTCGATTTTTCACACCACAAACCACATTCAAACCAATATCGCAATCAATCACCAAACAGTCAAACAAACAAGTCCATGGTCTGTGGACGATTGTGTCGGGTGCTACTAAGCACCGTCTGCATCCTAGTATATAAATATAACTAGAAAATAAATTGAAGAGTGAGAAATTCTCACCTATAGCTATCCTAGCTCCACGGCACTTCATTGATAGAAATCTTCATCGCTATCGCAATCTTCGTCATCTTTATTGCCCGTAGCCACTACATATATAAAAATCACATTTTTATATTTTGATGTCTTTAAAATAAAAATCACATTTTTATTTATTCACTTTCAATTTAAAAATCATATTTTTAACTCGAAGTTCAATATATAAAAATCTTATTTTTAACTCGAAGTTCAATATATAAAAACCCTATTTTTAACTCGAAGTTCAATATATAAAAATTCTATTTTTATCTATTTTAAAAATATGATCTTTATATATTCTAAAAGAAACCTGATCTTTTTAAAGTTCTAATCTTTTTCTTTTTCTTAAATTAAAATCAGGTTTTAAATTCTTTTCTTTTTAAATCAGTTTTAATTATTTTTGCGAATCAGTTTTTATTCTTTATAAAATTTCAGATTTTATTTATAAAACTATTCAGATTTTATTTATGAAACTATTCAGATTTTATTTATGAAACTATTCAGATTTTATTTTCATAAAACCATTCAGATTTCATTTACAAAGCCAAAATTTATTTTATATACACAGCAAATTTATTTTATATACACAGCAAATTTACTTTATATACACAGCAAATTTATTTTATATACACAGCAAATTTAAATATATGTTTTTTTTTATATAAATAAAGCAGATTAAAAATAATGTTTTCATAACAAAAGGAATCACCTTCGATTAACATAGGAAGGCCGCATCTTCTTCAGGTATGCGGTGAACCCCTTCAAAATTAGGGTTGAAGACTGCCGCCACCAGGATCGCCGCTGGCCTGATCAGAGACCCCCTCGCCGAAGAGCAAGGAGAAGCGCATCCCAGGGTTACCACCACGTTGCACTCGAAGTCGAATCTGGGTCGGAAATCGAGGGCGAAGCGATGAACTCTAGGGGCGTGGTTCTCGAGGTACACCACACGATACGGGGTGAGGCTAGTATGGATTGGAGGAGGGGAAGATCCTCTATAAATTTCTACTAAGAATCGATGGGTTTTATTGTGGGATTGGAGAGACATCGAGGAGGGAAGGAGATGAAATGCTTCCGTCGTTCGTGAATGGAGGGGATCGGGTTTTTGCTGGAGTGTTTTGGTCAACGCCCTTCTCATTGTTTAATATTTATATATTTTATTTTATTTTTATTTCTTTAATTCGGACTATACCCACTAATCCATACGGACTCTAATTCTAACCCAACGACTGCCGCCCCTGACTAAATACCCCCATTCCGAACACAATGGAATAAGCATCGTAGGCTGATTCGACTGTTTGAATCAGTTTCCATTAAATTTATATTTAAATCACTATATTGAATTTTAAACGTACATTTCAAATTACTGGGGTCACATACTAACTAGAAAAATTCCAGAAAAATATTTTCTAGCTTCGTATTGACGATACGGTCCTAACAAAACTAGTTTCGCCGAATTCTGAGACCGTTTGAAAAATGGTCATTTTCCAGTCGATTAAAATCAACTGAAACTGGTCAAACGCGTTTTCCTTTGCCACGCTCACATATTGATTCGAAAAATTATGAAATTTGAAACCTAGCAATAATTTGACACCACGGACCCAACAAAACTGGTTTCGTCGAAATCCGAGGTCGTTTGCAAAATGGCTATTTTTAAGGGCCTGAATTCCATAGCGACTATTCAGAATTTTCAACTGGACATATCTTATCATTTCTAAGATGAAATCTCAGTTTGTTAACTTCGTTACAAAGATATAGTTATACAGATTCAAATATTTCTTGTTTCGTTCAATTCTGACTTATATTGAATTCTGTATATTCATTTGAAATTAGAAATCGAATTTTCGAACTACCGCGCCATTTTCAATTCCTTTTATAATTATATATAATTATTATATATTCTAACGACGACGTATAATATATACGTTCGAATTCTATTCAAAATAAATTTTCTCGTCGATTCTATTTAAAATAATTCATTTTAAATAATCAAAACTCGCTAAAATTGCCAAAATAAAAATTTTAAACTGGCCCAGATTTTCGGGTTGTTACAATCTCCCCCACTTAAAACTTTTCGTCCCCGAAAAGGAACAAAGTCGGAAGTGGTTTGATTATTTAACTCTACGTTCGATCTGGCTTGCATTCTCCAACTTTTCAGTTTCTGAGAATTTTCTAAAATTTCAAAAATTTGGCTAACACCCTAAATTTTCGAAAAATTTCGCCATAACCTCCCCTGCACCGGGAGCATCGGGGAATTTCAAATAGCTTCCCCGGTCCTTCAGATCTCAAAAAGAAAAAGAAAAAGCCAAGCGGCTAGCCAATAGGCTCACAAAATCATCATCACCCAAACAAAACAGGAAATTATGTAGTAAACATGTACCTATTTGTCGGGCAAAACAATTTTATTCCTTCGCTTAGCATCCCTGCTATGACCTGTTCAATTCATACAAGCATGTACATATATGCAAATACAAGAAATTTTCACGTTAGTTCAAATTTTGGTATATTTGGCTAAATTTGCCTTATAAGCACATATTAGTTTAAACAACCAATCACACAACACAATCAACAATCAATTAGTTGATTAACGTTTTCAAATGCATATAAGGTTGATACATAGTCAAAATCACATTTTTGATGCCAAATCACAACAAATAAGCCCTATCTAGTTTTGGTTCTCACACCAGTCTATATGGAAATATATAGATAACCCACTCTCGCCAGTCGAACACAACACAGATGACGATGCCTCATCATCAGAATCATCTCCGGCAACTAAAGTGTGATCCTATATCTATCCAGTATATTAAAACTTCGAATACAAGCCGCTAAGCGTGTATGCAAAATCTTTATATACTCGATTGCCCAAATTCAATTTAAATAGACTATTCAAATACGAATACTTAAGATTTGAATTTCCAAAACAAAGTGGGTTTTCACTTTTATTTTCAAAAACAACACTCTTTCGACTCGTTCTAGGACCCTACTGATCCCATCTCTAACGAGTCATCCTCATTGGATATTACTAATCCAATCTCTGATGAATCCTTTCGTTTGGTTCTAAAGTGTCTTGTTCTCGAGCTTTGTAAACCAAAGCTCTGATACCAAATGTGACGGCCTGGAATTTCGCTCGATCTGAATCAGTCGTTAAACCGATCTAGACCGTTCGAAACCCCTAAACGTTGAGAACAGGACAAATCAGAACACAAACAGAAGAACATTTCATTGTATATTACAACAGTTCCATCAGATACAAGAATATACAGAGTATAAATGAATAAATTACATTCGATAAATATCAGAGATTACAATAAATTTCATAGCAGCGGAAAATAATACAAAGCACAACTGAAGGTGATATACGGATACAGAGCTTTCCGGATATCATTCCAGCTGTAAACCAGGATCCTGTGAATATAAATCTGCAAAACCAAAACTACTAGCTGCCCGTGCGGAAAATAGGGGCACCCAGAGTTTAGGTTAAAACAATAAACTCCAGGTCAGTCATGTGACTGGTGTGAGAACTAAAACAGTTATTTAAAACTTTACTTTAAAAGAGAGTGATTCAAGGGACCACGCCGTATAACACGGAACGGGTTTCCTCCCAAGAATACCAGTGCATTAAACAACAGCGCAATGCTAAATAAAGAAAAATGAAGCTGTTATAAGACCCAGGTCCTATCACACAATGCAACGCAAGCCGGGGGATAGGGTTTTCCCTTATAACAGCCAAAGCATGCTTGATACGTTTAAAACAAATCATTTGATACTATAATAAGTGTATAGTGTCAAAACGATTTCAATCATAAATATCAATCATAGACGGCATGGGTACCATATATCATGTCGCCATACTAGTTCTACAATTAAAGCCGGAATACACGTATTGGAAATTGGATTTCCATCATGGTGGCTCCTGATTCGAAAGATCGATCGCGGAATGCAATTCACCACGGCTTACGTCCCAACAAGAGAACACCGTCTGCATCCGCACATTTGGGACCAGAGTACCACTGCGGCTTACGTCCCAACGAGAGAAAACACCGCTTACTCTATATATCCCTGAGCACTAGGCTCATCTCGGTCGACCGAATCCACGACACCGCTAAGGTGCCCATCCACGAAAAAAAAAAGCATACTGATCAAACCATCAGTTAGCCACCATACCGGGGTGTGAGGCTCGCGGATCAACGCTATACACAAAGCCATGCTATATCAGCTGCGCTTTGATCATCAACCACCAAACTTTGCTTTTCAACAGAAGTCTGGATCACTGCATCTCAGCATGCCACACTATCAATCCATATCGTACCACTGATTTCTGCCAATATATAACCTCTGAGCTCATATGTCTCAGAGAAGGGCGTTAAGCAAGAGAATAAATTCTCCGCCGCCAAACAGATATATATTTAGCAGAGATCAACAAATACAATATAAAGGAATACAATGTCAGACACACCATCCATTTACGAGTCCGTTCTAGGTCTGAACGAAACCGGAGGCACTTTCCTCGCATATCCATCCATCTCCAAGTACGTCTGGACGACCACCAACTATTTCCATCCTCTTGGGTGTACAGCCCAATCAGGATCGTCAGTAATTATCCGAACGATGTGAAGACTTCCGGTCTTTAACCACCGTCTTCATCTTCGACTCATCGTCGAATCGGTTATTCAGAATGGGTATAAACCCGGCCTTCCCGAACAACCCGCGTATTATTAAAACGAATGTTACACAAACACAGCATACGCCTCATTCCAATTCATTAGTCACTAACCGCAAATTAGCCAGAGAACAATTCCCCAAACATTAACCCCGAAGGCCGAAACCAACATCAGATCAATACCCAGGAAACGATTCATCTTAGCCAACCTACAGCTAGTTCCTAAACTCCACATTCTTAGGGAAAGGTTCCCATTAATTTTATCCAAGATAAATCCTTTAAAATTTATCCTGTAATCTCCCTTGGGATGTCGTTTAAAACCAAATTATGGTTTTTCCAACTAGTCGAGATTAGCGAACCACAACGAAGTAATTATTTATTTTATTTCCCAATCCCAACCTATTCATCCCATGAAGCAAAACTGGTAATACTCCATATCTAACACCACAGTGTTATCGGTAAAATTAATTACCATTTCACGTTCAAATCTAATTAAAGATTTAACTATCGCTTTGGAGCAAAAACTGGCGATACTCCATTCTCGCTCACTTTCCAAATTTGATAATTTAAATTATCAATTCACATTTCAATCAGTTTGCAGATTCATTAAAACTCATTTACTGGGTTAAAGAACTAGGTGTTATTTAAAACACAGTACACGATAAACCCAAATCACATTCTATTTATCATCGAGTTAAAGAACTAGTGTTATTTAAAACACAGTTCACGATAAACCCATGAATCAATTCTAGTTTAATTTAATTCAAATATATTAAGAATCCCGATTATTTAAAACCCCTTTTTAAATCTAATTTATTTAAAAACAAATCGAGTTTTAAATTTAGTTCAAACTAGTTCATTTTGATAAAAATCTATTTTTATCTTTTCGAATATGGAGTTTTTCATCCCAAATTTTCCCAAATCATTTCTAATGATTTTACACAAATTATTGATATTTTTAATTATTTTTATCAAGGCCCGTACAGTCGATTTCCATCAATGGCCATCGAACTGCACTTATAGCGCCCTTTTTCGAATTTGATTTGGACGTATCTCCAAATCCAACCGTTAGATTTCAAATTTCTACTCTTCGTTAGAAAGCTCTTTTCGATACGAACCCAACGGTTCCGGTCTTAGGAGAATCCGACGGTCGGATCTCCCGTAATGTCCGTTTGAAATAAATGGTCGAAATTCACGAACTGCCGCTGCGCGGCGCGTTCTATTCAGGCCATTATATATAATATATATATATATATTATATATATATCATCGATTACCTTTTTAAAACGAATTTTATAAATAGTTTTAAATTCGTTTCAAGAACCATTTCAACTTCTATTTCAATCCAAAGCAAAATTGAATTCTTCTTTAAAAATTCGTTTTAAAAATTCATTTCTATTCAATTCAAATTTCAATTAAATTTGAATTTATTTCAATTCGCTTTCAATTCAATTTGAATTCGTTTTCAATTCAATTTAATTCAAATTAGTTTTATATTCGATTCAAATTCATTTTCTATTCAAATCAAATTCGTTTCGTTTTCTATTTGAATCAAGTTCATTATATATTCAATTTGAAATCAAATTGGTTTTCTATTCCATTCAAATCGAAATCGTTTTATATTCAATTCAAATCGAAATCGTTATATATTCAATTCATTTCGAAATCGTTATATATTCAATTCATTTCGAAATCGTTATATTCGATATAAATATCGTTCGCGTCAAAATGGCGCATCACTATTTAACACGGCTTTATATATTCTATTTCAAATATTTCTTTTTGTCAACACACGACTAATCTCAACGAATGAGTACCGTCCATGTGTGACTATTTTTGTTAAATTATTTCGTTCAACACATGACTAATCTCAACGAATGAGTACCGTCAACACATGAACCTTTATTTTATATTGATAAAGATGTAAATTTTATTATAAAAAATAATTCGTTCAACACATGACTAATCTCAACGAATGAGTACCGTCAACACATGAACCTTTATTTTATATTGATAAAGATGTAAATTTTATTAAAAAAATAATTCGTTCAACACATGACTAATCCCAACGGATGAGTATAGTCAACACATGAACCTTTATTTTATAATATTCTTTATATTTCAAATTGGAATGAGGCCCAATCAATTACCATATAAAGTTAATTACATGGATTTTCATACAACACATGTATATAATTACATTGAAAAATAATCAACCATCAACCAAAGTGCACTACACTGTATAAGCATCAAATATAGATATTCAACGCTTATAACAGCCTGTCAATCAATCGATCGACACATTTAATCAATCAGGATGAGTGAACTTCAAATTTCATCCCAACACCCGTGTGGGGTTTCAAACAATCAAACGCATATTTTATTTGTGCAGTTGGGCGATGTGTAAAATTTATCGTCCCAATCAATGTCATTCAAATAGGTGTACATAAACAAACCGTCCGGTTTATAAATGAATATTTTATTTTATTCACTTCACGTTAAAAATTATATTTTTAACGATAAAACATTTTATTTCAACCTATGAATTTCTATTCAATTCATTCTTTAAATAAAATGTTATTTTTATTTTTCTAACATATTTTAGAAAATTTCGGCGGCATAACGGCACGATACTAGAAACGGGACGAGGCCTAGCCTTATCCTCGGTCTAGTGAAGGCCCACGCCATTCACTCATCAATCAAATCAATTTCATTATGCAAACCACAAGATTTGGAGTAAGGGTCTAACCTAGCCTTACTCCTTCGCCTTATAACGGCGCACGTCTAATCCTAACCAATTTATCGATTCGATTTTTCACACCACAAACCACATTCAAACCAATATCGCAATCAATCACCAAACAGTCAAACAAACAAGTCCATGGTCTGTGGACGATTGTGTCGGGTGCTACTAAGCACCGTCTGCATCCTAGTATATAAATATAACTAGAAAATAAATTGAAGAGTGAGAAATTCTCACCTATAGCTATCCTAGCTCCACGGCACTTCATTGATAGAAATCTTCATCGCTATCGCAATCTTCGTCATCTTTATTGCCCGTAGCCACTACATATATAAAAATCACATTTTTATATTTTGATGTCTTTAAAATAAAAATCACATTTTTATTTATTCACTTTCAATTTAAAAATCATATTTTTAACTCGAAGTTCAATATATAAAAATCTTATTTTTAACTCGAAGTTCAATATATAAAAACCCTATTTTTAACTCGAAGTTCAATATATAAAAATTCTATTTTTATCTATTTTAAAAATATGATCTTTATATATTCTAAAAGAAACCTAATCTTTTTAAAGTTCTAATCTTTTTCTTTTTCTTAAATTAAAATCAGGTTTTAAATTCTTTTCTTTTTAAATCAGTTTTAATTATTTTTGCGAATCAGTTTTTATTCTTTATAAAATTTCAGATTTTATTTATAAAACTATTCAGATTTTATTTATGAAACTATTCAGATTTTATTTATGAAACTATTCAGATTTTATTTTCATAAAACCATTCAGATTTCATTTACAAAGCCAAAATTTATTTTATATACACAGCAAATTTATTTTATATACACAGCAAATTTACTTTATATACACAGCAAATTTATTTTATATACACAGCAAATTTAAATATATGTTTTTTTTTATATAAATAAAGCAGATTAAAAATAATGTTTTCATAACAAAAGGAATCACCTTCGATTAACATAGGAAGGCCGCATCTTCTTCAGGTATGCGGTGAACCCCTTCAAAATTAGGGTTGAAGACTGCCGCCAATAGGATCGCCGCTGGCCTGATCAGAGACCCCCTCGCCGAAGAGCAAGGAGAAGCGCATCCCAGGGTTACCACCACGTTGCACTCGAAGTCGAATCTGGGTCGGAAATCGAGGGCGAAGCGATGAACTCTAGGGGCGTGGTTCTCGAGGTACACCACACGATACGGGGTGAGGCTAGTATGGATTGGAGGAGGGGAAGATCCTCTATAAATTTCTACTAAGAATCGATGGGTTTTATTGTGGGATTGGAGAGAGATCGAGGAGGGAAGGAGATGAAATGCTTCCGTCGTTCGTGAATGGAGGGGATCGGGTTTTTGCTGGAGTGTTTTGGTCAACGCCCTTCTCATTGTTTAATATTTATATATTTTATTTTATTTTTATTTCTTTAATTCGGACTATACCCACTAATCCATACGGACTCTAATTCTAACCCAACGACTGCCGCCCCTGACTAAATACCCCCATTCCGAACACAATGGAATAAGCATCGTAGGCTGATTCGACTGTTTGAATCAGTTTCCATTAAATTTATATTTAAATCACTATATTGAATTTTAAACGTACATTTCAAATTACCGGGGTCACATACTAACTAGAAAAATTCCAGAAAAATATTTTCTAGCTTCGTTTTGACGATACGGTCCTAACAAAACTAGTTTCGCCGAATTCTGAGACCGTTTGAAAAATGGTCATTTTCCAGTCGATTAAAATCAACTGAAACTGGTCAAACGCGTTTTCCTTTGCCACGCTCACATATTGATTCGAAAAATTATGAAATTTGAAACCTAGCAATAATTTGACACCACGGACCCAACAAAACTGGTTTCGTCGAAATCCGAGGTCGTTTGCAAAATGGCTATTTTTAAGGGCCTGAATTCCATAGCGACTATTCAGAATTTTCAACTGGACATATCTTATCATTTCTAAGATGAAATCTCAGTTTGTTAACTTCGTTACAAAGATATAGTTATACAGATTCAAATATTTCTTGTTTCGTTCAATTCTGACTTATATTGAATTCTGTATATTCATTTGAAATTAGAAATCGAATTTTCGAACTACCGCGCCATTTTCAATTCCTTTTATAATTATATATAATTATTATATATTCTAACGACGACGTATAATATATACGTTCGAATTCTATTCAAAATAAATTTTCTCGTCGATTCTATTTAAAATAATTCATTTTAAATAATCAAAACTCGCTAAAATTGCCAAAATAAAAATTTTAAACTGGCCCAGATTTTCGGGTTGTTACAATAAGTGTGGTTAATTCAAGTTATGCCACATTTTCTAGTTATTCCCAAAATTAATTTTATGATTACAACCCCTTTTTATGCCAATTACATAATATTCAACTTTTCCCCAAACTTTTCCCCAACGTTCCCACGTCGTTCGTACGTATATTTCGTGTGATACATTAGGCTCGCAATTAGCCCAACTCATAAAAAAAGGAAAAAGGGAAGAAACACATGACATCATAACTGGCATAAAAAGTATAGATCTAAGACTGCATAAATCTAGTAAACATATAAAAATAGATCCAATCAACATATGGAATGCGAACTAGCATAGGTTTAAACATAAACTTGCACAGATTTAAACATATGAACTGGTGTGGATCTAATCATATAAACATGTAGATCTAAACATATGAACCTATAGTTCTAAACATATGGACTGATATGGATCTAATCATATAAACATGTAGATCTAAACATATAGTTCTAAACATATGGACTGATATAGATCTAATCATATAAACATGTAGATCTAAACATATGAACATATAGTCTTAAACATATGGACTGATATGGATCTAATCATATAAACATATAGATCTAAACATATGAACATATAGTCTTAAACAAATGGACTAATTTGGATCTAATCATATAAAAATGTAGATCTAAACATATAAACATATATTTCTAAACATATGATCTTACATATATGAACATGACTTGCATATAATCTTTCATAACTTGCATAGATCAAGC
Source organism: Allium sativum (assembly GCA_030737875.1). Classification (NCBI taxonomy): domain Eukaryota; kingdom Viridiplantae; phylum Streptophyta; class Magnoliopsida; order Asparagales; family Amaryllidaceae; genus Allium; species Allium sativum. The sequence goes on along the minus strand of CM060912.1, from coordinate 98,772,421 downwards.
AAGCTTGCATACATAACTTGCATATATAATTTAGGCATATGAGTTAACATAGAACATAACTTGCATATAATGAATCAAATCAAGCATAAATCAAAACATAGTTTGCAAAGACATAAACTTTATATGATTTACAAACATTTTCATATAGCCCAATTCATAACTCATCACAATTACCTTTAAACAATTATCTTGTGAAAGTAACTGCACTCACAGAAAACGGATCTTGAATTCTGGATCTGATTTCTGAAATTGCTAAGCTAATCCATTGATGTAGGCGTTTATTCGTTCGTTGTTGTTCTAGAATTCCTTTTCGCAATTCCCAGGCTTTGAATCTTTATCTCTTATCTTTTTTATCTTTAATCTAAAATTTGATTTGTTATGGTGGTGGCTAGGTTAGTTTGTAGATGAACAGCATGACGACATCATAGTTTAGGGTTGTGAGGTTAGGGTTTAGGTTTAGCTATGTATATATAGATATTTAGGATTAATATGGGCCTTTAGATCAACCTAGGAGTCATCAAAGTAATCCAAACCCAAGAGAGCCAACCAGAACATGACACATATGCCCCAACACCTCAGAAAATCGTCACTGTCCAGATCAGTTCGCAGATATCGACCCTACAGGGGGGTCGACACCCATGTCGACACCCCTAGGGGGGTCGACCCCTATGTCGACACCCCTTGGGGTGGGGGGGTCGACACCCCTAACTGGGAAATTTTGCCGCTCGGCTGTTTTCTGAAGTTTTGAAATTCGAATCTGCTTTAATTATTTTAATTTAATTTCTGCTTAAACTTGAAAACTTCTAGCCTTCATTACTTCTTCATACGGAGTCTGATTCACGCAAACTCGAACTCTATCTCAAGCAGAAATCCGAGGCGAACGCAATGGTGTAATCCATTTCACCCAACTCTTCTTTTAAAGATTAATTATTCTATAATTATCTCTTATGTCCCGTTTTAAAATTACGGGGTGTTACAGTGTCCCACCCAAATGTGATACTTACACGATTTTCGGGCACGAAACATCTGTACATGACAAAGGCGCCACTGCAAGATGGATTCTGAAGCATCATCAGATATTCCAAGGACTTCAGGAAATGCACCACAATCGAATAACCATGTACCAAACTCCTATGCAACAGATCCTCCAGAACAACTTCCTACAACCGATGGAGCATATCATCTTAGCTTCCTTGATCAACGGCTACCTTCTAACATTCTTCCTGACTAACTTCAAGATGTGGCTAAAGTTATAGAAGAAGGTCCACCTGTCGAAGAAGTGGTAGACATATCTGATTATGTGACTAAAAATGTGGACTACATGCAGCAAAACAAGGATAAACAACATAGTACTTCCCACGCTCCTTCAAAAAGGCATATAAGGAGCAAATCTTCAATTAAATGATGATGATATCTTGGAATGTTAGGGTTTAAATACCTCATAACATGTTTGCATCATGCTCAAACTCCTAACTAAGTACAAACCGACAACAGTTCATTTGGTAGAAACAAAACTACATCTTACTAAATTACATGTTTTAAGAAGTAAAATCCCATCTCACTGGGATATTTTGCCTAATAATTCGGATGAGCATACAGGTCGAATACTGGTCCTATGGCATTCATCAGTTTGGACGGTCACAGTTATATCAACCTCATTGCAGCACATGACTTTGGCCACTGTTAACAATGGACATCTTACCTTAAGCGTATCCATCATTTACGGTAGTAATTCAAATTACGATAGACAACTACTTTGGGAGCACATTATACAGGAGTCTGCTACCATTACTGACACATGGGTACTCATGGGGGATTTTAACAACGTCTCCTTCTTATCTAGATAAGAAGGGTGATCACCAATTCCCTTTCAACACTTACACTCTTTTACTAACTATTTAACCCAATATGGACTTACGAAAATTCGGCATTCGGTTTTGATTTCATATGGCAAAAAAGGGGAATTTCCACTAAATCGACAAAGTTCTGGTGAATTCTACTTACCTGAAAAAATTCATTATTATAAACGTATTTGGTCTTCCTCAATTAACTAGCGATCACAACCCGCTGCTGTTACATTTAACCCCTACCTCTACAGTCAAAGGACTTCCTCTCCAATATTGTATGAATGGCACCTGCAACCAGGGTACCTAGAATATATTCAATGAGGCTTGCAGGCTGACACTTGGGGGTTCCCAAGCTATAACTTTCTTTTAAAACTTACGACAAGTAAATAGAATTTAAAACCGTGGAGCAAACTTGGGCCGAAAACTGATGAAATCCTTGCTAACTACGAGAAGGTAGTAGAGGATTTGATGAGTGCAGTTGATAATGACCCTCAAAAATTACAACTATATAATGAGTATACGCATGCCAAACACCAATACATACCCAACAAAAAATAAAGTATTGGAGTATAAAGCAAAAGGGCAAAAATCTCTTAGCTACCATAAGGAGATTTTAATTCTAAAATTTTCCACTTCGCAATGACTACTCGTAAGTTTACCAATAACATCAAAGATTTTATTAAAGAAGATGGAGAGTTTTTATTCAAACATGAAGACATTGAGGCTGAAGCAATACAATATTTCACTGGCATGTTTAATGGACCAGCTTCTACTGCATTTCCACTATTCCAACCAGTGTACACTATAAACAGCCTCGGCCGACAACTGCTACTGAATGACATAACCATGGAAGAAGTGAAAGAGGCTGTTTTCTTGGTGCATGAAGAATCCAACCAAGGTCCAAATGGCATCAACACTAAATTCTTCGAAATACACTGGAAAGAAATCAAGCATGACTTATTAACTGCCAAACAAGACATGTTTTTTCAGGGAAGTTACCAAAAGGAATTAAACATACTTTCATTGATACCCAAAACTGACAGACCTATGAGCATATCTCAATACAGAACCATCGCCTACTGCAACATGTATTACAAGGTTTTGAGTAAGGTTTTATGCAACAGATTTAAACATTTTCTAACATATTTGATTTTATAAAACCAGTGCGCATTTATCTCGGGGAGAAATATTGGTGACAACATTCTTTTGGCTCACGAGCTGCTGCGTGATTTCAACAGACTAGGGATGTCTAAATTTTGTGTGAAGGTTGATTTTCAGAAGGCATATGATTCAATAATCCATGAGTTTATATGCCATGTTACGGAAATTATGGGATTCCCTATTGCTTTTGAAAACATTATATACGAATGCATCTCCACACTGACATTTTCTATTATGATTCAAGGCATTCTTACAAGTTTTATTATGTCTACCAAGGGTATCCGACAAGGCGATCTGCTATCACCGTATCTATTTTCTATTGCTATGGAATACTTCACATTTTTAATGAACGAGGCAACAACTTTGCATGAATTCTGGCCTACATCAAGAACTTCCCTAATTGTTACACATCTTCTTAATGCTAATGATCTTATGGTGTTCGGTAAATCTACGATCCTATGCGCTACTACTTCGCAGGCAATGTTCACTCATCTCTCCACTTAGTCAGGCTTAACTATCAACACACAAAAAACTAAAGTTTTTTTCCAGAAAATCAGTCATTAAGCCAGGACCAAATTCTAGCAACTCTTGGCTTCCAATTGGGTACTCTCGCCATTAAGTACTTAGGCTTACCATTATCGTCCAATTACCTACACTACCATGATTGTCAAGACTTATTCCAAAAAGTGCAGGCAAAATTTCAAGGATGGAAACTTAAACAACTAAGTTTTGCTGGTAGAGAAGAACTCATGCTTACTAAATTCATGAATGCACGTGAGAGAATACTAAATTCATGAAGAAATGGGGAATATAGCTTTTAGATTCAAAATAATAGTGATGATAATATCGGGGTGAAGAATTGGAGAAAGCGAGATTTATTTGATTCATGTATTTATATTGTCTGCATGTATTATATTCTTTTGTAGAATGGTTATTATATGGAGTCTATATGTCACACATATAGATGAAATATATGTTAGATATGCAATAAAGTGAACCAGTTTCATATATATATATATATATATATATATATATATATATAGTATTTTGGTCCACAAAGCACAAAATCCTCCAACATATTCTCTTTGTTGACAAAGAATTTGGTTCTTTTGAATTCAACACCCATTACGGAATTATAAAATTATCCCATCACAAAAATGCAGATAAAAAATAAAGAAAATAAAGAGATATGCAAGATTTTATAGTGGTTCAACAATCGGGTCTATGTTTACTTAGTGTAATCTATCTTTTATTTTATTGCATGATTACAACACATTTGATTTTTATACAAGAAATGTAGAGAAATAGAAGATGAATTGATGACATAAACGTCCTTTCTAATATTAACAAGAGAAATGGGAGCTCGATCCATTGAGAAATCCAAAAACCATGTATTTATAGCTTCACACGGATCCGGTTCAACCAAGACACGTAGTAGCATCTCCGGAGTAACAAAAGCAGTGGATTGATCCCATTTGAACGGTGGAGTGGTGGGACACATGACCAGGACGTGTCCAGGATCCGGCTCGACATAGTCGAATCGATCTAGTTCGACATAGTAGAGCCAGGTTGTACGATCCGGGGGAATTCCTTCCTCTATTTATCTTTTGCTCCTTCCATGCTTTGTAATAGGTGACGGGTCCACACCTAACCGAAGATAGCTGATCCAGGTTCTATGCCGATCTCGAACTATAATGAAGTGATGATAGCTAAACTAGATTTTCCAAACCGAAAACCCACACATCCAATATCCAAGTCTTCGAGAGTTATGTTACTTCAACCAAATATGTTTGGGCTTGCCAAATCTCATGTTCAAGTCCTGAACATTTCGATAGTCAAAAATCATGAATGCGACTACCTTGTCAAAAGGCAAGTTAGCACTTCTTACCCTCCAAAACTTGTATTTCGATGAAAAACGTATTTTGGATAATCCAGTAATCAAAGAAAGCCAAACAAATCTGAGTAGGAATCCAATATTCGAGGACTAGAAATCAAAGATTGCGCTGGATCGTAACAATAATGATAAACAAAAATCAGTGGTCGCATTGATCATATTAATAGAAAACCACGATTGCTCTAAATTGTATTAGCAGGAAGCAACGATCACTCCGGATCGTATCAATAGATAATCAGAAATTCAGAATTCTAATAAATACCCTTTATCTCTTTGGATCACAATAATAAAAACCAATAGAATCTGTGATTTCTTTGGATCATAATATGAAAGAAATCCACGGCCTCGCTGGGCCTATTGGATGCGAGTACCATCCATACCTGCAATCAATTAAAGCAAACTGTTTTGCTAAATCCTGAAAAAACAATCTAAGTACAATCGAGTGTAGTTCATACCCGAGTTATGATCGAGTAATCTTTCAAAATCTTAATAATTTGGCCTACTCTCTTCAACTAGAGTCCATGCTTGGAAATCCTACCGAGTATATATAGTCCATACTCGAGCCATTTCCAAGCGATGTTGACAAATCCTAGCAAGATAATTCAGCTATTCAGGCATAGTCTCTACTTTGAAATCCACGATCAGTGATCTAGCAAAATCTTGGCAAGATAGCCTAATCCCTCAAACATAATCCATACATGGAAATCCATTTGAGCATAATCCATACTCGAATTATGTTTGAACCGTCTTTCCAAATCCTGACAAGACAACTAAGCCCCTCAAGCATAGTCCATGCTTGGAATGCCATTCCATCAAAATCCATATTTATTACATAACCAAAATAGGACAAACATGCTATCGTTGGATGCAGAGAACACCTAGGGGTGTGATACCAACTACATGCGTGTGAGAGTCAACTTAGCCATCTTCAGTTGTAACCACATTATTTTGTGAAGGAGGATGACTTGTCATTTGGTGTAGAGCATGCCTAGGGGTTAAGTCCTAACCCCGTGCATGGGTGGACCAACGTAGCCATCCAGAAACCAAAAGCCAAAGAAATAGAAAATTCATCATCCAGAGAGATCCTGATCAACTATTGATCAACCCACGCGAGCCGAATCCTAGATCATTTCTATTTCGAGGTCCAATGGGCGGCTATGCCAACTCCACCATTGTTGCTTGATTCTTGACATACTATGCTAGCTCTCCTCATTTGACACGTTCCTCGATCTTGTCCCACAGATGCTTGCATTCATTCATAGTATGACCATCAAACTCATGAAACAAGCAGTGCTTTCCAGATTCTTGTTCTTTTTGAATAGGCTTCCTCCTCGAAGGCTTCTTGAATGGCACTATCTTATGAATATCCATGTAAATTATATTCTCTAGAGAGGAATCGAGTTTGGTATTTCTAGGAAACTTGTCTTCTATCCGGGACTGAGTTTTCTGGTCATTCCTGGCCGGGGCTTTTCCTTTAACCTTAAACCCTTCTCTATCACGTTTGAATCCAGCCTCAAGCGTCACCTGGACATGCAGAATATTTTCTTCAAACCTACTATGTGCCTATGCATCCTCTTGGTGCAAGTATCTGTCAGCCTCAAAATAAAATTTGTCAAGATCGCTAGGGAGATCCCTTTACAAACTTTCTTTGAATTTAAATTTGCCGGCAACTCCAAATATGGCCGCTATCAAGAACATTGACGGTTATGGTTTATCCACCGAGCCCGCCGCCACATTGAACCTTTCCAGGAAACTCTTTAACATTTCTCCTGGTTTCTACCTTAACATAGTCAATGTTGTAACATTCTTTGGACGAATAAGGTGAACTCTAAATTGTCCCATTAACCTATCCACTAGTTCATTCCAAGAAATGATACATTCACTATTAAGCAGCCTAAACCAAAGTGCAGCCAAATCAGTCAAGAACAACGAAAAACATTTCGTTATTAGTTCGGGAGATGCTTCCAGTAGATCCATATGCCCGATATAACGTGCTAGGTGTACAGTCGGGTCTGATCTCCTATTGTATGCCGTCAGCACAGGAAATTCAAAATCAGTTGGGTCCCTTGCATTCCTAATCAAAATAGTAAAAGGGCTTCGAGTTACATTGTCATATCCTTGGTTGGGTAGTTGAAACGACCTGAAATCCCCCTTACGGGAAATCACGGATTGAGTTGAGAACAAGCCACATCAGAACGCAGACGGAAGAACATTTCATTGTTTATTACAACAATTACATCAGAATACAAGAATATACAGAGTATAAATGAATAAATTACATTCGATAATTATCAGAGATTACAATATATTACATAGCAGCGGAAAATAATACAATACACAACTGAAGGGGATATACGGATACAAAGCTTTCCGGATATCTTCCAGCTGTAAACCAGGATCCTGTGAATATAAACATGCAACATCAAAACTACTAGCTGCCCGTGTCAAAATAAGGGCACCCAAAGTTTAGGTTCAAACAATAAACTCCAGGTCAGTCATGGGACTAGTGTGAGAACAAAACCAGTTATTTAAAACTATACTTTAAATCAGATATATCAAGGGACCACGCCGTATAACACGGAACGGGTTTCCTCCCAAGAATACCAGTGCATATAACAAAACAGCGCGATGCTTTTTGGAAAAATAAAGCTATTATAAGACCCAGGTCCTATCACACAATGCAACACAAGCCGGGGGATAGGGTTTTCCCTTATAATAGCCAAACATGCTTAGTACGTTTAAAACAAATCATTTGATACTACTATAAGTGCATAGTGTATAAAACAACTTCAAATCATAAGTATCAATCATAGACGGCATAGGTACCATATATCATGTCACCATACTAGTTCTACAATTAAAACCGCAAATGACACGTATTTGGAAATTGGATTTCTGTCTATGAACTGAGGCAAAAGATGGTCCTCAACCGATTCGAGACAATCTAAACCATGTCTCAGGATCAGAACGCATCAACCCTTTGGATCGTCAGGGTCGGTCCACCGATGTGGATTATTATGCCTGAACACTACGTTTCCCCGCCCTTTGGGGAGTAAATGAGCCAAGGAATGACTCCATCGGACCCGGATCGTCCAATCTAACCGAGGCACCTCGCAACAGCAACAACCACATAAGTCAAACTCGTCAGGGCGTGTAAAACCACTGACGCCATAATTAGCTAAAAGGAAACGCATGCCCACCCTAAGGTCCTCTCCCGTTTCTGGTTCACAACCGGGGTGTGAGGCTCGCGAATCAACGTTACACAAAGCTATGCCACACAGGCCGTGCTTTGATCATCAACCACAAGACTCTGCTTTTCAACAGAAGCCTTGATCATTTGCATCTTAGCATGCCACACAGGCAAACCACTCTATGCAACTGATATCAGTCACACAGAATAAAATCCGATGTCAGACACACAGTCCATTTACAAGTCCGTTCTAGTTCTGAACGAAACCGGAGGCACCTAGTACCCAGCATATCCATCGATCTCCGAGTACGTCTAGACGATCACCTACTGATTCTCTCCTCTTGGGTGTACGGCCCAATCAAGATCATCAGTAATTATCCAAACGACGTGAAGACCTCCGGTCTTCAACCACCGTCTTCATCTTCGACACCACGTCGAATCAGTTATTCAGAATGGAATGAACCCGATTTTTCTGAATAACTCGCGTATATAATAAACATGTGTTACACAAACACAACATACGCCTCATTCCAATTCATCAGTCACTAACCATAAACTAACCAGAGAATAATTCCCCAAATATTAACCCCGAAGGCCGAAACCAACATCAGATCAATGTCCAGGAAACCGTTCTGCTTAGCTAACCTACAGTTAGTTTCTAAATTTCACGTTCTTAGGGAAAGGTTCCCACTAATTTTATCAAAGATAAATTCTTTTAAATTTATTCTTTAATCTTCCTTTGAATATCACTTCAAACTAGTCAGGATTAACGAACCTTACCGAAGTAATCATTTGTTTTACTTTCCCAACCCCAACCTATTCATCCCATGAAGTAAAACTGGTTATACTTCATATCTAACACCACGGTGTTATCGGTAAATTCAATTACCATTTCACGTTCAAATCTAATTAAAGATTTAATTATCGCCTGGAGCAAAACTGGTGATACTCCATTCTCGATCTTTTCAATCTAATTAAAGATTCATTAAAACTCCACTTAGTTTTAATCTTTGACTGGGTTAAAGAATCAATGTCATTTAAAAAATGGTTCACGGTAAACTTCAAAATCACATCACAATTCAATCAGTCCCTAACCGTAAATTAGCAAGTGAGCAATTCCCTAAATATTAACCCCGAAGGCCGAAACCAACATCAGATCAATACCCAAGAAACCATTCAACTTAACTAATCTCCAGTTAGTTTCTGATTTTCTTAACTTCGTTGGGTCTACGAACAGTATTATTGAAGATACCGTTCACAACGACCCAAAATCACATTCTATTAATTATCGGGTTAAAGAACGAGTATTATTTAAAACACCGTTCACGATAAACCCTAAAATCAATTCGAATTCAATTCCAATTTAATAATATTTAATTGGTACACTTTATTAAATCTAAATAAAAGATTTAATCTTTTTCTCAACTAGGCTTAAGAACAGTGTTAATGAAGACACCATTCACGACAAACCCAAATCACATTTGATATTAAATACAAGGCTCTGAATAGAAAATATACCGGCTTATATTCAATATCAAATTCTACGACCAACAAATATCGTATTGGAAATAACGATATTAATATATCTTTCAAATTCCCATAAAAATATCTGTATCATCACGAAATCCAACATCGAAATATTCGGAAGACAATTTCGATTCAAATCCATTCCAATATAATTATTGGAAATTCTGGTTATTTTCAAAACCATTTCAAATCCAATTTATTTATTTAAAAATAAATAGAATTATAGTTCTAGTTCAAAACTAGTTCATTTCGATAAAAAACTATTTTTATCTTTTCAAATATGGAATTTTTAATCCCAATTCTTCCCAAATCATTTCTTATGATTTTACACAAATTATGGATATTTTTAATAATTTTATCAAGGCCCGTACAGTCGATTTCCATCAACGGCCATCGAACAACACTTATAACGACCTTTTACAAATTTGATTTGGACATAATTCCAAATCCAACCATTAGATTTCTAATTTCTAATATTCATTGGAAAGCTCTTTTCGATACGAACCCAACGGTTCCGGTTTCAGGAGAATCCGACGATCGGATCTCCCGTAATATCCGTTCGAAGTCAATGGTTGAAATTCGCGAACTGCCGTGGCGCGACGCGTTCTATTCAGGCCATTATATTATATATATATATATATAATATATATATATAATATATACTTCGTCGATTTCCTTTTAAAACGTATTTTGTAAATCGTTTTAAATTCATTTTCGAAACGATTTCAACTTCAAATCAAAATTGAATTTTTCCTTATAAATTCGTTTTAAATTCAGTTCAAATTGATTTCAATTCAAATCGATTTTTAACTCAAATTCAGTTCGTTTTCAATTCAATTCAATTTCAATTCGAATTCATTCCTATTCAATTTCAATTCGAATTCCAATTCTTTTCAAAATATCATATTTTGAAACCACTTTCGATATTCATTATAAAATGAAATAAATCGATATAGATATCGTTCACGTCAAAATGGCGTCGATCTAATCAACACGGCTTCATATATTTCTATTTTCAAATATTTATATTCAAATATTTCTTTTCTAAATATTCTATTTCAAAACTGGAATGAGGCCCAATCAATTACCATAGATTTTATTTCTATGGATTTCCATACAATGCATGTATATATCAACAATGACAAATAATCAACCATCATCCAAAGTGCATTCTAAACTATATAAGCATCAAATATAAATATTTAACGCTCATAACATTCTGTCAATCTATCGATCGACATACAACTAATTATTGGGATCAGTGTATGTCATATATCATCGCAATACCCGTGTGGGGTTTTCAAACAATCAAACACAGATTTTGTTTGTGCAGTTGGGCGATGTGTAAAATTTATCGTCCCAATCAATATCAGTCAAATGTGTGTATATAAACAAATCGTTCGATTTGCTTATATTAATTTATTTCACTTCATATACACGTTAAAAATTCTATTTTTAACTATAAAATATTTTTAACTATATAAATATTTTATTTCATTTCACATCACATCACACAATCAACTTAACATCAAAATCATACAAACAAGCATACAAGCCGTCCATGGTCTGTGGACGACGGGTGTCGGGTGCTACTAAACACCGTCTGCATCCTAGTATATATTTCAACTAGAAAAATTATATTAAAGGTGAGAAGTTCTCACCGAGGGTTCCACTCCGTCGTGCTTTACTGTTGAACTGCTGAACCGTCTGGATCTATTGGAAATTCCAATGCAGTTCTCTTCACGCTGTTCAAATAAAAAATTATATTTTTATTATCACTGCATGTATATAAAAATCGAATTTTTATTTACACTTCATATATTTAAAAATCGTATTTTTATCTTCACTTCATATATATAAAAATCGTATTTTTATCGCTACTACTTATACAAAAATCTCGCCTTCGTATGATTAAAAATCTCGCCTTTCATAATATAAAAACATCGCCTTTTCTTTGATTAAAGATCTCGCCTTTCATAATATAAAAACATCGCCTTTTCTTTGATTAAAGATCTCGCCTTTCATAATATAAAAACATCGCCTTTTCTTTGATTAAAGATCTCGCCTTTCATAATATAAAAACATCGCCTTTTCTTTGATTACATCACATTCAAAAATACGACCTTTTTTCATATAAAAACCTGATTTTAAAACTAATTATTTTAAGTTAAAAATAAACAAAAACTGAAAACTTTAAACAAATCAAAATAAAATAATAATGGAAAACTTACAGTCATCCAACAGGGAGGGGGTGTTGCGATTGAAGAAGGGGACGGGGTGCTCTTTAGTCAGTCGTAGGAGGGGGTGGACTTCAGGGTAGCGCAGGTCAAGGGGGAGGTGCGGGTGGTGGCGGGGGAAGGCGCGGCTAGGCGCAGGCGGGCCCAGGGGTGGCTGACATCGCGGTTTAGGGGGGTAACGGCCACACCAAAAGGGGGAAAGAGAGGAACAGGCGCGGAGGAGAGAGGTGGAAGGGGAGAGCGGTCGATGGAGATCTGAGCAGGGCGTGGTGGTGGCGATGGCGTCCGTCGCATGGAGGAGGAGCGCATCTTCTTCTTCTTGTTTTTTTTAATTTGATTCGGTCTGAGAAAGTTACGGATAGGAGGGAGAGGGATAAGGGAGAGAGAGAGAGAGTGAATTATATAATATATATATATTTATTTTATTTTCAAAAAGGTACTTTTTATTTCGACCTCGAAATCAAACCCACCGACTGTCGTCCATAGCTAATTACCCCCATTCCGAACACAATGGGATGTGTATCGTAGGCTAATTCGATCATTTCGATCAGTTTCCGTCAAAATCAAAATATAAATCTATATATTGATTTTGAACGCACATTTCAATTTACCGGGGCCACATACTGACTAGAAAAATTCCCGAAAAATATTTTCTAGCTTCGTATTGACGATACGGTCATAACAAAACTAATTTCGTCAAATTCCGAGACCGTTTGAAAAATGGCCATTTTCCAGTCGATTAAAATCAACTGAAACTGGTCAAACACGTTTCCCCTTGCCACGCTCACATATTGATTCGAAAAATTACGAAATTTGAAATCTAGCAATATATTGACATCACGGATCCAACAAAAGTGGTTTCGTCGAAAACCGAGGTCGTTTGCTAAATTTCCATTTTTAAGGGCCTGAATTCCATAGCGACTATTCAGAATTTTTAACTGGACGTATCTTTTTATCCCCGCTGTGAAATTTCGATTTTTCGGATTCATTGGAAAGATATTCTCAATTAGACTCAAATATTTTTGGTTTCACTAAAATCCGGTTTATTTTGAACCCGGTGCATTCATTTGAATTTTGAAATCGAATTATCGAACTACCGCGCCGTTTTCAATTCCATTTATAATTTAAAATAAATATTTATATTCTAACGACGATCTATATAATATATACGTTCGAATTCTATTCAAAATAAATTTCTCGTTGATATTATTTAAAATAATTCATTTTAAATAATCAAAATCCACTAAAATTGCCAAAATAAAAATTTTAAATTGGCTCGCATTTCCGGGTTATTACAATCTCCCTAACTTAAAACTTTTCGTCCCCGAAAAGGAATGAAGCCGAAAGTTGTTTAATAAATCAACTCAACTTTCATTATTTTCACTACGGCTTAAGTTCTCCAACTTTTCAGTTTCTAAGAACTTTTCAAATTTTTCAAAAATTTGACTAACACCCTAAATTTTCGAAAAATTTCGCCATAGCCTCCCCTGCACCGGCAGCACCGGGAAAATCCCGAAATTGCCATACAGGCCCTCTGGTCTCAAAAAGAAAAAGCCAAGCGGCTACCCAATCGGCTCATAAAATCATCATCACCCAAACAAAACAGTAAATTATGGTAAACATGTACCTATTTGTCGGGCAAACAATTTTATTCTTCTGCTCTAGCCTCTTTGCTATGACCTGTTCAATGTAAGTACATGTATATGCAAGCAAATGCGACTAAATTTCAATACAATTCACTTTTTGGTCAATTTGGCTAAATGGTTAAAATTTTAATTAATCAAGCTATAATCAAACAACACAACCATCAATCAATTAGTTGATTATCATTTCAAATTCATAACTTTGATACATAGTCAAAAAATCATTTTTTTGATGCCAAATCACAACAATAGGCCCTAGCTAATTTTGGTTCTCACACCAGTCAATAGGAAATATATAGGTATCACACCTTCGAGACTCGAACACAAACTGCTGATGCTACGTAGTCATCAACAGAATCATCTCCGGGCGACTAGAGTGTGATTCTATATCTATCCAGTATATTAAAACTTCGAATACACGTGGATCAGACGTATACACAATCTTTATATACTGGATAGTCCAAATCAATATAAAATAGATAATCAAATACGAATAATTGATTTTAAATTTTCAAAACAAAACTTGTTTTTATTTCAAAAACACTCTTCACACTCGTTCTAGGATACTACTGATCCCATCTCTAACGAGTCATTCCCGTTGGATATTACTAATCCAATTTCTGATGAATTCTTTCGTATGGTTCTAATGTGTCCTGTTCTCTAGAGCTCTGTAAACCAAAGCTCTGATACCACGATGAAACGACCCGAAATTCCCCTTACGGGAAATCACGGATTGAATTGAGAACAAGCCACATCAGAACGCAGACGGAAGAACATTTCATTGTTTATTACAACAATTACATCAGAATACAAGAATATACAGAGTAAAATTGAATAAATTACATTCGATAATTATCAGAGATTACAATATATTACATAGCAGCGGAAAATAATACAATACACAACTGAAGGAGATATACGGATACAAAGCTTTCCAGATATCATTCCAGCTGTAAACCAGGATCCTGTGAATATAAATCTGCAAAACCAAAACTACTAGCTGCCCATGTCAAAATAAGGGCACCCAGAGTTTAGGTTCAAACAATAAACTCCAGGTCAGTCATAGGACTGGTGTGAGAACTAAAACAGTTATTTAAAACTATACTTTAAATCAGATATATCAAGGGACCACGCCGTATAACACGGAACGGGTTTCCTCCCAAGAATACCAGTGCATATAACAAAACGGCGCGATGCTTTTTGAAAAAATGAAGCTATTATAAGACCCAGGTCCTATCACACAATGCAACGCAAGCCGGGGGATAGGGTTTTACCTTATAATAGCCAAACATGCTTAGTACATTTAAAACAAATCATTTGATACTACTATAAGTGCATAGTGTATAAAACAACTTCAAATCATAAGTATCAATCATAGACGGCATGGGTACCATATATCATGTCGCCATACTAGTTCTGCAATTAAAACCGCAAATGTCACGTATTTGGAAATTGGATTTCCGTCTGTGAACCAAGGCAAAAGATAGTCCTCAACCGATTCAAGACAATCTAGCCCATGTCTCAGGATCAGAACGCATCAACCCTTTGGATCGTCAGGCCCGGTCCACCGATGTGGATTACTATGCCTAAACACTACGTTTCCCCGCCCTTTGGAGCGTAAATGAGCCAACGAATGACTCCATCGGACCCGAATCGTCCGATCTAACCGAGGCGCCTCGCAAGAGCAACAACCACATAAGTCAAACTCGTCAAGGCGTGTAAAACCACTGACGCCACATTTAGCTAGAAGGAAATGCATGCCCTCCCTAAGGTCCTCTCCTGTTTCTGGTTCACAACCGGGGTGTGAGGCTCGCGAATCAACGTTACACAAAGCTATGCCACACAGGCCGTGCTTTGATCATCAACCACAAGACTCTGCTTTTCAACAGAAGCCTTGATCATTTGCATCTTAGCATGCCACACAGGCAAACCACTCTATGCAACCGATATCAGTCACACAGAATGAAATCCGATGTCAGACACACAGTCCATATACAAGTCCGTTCTGGGTCTGAACGAAACCGGAGGCACCTAGTACCCCGCATATCCATCGATCTCCGAGTACGTCTGGACGATCACCAACTGATTCTCTCCTCTTGGGTGTACGGCCCAATCAAGATCTTCATTAATTATCAAAACGACGTGAAGACCTCCGGTCTTCAACCACCGTCTTCATCTTCGACACCACGTCGAATCAGTTATTCAGAATGGGACGAACCCGGTCTTTCTGAATAACTCGTGTATATAATAAACATGTGTTACACAAACACAACATACGCCTCATTCCAATTCATCAGTCACTAACCGTAAACTAACCAGAGAATAATTCCCCAAATATTAACCCCGAAGGCCGAAATCAACATCAGATCAATATCCAGGAAACCGTTCTGCTTAGCTAACCTACAGTTAGTTTCTAAATTTCACGTTCTTAGGGAAAGGTTCCCATTAATTTTATCAAAGATAAATTCTTTTAAATTTATTCTTTAATCTTCCTTTGAATATCACTTCAAACTAGTCGGGATTGAAGAACCTTACCGAAGTAATCATTTGTTTTACTTTCCCAACCCCAACCTATTCATCCCATAAAGTAAAACTAGTTATACTTCATATCTAACACCACGGTGTTATCGGTAAATTCAATTACCATTTCACGTTCAAATCTAATTAAAGATTTAACTATCGCTTGGAGCAAAACTGGTGATACTCCATTCTCGATCTTTTCAATCTAATTAAAGATTCATTAAAACTCCACTTAGTTTTAATCTTTGACTGGGTTAAAGAATCAGTGTCATTTAAAACACGGTTCACGGTAAACTCCAAAATCACATCACAATTCAATCAGTCCCTAACCGTAAATTAGCAAGTGAGCAAATCCCTAAATATTAACCCCGAAGGCCGAAACCAACATCAGATCATTACCCAAGAAACCATTCAAATTAACTAATCTCCAGTTAGTTTCTGATTTTCTTAACTTCGTTGGGTCTAAGAACAGTATTATTGAAGATACCGTTCACGACGACCCAAAATCACATTCTATTAATTATCGAGTTAAAGAACGAATGTTATTTAAAACACCGTTCACGATAAACCCAAGAATCAATTTGAATTCAATTCCAATTAAATATTATTTGATTGGTACACTTCATTAAATCTAAATAAAAGATTTAATCTATTTCTCAACTGGGCTTAAGAACAGTGTTAATGAAGACACCATTCACGACAAACCCAAATCACATTTGATATTAAATACAAGGCTCTGAATAGAAAATATACCGGCTTATATTCAATATCAAATTCTACGACCAACAAATATCGTATTGGAAATAACGATATTAATATATCTTTCAAATTCCCATAACAATATCTATATCGTCACGAAATCCAACAACAAAATATTCCAAAGACAATTTCGATTCAAATCCATTCCAATATAATTATTGGAAATTCTGGTTATTTTCAAAACCATTTCAAATCCAATTTATTTATTTAAAAATAAATAGAATTATAGTTCTAGTTCAAAACTAGTTCATTTCAATAAAAATCTATTTTTATATTTTCAAATATGGAATTTTTCATCCCAATTCTTCCTAAATCATTTCTTATGATTTTACACAAATTATGGATATTTTTAATAATTTTATCAAGGCCCGTACAGTCGATTTCCATCAACGGCCATTGAACTGCACTTATAGCGACCTTTTCCAAATTTGATTTGGACATAATTCCAAATCCAACCGTTAGATTTCAAATTTCTAATATACATTGGAAAGCTCTTTTCGATACGAACCCAACGGTTCTGATTTCAGGAGAATCCGACGGTCGGATCTCCCGTAATATCCGTTCGAAGTCAATGGTCGAAATTCGCGAACTACCGCGGCGCGGCGCGTTCTATTCAGGCCATTATATTATGTATATAATATATACTTCGTCGATTTCCTTTTAAAACTTATTTTGTAAATCGTTTTAAATTCATTTTCAAAACGATTTCAACTTCATTTCAAATCAAAATTGAATTTTTCCTTATAAATTCGTTTTAAATTCATTTCAAATTGATTTCAATTCAAATCGATTTTTAATTCAATTTCAGTTCGTTTTCAATTCAATTCAATTTCAATTCGAATTCATTCCTATTCAATTTTAGTTCGAATTCCAATTCTTTTCAAAATATCAGATTTTGAAACAACTTTCGATATTCATTATAAAATGAAATAAATCGATATAGATATCGTTCACGTCAAAATGGCGTCAATCTAATCAACACGGCTTCATATATTTCTATTTTCAAATATTCTATTTCAAATATTTCTATTCAAATATTTCTTTTCTAAATATTCTATTTCAAAACTGGAATGAGGCCCAATCAATTACCATAGATTTTATTTCTATGGATTTCCATACAACGCATGTATATATCAACAATGACAAATAATCAACCATCATCCAAAGTGCATTCTAAACTGTATAAGCATCAAATATAAATATTTAACGCTCATAACAGTCTGTCGATCAATCGATCGACATGCAACTAATTATTGGGATCAGTGTATGTCATATATCATCCCAATACCCGTATGGGGTTTTCAAACAATCAAACACAGATTTTGTTTGTGCAGTTGGGCGATGTGTAAAATTTATTGCCCCAATCAATATCAGTCAAATGTGTGTATATAAACAAATCGTTCGATTTGCTTATATTAATTTATTTCACTTCATATACGCGTTAAAAATTCTATTTTTAACTATAAAATATTTTTAACTATATAAATATTTTATTTTATTTCACATCACATAATCAACTATACATCAAAATCATACAAACAAGCATACAAGCCGTCCTTGGTCTGTGGACGACGGGTGTCGGGTGCTACTAAACACCGTCTGCATCCTAGTATATATTTCAACTAGAAAAATTAAATTAAAGGTGAGAAGTTCTCACCGAGGGTTCCACTCCGCCGTGCTTTACTGTTGAACTGCTGAACCGTCTGGATCTATTGGAAATTCAAATGCAGTTCTCTTCACGCTGTTCAAACAAAAAATTATATTTTTATTATCATTGCATGTATATAAAAATAAAAATTTTATCTGCACTTCGTATATATAAAAATCGTATTTTTATCTTCGCTTCATATATATAAAAATCGTATTTTTATCGCTACTTCTTATACAAAAATCTCGCCTTCCTATGATTAAAAATCTCGCCTTTCGTAATATAAAAACATCGCCTTTTCTTTGATCAAAGATCTCGCCTTTCATAATATTAAAACATCGCCTTTTCTTTAATTAAAGATCTCGCCTTTCATAATATAAAAACATCGCCTATTCTTTGATTAAAGATCTCACCTTTCATAATATAAAAACATTGCCTTTTCTTTGATTACATCACATTCAAAAATACGACCTTTTTTTCATATAAAAACCTGATTTTAAAACTAATTATTTTAAGTTAAAAATAAACAAAAACTGAAAACTTTAAACAAATCAAAATAAAATAATAATGGAAAACTTACAATCATCCAACAGGGAGGGGGTGTTGCGATTGAAGAAGGGGACGGGTGCTCGTTAGTCAGTCGCAGGAAGGGGTGGACTTCAGGGTAGCGCAGGTCAAGCGGGACGTGCGGGTGGTGGGTCAGGTGGCGAGGGAAGGCGCGGCTAGGCGCAGGCGGACCCAGGGGTGGCAGACATCGCGGTTTAGGGGGGTAACGACCAAACCAAAAGGGGGAAAGAGAGGAACAGGCGCGGAGGAGAGAGGTGAAAGGGGAGAGCGGTCGATGGAGATCGGAGCAGGGCGTGGTGGTAGCGATGACGCCCGTCGTATGGAGGAGGAGCGCGTCTTCTTCTTCTTTTTTTATTTGATTCGGTCTGAGAAAGTTACGGATAGGAGGGAGAAGGATAAGGGAGAGAGAGAGTGAATTATATAATATATATTTATTTTATTTTATTTTCAAAAAGGTACTTTTTATTTCGACCTCGAAATCGAACCCACCGACTATCGTCCATAGCTAATTACCCCATTTCGAACACAATGGGATGTGTATCGTAGGCTGATTCGATCGTTTCGATTAGTTTCCATCAAAATCAAAATATAAATCTATATATTGATTTTGAACGCACATTTCAATTTACCGGGGCCACATATTGACTAGAAAAAATCCCAAAAAATATTTTCTAGCTTCGTATTGATGATATGGTCCTAAAAAAACTAATTTCATCAAATTCCGAGACCGTTTGAAAAATGGCCATTTTCCAGTCGATTAAAATCCACTGAAACTGGTCAAACATGTTTCCCTTTGCCACGCTCACATATTGATTCGAAAAATTACGAAATTTGAAATCTAGCAATATATTGACATCACGGATCCAACAAAAGTGGTTTCGTCGAAAACCGAGGTCGTTTGCTAAATTTCCATTTTTAAGGGCCTGAATTCCATAGCGACTATTCAAAATTTTCAACTGGACATATCTTTTTATCCCCGCTATGAAATTACGATTTTTCGGATTCGTTGGAAAGATATTCTCAATTAGATTCAAATATTTTTGGTTTCACTAAAATCCGGTTTATTTTGCACCCGGTACATTCATTTGAATTTTGAAATCGAATTATCGAACTACCGCGCCATTTTCAATTCCTTTTATAATTTAAAATAAATATTTATATTCTAACAACGATCTATATAATATATACGTTTGAATTCTATTCAAAAAAAATTTCTCGACGTTATTATTTAAAATAATCAAAATCCACTCAAATTGCCGAAATAAAAATTTTAAATTGGCTCGCATTTCCGGGTTATTACAGTAGTCCTCCTCTGGTCACACGCCATATAATCTCACCTAATCTATCTCAGTTAGTATTAAATTGAATGTTTAGCACTATTCGAGTCTTGGAGGGGACCCTAGGATGTATTGTTCAGGTTGCTGTTGTATCTCATTAACCCTACCTATCAAAGTTTGGTGCCTCTCCATGGCGTCCACTTTGAGTTCGGTCATTCCCCCGAGATCCGATTTGGCATAGTAGAACCAGGCCTAATGTACAACGATATTTTCCCTGTCTAAAGCAGTATGTGGTCGAGCCACATTTCCAGTACCAACGTTCGGGATGTTTTGAATATGAACATCATGATTCACTTCTCCATCTCGGGGGTGGTTTTCCCTCTCCATATCCGGTTCGGCATCCAGTCCAAACCAAGCTAGAATTTACACCGAGTTGGATCTCTACATAGCTCCTAGGAGAGTTGCTACTGCATTGCTGGGTTCTGTCCCAGCGACTAAGCTTTGGCCTTCCGGCCTTCCAAACCCATCGATTATCATGAAGAAGTTATGCATCATCTCCTCCTATCTACGTAGGAGTTTATCCTATCACTCAACGCGGGCTTGCAATCCTTTTATTACGTCATCCATCTCGCCCCAGGTTAAGTAGTTGGAGGGAATACCAGTAAAGGAAGCCTAGTGACTTTCTTCATTCCCTGTGACTTCAGCACGACTGAAAGTACCATCCTTTTTTCTTTTAACCATCTTCGAATCCTAAAGCAATTTATTTTCTCTAATCTAGAAATTGAGTAGCGTGCCCCTACCTAGCACACTAAAATGTTGATGAAGAATTTATTTCTTCTGATTTCAACCATCAAATTCCAATAATCAAGGAATTATAGAATTATCCTGAGACGACCCGAACTTCCCCGTAAAGGAAAGCCCGGATTGAGTTGAGAACAAGACAAATCGGAGCACAATCAGAAGAACATTTCATTGCATATTACAACAATTTACTTCAGAGTATAAGAATATACATAGTATGAACAAATAATATACATTTGATAAATATCAGAGATTTACAAATTACAATGCAGCGGAAAATAATATAAAACACAACTGAAAGAGATACACGGATATAGAGCTTTCCGAATATCATTCCAGCTGTAAACTAGGATCATGTGAATATAAATCTGCAAAACACAAAACTACTAGCTTCCCTTGTGGAAAATAGGAGCACCCAGAGTTTAGGTTAAAACAATAAACTCCAAGTTAGTCATGTGACTGGTGTGAGAACAAAAACAGTTATTTAGAACTTTACTTTAAAATAGAGTAAATCAAGGGATCACGCTGTATAAAACGGAACGGGTTCCTCCCAAGAATACCAATGCATAAAACAAACAATGCAATGCTTTTTGGCAAAATGAAGCTATTATAAGACCCAGGTCCCATCACACAATGCAACGCAAGCCGCAGGATAGGGTTTTCCCTAGTAATAGCCAAACATGCTTGGCACATTTAAAACAAATCATTTGATACTATTATAAGTGTAAAAAATAGCATCCAATATAAATGTATCAATCATAGGTGGCATGGGTACCATCTATCATGTCGTCGGTACTAGGCTCTACAATCAAAACTGAAATGTCACGTATTGGAAATTGGATTTCCGTCTGTGAACTAAGGAAAGGGATTGTCCTTACCGCTTCGAGACAATCTAGCCTACTATGTCTCTGGCAAGCGCACAGGCAAGCCTTGGATTGTCAGGGCCAGTCCACACGGAGTGGAGTAAAATGCTTGAACAATACGTTTCCCCGCCCTATTGGGCGTAAACTGGTCAGTATGTCGACCAAACCATCCATCGGCCCCGTAGTGACCGATATAACCGAGGCACCTTGCTATCCATCATCCACACAAGTAAAATGTCCGGGCTTGCAAAACCCTGACACCACCCCTAACTAGAATGTAACGCATATCCTCCCTGATATCCTCTCCCGTTTCTGGTTCACATCCGGATGTAAGGCTCGCGAATTAACGCTATACACAAAGCTATGCTATATTAAAGCCGCGCTTTGATCATCAACCACACGACTCTGCTTTTCAAAAGAAGCCTTGATCTTTTGCATCTCAGCATGCCACACAGGCAATTCACGCTATGCAATCAAACAGAATGAAATCCAATGTCATACACACGTCCATTTACAAGTTCGTTCTGGGTCTAAATGAAACCGGAGGCACCTTATTCCTTGTCCCATATGTCCAATACAGGAGGGAGGCCCTCGCATATCCGGTCGATCTCTAAGTACGTCTGGACGATCACCACTTATTACATCATCTTGGGTGTACAGCCCAATCAAGACATCAGTAATCATCCAAACAATGTGAAGACCTCCAGTCTTCAACCACTGTCTTCATCCTCGACATATCGTCGAATTAGTTATTCAGAATGGGATAAACCCGGTCTTTCCGAATAACTCATGTATATAATAAAAAAGGGCTATAAAAACACAACATACGCCTCATTCCAATTTCGAATATTCTTTTATTTAAATATTCATATTCTTTAGGAAATGTTCTTATTAATTTTATCAAAGATAAATTCTTTAAATTTAGTTTTTAATCTTCCTTTGGATATCAATTCTAACCAAATTAAGGTTGATCCAAACTAGTCAGGATTAGCGTGCCTTACCGAAGTAATCATTGTAATATTTTCTAATCCCAACCTGTTCATCCCATGAAGCAAAACTGGTAATACTTCATATCTAACACCACAGTGTTATCGGTAAGTTAATTACCATTTCACGTTCAAATCTAATTAAAGATTTAAATATCGCTTGGAGTAAAACTGGAGCTACTCCATTCTCGATCATTTCCCGAATTTGATAATTTAAATTTTCACATTCTCTTTTTCGATCTAATTAAAGATTCATTAAAGCTCCAATTCAGTTTTAATCTCAAAAATCATTACACAATGATTATTCAAAGTTAAGAAATTAATCTTATCTTTAACTGGGTTAGAAAACTAATGTCATTTAAAACATTGTTCACGATAAACCCAAAATCTCATTCCATTAATTATGGAATCTTCACGGAAAACAGATATATATATATATATATATATATATATATATATATATATACATATACATATATATATATATAATCGATATGAACTTCCATATCCAACAAATAATATAAATGGAACAACGACCAATATTTTTGAATTCCATATATAGTAACAATCTTCCTCCATAGAAGCTCATTTTGATTATTATCAAATAGAATTCCATTCAATTCCAATTTATTATATTAAATTGGAAAAGTTTACTTTGGAAAATTCCCGTTAAATCTTAATAAAAAGATTTATAAATTCCAAATCACATTTTACTATAAATTGGGTTAAAGAATGAATGTTGTTAAAAATACAGTTCACAATAAACCCAATTCACATTCCATTTTATTCCAATTAAATGTTAATTAATTGGAAACTCGAATAATCATAATTAAAAGATTTATTCTTTTCTCAATTGGATTTAAGAACGGTGTTATTTAAGACACCATTCACAATTAACCCAAAATCCCATTTGATATTAAATAAAAGGCTCTGAATAGAAAATATATCGGCTTATGTTCAATATCAAATTCTACAACCAATAAATATCATATTGGAAATAACGATATAAATGTATCTTTCAAATTTCCATAACAATATATGTATAATCACGAAATCCAGCATTAAAATATTTCGAAGACAATTTTGATTCAAATCCATTCCAATACATATATTGGAAATCCTGGTTATTTTTAAAACCGTTTCAAATCCAATTTTTTATTTAAAAATATTGGATTATAATTCTAGTTCATAACTAGTTCATTTTGATAAAAATATATTTTTATCTTTACAGACATGGATTTTTTTTCATCTAAATTCTGTCCAGATCATTTATTACGATTTTACAAGAATTATTAATATTTTTAATAATTTTATTTAGGCAATTACAGCCGATTTCCACAAACGGTCATCGAACCGCACTTACAACGACCTTTTCCAAATTTGATTTGGACATAATTCCAAATCCAACCATTAGATTTCAAATCTCTTGTATTCGTTAGAAAGCTCTTATTGATACGAATCCAACAGTTCCTGTTTTAGGCGAATCCGACGGTCAAATCTCCCGTAATGTCCATTCGAAGTCAATGGTCGAAATTCGGGAACTGCCACGGCGCGGCACGTTCTATTCAGGACATTAAATATATATATTATATATTTCATTGATTTCCATTTAAAACGTATTTTATAAATCGTTTTAAATTCAGTTTCAAAACGATTTTAACTTCATATTCAATTTTAAATCAAAATTGAATATTCCACATCATTAATATATAAATGATAATATTTTCAAAACATTAGATTTTGAAATCACTTCCTTATCGATATTCATTATAAAAATGAATAAAATCGATATAAATATCGTCTACGTCGAAATGGCACAAATCTAATGAACACACCTTCATATATTTAAATATTTTCGTGTCCATCCAAAATCAGACATCAAAATCACATTTTTAGGCGATGTGTATAATATATCGTTCCAATCAGTATCAGATAAATGAGTGTACATAAACAAATCGTCTGATTTGTTTATAAATATTTATTTCAACACATGACTATGTTATACAGTCCATAAATACAATAAAAATGATATTTTTATTATTCAAATATTTTATTCCATACACATGAATATTTTATATATACAATAAAAATCATATTTTTATTATTCAAATATATTATTCCATACACATGAATATTTTATATATTTTATATATACAGTAAAAATGATATTTTTATTATTCAAATATTTTATTCCATAAACATGAATATTTTATATATACAATAAAAATGATATTTTTATTATTCAAATATTTATTCCATACACATGAATATTTTATATATTTTATATACACAATAAAAAACATATTTTTATTATTCAAATATTTTATTCCATACACATGATTATTTTATATATTTATATATACAATAAAAACGATTTTTTTATTATTCAAATATTTTATTCCAAGCACATGAATATTTTATATATACAATAAAAATGATATTTTTATTATTCAAATAATTTATTCCATACACATGAATATTTTGTATACACAATAAAAATGATATTTTTATTATTCAAATATTTTATTCCATACACATGAATATTTTATATATTTTATATATACAATAAAAATCATATTTTTATTATTCAAATATTTTATTCCATACACATAAATATTTTATATATTTTATATATACAATAAAAATGATATTTTTGTTATTCAAATATTTTATTCCATACACATGAATATTTTATATATTACATTACACATCACAATCACAATCAAATTCCACAATATAATCAAATAAGTCGTCTATGGTCTGTGGACGATGGGGAGCAGTTCATATATGCGGTTATAAAATAAATAACTGTACAAAAATAATTTTAGTGAGAAGTTCTCACATTAGGATCCACTCCATCATTTTTATTTCTGAACTGAATAGTTTGGATTTGAATTTGTCCGAAATTCTAACGTGCTCCAAATTGGACCGGGTTGGTCTAGTTGTGAAGCTCTCGTTCCCACGATCGCAACAGATCCAGTTTCATGCGATTTGGACCTCATACGCAAAAGATATGGCGTTACAAAGTTTGAATTACATAATTATATATTAATCACTTTGATAATTAACTAAATAATAATAAATTTACTTGGCCATCATTACCACTAATTAAACCCGTGTTCAATATCCTGACCTCCTTCCTTTCACTTCCCTGTACGCTGGAACCCATTCTTTGATCAAAGAAATCGGCCATCGCTCCTCCCAGATGCCACCATTCGTCGATCAGCCACCACCCCCAGAACCGCCTCCATCCACTACCCCGTCGCCCTTTACGCCAACCACCTCGGTGGTCCCACACCACCAGAAATCCACCCTAAAGTAACGGTCTTCTCGCCCAAAATTCGAGATGCTCAACACTCTAAAACCGATCATAGTCATAGGATGTAAAGATCTCATGTGCCCGCTCGATTTTCTCTTGGAAGTTTTGAATTTTATTAAGTGGATTTGAAGATCGGTTGGGAGAAAGATTAGAGCGATTTCCGCCCTCCAGATAAAGAACAGCGGCACATTTTTTTGAGTTGGAAAATTTAGGGTTTCCAGTTTTATAAATGCACATATATATTATATTTTTAATATTATTTAGTTATTAAAAGTAAGTTTTCATTCTAACTCCACATCAAACCCAACGACTGTCACCCTTAGCTAAATACCTACATTCCGGACACAATGAAATATGTTTCGCAAGCCAATTCTATTGTTTCAATCAGTTTTTATCAGAACTAAAATATAAATCAATATATATTAAATTTGAACGTACATTTTAATTTATCGGGGGCACATACTGACTCCAAAAATTCCATAAAAATAAATTGGCTTTGTTTTGACGATAAAGTCCTAACAAAACTAATTTCATAAAATTTGAAGACCATCGGTCATTTTCTAGTCGATCCAAATTCAAATTGAATATACCAAACGCGTTTAAATTCACCACGCTCACAAATTAATTCCAAAAATTCTGAAAATTGGAATCTAGCAATAATTTGACATTTCGGATTCAACCAAAGTGGTTTCGTCGAAAACGGAGGTCGTTTGCAAAATCGCTATTTTTAAGGGCTATATATTATATAAATTCGATAGCGAATATTCTGAATTTTCAACCAGACATAACTTTTTATTTCCGCTATGAAATTTGGATTTTTCACATTCTTTGGAAAGATATTTCCAAACAGATTCAAATATTTCTAGTTTCACCAAAATCCGGTTTATTTTGGATCCTGTACATTCAATTGAATTTTGAAGTCAAATTTTCAAACTACCGCGCCAATTTCAATTCTTTTTATAATTAAAATATATATATTTATATTCTAACTTTGATTTAAATAAATTTTACATTCTAATTCTATTCAAAATAAATTTCTTAGTCGTAATTATTTAAAATCAATCATTTTAAATATTCAAAATTCATTAAAATAGCCACAATAAAAAATTTAAATTGGTTTTGATTTTCTGGGTTGTTACAATATCCCATCATAGAAATGCAGAACATAAAATATAGAAAATAAAGAGATATGTTAGGTTTTATAGTGGTTCGACAATCAGGCTTGCGTCACTGAGTGTAATATATCTTTTATTATGTTATATGATTACATCAAGATGACATTTATATAAGAAATGTAGAGAAATAGAAGTTGAATAAATGGCAGCAACGTCTTTTGTAGAATTGGCCAGAGAAACGGAAATTCCATTATTTGGGAAGTCCAAAAACAATGTACTTGTAGCCTCACATGGATCTGTTTTGACCAAGGCATGTGGCAGCATCTCAAGATTAATAGAAGGAGCGGGTTGACTGTGTTTGAGTGGAGAGGTGGGACACGTCACAAGGACATGTCTTGGATTCGGCTTGACATAGTCGAACCATTCTGGTTCGACATAGTCAAGTCGACTTATTTGATCCTCGGAGTTCCTTCCTCTGTTTATCTTCTGCTCCTTCCAGTTCATTATAATAGGTGAGAGGCCCATCCCGAACCGAAGATACCCAACTGGAATTATGATGAAGTGATGATGGACGAACCTTCTGTGTCGAACCAGAAACCCGCACATCCAATATGTAAGTCTTCGAGATTTTTACTACTTCAGCCAAGTATGTTTGGGCTCGCCTAGGCCCAATCTAAGTCCAAAATACTTATATAGCCGGAAATCTTAAATGTGACTGCCTTGTCAAAGGCGGGTCAACACTCTCTTTCTCTTCTACATAGATATTTATAGGTCTGAGCTTATGTCAATTTGGAAGATCAAACTCAACTTAATTCTTCCTATCAGTAAATAATGATGGAGTCAGGTATGCCTTCCATTAATCTATTTAATCTTGTCTAGTTTTTCGATTAAATCAATATGGTTATATACATATACACATATGTATATTCATATCCTTAGCGAATTATATACTAATAAGTGGTATCAGACCTACAATTAGTTGATTTAATTGGAATATTTTTTTTAGACTTAAAGGACTAAGCAAAAATTTAGGATCTAAATATGAGATATATAATTTATCGACAGCTTAAAGTATTAATATAGTTTCCATTTTGACTTGCAATGCAATTTTATTTACAATAATTTACAAAGCAATGTTTTGTTCTGATGCTGCTTAGCAATTCAGACCGCGACTATGAATCTGCAATTTTGTTCTCTCGTGCATTTAACAAAATAAATATAAATTGAAATAAATCAACATACGACAATGGATTTAAGTGTTTTATTTTTTTGTTAAAGTAACGAGGATTACATAAGTACTTTCATGTATTAATAACTTTGTATAATGCACTGTATCATGAAGGGAGTTTTACTTTCCAACCATTGGTGTCCTTTCATGCTGGCATATAATTCTTATGCTGATGTTTATGCAAAGTAAGCGCCTGGTGTTAAGTCTTATTACTTTATTTGTTGACTGATTCAAAAGACAAATATTTGGTATCTTTCTTATAAATTATATGAATACTTTTGTTCGGATCTAATCAGTGAAGTTCGAATCTAATCAAAAATTTGGATTTACTAATTAAATTGCTTTTCTAGCATTTCGACATCTAGCTCACTTTGTTGAATAAGAATTTTGAATAGCAACATAATAGTATAAATAGTATAAAGTGACAACACATTTCTATCTTAAATATATTTGATGGCTAATTTACTTACATCAACAGCACATAATGTATTCAATTTTCGATGCTGCCAGTTGAACATTTTATATTATTTATTTTTTATATCAATCACTATCGCAATTATCATTGCAAACATTCTATCATATATATTGTTGCAATTTTAGGGATATGGAAATTCTTCATCATGAATACCAAATCCTATCATTATTCACTAATCCATGCAAGATATTAATTCTCAAAAGTGGATTGAAGCTATGAATATTGAAGAGTATAAATCCATGTAAGACATTTAAGTTAGGGATGTTTTCCTTTTACCTGAAGGAGAAAAACCCATCGGTTGTAAATGGATATTTAAAACCAAAAAGGACACAGAAGGTAAAGTGGAAAGTATAAGGCTTGTCTTATAGTAAAAGGTTTTACTCAAAAGAAAGCAATGATTTCAAAGAGACTTTCTCTTCGGTTTCATCGAAATACTCTATTAGAAGAATTTTGACACTTGTTGCATATTTTTACCTAGGGTCAAACCAAATGGATGTTAAGACTGCGTTCAATAGAGACATTAAGGAAACAATGTATATGGTGTAACCAGAAAACTTTTATGCCTGAATCCAAAGACTACAGTTTGTAAACTAAAGAAATCCATTTATGGACTCAAACAGGCTTCTCGCCAGTGGAACCAAAAATTTCACAATGTAATTACCTCGTTTGGATTCAAGGAAAAGATTATTGACAACTGTGTGTATCACAAATTCTGTGGAGTAAATTTGTATTCTTTATTTTATATGTTGATGATGTATTGCTAGCCAGCAATGACTTACATCACAAGACCAAGAATTTCCTTTGAAAAAACCATGAAATGAAAGATCTTGGAGTTGTTTCTTTTTTATTAGGAGTCAATTACATCATGATCGTTCATGTGTTATTCATGGATTATCACAAAAGAACTAAATAGAAAAGGTTCTTAAGAGGTCTGGAATGCAAGACTACAAATTTGGGGATACCACTATGACAAAGGAGATAGATTTTAACTTAGACAATGTCCTAATAGCATCCTTGAAGCTAAGGAAATGCAGAAAATTCCTTATGCATCTGTCGTAGAGAGTCTAACGAATTCTCATATGTGTATGAGTCCTGATATTGCATACGTCGTAAGAATGTTGGACATGTATTTTATTAACCCTCGAATGGATCATTGGAAATCAACAAAATAGGCTATTAGGTATCTTCAGAGAAAAAGAAATATATGCTTACATATATGGATCAAATTAGTTGTAGATCATTACATATACTGATTCTAATTTCGTTGGATGCTTGGATAGTATAAAATCCACCTCAAATGTATTTCTATTGAGTGGAGAAGCCATGTCATGGAAGAGTGTTAAGCAATCACTCATAGCTTCTACGACAATGAAAGAAAAGTTTGTGGCTTGTTATGAGGCATTTAATCATGGCAAATGGCTGCAAAAAAAAAAATTCATTGGGCTATGAATTAGCAATTTAGACCACGGCTATGAATCTGCAATTGTGAACTCTCGTGCTTTTAAAAAAAATCAATATAAATTGAAATAACTCAACATATGGAAATGTATATAAGTGTTTTATTTTCATGTCAAATTAATGAGGATCACATAAGTACTTTCATGTATTACTAACTTTGTATAATGCATTTATCATGAAGGGAGTTTGATTTTTCGACCATTGGTGTCCTTTCATGCTGGCATATAATTTTTATGTTGATGTGTAATGCAAATTAAGAGCCTGGTGTCTTTGTTATGTATTGTATG
Source organism: Allium sativum (assembly GCA_030737875.1). Taxonomy (NCBI): domain Eukaryota; kingdom Viridiplantae; phylum Streptophyta; class Magnoliopsida; order Asparagales; family Amaryllidaceae; genus Allium; species Allium sativum. The sequence continues at coordinate 98,741,619 of CM060912.1, read as the reverse complement.
AATACTTTTGTTGACTAATTCAAAAGCCAAATATCTGGTATCTTTGTTATGTATTGTATGAATACTTTTGTTTGGATCTAATCAGTGAAGTTCGGGTCTAACCAAAAGTTTTGATTTGCTAATTAGATCACTTTTCTAGCATTTCAACATCTAGCTCACTTTGTTGAATAAGAATTTTGAATAGTAACGTAATAGTATAGATAGTATAAAGTGACAAAAGATTTCCATCTTACATATACTTGATGGCAAGTTTATTTACATCAGTAGCCACACAATGTATTCAATTTTCGATGCTCCTAGGTGAACATTTTTTATTTTTTATTCTTTCTATCAAAAACTGCTGCAATTATCATTCTAATTTTCTTATCATATATATTGTTGCAGTTTTGGGGATACGGAAAATTTTCACCATGAATACCAAATCATATTTCAACTTGTAGAAAACTCATATTTATTTTTAAGGCAAATACATAAATTAAGGTAATATAAAAATAAATTCAATTTTTTTGTGTGTCTTTTCAATTGTAAATATCCAACATTCAAAGTGAACTAACTGAAATAACATGAAAACTAAATAACATATCTTATTTTGCTGGTTTATAAAATAGCTTGATATTTGTGTGCAGTTATTCATGCAAGTATTAGCCGATCCAAAAAAAAGGCTAATATTTGGCCGAATTATTTGCACATGTGTGATGATAAAAATGCGACAATTATATGGATTTAAGAGTGAATAATTATCGGGTCAAAGAAAGGTTGTTATTTGACTTGAATTTATTGTCGGTATTTAATCGTTACAACAAGAGTATCACTTTCAATTATATTACTGGCCAAAGACTTGATATTAATGTTTTACTAGATATATTGAAAAAAGAATTACCAGTTATTTGAATTTACTACAACTAACGTATAATGTTAACATACTTAATTGATTCTTTCATTGATTACAATTAATCGGACTACGGTATCTACCAATTTTAACAATATTCACGTTCTGATTTAAACAAACTTTAAGGATTGGAAAGAGAATATATTGCATGGTGTTAGTTGCACGGGTCATAACCTTGCACCTAAAATGGATCATTCAAACCACATGATTCTAATGATCATGTCATTCCGGAGGCATTTGCAATATCTGAAAAGTTAAGCAATGTCAAAGTGTTCCTTGCTGAGGTTAAAAACGTTTTGTCAAATACGATAAGATGGAAACAAGGACTTTTCAAAGATTGATTTCCATGAAATATAGAAACAAAGGGAATATAAGGGATTACATAATGGAAATGTCTAACATAGTTTCAAAATTTAAAGCACTTAAGCTTGAGCTTTCAGATGATTTGCTAGTACATTTGGTATTGATCTCTCTTCCTTCACAGTGTAACCGATACAAGGTAAGTTATAACTATTGGAAGGAGATATGCACTCTTAGTCATTTCATATTATGTACAAGAAGAAGAGAAATTGAAGCATGATAAGACTGGAAGTGCTCATTTGGCCAATACCCTTAAGGGAAAAGAAAAAAAGAGAAAGAATGATAAAGAAACTACTAAGGATTTGACAGAAAAGAAACAACATAAGGATGGGTACAGTTGTTACTTCGGTAAAAAGGCTGGACATATAAAGAAAGATTGTGCCAATTGTCATGTCTTGGCATGCTAAGAAAGGTACACCGTTTATTTGGTCTATTCTTATAACATCCCGCAATTTTGACCGCTTTAAACCAGTAATTAAACCAATTTAAAACGTCCAAATCGATGGATCGTTATTTAGCTTACAGAGTTTAAACACAGAATCAACACAGAAGACACAGTATTTAACAACAAACTAATTTTTATATATAATCAGAGTTTTTATACAAGATTTTCTATACAATGGGATTTAAAAACAATTTAGATACAAATAAAAATCTTTACTGTTTAAACTTCAGAGTGCGCCGTCTCTTGGAATCCCCAGCTTCGCCAATCTTCGAATCATAATCTGTATTCTTTACATTTGTATTGCTCAAGTCTGACCCGAGCAGTTCCATGCAAAAACATAAAACACTCAAGTCAGGATTAAATCATAGTTCAAGTAAATTAACTTCAATAGAAACAAAATATAATAGTTAATCCTAACATCGAATATATCATAAGCCAAATACAGTGGTGTAGTGTTTGTGCTATCATTTTTATTTTAGAGACAAATGATCATGGAAGCCTGCATATACACACTGTACAGAAACACGTGTGCACTGCCCTAGCATCCTATGACCACAAATATAGTGTGCGCGCAATATGCAGTAAAACTGACAACAAATAAACAAAGTGTCCATAATAGGAAACCATAGTCCAACGACAAGGGAGTGCACAAAAATAGTGCAGTATCAAAAGTATAACAAGTCTAACATAGTGATCAAACAGAACCAGGCCCTAATGACAACAACAGCAGGAAGAGATAACAAGAGTAGGATTTCAAAAAAATATACAAGAACTAGGTGTACACAGTGGACAACAAATACATGTCTAAACAGGAATTCAGCCCAAACAATATATGATCAAGCCTACTAAGTCAAAACAATGGACCGGGAGCAAAGCCAACTACACAACACAACAGAAACGAGAAGGACATGGCTCGATTACGAGACACAGGGCAAGTCAGTGTTCGACTGTACATGGCATGAGATTGGCATTCCTTTTATACGCATAACATTTTCAGGGAAAGATGTATATACTCCCATTTCTGCAAAACCCAATTTTTATGATATATAAGGTCAAATGTTCCACTAAATAATCATGCATAACCGTTAAATTTCCCGACTTAAGTGAAACATCCACACAAACAAGATCAATGCATACTGAATGTATTCAAGGTGCCAAAACAGTGCATGTTGGATGTAGTACATATTGAATGTATTTAGGGTGCGGAAACAGTGCATACTAAATGTATTCAAGGGTATAAGTTTAAAAAGAGTTGAGCATCTAACAATCCAATTATTTTTATAAATAAAACTTCATTAACTATTGATTAAAATATCTTGGGGTTCATCAAGCATCATATTAACATAAATGCCAAATGAAACAAGGGCACAATGTGTACAGTTCATTTAAAAGGGTTCAGCAGTTATCATATTAACATATAAATGCTAATATACGCATTCCAGGTTTTCGTTGAAAGCCATACAATAAGGTAAAGTAGGTGTAAACTAGTTATTCTAGCATATAATGTTCAAAGTAGGGTACGACATCTACTTTAAGCATGCACTGATAGGTGGATAAATCTTAGCAAGCCTTACATGTAAGATAAAAGATAGTTTATAATATAAGGTGGTTGACAAGTGTTCCGACCCTTCATTTCGAATGAAGTTGCAAAGTTCATATGAAATTTTACTTTCCTGTTATACTACTAATTGAACAAAAGTCTATCCTAAAAGGAAACTAAAGATGCTTCTACAAACCAAATGAAGTATCAGTTTTAGCAAACCCATGAAGTATCAGTTTTAGTAAACCAAATGAAGTATCAGTTTTAATCAACCAAAGGTTAATATTTTCATAGCAGACATATACACGCAAAATAGGCCTATATGTGTAAACCGAAGATTACATCCAGTTTCACAATTTTAGAATAACATACATAACTAAACCTTTTTTATCAATAGCTACGTTTAACAAAGGTAATGAACAAAATCTTGAGAATTTGCATGTTTATTTTTTACAACTTGTGAGAACATTAGGTAGAAGTTCCAGGAATCAACCTAAGCACACGACAGCATGTCCGATTATTGCTCACTACCAAATGTCTCGTTATATGCTTGTTAACACAGTACCCCCCAACACCAAAATCTGGTGCATGTAGAACAGAAACAAGAGAGAGTACACAAAATAGAAACTTAACTAACAAGATGGATATACCTAACCAGTATATTACCTAATACCAAGCTTAAATTTATTCGACTGAAACATGGTAAAAACAGTCACGTAATCAGGTTCAATGTCCAAAGTCATGGTCCGTGTTATCAGTAAATGAACGCAAAGGCAACAATATATATATATACCCACGGAAACATATGTATATTTATATATATACATATGTTTTACTCTTCACGCATGTGTATTGTCCAGAGTTATAATCATTCAACAGGCAAAGACGAATTCACGCAGCAACCCACAGTTAGTGTTCAAAGTGCAACAGCCAATAGATTTAGTCCAAACCTTACTATCATACCTAGTTTTTTTATTAAAATTAAAATACTTGAAACTAAAGTTATCGTGAGTGAGATACTCACCACACGGCCGTGTTCTCCTAGGGTTAATCGCAGATGTCGCGGTTGTTTCCATTCTTCAGTGGTGTTCGTTCATAAATTGATAATGACGTCTTCACTTTGATAAAGGCGACGACTTGGAGGAGGGGACAAGCTCGAACAGTCAACCGGTGGAAGCAGTCATAGGTGGTGTAACTATGGTGGTCTGGAAATCATCACAGGAAGGGAAATCGACAACATAGAGGAAGGCATGACTTTTGGTTGCTAACTAGGTGGGTAATTTTGAGTTTCTGATCAACAGAAGGAAGAGGAAGCAACCGATTTAAGGAAGAACAAATTTTTGGAGGAACGAAGGAATTGATTACGGTGGCCAGGGATTTGGCAGCAGCCATTTTCAATCAATTTAGGGGAAAATGATTTCTTTGCTTGCTGAAGAGAAATGAAAGGGGGGTGCGATATATAGAAGGAAAGCGGGTGAGGATAAAAATAGTGTAAAATCATAGCACAGGGTAGTTGTGATATTTCAGAAGATAGGTCGGCTAAGGGTGCGTTCGCAGCCAAAATTTGGCACGCTCATTTTTTTTTGCGTCCGAACGCTAGCACCTTTTACCCCGTCCAGATTCCACGATTCTCGAACGTTGGAAAAGTAACTGTTGGCGTCCGACGCGTCGGACGCCAACGGTTAATTTTCCAACGTACCCTTTCGCTGGCTATAAGAACGGACCCCCCCCCCCTTTTTCTCCCCATCCCAACCCGAAACCTCTCCCCTTTTACCCCATATTTCGAATTTTTTGAGCAATTTCGAGCTGCAAAAAGGGTAAATTTTTTTATAATTGAGTTTATTTTTCAATTCTCTACCATATATATTTTTTTGAATTTTTTTTTTTGTTTACGCAAATGGCTTCCACTTCCACCACTGCTACCTCGCAGCCATTTGCGAATTTGACGGACGACCGGGAGTCCGCTTTCACAGATGTTTGCGTTGAGTTCATAGCGGAGCGCGATACAAGCGTCAGTGGGTTCTACGCAACAGTCGCAACAACAATGAACAACCGTTTTAATCTGGAGTTCACAGAAAACCAGATTAAAAACAAATCGGACAACATGAAGCGAGCTTTTCGCGATTGGGACATGCTTCTTAGAACACCTGGGGGTGTATGGAATGCAGAGTTCGATTATCTAGACGGTCCTGATGATTTTTGGAGTACCAGCGGTGGCAGACCATTCAGAAAATTTAGGAAGCACTCACCGATGAAGTTTCGAGAGCAGGACATTATGTTCGAGGGTTGTTTGCGGAAAGATACTTGTGCGTATCCGATTCCTCCGGTTGCACCTCCTACTGCACCAGCACCTCCACCAGCGCCTGTGTCAGCTGCTTCTTTCTCCCCTGCCGACGCGGGTTTCTATACCGGTTGGATGGCTTCGGGCAATCCCCCTTCTGGTCAGCCCTCTAGAATGGAAATAGAATGGAAATAGAATGGAAAGATCTCTGGTTTTCTGTGAACTCCCCTTTCATTTAAACATCGCTATGCTTTTTATAAAGAAACCAGAGATCTTTTAAACATCGCTATGCTTTTTATAAAAATGAAGCCGTTATAAGACTCAGTTCCCATCACACAATGCAACGCAAACCGGAGGATAGAGTTTTTACCTTATAACGGCCAAGATATGCTTGATACGAATAAAACAAAGACATTTGATATTATTGCTAGTGTTTATATGTTTTGAAAACAATTTCAAATCATAACTATCAATCATAGACGGCATTAATGCCCCATACCACTATGTCGCCATATATAGGTATACAATCAAAATCGCATCGTCACGTATTTGGAAATTGGATTTTCGTCATGAACCAAGGCAAAAGATAGTCCTTACCGAATTCGTGACTCTCTAGCCCGAGCCACCGGAACAGCCGCAACTGCCCCTTGGATCGTCAGGGCCGGTCCACCGATGTGGATTATAGTGCCTGAACAATACGTTTCCCCGCCCTTTGGGGCGTAAATGAGCCAACGAATGAATCCATCGGACCCGGATCGTCCGATCAAACCGAGGCGCCTCGCAATAGCAACAACCACATAGGTGAAAAGTATATAAATGTCAGGGCTGGTAGGTCACTGACACCACCCTAGCTAGAAAGAAACGCATGTCCTCCCTGATGTCCTCTCCCGTTTTAGGTTCATACCGAGGTGTGAGGCTCGCGAATTCACGTTATACACAAAGCTATGCCACACGGGCGGGGCTTTGATCATCACCACAAGACTTTGCTTTTCAACAGAAGCCCTGATCACTGCATCTTAGCATGCCACACAGGCAATTCACGCCATGCGATTGATGTCCATCGATATACAACCTCTGAGCTCGTACGTCTCAGAGAAGGGCGTTAAGCAAGAGAATAAATTCTCCGCCGCCAAACAGATGTATATTTAACAGAGATCAATCAACACAGAATAAAATCCAATGTCGGACACACAGTCCATTTACGAGTCCGTTCTGGGTCTGAACGAAACCGGAGGCACTAAATACCTCGCAAACCCTTCGATCAACACGTACGTCTGGACGATCACCACTCATTATCCATATTTCGGGATGCCTCCCAATCAGGACCTCGGTTACCATCCAAACGAGGTGAAGATCTCCGGTCTTCGACCGTCGTCTTCATCTTCGAATTTCAATCGTCGGTCGATTATTCGAAATGAGAATTAACTCGGCCTTTCCAAATAATTCACGTATATTTAGAATTTCAAATCGATTTATTTCAATGGTTAAATTATTCGACAACACCAATTGTGTTCTTTAATGAAATTTTCACACCAAACACATTCAACCATCAAAAGCCACACAAATCAAGCAAATTCAGTTTATTACCATTCCATATCGTTTATGGTATTTTATAACTATTTATCGCTATTTTTATTTATTTTAAAATAGCCATTTTATTGAAAACGACGCTTCGGGCCATAAGGCGGCCGTGGCGCTGTTTTTCTTCAGATTTGATTTACACATATCTGAAAATCTAACCGTTGGATCTTCGCAAAATTTACATCATTAGAAAGGTCTTTTCAAAACGAATCCAACGGTTCCAGTTTCGGGAAAATCCGACGGTCGAATCTCCCGGTACGATCGTTTGCAGTTTCGATTTCAAAATACGAACTGCAGCGTCGTTATTCGATTAAATATAATTCTATTTATATTTATATATAAATAAAATCGATTCAGGCGCTGTTTTTCTTCAAATTTGAATTAAACATTCCAGACAATCCAACCGTTGGATTTTTACAAGGTTGGTGCCGTTGGAAAGATTATTCCAAGGCGAACCCGACGGTTGAGGTTTCGGGAAAATCCAATGGTCGGATTTCCCGTACTAGTTGTTTGAAAACACGGTTTCAAAATACGAACTGCACGGCTTCGTTTCGTTTTAATTTTATTTATATTTATATATTTATATAAATATAGTTCATTCAACAATTTCAATATCGTTTTTACTTCAAATATTTTTCTAACACCTTAAATTTTGGAAAAATTTCGCCATAACCTCCCCTGTACCGGGAGCATCGGGAAATCGCAAATAGCGTTCCCGGTCCTTCTAATCTCAAAAAGAAAAAGAAAAAGCCAAGCGGCTAGCCAACAGGCTCAAAATCATCACCCAAACAAATCAGTAAATGTGTACCTATTTGTCGGGCACAAAATTTTATTCCTCTTCTCTAGCCCCTTTGCTATAACCTGTTCAATGAATATGCATGTACATATATATACAGTTCATATCATTTTTCATTTTCTATTCAACTTCATATTTGATTTCTATTTGGTTTAAAAACACCATTCATTCTAACGTTACATAAATAGGTGCAAATCATTTCATTAGCTAACTAATGAATATTTCAAATCGTATATGTTTATTTTGAACAAGTGGCTATTTTTAACACTTCACATTTCAACGATTTATGCATACAATAAAAATGTGACTTTTATTGTAAAACAATTCATTTCAAAGACACTATTTTTTTTCTATATCGTTCATATAAGTGATAAAAATAGGATTTTTATCATAAAACCATTTCTTTTAAAACCAGATTATTTTACACGTTTCATATAGTCGATAAAAGGCGATTTTTACTATCAAACAATTTATTTCAAAATATGAATACCATTCAACACATGAATTTCTAAACAACGAATGAATATCAATTCAACACATGAATGTTTTCTATAGTTTCTATATATAGATAAAAATGTGATTTTTATTATCGAACAATTTATTTCAAAATATGAATACCATTCAACACATGAATTTCTAAACAACGAATGAATATCAATTTAACACATGAATGTTTTCTATAGTTTCTATATATAGATAAAAATGTGATTTTTTATTATCGAACAATTTATTTCAAAATATGAATACCATTCAACACATGAATTTCTAAACAACTAATGAATATCAATTCAACACATGAATGTTTTCTATAGTTTCTATATATAGATAAAAATGTGATTTTTATTATCGAACAATTTATTTCAAAATATGAATACCATTCAACACATGAATTTCTAAACAACGAATGAATATCAATTCAACACATGAATGTTTTCTATAGTTTCAATATATAGATAAAAATGTGATTTTTATTATCGAACAATTTATTTCAAAATATGAATACCATTCAACACATGAATTTCTAAACAACGAATGAATATCAATTCAACACATGAATGTTTTCTATACAATGAATAAATATAGTTTAAGCATATGAAAATAATTCAAACACACGAATATTATTCAAAATTTCGGCAGCATAACGGCAGGGTAGTTACACCGGCACCGTCCCTAGTACGGCTCCTCGCTCTACCTTAAAACCTCGCGGTTTTTGACAATGGGGATCATGCATCTAGTTCGCACGCAGGCGTCATGTATATATTTATTTCATTTCCACAAACTAATCCTATGTGGTTTCCACCAAATATTTCACAACCACAAACGGGTATTTTTCAACCTCAAACAACCAATATCAATCACAAACAATCCCAAACAACCATTTCAATCAATAAATATCGTCCATGGTTTGTGGACGAGGGGCGTATATATATATTTATATATATATATATTTATATATAGCAATTCACTATTACTTCACACATATATAATATTTTTTTCAAATCAGAAATCTCACCAATAGCTATCCAACTGCACGACACTTCCTTGCATAAAATCTTCGCCAATCTCTCCTTTCGTCGCTTTCGCCCGTATTCTCTACATATGTAAAAATCGAATTTTTACGATGCTATTCAATATATAAAAATATGATTTTTACTTCGACTTTCAACATATAAAAATATGATTTTTATTTCGACTTTCAACATATAAAAATATGATTTTTATTTTGACTTTCAACGTATAAAAATATGATTTTTACTTCGACTTTCAACATATAAAAATATGATTTTTATTTCGACTTTCAACATATAAAAATATGATTTTTATTTTTGCAAGTTCAAATCTTTTTCTACTAAAAGATTAAACCTTTTTCCTATTTTAAAGTTCAAAATAAAACCAGTTTTTCTCTTTTATAAAAATGCAGTTTTTATTTTTTTTTTAAAATGCAGTTTTTATCTTTTTCAAATGCAGTTTTTATCTTTATAAAAAATGCAGTTTTATAATCTTTTACAAGAATCAGTTTTATTTAAAAAAAATCAGTTTTTAAAATCTTTTTCAAATGCAGTTTTATAATCTTTTACAAGAATCAGTTTTATTTTAAAAAAATCAGTTTTTCATACTTGTAAAAATCAGTTTTTCATTTGATTAAAATCAGTATTTCATTTGATTAAAATCAGTATTTCATTTGATTAAAATCAGTATTTAATCCCAGAAAAAAACAATATTTTACAGAATTAAAAATAAAAATAAAATAGAAACGCTTACCTTTGTCTGCGAAGAAGAGGGGGGCAAAGAAGAGGTCGTCGGCGGCTTCAGCGTCGCCAGCGGGGGGGGGGCTTCGTCGGAGCTCGTGCGATGGGGGGGGGGGGGGAAGGCTTCGTCGGAGCTCGAGGGATCGGGGGGGAAGGCTTCGTCGGAGCTCGAGGGATCGGGGGGGGGGGGGGGGGGCTGGCGATTTGATTTAGGTTTTCCTTTTTTTTTTTTTTCTTTTTTTTTTTTTTGGTTATAGAATCGGGGGGGGGGGGGGGGCCAAGCAGAAGAATAAAGGGAGGGAGGGAATTAAATTTTTTTTTTTATTTAATTATTTAATTTTGCAAATAGGTTGACTTTTACATACGACCTCGAAACGAGGCCCACCGCCTGTCGTCCATAGCGTTTCACCCCCATTCCGAACATAATGGGATATGTATCGCAAGCTGATTTGATCGTTACAATCAGTTTCCTTTTGAATTTTCATTTAAATCATTATATTGAATTTTAAACGCACATTTCAAATTACCGGGGTCACATACTAACTAGAAAAATTCCAGAAAAATATTTTCTAGCTTCGTATTGATGATACGGTCCTAACAAAACTAGTTTCGTCGAATTCTGAGACCGTTTGAAAAATGGCCAATTTCCAGTCGATTAAAATCAACTGAAACCGGTCAAACCGTTTTCCTTTGCCACGCTCACATATTGATTCGAAAAATTATGAAATTTGAAACCTAGCAATAATTTGACACTGCGGATCCAACAAAAGTGGTTTCATCGAAATCCGAGGTCATCTGCAAAATGTCCATTTTTAAGGGCCTGAATTCCATAGCGACTATTCAGAATTTTCAACTGGACATACCTTTTGATTCCCGCTATCAAATTTCGATTGGGCAGATTCATTGGAAAGATATCATCAATTAGATTCCATTATTTTTGGTTTCACTAAAATCCGGATTGTTTTGCACCCGGTATATTCAATTGAAGTTTGAAATCGAATTATCGAACTACCGCGCCATTTTCAATTCTATATATAATTATAATTAATTATATTCGTTTTCAATTGTCGATTTCAACTCAGTTTTCATCGCCATTATTTAAAATATTTATTTTAAATATTTAAAATCCATTATTTTAGCCAATTTAAAAATTTTAAATTGGTTCAGATTTTCTGGGTCGTTACAATCTCCCCCACTTAAAACTTTTCGTCCCCGAAAAGGAATAAAGTCGAAAGTGGTTTGATAAATGTACAATCACACAACACAACAACCCATCCAATTGTTTTTAACCTTTCAAAGCCATACAAATTAATTCCTATTTTTCTTCTAAAATCATTCAAACAATTATAATAGAATAGAGAATTAAATGGTGAGGTAAAGTATGGTAAATGTACCTTGCACCGGAGTCAATCAGAGATATCTACTCGGCATCTGGGATAAGCTTTCTGAATGCTCTCCTCAGTTTCCCAAGTACAATCTCTCGGATCTCCACTCCATTGCACTTTGACTAAGTGAACCTTCTTGTTCCTCAGCTCTTTGGTTTCTTTGCCGATAATCTTTAGCGGCTCTCGCCTCACAGCTAATTCTGGAGTAATTTCAATGTCCTGTTGAGCTGCTTCTTCCACGATCAAGTCTGGATCATGAACGTGCTTTCGAAGTTGAGATATATGAAATACATCATGCACCCCAGGCAACCAGTCAGGCAGTTTAACTTTATATGCGAGAGTTCCAATCCGTTCCAGAATAGGAAACGGACCAATGAATTTGGGTGCCAACTTTCCAGTTTTACCGAACCGGATAACTCCTCTCATTGGCGATACTTTCAAATATACATAGTCGCCAACTTCGAAGGATATATCTCTTCTTCTTTTATCGGCATAGCTCTTTTGTCGGCTTTGAGCGGCGAGTAATCGCTTCTTAATAAAATCAACTTTGTCGGCCGCTTCTCGAATCATATCGGGACCCAACACAAGTCTATTTCCAGGCTCGACCCAACAAGCAGGAGATCGGCACGGTCTACCATATAATGCTTCGAATGGCGACATTGTCAGGCTCGCCTGGTAGCTGTTGTTATAAGAGAACTCAGCCAAATGTAGATTGTCTTCCCATGATCCACCGAAATCTATAACACAAGCCCGCAATAGATCTTCTAAAATACGATTCACCCTCTCAGTCTGACCGTCTGTCTGAGGATGATAAGCGGTGCTCAAGTTTAACTTCGTTCCTAGCTCGACTTGAAATGCTTCCCAGAATTTACTAGTGAATATTGTATCTCTATCACTTACTATACTGAGCGGCACTCCATGCAGTCTAACTATTTCCCTGAAATAAATCTGCGCCAGACTCTGAGCGGTTCTATTTGATTTGACAGGTATAAAATGGGCGGTCTTCGTGAAGCGATCTACGATCACCCAAATACTGTCATTTCCCTTTCTGGTTCTAGGCAAACCATCAATGAAATCCATAGAAATATGTTCCCACTTCCAGCCAGGAACTTCTAGCGGTTGTAATAATCCAGCCAATTTCTGTTGGTCACTCTTGACTAGTTGGCAAGTAGGGCAGCGGCTAACATATATTGAAACGTCTCTTTTCATAGCCTTCCACCAGAATGTTCTTTTGAGATCGTTATACATTTTGGCCACGCCAGGATGGATACTCAGCTTGGACTTGTGACACTCGTCTAACACTTCCCTTTTTAACTCTGGGATGTCAGGAACACAAATCCTTCCTTTTAATCTCAAGGTCTCGTCGTTATCTATTTGAAAACACGAGGGTTCGCCTTTCTGAATCCTTTTGATCATATCTTTTATAAAGTTATCCTCCTTCTGAAGAATAGATATTTTGTCAATCAAGGAAGTCGTTATAATAAAGCTGGCAATCATTACATTCTTTCGACTCAGCGCATCGGCCACGACATTGGCTTTCCCTGGAGTATATATAATTTCGAAGTCATATGCTGCAAGAAACTCCAGCCAACGTTGCTGCCTCAAATTCAAGTCTTTCTGAGTGAACAGATATTTTAACGACTGGTGATCTGTAAACAGTTCAAACCTCTCGCCCAGAAGATAGTGTCTCCAGATTTTCAAAGAGAATATGATAGCCAATAACTCAAGATCATGAGTTACGTAGTTTTTCTCGTGCGGCTTCAGTTGACGGCTAGCATAAGCAATTACTTGGCCTCTTTGCATTAACACTGCTCCAAGGCCTTCTCTAGAAGCATCAGTCCATACCTTTAAATCTTGGTTGCCATCAATGATGGTTAACACTGGAGCAGTCGTTAGTCTCAACTTTAGCTCTTCGAAAGCCTCCTCACTTTCTTGAGTCCATTTGAACTTAGAATGCTTCTTTGTAAGCTTCATTAAATGACCAGATATCTTCGAAAAGTTTTTAACGAACTTTCGGTAATAGCTAGCCAATCCGAGGAAACTGCGGACTTCAGTGGGAGTACTGGGCTGTTTCCAATTCTGAATAGCTGTGATTTTGCTTGGATCCACGGCGATTCCATCTTTCGATACGACATGGCCCAGAAATTTTACTTCGTCTTGCCAGAATATACATTTGGAAAATTTGGCTTTCAATACATTCCTCCTGAGGATTTCTAACACTTGTTCCAAATGTTTTTCATGCTCGGCCTTTGATTTAGAGAAGATTAGAATATCATCAATAAAAACCAAAACAAATTTGTTCAGTACTCCTCTGAATACTCTATTCATCATATCGACGAAATAAGCTGGAGCGTTACATAAGCCGAACGGCATTACTAACCACTCGTAGAATAAGTCGGGGCCTCTGAACGCTGTCATTGGAACACACTCTTCGGCAATTCGAAGTTGATGGAAGCCCGTAGCTAGGTCCATTCGTGAAAATACTTGTGCTCCATTTAATCGATCCAACAAATCATCAATCCACGGCAATGGATATTTGTTCTTTATTGTCTGTTTGTTCAGATCACGATAATCCACACATAGACGTAGAGTACCGTCAGATTTTGGGACAAATACCACTGCTGCACCCCAATCAGAGAAACTAGGCCTGATCAGACCTTTCCATACGAGCTGTCGTGTTTGATTGTCTAACTCCTCCTTCTCTTTCAAAGACATTCTTCGAATAGCGTGAACTACCGGCCTTGCATTCGGAATTAACGCAATTTTGAAATCTATTTCTCTTTGCGGAGGCAAGCGAACAACTTCTTCGAACACATCCGCATAGTTCTTGACGACAGGAATATCTTTAATGAGGTCAGGAATATTCTCAGTGATCTCAGGGATATTTTCTATTTGGGCTGGAGAAACATTCAAAGCTGCCCAGAAGTCTTTTCTATTAGCATTCTGACCTTCACAGGGAATGGTTATATAACCCCCTGATTTAATCTTAGCTCTAACAACTCTCTCGGCGCATCTAACCTCTGCTTCATATTTGGTTAGCCAATCCAATCCCAAAATAAGATCGAATTCATCAAAATTCATGACGACAGAGATAATAGGGAATTTATAGCAAGAAAAAGAGACGGGTACTGCACAAACCCAACTGAGATTGATGGAACCTCCAACTGGATTTCGGACAGTCATTGGCTCTTTGAGCTTCTTCAAATTCAAATCCAACTTCTTGACTGCACTCTTTGCAATAAAGCTTCGTGACGCGCCTGTGTCAAACAGTACTTTAACTGGAATGTTTTTGACATTGAGCGTGCCTTCTAAGACGTCGGCCCTTTCTTGACTAGCTGAGGGCTCAGAGGTTTCTGCTACTTCATTTATTTGAGCCACCTTGGTTGCCTTTAACAGCCGGCAATCCTGTCCGACATGGCCAAACCGATGGCAAATGTTGCATTCTCTAGTCTCTTGAAATTTCTTAATAGACTTAGATCCTTCATTTCTTTGTTTCTTTAGAGATCGGCAACTCATCGAGAGATGTCCTTGCTTATTGCAGTTAGAGCATACAGTTGTCGTTACTAGTTTCTTCTCTGATTTGGCCCTTTTTCTCTTGGCACTGGCCTTCTTACTGATCTCAGACATTGTACTTGCCTCTGGAATATCAGTTTCTGACTCTGTTTTGTCACCACAACAAACTTCTTCTTCGTCGCGCAACATTCCTTTCTTGTCTAGATCTTCATACTGATAAGCCATATAAATCATTTCTGAGAAAGGAAGCTTCACATGCCCCAATACTTTATTCTGGTATTTCCTTTGAAGCCCATGAATAAACCTCATATTTTTCCCCTTCGGATTTTGAATTAGATGAGGGGCAAAATGAGAAAGTTCATTGAATTTCTTATGATATTCGGGGATGGTCATATCACCTTGTATTAGATAAGAAAATTCATCACATAATCTCTCAGTTGCTTCGGGAGGAGTAAATCTCTCTAGGAAAATCACTTTGAATCTGTCCCAGGTGATATCACCTTCTGGATTATCTTTGATGATTGTTTCCCACCAGATTAAAGCTTCTTCTTTGAGCGCCCAAGATGCTACTAACCGTTTCTGGTCATCTCTCAGCTGGATATGCTCAAAGATTCTTTCGACAGAACTCAACCAAGCTTGAGTTTGAATAATAGATTCATTACCCGAGAATTGCGCTCCGTTCAGATTTCGATATTTCTTTAATAGAGCCTCTAGATCGGGTTCTGTATTCCTTCTGTTTCTGGCACTCATTTTTCTAGTACTTCTGCAATTAGCAGATCAAGTGTCAGGTCACAGAAAAGGTACTTTAAAACATAGAAACACATACTTCAATGTAAATGTGTCTATCAAGGTGTAATTTCATTCTGCTTTACTCATACTAGGATATTACTGATCCTATCTGTATAGAGTTACCCGTCCTAGAACACTACTGGTTCTATTTCTGACGAGTTCGTTCAAATGCTATATTCCAGAACTAAGCTTAACCAAAGCTCTGATACCACGTTGAGACGGCCCGATTTCCCGTTCTCATGGAAACAAGGTTATCTTTGGAATATAACACAGAAACAGATAATAGCAGAACAGAATTAAATAAATACACCAGAATGAACAACAAAATATACTGGATCTTACTTAGTACAAATACAGTTCAGCTATACATAAATGTCTACAGCGGAAATAAACAAAATATGTACAATAGGAGCTGAACAGCATAAAAAGAAATAAATGATAGAATCCATCTTCAGCTCCAGCTATCCAGAAAGAACCAGCTAAACCTGAATACAAGGCTGCCCGTGTAGAAAAAGGGGCACCCGAGTTTGAGAGTGAAACAAACTACGAGTCAGTCATGGGACTGGTATGAGAAATCTACTCAACACATATATAATATGGCTAATCACAGGACCACGCCACTTTCGTGGAACGGGTTTACTCCATTGGATTGCCAGTGCTTTTTAAAACAAATCTTTCTTTTAAACATCGCTATGCTTTTTATAAAAATGAAGCCGTTATAAGACTCAGTTCCCATCACACAATGCAACGCAAACCGGAGGATAGAGTTTTTACCTTATAACGGCCAAGATATGCTTGATACGAATAAAACAAAGACATTTGATATTATTGCTAGTGTTTATATGTTTTGAAAACAATTTCAAATCATAACTATCAATCATAGACGGCATTAATGCCCCATACCACTATGTCGCCATATATAGGTATACAATCAAAATCGCATCGTCACGTATTTGGAAATTGGATTTCCGTCATGAACCAAGGCAAAAGATAGTCCTTACCGAATTCGTGACTCTCTAGCCCGAGCCACCGGAACAGCCACAACTGCCCCTTGGATCGTCAGGGCCGGTCCACCGATGTGGATTATAGTGCCTGAACAATACGTTTCCCCGCCCTTTGGGGCGTAAATGAGCCAACGAATGACTCCATCGGACCCGGATCGTCCGATCAAACCGAGGCGCCTCGCAACAGCAACAACCACATAGGTGAAAAGTATATAAATGTCAGGGCTGGTAGGTCACTGACACCACCCTAGCTAGAAAGAAACGCATGTCCTCCCTGATGTCCTCTCCCGTTTTAGGTTCATACCGAGGTGTGAGGCTCGCGAATTCACGTTATACACAAAGCTATGCCACACAGGCGGGGCTTTGATCATCACCACAAGACTTTGCTTTTCAACAGAAGCCCTGATCACTGCATCTTAGCATGCCACACAGGCAATTCACGCCATGCGATTGATGTCCATCGATATACAACCTCTGAGCTCGTACGTCTCAGAGAAGGGCGTTAAGCAAGAGAATAAATTCTCCGCCGCCAAACAGATGTATATTTAACAGAGATCAATCAACACAGAATAAAATCCAATGTCGGACACACAGTCCATTTACGAGTCCGTTCTGGGTCTGAACGAAACCGGAGGCACTAAATACCTCGCAAACCCTTCGATCAACACGTACGTCTAGACGATCACCACTCATTATCCATATTTCGGGATGCCTCCCAATCAGGACCTCGGTTACCATCCAAACGAGGTGAAGATCTCCGGTCTTCGACCATCGTCTTCATCTTCGAATTTCAATCGTCGGTCGATTATTCGAAATGAGAATTACGGCCTTTCCAAATAATTCACGTATATTTAGAATTTCAAATCGATTTATTTCAATGGTTAAATTATTCGACAACACCAATTGTGTTCTTTAATGAAATTTTCACACCAAACACATTCAACCATCAAAAGCCACACAAATCAAGCAAATTCAGTTTATTACCATTCCATATCATTTATGGTATTTTATAACTATTTATCGCTATTTTTATTTATTTTAAAATAGCCATTTTATTCAAAACGACGCTTCGGGCCATAAGGCGGCCGTGGCGCTGTTTTTCTTCAGATTTGATTTACACATATCTGAAAATCTAACCGTTGGATCTTCGCAAAATTTACATCATTAGAAAGGTCTTTTCAAAACGAATCCAACGGTTCCAGTTTCGGGAAAATCCGACGGTCGGATCTCCCGGTACGATCGTTTGAAGTTTCGATTTCAAAATACGAACTGCAGCGTCGTTATTCGATTAAATATAATTCTATATATATATATATATAAATAAAATCGATTCTGGCGCTGTTTTTCTTCAAATTTGAATTAAACATTCCAGACAATCCAACCGTTGGATTTTTACAAGGTTGGTGCCGTTGGAAAGATTATTCCAAGGCGAACCCGACGGTTGAGGTTTCGGGAAAATCCAATGGTCGGATTTCCCGTACTAGTTGTTTGAAAACACGGTTTCAAAATACGAAATGCACGGCTTCGTTTCGTTTTAATTTTATTTATATTTATATATTTATATAAATATAGTTCATTCAACAATTTCGATATCGTTTTTACTTCAAATATTTTTCTAACACCTTAAATTTTGGAAAAATTTCGCCATAACCTCCCCTGTACCGGGAGCATCGGGAAATCGCAAATAGCGTTCCCGGTCCTTCTAATCTCAAAAAGAAAAAGAAAAAGCCAAGCGGCTAGCCAACAGGCTCAAAATCATCACCCAAACAAATCAGTAAATGTGTACCTATTTGTCGGGCACAAAATTTTATTCCTCTTCTCTAGCCCCTTTGCTATAACCTGTTCAATGAATATGCATGTACATATATATACAGTTCATATCATTTTTCATTTTCTATTCAACTTCATATTTGATTTCTATTTGGTTTAAAAACACCATTCATTCTAACGTTACATAAATAGGTGCAAATCATTTCATTAGCTAACTAATGAATATTTCAACTCGTATATGTTTATTTTGAACAAGTGGCTATTTTTAACACTTCACATTTCAACGATTTATGCATATAATAAAAATGTGACTTTTATTGTAAAACAATTCATTTCAAAGACACTATTTTTTTCTATATCGTTCATATAAGTGATAAAAATAGGATTTTTATCATAAAACCATTTCTTTTAAAACCAGATTATTTTACACGTTTCATATAGTCGATAAAAGGCGATTTTTACTATCAAACAATTTATTTCAAAATATGAATACCATTCAACACATGAATTTCTAAACAACGAATGAATATCAATTCAACACATGAATGTTTTCTATAGTTTCTATATATAGATAAAAATGTGATTTTCATTATCGAACAATTTATTTCAAAATATGAATACCATTCAACACATGAATTTCTAAACAACGAATGAATATCAATTCAACACATGAATGTTTTCTATAGTTTCTATATATAGATAAAAATGTGATTTTTATTATCGAACAATTTATTTCAAAATATGAATACCATTCAACACATGAATTTCTAAACAACGAATGAATATCAATTCAACACATGAATGTTTTCTATAGTTTCTATATATAGATAAAAATGTGATTTTTATTATCGAACAATTTATTTCAAAATATGAATACCGTTCAACACATGAATTTCTAAACAACGAATGAATATCAATTCAACACATGAATGTTTTCTATAGTTTCTATATATAGATAAAAATGTGATTTTTATTATCGAACAATTTATTTCAAAATATGAATACCATTCAACACATGAATTTCTAAACAACGAATGAATATCAATTCAACACATGAATGTTTTCTATACAATGAATAAATATAGTTTAAGCATATGAAAATAATTCAAACACACGAATATTATTCAAAATTTCGGCAGCATAACGGCAGGGTAGTTACACCGGCACCGTCCCTAGTACGGCTCCTCGCTCTACCTTAAAACCTCGCGGTTTTTGACAATGGGGATCATGCATCTAGTTCGCACGCAGGCGGCATGTATATATTTATTTCATTTCCACAAACTAATCCTATGTGGTTTCCACCAAATATTTCACAACCACAAACGGGTATTTTTCAACCTCAAACAACCAATATCAATCACAAACAATCCCAAACAACCATTTCAATCAATAAATATCGTCCATGGTTTGTGGACGAGAGGCGTATATATATATATATATATATATATAGCAATTCACTATTACTTCACACATATATAATATTTTTTTTAAATCAGAAATCTCACCAATAGCTATCCAACTGCACGACACTTCCTTGCATAAAATCTTCGCCAATCTCTCCTTTCGTCGCTTTCGCCCGTATTCTCTACATATGTAAAAATCGAATTTTTACGATGCTATTCAATATATAAAAATATGATTTTTACTTCGACTTTCAACATATAAAAATATGATTTTTATTTCGACTTTCAACATATAAAAATATGATTTTTATTTTGACTTTCAACATATAAAAATATGATTTTTACTTCGACTTTCAACATATAAAAATATGATTTTTATTTCGACTTTCAACATATAAAAATATGATTTTTATTTTTGCAAGTTCAAATCTTTTTCTACTAAAAGATTAAACCTTTTTCCTATTTTAAAGTTCAAAATAAAACCAGTTTTTCTCTTTTATAAAAATGCAGTTTTTTTTTTTTTAAAAAAATGCAGTTTTTATCTTTTTCAAATGCAGTTTTTATCTTTATAAAAAATGCAGTTTTTAAATCCTTTTTCAAATGCAGTTTTATAATCTTTTACAAGAATCAGTTTTATTTAAAAAAAATCAGTTTTTAAAATCTTTTTCAAATGCAGTTTTATAATCTTTTACAAGAATCAGTTTTATTTAAAAAAAATCAGTTTTTCATACTTGTAAAAATCAGTTTTTCATTTGATTAAAATCAGTATTTCATTTGATTAAAATCAGTATTTCATTTGATTAAAATCAGTATTTAATCCCAGAAAAAAACAGTATTTTACAGAATTAAAAATAAAAATAAAATAGAAACGCTTACCTTTGTCTGCGAAGAAGAGGGGGGAAAGAAGAGGTCGTCGGCGGCTTCAGCGTCGCCAGCGAGGGGGGGGGGGCTTCGTCGGAGCTCGTGCGAGGGGGGGGGGGGAAGGCTTCGTCGGAGCTCGAGGGATCGGGGGGGGGGGGGGGGGGGGTGGCGATTTGATTTAGGTTTTCCTTTTTTTTTTTCTCTTTTCTTTGTTTTTTTGGTTATAGAATCGGGGGGGGGGGGGGGGGCAAGCAGAAGAATAAAGGGAGGGAGGGAATTAAAAATTTTTTTTTTATTATTTAATTTTGCAAATAGGTTGACTTTTACATACGACCTCGAAACGAGGCCCACCGCCTGTCGTCCATAGCGTTTCACCCCCATTCCGAACACAATGGGATATGTATCGCAAGCTGATTTGATCGTTACAATCAGTTTCCTTTTGAATTTTCATTTAAATCATTATATTGAATTTTAAACGCACATTTCAAATTACCGGGGTCACATACTAACTAGAAAAATTCCAGAAAAATATTTTCTAGCTTCGTATTGACGATACGGTCCTAACAAAACTAGTTTCGTCGAATTCTGAGACCGTTGAAAAATGGCCAATTTCCAGTCGATTAAAATCAACTGAAACTGGTCAAACCGTTTTCCTTTGCCACGCTCACATATTGATTCGAAAAATTATGAAATTTGAAACCTAGCAATAATTTAACACTGCGGATCCAACAAAAGTGGTTTCGTCGAAATCCGAGGTCATCTGCAAAATGTCCATTTTTAAGGGCCTGAATTCCATAGCGACTATTCAGAATTTTCAACTGGACATACCTTTTGATTCCCGCTATCAAATTTCGATTGGGCAGATTCATTGGAAAGATATCATCAATTAGATTCCATTATTTTTGGTTTCACTAAAATCCGGATTGTTTTGCACCCGGTATATTCAATTGAAGTTTGAAATCGAATTATCGAACTACCGCGCCATTTTCAATTCTATATATAATTATAATTAATTATATTCGTTTTCAATTGTCGATTTCAACTCAGTTTTCATCGCCATTATTTAAAATATTTATTTTAAATATTTAAAATCCATTATTTTAGCCAATTTAAAAATTTTAAATTGGTTCAGATTTTCTGGGTCGTTACAACGAGAAATCCACCTATCATGCCAAAAGTAAGTTGTATTACCAGAATGAACAATTACCTTATGTAATAACCCGGAAAATCTGGGCCAGTTTAAAAATTTTATTTTGGCGATTTTAGCGAATTTTGATTATTTAAAATGAATTATTTTAAATAATATCGACGAGAAATTTATTTTGAATATAATTAGAACGTATATATTATATACGTCGTCGTTAAAATATAAATATTTATATATAATTATAAAAGGAATTGAAAATGGCGTGGTAGTTCGATAATTCGATTTCAAACTTCAATTGAATGTACCGGTTGCAAAACAATCCGGATTTTAGTGAAACCAAAAATGATGGAATCTAATTGTGAATATCTTTCCAACGAATCTGACAAATCAAGATTTCATAGCGGGAATCAAAAGATATGTCCAGTTGAAAATTCTGAATAGTCATTATGGAATTCAGGCCCTTAAAAATGGACATTTTGCAAACGACCTCGGATTTCGACGAAACCACTTTTGTTGGGTCCGTGATGTCAAATTATTGCTAGGTTTCAAATTTCGTAATTTTTCGAATCAATATGTGAGTGTGGCAAAGGAAAACGCGTTTGACCAGTTTCAGTTGATTTTAATCGACTGGAAAATGGCCATTTTTCAAACGGTCTCAGAATTCGACGAAACTAGTTTTGTTAGGACCGTATCGTCAATACGAAGCTAGAAAATATTTTTCTGGGATTTTTAAAGTTCGTATGCGACCCCGGTAATTTAAAATGTACGTTTAAAATTCAAAATAATGATTTAAATGAAAATTCAACGAAAACTGATTCAGGCGATCGAATCATCTTGCGATACATATCCCATTGGGTTCGGAATGGGGGTAAAACGCTATGGACGACAGGCGGTGGGTTCGATTTCGAGTTCGTATGTAAAAGTCAACATAAATTGAAAATAAAATAATAATAATAAAAAAAACTTTCTTCCCTTATATGTTCTGCCCCCCCCCCCCCCCAAATCATTTCGATTCAGATAAAAGAAAAAAAAAAGGGGGAACAAAGCCGCCGCTCCTCCGTTTGACGCGCCGTCGTCCAGGCGGGGGCCTCGCCTCCCCATCACCACCTCCGAACCACCACATCCCCAACTCCCTCCCTCTCCTCTCGTTCTGCGTGAAGACCCCCCCCCCCCCCCGTTTCAGAGATCGCGACGCCTCCAGGTGGGACCACCATCGCGCGCCGGCCGATGACCGCCGAGCCCCTCTTCCGATCAACCCCTCCTCTTTTCTAAAACCTGTAAGTATTTTTACTTTCATTTATTCTGGGTTTTTTTTTTGTTATGCAAAACTGATTTTTTTTTAAATTTTGTTATGTAAAACTGATTTTTAAATTTTGTTATGTAAAACTGATTTTTAAATTTTGTTATGTAAAACTGATTTTTAAATTTTGTTATGTAAAACTGATTTTTAAATTTTGTTATGCAAAACTGATTTTATTTTAAAATAAAAGGGTTAGGCCTTTAAAATAAAAAAAAGAAAGATTTGATTTTTTCGAAAGTAAAAGATTAGATTTAGAAAAGGCGAAATCTTTATTTTAGAAAAAGCGGAATCTTTATTATAGAAAAGGTGAAAGATCTATTTTTGAAAAGGCAGAAACTTTATATAGAAAATGGTATTAAAAATTTGATTTTTAATATATATAACCTTGTCTAAAATAAAAACACGATCTTTATATATGTATCGTTAAAACGAAGATTTGATTTTTATATGAATGTCGTCGAAACGAAGATTTGATTTTTATATGAATGTCGTCGAAACGAAGATTTGATTTTTATATGAATGTCGTCGAAACGAAGATTTGATTTTTATATGAATGTCGTCGAAACGAAGATTTGATTTTTATATGAATGTCGTCGAAATAAAAATATGATTTTTATATATTGAACTTCGAAATAAAAATATGATTTTTATATATTGAACTTCGAAATAAAAATATGATTTTTATATATTGAACTTCGAAATAAAAATATGATTTTTATATATTGAACTTTGAAATAAAAATATGATTTTTATATGTTGAACATCGAAGAAAAAAATATATATGATTTTTATATATCGAATAGCATAGTAAAAATTCGATTTTTATATATGTAGTGGCTACGGGCAACGAAGTTGACGAAGATGCAATAACGTTGAAGAAGAGCCAGATGATTGGATAGCTATCGGTGAGAATTTCTCACTCTTCAATTTATTTTCTAGTTATATATATATATACTAGGATGCAGACGGTGCTTAGTAGCACCCGACACAATCGTCCACAGACCATGGACTTGTTTGTTTGGTTGCATAGATTAGTTATATGATTTGATTTGAATTTGGTTGTTTGGTGAATTTGATTGATGTGTGAATGGCGTGGGCCTTCACTAGACCGGGGATAAGGCTAGGCCTCGTCCCGTTTCTAGTATCGTGCCGTTATGCCGCCGAAATTTTCTAAAATATGTTAGAAAAATAAAAATATCATTTTATTTAAAGAATGAACTGAATAGAAATTCATATGTTGGAATAAAATGTTTTTATCGTTAAAAATATAATTTTTAACGTGAAGTGAATAAAATAAATATTCATTTACAAACCAGACGGTTTGTTTATGTACACCTATTTGAAGGACATTGATTGGGTCGATAAATTTTACACATCGCCCAACTGCACAACTAAAATCTGTGCTTGATTGTTTGAAACCCCACACGGGTGTTGGGATGAAATTTGAAGTTCACTCATCCTGATTGATTAAATATGTCGATCGATTGATTGACAGGCTGTTATAAGCGTCGAATATCTTTATTTGATGCTTAGGCAGTTTAGTGCACTTTGGTTGATGATTGATTATTTTTCAATGCTATTATATACATGTGTTGTATGGAAATCCATATAATTAATTTTATATGGTAATTGATTGAGCCTCATTCCAATTTGAAAAATAAAGGATAATATAAAATAAAGGTTCATGTGTTGACAGTACTCATCCATTGAGATTGGTCATGTGTTGAACGAAATATTTTGATAATAACAACTATTTTGAAAAAGAAATATTTGAAATAGAATATTTGAAAATAGAAATCTATGAAGCCGTGTTGATTAGATTGACGCCATTTTGACGAATTCGATATTTATACCGATTTTATTCATTTCGAAATGAATTGAATTGAAAACGATTTCGAAATGAATTGAATTGAAAACGATTTCGAAATGAATTGAATTGAAAACGATTTCGAAATGAATTGAATTGAAAACGATTTCGAAATGAATTGAATTGAAAACGATTTCGAAATGAATTGAATTGAAAACGAATTCAAATTAAATTGAAAGCGAATTGAATTGAATTCAAATTGAATTGAAATTTGAATTGAATAGAAATGAACTTTGAAACGAATTTATAAAGAAGAATTCAATTTTGCTTTGAATTGAAATGGAAGTTGAAATAGATTTTGAAACGAATTTTAAAACTATTTATATAATTCGTTTTGAATAGAAAATCGACGAAGTATATATTATATATATTATATATATAATATAATGGCCTGAATAGAACGCGCCGCGCCGCGGCAGTTCGTGAATTTCGACCATTTATTTCAAACGGACATTACGGGAGATCCGACCGTCGGATTCTCCTAAAACTGGAACCATTGGGTTCGTATCGAAAAGAGCTTTCTAACGAATATTAGAAATTTGAAATCTAACGGTTGGATTTGGAGTTACGTCCAAATCAAATTTGAAAAAGGTCATTGTAAGTGCAGTTCGATGGCCATTGATGGAAATCGACTGTACGGGCCTTGATAAAATTATTAAAAATAGTAATAATTTGTGTAAAATCATAGGAAATGATTTAGAAAGGATTGGGATGAAAAACTCCATATTTGAAAAGATAAAAATAGGTTTTTATCGAAATGAACTGGTTTTGAACTAGAATTATAATTCTATTTATTTTTAAATAAATGAATTGAATTTAAAAAAGGTTTTAAAAATAACCAAAATTTCCAATGATTGCATTGGAGTGGATTTGAATCGAAATTGTCTTCGGAATATTTCGATGTTGGAATTCGTGATTATACAGGGGTTGTTATGGAAATTTGAAAGATATATATTTATATCGTTATTTCTAATACGACATTTGTTAGTCGTAGAATTCGATATTGAATATAAGCCGATATATTTTCTATTCAGAGCCTTGTATTGAATATCGAATGTGATTTGGGTTTGTCGTGAGTGGTGTCTTCACTAACACTGTTCTTGAACCCAGTTGAGAAAAGATTAAATCTTTTTGTTTAGATTTAACGAAGTGTACCAATTAAATGATATTTAATTGGAATTGAATGAATGTGATTTTGGGTTTATCGTGAACTGTGTTTTAAATGACACTGATTCTTTAACCCAGTCAAAGATTAAAACTAAGTGGAGTTTTAATGAATCTTTAATTAGATTGAAAAGATCGAGAATGGAGTATCACCAGTTTTACTCCAGGCGATAGTTAAATCTTTAATTAGATTTGAACGTGAAATGGTAATTGAATTTACCGATAACACCGTGGTGTTAGATATGAAGTATAACCAGTTTTACTTCATGGGATGAATAGGTTGGGATTGGGAAATAAAATAAATGATTTCTTCGGTGTGGTTCGCTAATCCCGACTAGTTTGAATTGATATTCAAAGGAGATTAAAGAATAAATTTAAAGAATTTATCTTGGATAAAATTAATGGGAACTTTTTCCAAAGTATAGGAATATTTGGATAAAAGAATATTCTGAATTGGAATGAGGTGTATGTTGTGTTTGTGTAACACTTTTATAATATATACGCGAGTTATTCAGAAAGACCGGGTTTATCCCATTCTGAATAACTGATTCGACGTGGTGTCGAAGATGAAGACGATGGTCGAAGACCGGAAGTCTTCACGTCGTTTGGGTGATTACTGATGATCTTGATTGGGCTGTACACCCAAGAAGATGGAAACAGTTGGTGATCGTCCAGTCGTACTTGGAGATCGATGGATATGCGGGGTACTAGGTGCCTCCGGTTTCGTTCAGACCCAGAACGGACTTGTAAATGGACTGTGTGTCTGACATTGGATTTTAGTCCATGTGATTGATCTCTATTAAATATATATCTGTTTGGCGGCGGAGAATTTATTCTCTTGCTTAACGCCCTTCTCTGAGACGTACGAGCTCAGGGGTTATATATTGATGGATATCAAACGCATGGAGTGAATTGCCTGTGTGGCACGCCTAAGTGGCAATTGATCAAGGCTTCTGTTGAAAAGCAAAGTCTTGTGGTGATGATCAAAGCACAGCCTGTGTGGCACAGCTTTGTGTAACGTGAATTCGCGAGTTTCACACCCGGTATGAACCAAAAACGGGAGAGGACGTCAGGGAGGGCATGCGTTTCTTTCTAGCTAGAAGTGGCGTCAGTGGTTTTACACGCCCTGACGAGTTTGACTTATGTGGTTGTTGCTGCTGCGAGGCGCCTCGGTTATATCGGTTTCGGCCGATGCATTCTGGTCGGCAGACGGACCAGACTTACACCCCATAGGGTGGGGAGACGCATGTTCAGGGTTTAAGTTTAATCCACATCGGTGGACTGGCCCTGAGGATCCAAGGGTCGATGCGCTCTGACCCTGAGGCTCGGGCTAGAGAGTCTCGACGTCGGTGAGGACTATCTTTTGCCTCGGTTCATAGATGGAAATCCAGCTTCCAAATACGTGACATTTGCGGTTTTATTTGTAGAGCCTAGTATGGCGACATAGTGGGATGGGGCACTTATGCCGCCTATGATTGATACTTATGATTTGAAGTTGTTTTATACACTATGCACTTACAATAGTATCAAATGATTTGTTTTTAAACGTATCAAGCATTCTTGGCTATTATAAGGTAAAAACCCTATCCTTCGGCTTGCGTTGCATTGTGTGATGGGAACTGGGTCTTATAATAGCTTCATTTTTCTTTATTTAGCATTGCGCTGTTTGTTTTATGCACCGGTATTCTTGGGAGGAAACCCGTTCCGTGTTATACGGCGTGGTCCCTTGATTTACCTAACTTTCAAAATAAAGATTAATAACTGCTTTAGTTCTCACACCAGTCACATGACTGACCTGGAGTTTATTGTTTTAACCTAAACTCTGGGTGCCCCCTATTTTGACACGGGCAGCTAGTAGTTTTGGTTTTGCAGATTTATATTCACAGGATCCTGGTTTACAGCTGGAATGATATCCGGAAAGCTTTGTATCCGTATATCTCTTCTAGTTGTGTATTTTATTATTTTCCGCTGCTATGTATTTAAATGTAATTTAAATCTCTGATATTTCTGTGTAATATTCATTTATACTCTGTATATTCTTGTAATCTGATGCATTGGTGTAATATACAATGAAATGTTCTTCTGTATGTGTTCTGTTTTGTCTTGTTCTCAAACGATAGGGCGTTTCGAACGGTCTGGGTCGGTTTAGCGACTGGTTCGGACCGAGCGAAATTCCTTGCCGTAACAGTTGGTATCAGAGCTTTGGTTTACAAAGCAGAGAACAAGGCACATTAGAACCGTACGAAAGAATTCATCGGATATTGGATCAGTAATATCCAATTAGAGTGACTCGTTAGAGATAGGATCAGTAGTATCCTAGAACGAGTGTGAAGAGTATATTTTTCAAATGAAAACAATTTTGTTTTGAAAATTTAAAATCAATTATTCGTATTTGATTATTTATTCTATATTGATTAGGACAGTCCAGTATATAAAGAATTTGCATATACGCCTTGCAAACGTATATTCAAAGTTTTAATATACTGGATAGATATAGAATCACACTCTAGTCGCCCGGAGATGATTCTGATGATAGTTCGAACATCATCAGAATTGGCATTCGTGTTTCGAAGGTGTGATATCTATATATTTCCTATTGACTGGTGTGAGAACCAAAATTAGATTGGACCTATTGTTGTGAATTGGCATCAAAAACATGATTTTCTGTATAAGTATCAAAGATAATGAATTTGAAACTCTAATTCACTAATTGATTGATGTTTGTGTTGTTTGTTCATTTGTTTGATAAATTTGAACCATTTACCCTAATTTGAACCAAATATTGAATTGTATTGAAAATTTGGTCGCATTTGCTTGCGTATACATATATATCATTGAACAGGTCATAGCAAGGAGGCTAGAGCAGAGAATAAAATTTGTTTGCCCGACAAATAGGTACATGTTTACCATAATTTCCTGTTTTGTTTGGGTGATGATGATTTTATGAGCCTATTGGCTAGCCGCTTGGCTTTTTCTTTTTCTTTTTGAGATCTGAAGGACCGGGGAAGCTATTTGAAATTCCCCGATGCTCCCGGTGCAGGGGAGGTTATGGCGAAATTTTTCAAAAATTTAGGGTGTTAGCCAAATTTTTGAAATTTTGAAAATTCTCAGAAACTAAAAAGTTGGAGAATGGAAGCCGGATCGAACGTAGAGCTGATTAATCAAACCACTTTCGACTTTGTTCCTTTTCGGGGACGAAAAGTTTTAAGTGGGGGAGATTGTAATAACCCGGAAAATCTGGGCCAGTTTAAAATTTTTATTTTGGCGATTTTAGCGAATTTTGATTATTTAAAATGAATTATTTTAAATAATATCGACGAGAAATTTATTTTGAATATAATTAGAACGTATATATTATATACGTCGTCGTTAAAATATAAATATTTATATATAATTATAAAAGGAATTGAAAATGGTGCGGTAGTTCGATAATTCGATTTCAAACTTCAATTGAATGTACCGGTTGCAAAACAATCCGGATTTTAGTGAAACCAAAAATGATGGAATCTAATTGTGAATATCTTTCCAACGAATCCGACAAATCAAGATTTCATAGCGGGAATCAAAAGATATGTCCAGTTGAAAATTCTGAATAGTCGCTATGGAATTCAGGCCCTTAAAAATGGACATTTTGCAAACGACCTCGGATTTCGACGAAACCACTTTTGTTGGGTCCGTGATGTCAAATTATTGCTAGGTTTCAAATTTCGTAATTTTTCGAATCAATATGTGAGTGTGGCAAAGGAAAACGCGTTTGACCAGTTTCAGTTGATTTTAATCGACTGGAAAATGGCCATTTTTCAAACGGTCTCAGAATTCAACGAAACTAGTTTTGTTAGGACCGTATCGTCAATACGAAGCTAAAAAATATTTTTCTGGGATTTTTAAAGTTCGTATGCGACCCCGGTAATTTAAAATGTACGTTTAAAATTCAAAATAATGATTTAAATGAAAATTCAACAAAAACTGATTCAGGCGATCGAATCAGCTTGCGATACATATCCCATTGGGTTCGGAATGGGGGTAAAACGCTATGGACGACAGGCGGTGGGTTCGATTTCGAGTTCGTATGTAAAAGTCAACATAAATTGAAAATAAAATAATAAAAATAAAAAAAAACTTTCTTCCCTTATATGTTCTGCCCCCCCCCCCCCCCAAATCATTTCGATTCAGATAAAAGAAAAAAAAAGGGGGGGAACAAAGCCGCCGCTCCTCCGTGTGACGCGCCGTCGTCCAGGCGGGGGCCTCGCCTCCACATCACCACCTCCGAACCACCGCATCCCCAACTCCCTCCCTCTCCTCTCGTTCTGCGTGAAGACCCCCCCCCCCCCCCCCCGTTTCAGAGATCGCGACGCCTCCAGGTGGGACCACCATCGCGCGCCGGCCGATGACCGCCGAGCCCCTCTTCCGATCAACCCCTCCTCTTTTCTAAAACCTGTAAGTATTTTTACTTTCATTTATTCTGGGTTTTTTTTTTGTTATGCAAAACTGATTTTTTTTAAATTTTGTTATGTAAAACTGATTTTTAAATTTTGTTATGTAAAACTGGTTTTTAAATTTTGTTATGTAAAACTGATTTTTAAATTTTGTTATGCAAAACTGATTTTATTTTAAAATAAAAGGGTTAGGCCTTTAAAATAAAAAAAAAGAAAGATTTGATTTTTTCGAAAGTAAAAGATTAGATTTAGAAAAGGCGAAATCTTTATTTTAGAAAAAGCGGAATCTTTATTATAGAAAAGGTGAAAGATCTATTTTTGAAAAGGCAGAAACTTTATATAGAAAATGGTATTAAAAATTTGATTTTTAATATATATAACCTTGTCTAAAATAAAAACACGATCTTTATATATGTATCGTTAAAACGAAGATTTGATTTTTATATGAATGTCGTCGAAACGAAGATTTGATTTTTATATGAATGTCGTCGAAACGAAGATTTGATTTTTATATGAATGTCGTCGAAACGAAGATTTGATTTTTATATGAATGTCGTCGAAATAAAAATATGATTTTTATATATTGAACTTCGAAATAAAAATATGATTTTTATATATTGAACTTCGAAATAAAAATATGATTTTTATATATTGAACTTCGAAATAAAAATATGATTTTTATATATTGAACTTCGAAATAAAAATATGATTTTTATATGTTGAACATCGAAGAAAAAAAATATATGATTTTTATATATCGAATAGCATAGTAAAAATTCGATTTTTATATATGTAGTGGCTACGGGCAACGAAGTTTACGAAGATGCAATAACGTTGAAGAAGAGCCAGATGATTGGATAGCTATCGGTGAGAATTTCTCACTCTTCAATTTATTTTCTAGTTATATATATATATATATACTAGGATGCAGACGGTGCTTAGTAGCACCCGACACAATCGTCCACAGACCATGGACTTGTTTGTTTGGTTGCATAGATTAGTTATATGATTTGATTTGAATTTGGTTGTTTGGTGAATTTGATTGATGTGTGAATGGCGTGGGCCTTCACTAGACCGGGGATAAGGCTAGGCCTCGTCCCGTTTCTAGTATCGTGCCGTTATGCCGCCGAAATTTTCTAAAATATGTTAGAAAAATAAAAATATCATTTTATTTAAAGAATGAACTGAATAGAAATTCATATGTTGGAATAAAATGTTTTTATCGTTAAAAATATAATTTTTAACGTGAAGTGAATAAAATAAATATTCATTTACAAACCAGACGGTTTGTTTATGTACACCTATTTGAAGGACATTGATTGGGTCGATAAATTTTACACATCGCCCAACTGCACAACTAAAATCTGTGCTTGATTGTTTGAAACCCCACATGGGTGTTGGGATGAAATTTGAAGTTCACTCATCCTGATTGATTAAATATGTCGATCGATTGATTGACAGGCTGTTATAAGCGTCGAATATCTATATTTGATGCTTAGGCAGTTTAGTGCACTTTGGTTGATGATTGATTATTTTTCAATGCTATTATATACATGTGTTGTATGGAAATCCATATAATTAATTTTATATGGTAATTGATTCAGCCTCATTCCAATTTGAAAAATAAAGGATAATATAAAATAAAGGTTCATGTGTTGACAGTACTCATCCATTGAGATTGGTCATGTGTTGAACGAAATATTTTGATAATAACAACTATTTTGAAAAAGAAATATTTGAAATAGAATATTTGAAAATAGAAATCTATGAAGCCGTGTTGATTCGATTGACGCCATTTTGACGAATTCGATATTTATATCGATTTTATTCATTTCGAAATGAATTGAATTGAAAACGATTTCGAAATGAATTGAATTGAAAACGATTTCTAAATGAATTGAATTGAAAACGATTTCGAAATGAATTGAATTGAAAACGATTTCGAAATGAATTGAATTGAAAACGAATTCAAATTGAATTGAAAGCGAATTGAATTGAATTCAAATTGAATTGAAATTTGAATTGAATAGAAATGAACTTTGAAACGAATTTATAAAGATGAATTCAATTTTGCTTTGAATTGAAATGGAAGTTGAAATAGATTTTGAAACGAATTTTAAAACTATTTATATAATTCGTTTTGAATAGAAAATCGACGAAGTATATATTATATATATTATATATATAATATAATGGCCTGAACAGAACGCGCCGCGCCGCGGCAGTTCGTGAATTTCGACCATTTATTTCAAACGGACATTACGGGAGATCCGACCGTCGGATTCTCCTAAAACTGGAACCGTTGGGTTCGTATCGAAAAGGGCTTTCTAACGAATATTAGAAATTTGAAATCTAACGGTTGGATTTGGAGTTACGTCCAAATCAAATTTGAAAAAGGTCGTTGTAAGTGCAGTTCGATGGCCATTGATGGAAATCGACTGTACGGGCCTTGATAAAATTATTAAAAATAGTAATAATTTGTGTAAAATCATAGGAAATGATTTAGAAAGGATTGGGATGAAAAACTCCATATTTGAAAAGATAAAAATAGGTTTTTATCGAAATGAACTGGTTTTGAACTAGAATTATAATTCTATTTATTTTTAAATAAATGAATTGAATTTAAAAAGGGTTTTAAAAATAACCAAAATTTCCAATGATTGCATTGGAGTGGATTTGAATCGAAATTGTCTTCGGAATATTTCGATGTTGGAATTCGTGATTATACAGGGGTTGTTATGGAAATTTGAAAGATATATATTTATATCGTTATTTCCAATACGACATTTGTTAGTCGTAGAATTCGATATTGAATATAAGCCGATATATTTTCTATTCAGAGCCTTGTATTGAATATCGAATGTGATTTGGGTTTGTCGTGAGTGGTGTCTTCACTAACACTGTTCTTGAACCCAGTTGAGAAAAGATTAAATCTTTTTGTTTAGATTTAACGAAGTGTACCAATTAAATGATATTTAATTGGAATTGAATGAATGTGATTTTGGGTTTATCGTGAACTGTGTTTTAAATGACACTGATTCTTTAACCCAGTCAAAGATTAAAACTAAGTGGAGTTTTAATGAATCTTTAATTAGATTGAAAAGATCGAGAATGGAGTATAACCAGTTTTACTCCAGGCGATAGTTAAATCTTTAATTAGATTTGAACGTGAAATGGTAATTGAATTTACCGATAACACCGTGGTGTTAGATATGAAGTATAACCAGTTTTACTTCATGGGATGAATAGGTTGGGATTGGGAAATAAAATAAATGATTTCTTCGGTGTGGTTCGCTAATCCCGACTAGTTTGAATTGATATTCAAAGGAGATTAAAGAATAAATTTAAAGAATTTATCTTGGATAAAATTAATGGGAACTTTTTCCAAAGTATAGGAATATTTGGATAAAAGAATATTCTGAATTGGAATGAGGCGTATGTTGTGTTTGTGTAACACTTTTATAATATATACGCGAGTTATTCAGAAAGACCGGGTTTATCCCATTCTGAATAACTGATTCGACGTGGTGTCGAAGATGAAGACGATGGTCGAAGACCGGAAGTCTTCACGTCGTTTGCGTGATTACTGATGATCTTGATTGGGCTGTACACCCAAGAAGATGGAAACAGTTGGTGATCGTCCAGACGTACTTGGAGATCGATGGATATGCGGGGTACTAGGTGCCTCCGGTTTCGTTCAGACCCAGAACGGACTTGTAAATGGACTGTGTGTCTGACATTGGATTTTAGTCCGTGTGATTGATCTCTATTAAATATATATCTGTTTGGCGGCGGAGAATTTATTCTCTTGCTTAACGCCCTTCTCTGAGACGTACGAGCTCAGGGGTTATATATTGATGGATATCAAACGCATGGAGTGAATTGCCTGTGTGGCACGCCTAAGTGGCAATTGATCAAGGCTTCTGTTGAAAAGCAAAGTCTTGTGGTGATGATCAAAGCACAGCCTGTGTGGCACAGCTTTGTGTAACGTGAATTCGCGAGTTTCACACCCGGTATGAACCAAAAACGGGAGAGGACGTCAGGGAGGGCATGCGTTTCTTTCTAGCTAGAAGTGGCGTCAGTGGTTTTACACGCCCTGACGAGTTTGACTTATGTGGTTGTTGCTGCTGCGAGGCGCCTCGGTTATATCGGTTTCGGCCGATGCATTCTGGTCGGCAGACGGACCAGACTTACACCCCATAGGGTGGGGAGACGCATGTTCAGGGTTTAAGTTTAATCCACATCGGTGGACTGGCCCTGAGGATCCAAGGGTCGATGCGCTCTGACCCTGAGGCTCGGGCTAGAGAGTCTCGAAGTCGGTGAGGACTATCTTTTGCCTCGGTTCATAGATGGAAATCCAGCTTCCAAATACGTGACATTTGCGATTTTATTTGTAGAGCCTAGTATGGCGACATAGTGGGATGGGGCACTTATGCCGCCTATGATTGATACTTACGATTTGAAGTTGTTTTATACACTATGCACTTGCAATAGTATCAAATGATTTGTTTTTAAACGTATCAAGCATTCTTGGCTATTATAAGGTAAAAACCCTATCCTCCGGCTTGCGTTGCATTGTGTGATGGGAACTGGGTCTTATAATAGCTTCATTTTTCTTTATTTAGCATTGCGCTGTTTGTTTTATGCACCGGTATTCTTGGGAGGAAACCCATTCCGTGTTATACGGCGTGGTCCCTTAATTTACCTAACTTTCAAAATAAAGATTAATAACTGCTTTAGTTCTCACACCAGTCACATGACTGACCTGGAGTTTATTGTTTTAACCTAAACTCTGGGTGCCCCCTATTTTGACACGGGCAGCTAGTAGTTTTGGTTTTGCAGATTTATATTCACAGGATCCTGGTTTACAGCTGGAATGATATCCGGAAAGCTTTGTATCCGTATATCTCTTCTAGTTGTGTATTTTATTATTTTCCGCTGCTATGTATTTAAATGTAATTTAAATCTCTGATATTTCTGTGTAATATTCATTTATACTCTGTATATTCTTGTAATCTGATGCATTGGTGTAATATACAATGAAATGTTCTTCTGTATGTGTTCTGTTTTGTCTTGTTCTCAAACGATAGGGCGTTTCGAACGGTCTGGGTCGGTTTAGCGACTGGTTCGGACCGAGCGAAATTCCTTGCCGTAACAGTTGGTATCAGAGCTTTGGTTTACAAAGCAGAGAAAAAGGCACATTAGAACCGTACGAAAGAATTCATCGGATATTGGATCAGTAATATCCAATTAGAGTGACTCGTTAGAGATAGGATCAGTAGTATCCTAGAACGAGTGTGAAGAGTATATTTTTCAAATGAAAACAATTTTGTTTTGAAAATTTAAAATCAATTATTCGTATTTGATTATTTATTCTATATTGATTAGGACAGTCCAGTATATAAAGAATTTGCATATACGCCTTGCAAACGTATATTCAAAGTTTTAATATACTGGATAGATATAGAATCACACTCTAGTCGCCCGGAGATGATTCTGATGATAGTTCGAACATCATCAGAATTGGCATTCGTGTTTCGAAGGTGTGATATTTATATATTTCCTATTGACTGGTGTGAGAACCAAAATTAGATTGGACCTATTGTTGTGAATTGGCATCAAAAACATGATTTTCTGTATAAGTATCAAAGATAATGAATTTGAAACTCTAATTCACTAATTGATTGATGTTTGTGTTGTTTGTTCATTTGTTTGATAAATTTGAACCATTTAGCCTAATTTGAACCAAATATTGAATTGTATTGAAAATTTGGTCGCATTTGCTTGCATATACATATATATCATTGAACAGGTCATAGCAAGGAGGCTAGAGCAGAGAATAAAATTTGTTTGCCCGACAAATAGGTACATGTTTACCATAATTTCCTGTTTTGTTTGGGTGATGATGATTTTATGAGCCTATTGGCTAGCCGCTTGGCTTTTTCTTTTTGAGATCTGAAGGACCGGGGAAGCTATTTGAAATTCCCCGATGCTCCCGGTGCAGGGGAGGTTATGGCGAAATTTTTCAAAAATTTAGGGTATTGGCCAAATTTTTGAAATTTTGAAAATTCTCAGAAACTAAAAAGTTGGAGAATGGAAGCCGGATCGAACGTAGAGCTGATTAATCAAACCACTTTCGACTTTGTTCCTTTTCGGGGACGAAAAGTTTTAAGTGGGGGAGATTGTAATAACCCGGAAAATCTGGGCCAGTTTAAAAATTTTATTTTGGCGATTTTAGCGAATTTTGATTATTTAAAATGAATTATTTTAAATAATATCAACGAGAAATTTATTTTGAATATAATTAGAACGTATATATTATATACGTCGTCGTTAAAATATAAATATTTATATATAATTATAAAAGGAATTGAAAATGGCGCGGTAGTTCGATAATTCGATTTCAAACTTCAATTGAATGTACCGGTTGCAAAACAATCCGGATTTTAGTGAAACAAAAAATGATGGAATCTAATTGTGAATATCTTTCCAACGAATCCGACAAATCAAGATTTCATAGCGGGAATCAAAAGATATGTCCAGTTGAAAATTCTGAATAGTCGCTATGGAATTCAGGCCCTTAAAAATGGACATTTTGCAAACGACCTCGGATTTCGACGAAACCACTTTTGTTGGGTCCGTGATGTCAAATTATTGCTAGGTTTCAAATTTCGTAATTTTTCGAATCAATATGTGAGTGTGGCAAAGGAAAACGCGTTTGACCAGTTTCAGTTGATTTTAATCGACTGGAAAATGGCCATTTTTCAAACGGTCTCAGAATTCAACGAAACTAGTTTTGTTAGGACCGTATCGTCAATACGAAGCTAGAAAATATTTTTCTGGGATTTTTAAAGTTCGTATGCGACCCCGGTAATTTAAAATGTACGTTTAAAATTCAAAATAATGATTTAAATGAAAATTCAACGAAAACTGATTCAGGCGATCGAATCAGCTTGCGATACATATCCCATTGGGTTCGGAATGGGGGTAAAACGCTATGGACGACAGGCGGTGGGTTCGATTTCGAGTTCGTATGTAAAAGTCAACATAAATTGAAAATAAAATAATAAAAATAAAAAAAAACTTTCTTCCCTTATATGTTCTGGCCCCCCCCCCCAAATCATTTCGATTCAGATAAAAGAAAAAAAAAAGGGGGAACAAAGCCGCCGCTCCTCCGTGTGACGCGCCGTCGTCCAGGCGGGGGCCTCGCCTTCCCATCACCACCTCCGAACCACCGCATCCCCAACTCCCTCCCTCTCCTCTCGTTCTGCGTGAAGACCCCCCCCCCCCGTTTCATAGATTGCGACGCCTCCAGGTGGGACCACCATCGCGCGCCGGCCGATGACCGCCGAGCCCCTCTTCCGATCAACCCCTCCTCTTTTCTAAAACCTGTAAGTATTTTTACTTTCATTTATTCTGGGTTTTTTTTTGTTATGCAAAACTGATTTTTTTTAAATTTTGTTATGTAAAACTGATTTTTAAATTTTGTTATGTAAAACTGATTTTTAAATTTTGTTATGTAAAACTGATTTTTAAATTTTGTTATGTAAAACTGATTTTTAAATTTTGTTATGCAAAACTGATTTTATTTTAAAATAAAAGGGTTAGGCCTTTAAAATAAAAAAAAAGAAAGATTTGATTTTTTCGAAAGTAAAAGATTAGATTTAGAAAAGGCGAAATCTTTATTTTAGAAAAAGCGGAATCTTTATTATAGAAAAGGTGAAAGATCTATTTTTGAAAAGGCAGAAACTTTATATAGAAAATGGTATTAAAAATTTGATTTTTAATATATATAACCTTGTCTAAAATAAAAACACGATCTTTATATATGTATCTTTAAAACGAAGATTTGATTTTTATATGAATGTCGTCGAAACGAAGATTTGATTTTTATATGAATGTCGTCGAAACGAAGATTTGATTCTTATATGAATGTCGTCGAAACGAAGATTTGATTTTTATATGAATGTCGTCGAAACGAAGATTTGATTTTTATATGAATGTCGTCGAAATAAAAATATGATTTTTATATATTGAACTTCGAAATAAAAATATGATTTTTATATATTGAACTTCGAAATAAAAACATGATTTTTATATATTGAACTTCGAAATAAAAATATGATTTTTATATGTTGAACATCGAAGAAAAAAAATATATGATTTTTATATATCGAATAGCATAGTAAAAATTCGATTTTTATATATGTAGTGGCTACGGGCAACGAAGTTGACGAAGATGCAATAACGTTGAAGAAGAGCCAGATGATTGGATAGCTATCGGTGAGAATTTCTCACTCTTCAATTTATTTTCTAGTTATATTTATATATACTAGGATGCAGACGGTGCTTAGTAGCACCCGACACAATCGTCCACAGACCATGGACTTGTTTGTTTGGTTGCATAGATTAGTTATATGATTTGATTTGAATTTGGTTGTTTGGTGAATTTGATTGATGTGTGAATGGCGTGGGCCTTCACTAGATCGGGGATAAGGCTAGGCCTCGTCCCGTTTCTAGTATCGTGCCGTTATGCCGCCGAAATTTTCTAAAATATGTTAGAAAAATAAAAATATCTTTTTATTTAAAGAATGAACTGAATAGAAATTCATATGTTGGAATAAAATGTTTTTATCGTTAAAAATATAATTTTTAACGTGAAGTGAATAAAATAAATATTCATTTACAAACCAGACGGTTTGTTTATGTACACCTATTTGAAGGACATTGATTGGGTCGATAAATTTTACACATCGCCCAACTGCACAACTAAAATCTGTGCTTGATTGTTTGAAACCCCACACGGGTGTTGGGATGAAATTTGAAGTTCACTCATCCTGATTGATTAAATATGTCGATCGATTGATTGACAGGCTGTTATAAGCGTCGAATATCTTTATTTGATGCTTAGGCAGTTTAGTGCACTTTGGTTGATGATTGATTATTTTTCAATGCTATTATATACATGTGTTGTATGGAAATCCATATAATTAATTTTATATGGTAATTGATTGAGCCTCATTCCAATTTGAAAAATAAAGGATAATATAAAATAAAGGTTCATGTGTTGACAGTACTCATCCATTGAGATTGGTCATGTGTTGAACGAAATATTTTGATAATAACAACTATTTTGAAAAAGAAATATTTGAAATAGAATATTTGAAAATAGAAATCTATGAAGCCGTGTTGATTAGATTGACGCCATTTTGACGAATTCGATATTTATATCGATTTTATTCATTTCGAAATGAATTGAATTGAAAACGATTTCGAAATGAATTGAATTGAAAACGATTTCGAAATGAATTGAATTGAAAACGATTTCGAAATGAATTGAATTGAAAACGATTTCGAAATGAATTGAATTGAAAACGATTTCGAAATGAATTGAATTGAAAACGATTTCGAAATGAATTGAATTGAAAACGATTTCGAAATGAATTGAAAGCGAATTGAATTGAATTCAAATTGAATTGAAATTTGAATTGAATAGAAATGAACTTTGAAACGAATTTATAAAGAAGAATTCAATTTTGCTTTGAATTGAAATGGAAGTTGAAATAGATTTTGAAACGAATTTTAAAACTATTTATATAATTCGTTTTGAATAGAAAATCGACGAAGTATATATTATATATATTATATATATAATATAATGGCCTGAATAGAACGCACCGCGCCGCGGCAGTTCGTGAATTTCGACCATTTATTTCAAACGGACATTACGGGAGATCCGACCGTCGGATTCTCCTAAAACTGGAACCGTTGGGTTCGTATCGAAAAGAGCTTTCTAACGAATATTAGAAATTTGAAATCTAACGGTTGGATTTGGAGTTACGTCCAAATCAAATTTGAAAAAGGTCGCTGTAAGTGCAGTTCGATGGCCATTGATGGAAATCGACTGTACGGGCCTTGATAAAATTATTAAAAATAGTAATAATTTGTGTAAAATCATAGGAAATGATTTAGAAAGGATTGGGATGAAAAACTCCATATTTGAAAAGATAAAAATAGGTTTTTATCGAAATGAACTGGTTTTGAACTAGAATTATAATTCTATTTATTTTTAAATAAATGAATTGAATTTAAAAAGGGTTTTAAAAATAACCAAAATTTCCAATGATTGCATTGGAGTGGATTTGAATCGAAATTGTCTTCGGAATATTTCGATGTTGGAATTCATGATTATACAGGGGTTGTTATGGAAATTTGAAAGATATATATTTATATCGTTATTTCCAATACGACATTTGTTAGTCGTAGAATTCGATATTGAATATAAGCCGATATATTTTCTATTCAGAGCCTTGTATTGAATATCGAATGTGATTTGGGTTTGTCGTGAGTGGTGTCTTCACTAACACTGTTCTTGAACCCAGTTGAGAAAAGATTAAATCTTTTTGTTTAGATTTAACGAAGTGTACCAATTAAATGATATTTAATTGGAATTGAATGAATGTGATTTTGGGTTTATCGTGAACTGTGTTTTAAATGACACTGATTCTTTAACCCAGTCAAAGATTAAAACTAAGTGGAGTTTTAATGAATCTTTAATTAGATTGAAAAGATCGAGAATGGAGTATCACCAGTTTTACTCCAGGCGATAGTTAAATCTTTAATTAGATTTGAACGTGAAATGGTAATTGAATTTACCGATAACACCGTGGTGTTAGATATGAAGTATAACCAGTTTTACTTCATGGGATAAATAGGTTGGGAT
Source organism: Allium sativum (assembly GCA_030737875.1). Classification (NCBI taxonomy): domain Eukaryota; kingdom Viridiplantae; phylum Streptophyta; class Magnoliopsida; order Asparagales; family Amaryllidaceae; genus Allium; species Allium sativum. The sequence goes on along the minus strand of CM060912.1, from coordinate 98,700,116 downwards.
TGGGAAATAAAATAAATGATTTCTTCGGTGTGGTTCGCTAATCCCGACTAGTTTGAATTGATATTCAAAGGAGATTAAAGAATAAATTTAAAGAATTTATCTTGGATAAAATTAATGGGAACTTTTTCCAAAGTATAGGAATATTTGGATAAAAGAATATTCTGAATTGGAATGAGGCGTATGTTGTGTTTGTGTAACACTTTTATAATATATACGCGAGTTATTCAGAAAGACCGGGTTTATCCCATTCTGAATAACTGATTCGACGTGGTGTCGAAGATGAAGACGATGGTCGAAGACCGGAAGTCTTCACGTCGTTTGCGTGATTACTGATGATCTTGATTGGGCTGTACACCCAAGAAGATGGAAACAGTTGGTGATCGTCCAGACGTACTTGGAGATCGATGGATATGCGGGGTACTAGGTGCCTCCGGTTTCGTTCAGACCCAGAACGGACTTGTAAATGGACTGTGTGTCTGACATTGGATTTTAGTCCGTGTGATTGATCTCTATTAAATATATATCTGTTTGGCGGCGGAGAATTTATTCTCTTGCTTAACGCCCTTCTCTGAGACGTACGAGCTCAGGGGTTATATATTGATGGATATCAAACGCATGGAGTGAATTGCCTGTGTGGCACGCCTAAGTGGCAATTGATCAAGGCTTCTGTTGAAAAGCAAAGTCTTGTGGTGATGATCAAAGCACAGCCTGTGTGGCACAGCTTTGTGTAACGTGAATTCGCGAGTTTCACACCCGGTATGAACCAAAAACGGGAGAGGACGTCAGGGAGGGCATGCGTTTCTTTCTAGCTAGAAGTGGCGTCAGTGGTTTTACACGCCCTGACGAGTTTGACTTATGTGGTTGTTGCTGCTGCGAGGCGCCTCGGTTATATCGGTTTCGGCCGATGCATTCTGGTCGGCAGACGGACCAGACTTACACCCCATAGGGTGGGGAGACGCATGTTCAGGGTTTAAGTTTAATCCACATCGGTGGACTGGCCCTGAGGATCCAAGGGTCGATGCGCTCTGACCCTGAGGCTCGGGCTAGAGAGTCTCGAAGTCGGTGAGGACTATCTTTTGCCTCAGTTCATAGATGGAAATCCAGCTTCCAAATACGTGACATTTGCGGTTTTATTTGTAGAGCCTAGTATGGCGACATAGTGGGATGGGGCACTTATGCCGCCTATGATTGATACTTATGATTTGAAGTTGTTTTATACACTATGCACTTACAATAGTATCAAATGATTTGTTTTTAAACGTATCAAGCATTCTTGGCTATTATAAGGTAAAAACCCTATCCTCCGGCTTGCGTTGCATTGTGTGATGGGAACTGGGTCTTATAATAGCTTCATTTTTCTTTATTTAGCATTGCGTTGTTTGTTTTATGCACCGGTATTCTTGGGAGGAAACCCGTTCCGTGTTATACGGCGTGGTCCCTTAATTTACCTAACTTTCAAAATAAAGATTAATAACTGCTTTAGTTCTCACACCAGTCACATGACTGACCTGGAGTTTATTGTTTTAACCTAAACTCTGGGTGCCCCCTATTTTGACACGGGCAGCTAGTAGTTTTGGTTTTGCAGATTTATATTCACAGGATCCTGGTTTACAGCTGGAATGATATCCGGAAAGCTTTGTATCCGTATATCTCTTCTAGTAGTGTATTTTATTATTTTCCGCTGCTATGTATTTAAATGTAATTTAAATCTCTGATATTTCTGTGTAATATTCATTTATACTCTGTATATTCTTGTAATCTGATGCATTGGTGTAATATACAATGAAATGTTCTTCTGTATGTGTTCTGTTTTGTCTTGTTCTCAAACGATAGGGCGTTTCGAACGGTCTGGGTCGGTTTAGCGACTGGTTCGGACCGAGCGAAATTCCTTGCCGTAACACCTTATAACCTAAATTAAAAAAATCAAAGCACTTTAAAACTGACTTCCAAAAGTGAGATAATCTATTATACCAACTACCACTAGATCCTACAATGAATTCTCCTCCTGAATAATAAAATTTTGATATAATAACTTTCCACGTTGTAGATACCTTAGGAGACCTAAATTTCCACAACCATTTGGCTAATAAGGAAGAATTAAAATTAGTTAAATTAATTATCCCCAAACCCCCATCTTTCTTGGCCTTACAACACACCTCCTAATTTACTAAACATTTGAAACCCCTACAAAAAGAATCTCTACCCCCACCCCACAGATAATTACGTCTTATTCTATCAATCCTATCGATAACCCATTGGGGAAATCTATGTACTGAAATCCAATACATAGGGATAGCCGATAAGACTGAATTAACCAAAACTAATCTACCTGCTCTGGATAAAAATCTATTGTTCCAACTAGATAATCTACTACTAATCTTATCAATTATGACTAACCAATCCTCCTTCTTTAATTTAGATGGCCTAATCTTAAAACCTAAATAATCGAAAGGAAATTTCATGACTGAAATGTTTAATGTGTTAGCAACCATAGTCTCGACATTATCAATATCGTTAATGACCATAACAGAGCTCTTATCAAGATTAATTCTAAGACCTGATAACATCTCAAAACAATAAAGTATGAATTTAAGAGCAATAATGTGTTTAGGTGGATGGGAAGAAAATAATAATGTATCATCCGCAAATTGGAGTATAGATAGTTCATTGTTAAATACATCATTACCCACATGACCCAAAACACCTAATCTCCCAGCTCTCTTAATGATTCTAGAAAAAACGTCAACCACTAAATTAAAGAGTAAAGGTGACAGGGGATCCCCCTGTCTAAGACCCCTCTTAGATTGGATCTTCTTTCCCACCACCCCATTAACTACAATATTAGAACTACCAGACCTAAGTAAAAGCATTATCCAGTTAGCCCATTTAATACTAAAACCTCTAGCTAGACATATTTCACATATGTAATCCCAGTCAATAGAGTCAAAAGCTTTCTCAAAATCTAGTTTCAAAATAGCACACGGAAAATTATTTTTAACACACACATTAATGTACTCCTGTACCTCTGTCACTCCATATACTATTTGCCTACCTTTAATAAATGCAGTTTGTGAATGATTTATAAGATCATTCATCTTCCCACTTAGCCTATTCGCTAGAACTTTAGAAATGATCTTAACAGATACATTTATCAAAGAGATAGGTCTAAAATCCTTTAAAAATTTAGCACCCTCTCTCTTCTTAATAAGAATAACATTAGCAAAATTGAAATTACCCAATAACAAATCACCACTATAAAAATCATTAAATAATCTAATAACGTCAGATTTCAAGACCTCCCAAAACTGTTTGTAAAATAGAACAGAAAAACCATCAGGCCCCGGAGCTTTGTCACTAGGCATATCACAAATTGCCTTCCAAATCTCCTGTTCAGAAAAAGGTTTATCTAAATCTAATAATTCTCCCTTATAATCATTAGGATAAATTTCCTTCCAATTAACATTAATTCTTCTCTTTAACCTAGTCCCAAAAATTTGTTTATAATAGTTGGTGAAAGCTTCATTTAAATCCCGCTGCACTGTCAATTCCTCATTATTTAAGAAAATAGAGTGAATTAGATTATCACGTCTCCTTTTATTTGCCATACTATGAAAAAAATTTGTGTTATTATCCCCTTCCTTGATCCATTGAACACATGATCTTTGCTTCCACATTATTTCTTCTTTTTCCAAAATCAACTTAAGATTATTTCTGAGATCGTAGAGTCTATCTTTATCACCTAGATTAAGAGTCCTAGATTCACTTAGCTTATCTAAGTCTAACATCTCACATAGGATCTTATCCTTCTTAATTCTAACACTTCCGAAAACAAATTTATTCCACCTCTTAAGAAAAAATCTTAATTTACCAAGTTTAGACACAAAAATCTTTGTTGAATTGCCATTGTACAAATTATTAAAATAACATAACGAATTCCACTTAACAGCAACAAGATTAATAAAACTGATGTCTAGTAGCCACATCTTTTCAAATTTGAAACTATTACTAATTAACACATTTGAATCAAACGAAAGGATTAAAGGACAATGATCCGAATATAAAAAAGGTAACCCTTTTACTTTACAAATTGGAAATCTTTCATCAACCTCTGTACTAATAAAAAATCTATCTAATAAGGCAAAAGTCGGACTGTCACTAATATTAGACCTAGACCAAGTAAATGACCTATTGTTAAGCGGAATCTCAATCAAATTATTATCTAATATGAAATCATTGAATTCTTCCATATCTGAAAAATCTCCTTCCCTTGGTGACCTCTCACCTAAAAACCTAGTGACATTAAAATCTCCCCCCATAATCCAAAGATTGGGGGAAAGAATCCTAAAATCATAACATTCTTCCCACAGAAGTCTCCTCTCTACCTTTGTGTGAGGGCCATACACATTAGTGATGCCCAAGGAGGAATTATCTAAAAGGGAAGCTAAAATAATGTGTAACGAATGTGACTTAGGAAACTCCTGCAAAAGTCTATAATGATTATCTTTCCATCCAATCATAAGTCCCCCGGCAGTACCAATTGCCGGAAGACAAGCCCAATTACTAAAAAGGGTCCCACCTAACCTAGCATAGAAACTGGAATCGGGGCTCTCAATTTTAGTCTCTTGAAGCAAAACAATATCAATATGTTGGTCTCTAAAAAATGCCCTTACTTTAGCACATTTATTAGGATCATTTAGGCCCCTTATATTTCAACTAAGGATCCTCATCTACATAAAGATGAAACTCTCTCTAATTCCCTACTCCTAATGTACTCCGTATCAATCTCAATATCAGAAAAAATAAAGGCAGTATCATTAGCAAGTTGAAATAGCTGACTAGACGAAAGACTACCTAAAGCAAAAGGAGTATAATCACTACCAAAAATCGGAGGCGTACCTGAGCCCAAATCCGAACTACTACTACTAGCATTCGAATTTGGGAACTTACCTCGAGAAGAAGATGAACCATATCTGATCCTAGCACTACGCCGAATCAGTCCTGAACTGGGCAAAACACTCCTACGTCTCCTCCTCCTAGACGAAGAAGTGGATACATCAATATTGTGAGGATGGCCATCACCTAACTCTCTCAATCCATTACAATCTGCAATACTGGACCCAAAATCAGATGCAAACCATGATCGAGGCAAATCAAACTCTAAAAGAGACACACCAAAGCACGGCCTCACAGACATAGAGCAGAGTCTCACATCCATCCTACTAATCAATACCGAACCAACAACACCGTCCCACGAAAGCGATAAGTCGTACCACACATAACCAGTCCCCAACAATTCTAAGACTGTCCAACCCCTGTCAATATTCCCTATATGATTAACCACGTTCTTCATTTCATCTAAACCTCCCAGTCGACCACTCTCTCTTCTTCTAACAACCCTTTGTTCGATACAACAATCAGTTGGCTGCACATCACCCCCAACCATTTCTTTACTAACGAAGTCAGCAAAGGGAGAACACATCATTTCCTTATTTACAGAGGTATGAGCCTCAATACTAACACAACAGCTTAAATTCCTGTTAGCTTGCCTCGCTACTTTAACTCTCCCAACTCTGAACCCTTTCCTCTTTAAGGAATAAAAATTCTGTGTAGACCCTTTATTTACATCAGAAACCGACGCTACCAGTGGATCATTAACTGACACCTCCTGATGAGGTTCGTCCCCATCCTCATAATCCTCCAACAAGTCAAAAGTATTCGAAAGCACAATATCGCCAGCCACTTTCCAATCAGCCCCCTTCGCAAAAACTGAACTGGAAAGTGACTCCCCATAATCATCAACAGCTATATAACCACTCATGTCGATCAAGACATCACCTGACATCAAATCCCTTACCCTTGTTCTCTTGCTATCAAAACAGACAGGAACCCGAGGGACTTCAGCGAGGCCCATACAATATAATACACCAGGATCCAAGAGCAAAGGATCAACACGCCACAAATCCCAAACAAACCCCTCAGAACTCGCCAAAAATTCATCACTGAACCACCCTGCTTCATCGACCAAATCCACTTTCTCAATCTGGACATTTTCTGACATAGACATATCAAGCTGTACATTATCCAACACTTCTGCCTGAACAATACCCGAGTGAAGAGAGTCATCCCAAACTGCAGGCTTCTGAAAAGCAACGGTTCTTCTCTCACAGTTAATAGCAGTATTAACAACGTCGAAGTGCTTCAAAATCTCGTTCAAAATCAAAATAACTTTCCTCTTATTATCTGAGATCAAATCAGTGTATACCCTTCTAAATTTCAACAGATTTAGACAAAAGGAAAGAGCATGATCCTTTCTGTCTAATGGGCGAGGCAACGGCGGGAAAATAACATTGTTATCAAACCTCTTACTCCATAAAATTCCATCAATAAGTCCTTCTAAGTGCCATCCCATCAACAATAGCATGTAAGCCCCTCCATTCAGATCTTCAGAAAAATCCAAACTATAAAGGTCCGACAGCAAAATTATGTTTTGGCATAATCTCAAACAATTGAAGTGCAATAAATCTAGAACTGAATTCCCTCTAAATATCACTGGACAATTGAACTTTCGATGCCCCAAACCTCCACAAACAAAGCATTGGATTCCATTTCGACAATCCTTCGCAAGGTGGGAAGATTCTCCACATTTAAAACAACATCGATCACTAACCTTTTTACTAAGAAAAGGATTTTTTACAGTAATTGAATCCCAGTCCGAAATAGAAGCAGGCTTTCTAACAATGTCAGCGAAAGAAACAGTACCTGAGTTCTTGGGATTACTAACATGAGAGAAAGTATTCTGATTTAGAGCACCACCTTTTATATGCGCTCGCTTTTCAACCAAATTCATCACAGAACTGGAATTATTCCATCTCGTCGAACCCTCATTCAAACATATATTAAACCCTTTTGTCCCCAAAGTAAAAGCTGAAGAACTTTTATGAATCTCTGAGGTGAAATTTCCTCTTGAAAAAACAGAACAAGAATCCCTGGATGTAAAAGTCTGATCTGGACGAGAGATCCAATTCGCCCTATTCCCCTTTTCATTTTGATTAATTTTACCCAAAGAAGATTGTGAAGTCAGGAAATTTGGGCGATATCTAATCCAAGAAGAAGAAGTTGCTTCAGACGCCATTCTTGAATTGTTATATCTAAATGAGATCGAATTCATGTTTTATGAAAAACGTTGTCGTTTATTTTATGAAATATGTTGTCGTTTTGTTTGATGCAATTAGAATTTAATTAAATCAAAACCATTAATTTAACAATTAAATACCACGCTCAAATACCACGCTCAAATGCCCCGTTCGTAGCTTAAAACACATTTCCCCTTCGCTACAGTACCATGCTCAAATGGCACGCTCAAATGCCATGCTCACGTTCGTTAAGAGCGCACCCTAAGTGAAATACTGAGATATGCAATATTTAGGGTAGGGAATAACGTGGTTAAGCTTTACCGCGAAAAACCATGTACTGTTGTGATTTCAAACCGCAAACATAATCTTCAAACGTAGCAAAAATTATACGTATCTCTTTGTTTTCACGTTCTGAGTCCAATAAAATTCATTCGATCGAAATCCGACAATGTTCATGCACCGTTGCTATTTTAAATTTAATTTATTTGTCGGTTCATATTTGAATTACGCCTACCGCCAAAATAACTCTGATTGGCTCCAATTTTGAGATATAGCAAAAATTAATTATGCTATTCAAATAAAATTCATTTCATTACAACCCGGGGTCGTTTAAAAGTTGATTATTTATAAGGCTTATATTTTACCGATGTAATATCTATAATTCGAAAAAAGTAAAATTTTCGATAACATTTATTTTAAATTCGGCCACTTATATTTTCTAGTTGAAATTTTAAATCCAATTCAATTACCCAACCAAATTCAATTCAGTATTCCACAATAGATATTCGATTCTTAACTAACCATTCGAATTCAATCCCATACACAAAATAATATGTTTGATTTTTAATCTCAACTAGTTATCGATATAAAATTGATTATTTATAATTAATCTTTGATTAATGTCAGATTCAGTTATCAAAATTTCTGGGACGTTACAATTCTGAAGTAAATTTAGCTACAGTACCTAAAAATAGTTGTTGGTTAGATTCTGGTGCCTCTACTCACATAAGTGTTTCAATGCAGGATTGCTTGAGCTACCAAAATCCAACTGATGTTGAAAATACATATATGTAGGTGATGGAAAATCGGTTAAAGTGCACGTATTGGGCATTTTAAGTTATTATTAGGAACTTAATTTTATTTGGATTTATTTGATATTTTGTTATACCTCATTTAGATAGAATTTGGTCTCTATTTCTAGGTTGGACAAATATGGTTATTCTTGTCCATTTCCTAAAAGAATGTATAATAGTCCCACAGTACACTAAGCCTGGTTCAGCAAGCATAAATGGTGTTGCTGAGTGACAAAACTGAACCCTTAATGACATGGTAAAGAATATGATTTTTGATTCTACCTTTCCAAAATCACTCTAGTGAGAGGCAATAAACAGAGCAGTTTATATACCTAGTAGTGTACCATAAAAGCAACTACCAAAACACCTTATGAGCTTTGGACAAAAAAACAACCCATTGTAAAGCATTTTCATATTTGGGGATGTCCAATTGTGTCAAGGCCTTAGTGGCAAAATGAAATAAATTTGGACTCCAAAACAGTGTGCAGGTACTTTGTTGGACATTCTAAGCAATCTATGGGCTATAAGTATTATGTTCCCACACTAAGGGAATTTTTTTAAGATGGGATTTGCAACATTTTTTGAGGATTTTGAGTTTGGAGGAGAAATAAAGTAAGGAATGTTGTTATGAGAAGGAATCATCATCTATGATTCCACATGGTTACTTTTTTAGATAATATTCCAGCTGTCATGCCTATCATTGATCAAGAAGTAAATCTGGAACCTCAACAAGACAATGTTGAAGATAATCCCTTTCAGGTTGAGGACAATGTTATACAAGAAAAACTCAACAACCTCAACATAAATTACCATTAAGAAGATCCACTAGAGAACGAAGAAGTGCCATTCCGGATGATTATTGCTTTTTCTTCAAGAGACAGATGATAATAACGGATTAACGGATGATGATCCTATCATTTTTCACTAAGCCATACTAGATATTAATTCTAAAAAGTAGAATGAAGCCATGAATAAAGAGTATAAATCCATGCAAGACATTTAAGTTTGGGATGTTTTCCTTTTACTTAAAGGAGCAAACCCATCGAATGTAAATGGATATTTAAAGCCAAAAAGGATGCAGAAGGTAAAGTGGAAAGGATAAGGCTCGTCTTGTAGTAAAAGGTTTTACTTAAAAGGAAGGCAATGATTTCAAAGATACTTCCTCTCCTCTTTCACCGAAAGACTCTTTTAGAATAATTTTGACATTGTTACATATTTTGACCTTGGGTTGCACCAAATGGAAGTTAAGACTGTGTTTCTCATTGGAGACATTGAGGAAACAATCTATATGGTGCAACCGGAAAACTTTTTGGTCCGAGATCCAAATATTATGGTTGTAAACTAAAAAAATTCATTTATGGACTCAAACAGGCTTCTCGTTGGTGGTACCACAAATTTCACAGTGTAATTACCTCATTTGGTTTCAAGGAAAATATTATTGACAACTATCACAAATTCTATGGAGTAAATTTGAATTCTTGATTTTATATGTTGATGACATATTACTAGCCAGTAATGACTTACATCACAAGACCAAGAGATTTCCTTTGAAAAACTATGAAATGAAAGAACTTGGTATTGCTTCTTTTTTTATTAGGAATCAAATACATCATGATCGTTCAAGTGTTATTCATGGATTATCACAAAAGAACTATATAGAAAAGGGTCTTAAGATGTTTGGAATGGAAGATTGCAAATTAGGAGATACCCTTACCACTAAAGGAGATAGATTTTGTCTTAAACAATGCATTAATAACGTCCTTGAAGCTAAGAAAATACAGAAAATTCCTTATGCATCTGCCGTAGGAGTCTAATGTGTGCTCAGGTGTGTGTAAGTCCTAATATTGCATATATCGTAAGAATGTTGGGCATGTATTTTATTAACCCTGGAATGAATCATTGGAAATCAGCAAAAATGACTATAAGGTATCTTCAGAGAACAACGAAATATATGCTTAAATATAGAAGACTAGATCAGTTTGAGATCATTACGTATATTTATTTTGACTTCATTGGATGCTTGGATAGTAGAAAATCCACTTCAATGTATTTCTATTGAGTGGAGGAGCCATGTCATGGAAGAGCGTTAAGCAATTACTCATTGCTTCTTCCAACATGAAAGCAGAGTTTGTGGCTTGTTATGAGGCATCCAATCATGGTAAATGGATACAAAAAAATATTCATTGGGCTATATATTATTGTTAGACCATCAATGTTACATTGTGATAATAAATCAGCAGTATTATATTATAATAACAACAGAAGCTCAGAAAATTCAAATTACATTGACATCAGGTTTCTAGTTTTGAAGGAGAGAGTGCAAAATGGGTTGGTATTCATAAAGCATATTGGGATAAATTCCATGTTGTCAGAACTGCTTACAAAAGGATTACCACCCATGGCTATTCATGGGTATATTGCTAAAATGTTTGTGTCTGTTATATAACAATATTTTGGTTTAGGGGAGTTGTACTAAGTTAATTTTATGACATTGTTCTATAATTTGGTTAGGGTCATACTTTGGTTTTTCTGGTGAAAAATAAAGAAATAAAGTCATTTTTCTTTTGCACCTCATTTGTTTATATATATATGTTGAATGTTTTGATCTTGTTAAAGTAAAATTGGGTCATTTGAAAATAGACATGTAAAGGTCACATATCATGTACACGTACTTGATTGATCTATGTCTTTTAATTGTATTGGTATATATGTGATCATTAATGGGTTTAGCTAAAACAATAGTAAGGAAAGCTGCTTTGGTTTAATATTAACACAATCAATGGATGAGAGTGTTTTGGATATACCTTATTGTTAAGAGCGCTATTTGAGAGTTCATAAAGTCAATTACCTTTTTAAAAGTTACATATATGGCCCAAAGGAGATTGTTGGAAATTTTCAACTTAATGGAGACACATATTTTAATGTATCAGTTATATATTGACTAAGTATGAATAGATCTATTTTAAAATAAATATCTAAAGGCTTAAGGGATATACTTTTCATGTAGAATTATAATGTATGGAAACCAGAGTGATAATTTAGTTTGTTGAAGGGCCAAACTAAAAAATTTCACACTACTATATATAGGTTTATGGTCCCAAAATTACACATGACTGCAAAATATTCTCTCCATTTCTACTACAGAAATACTTATTGATCTGAATTGTGTCAATTTAGAATATCAAACTCAACTTAATTCTACCTATCAGTAAACACCAATGAATTTAGATATGTCTTCCTGTAATCTATTTAATCTTGTTCACTTTATTCTTGATTAAATCAATATGGTTGTATATATGTGTATATTCAGGAGCGTAGAAATTTTTATACTAACATGTTTTACTCCAAATTTTCCATAATTGCCAATAAAGTGAGAATATATTTGGATCAATCCAAGATTCATCAAAATAATCGTTCAACGAACAAAAGTCCTACCAATATATTCGACAAATATTCATGAGAAAAAAACAATTACCAACCACTAATTATACGGTAAATAAAAAATAGAACCAATATCAAATAAAATATTTGGTAAAATCTTATTCGGTTTACCAATAAATGCAGTAAATAATGGTTGATAAAGACCCGTTGTCGTATAATGCCTGGGACAACCAATTCGTAAAACGGTAATTTACTTCAAATGATGTGATGTTATTCATTTCTAGATTACTAGTTTCCTTAAAAATGCATTGCTGTTGGTACATGAAATACAACAATAGTTTAAGGTAGGCTAGTTAGATAATAACATACATTGAATCTGATGTTTTGATGTTACTGAATTCACTTATGCGCAACATACATAATAACATATATCACTACAAGAAAAAAGACTTTTAACAACATCGTAAAGACGCTGTAAAAAGCTTTAACAATGGAATTAAGAACGTCGTATAACAACATGTGGTAATATGACCTGAACTTTTAATTGCACTATTAGAAACATTGTAAAAACCCAAGTGATAACAATTAGACAGTGCTGTTATTTTAGACGTTTATAATTCACCATTTTCTTTTCCCAACATTGATGAAATGCCGTGTATACCTCTCGATTTCTTTTTGTCAACATCCAATCAAATTGTGTTACATTTCTTTAATATTAAATGGTTTTTTCTCTTTTCTCCATTGAGTTCTATCCTCAGAATCATTAGCAATCATGAGTTTATGAGCATCAGTCCATAACACATTGATACTAGGCGCAATAGTCATGGGCAAGCAAATGACATCATTTTGTATATGTTGACTCACTTTAGCATTTCTACTCAGTCCAGACACTACCATTTCAATTTTGTTATGAGCACCCTACACAGTACCAAACCATTATTCAACTAAGGGTCATGCCATAAGTTAATGTCAGTTTTAGTATTCACTTTGTAACTGAAAAATGGTTAATTCATTTCTCTAAGTTTGTATATGCTCCTTCATGTCCAACTTAATTTTTGAGGAAGCCGCGTAGTCCACAAATTTCTGTTCTTAAGGACATGTTTAATTGACCCTAACATTGTCTCTATCATTAAGAAAACTATCATTGTGTTTGATGAAAGCAGCCTTATTCCAAACCACCATATTGGCTATCCCTAGTCCACCTTTGCACATTGGTTTTTCAACCATTTTAAAAGATGTAGGAGCAAGGTACCTACCATCCATTTTTCCTTTCCAGAAAAACTTCATGAATGAACATCTTATCATGTTAATCAGTTTGGTAGGTAGAAGGAAGGACCTTACAAAGTATACCTGCATAGAGAAAACCACTGATTTAATAAGGTGAGTCTACCTGCCTGACTAAGAAGTCTGCTTGTCCTGTATGTCATTTTTGCGGTTATTCTGCTATATAGCGGCAAGAATTGGCTAGTTGTAATCTTTTCATTAGTTAAAGGTAGACCAAGGTAAGTGATGGTGTCACTATTAATAGACAGTCCTGTCTTAGCACAGAGATAACCCATTTGCATGTTGGTTAATCCAACAGTCCTCGTTTGAGATTTTTGTAAGTTCACCTTAAGGCCAGTCATCACATAGAAACTGTGAAAAGTTTCAAAGATATTTTCAATGGTACCAAAGGCAGTATGTAGAAAATCATTAAATCATCAGCGAACATAAGAGATGAAATTCTTGTGTCTTCACATTTAGGATGCAACTTGTATAGGCCATTATTTGTTTTATTATTCAACATTTTAGTTAGCATTTCCATAATCAAAATAAAAGCTTAAGCTGATAAGGGATCTCCCTTTCTTATTCCTTGTTTACTAGCAAAGTAGCCTATTGGTGAAACATTCTACATGACTGGAGAAGAGATGCAAGAGTAAATCCCAGTTATGAAATGGGGTGGGAAGTTCATGAAAGCCATCATCTTGACAATGGAATCCCATTCAAGCATATCAAACACTTTCATAATATCTAGTTTGAACATTGCTATAGAGGAGATGTTGTTGCTAGCGTAACTGTTGCGTAATTCATGAGATAATAACACATTGTCTAGAATACTCCTCCCATATAGAAATGCAGTTTGGTTTGATGATATAATGGTTGGAAGAACAACTTTGAGTCTTGAGGCAATGATCCTAGAGATGCATTTTTAGGTTGAATTACAATAGGAAATTGGTTTATAATCAGAAACCCTAGTAGCATTCTTCATTTTGGGGATCAAGGCAATATTAGTACTGTTATAACATTGATTCATATTGGCAATTTTGAAGAAATGCTTAATATCATTACACACATCCATGTGAATATAATTCCAACATTTTTGATAAATGTAAGCATTCAAACCATCAGGACCACAGGATGAATTACTATTTAGAGAGAACATAGCTGTCTTAATTTCATTATTAGTTACATCAACACTCAAGATTTGATAGTCAGAATTGGATATCTTTGGTAAGATATATGGATCAATTAAATCAATTACAGGACTAAAACCATCTTTGTTTCCAAGTAAGTTAGTGAAATTATTAAGAAAAGCATTTTCAACTTCAGACTTTGTTTTAGCAGTGTTACCAAAATTGTCAACTACAGTAACCATATTTTCTCTGCACTGCTTATCTTTGAGTGATGCGTGTAAGTAAGAACTGTTGCAATCACCACCCAACTTCCATTCAAGCCTTGCTTTCTATTTTGTCATTGCATCCTCTGGTTCAAGTGCTGCTTGATATTATTTACTTATGTGTGTCTCCATGATAGAGTGAATAGGATTGGTGGAACCATTCATAATATCAGTTTGAATTTCTTTAATTTTCCTTCTCTGAAAATTGTTTGTTTATTGCCTTTTTCATATTTCTCTTTAGCCCAATTTCTCAGTGTTTCTTTGACAACCTTCATTTTTTTTTTGCAAAATATACATAGGATTTCCAAAATTTGGTCTCCCCCAAGCTTCTAGCATGGTGACTAGAAAGCCAAGCTCACCGACCCAATTGTTAAAAAAAATTGAGGATTTTTTCATGTCGAGACCACTGTGGTGAAGGATTAATAAGGAGTGGTGTGAAAGCAGTGGGGGAGGTTGGCTATATGAAATGGTAGCACAATAGTTGAAGGTAAGTAGAGAACAGAAAGCATGGTCAATGAAGGAGTAAGTTCTAGGGTTTGATATGTTCTTGTTATTCCAAGAGAACGGTAGACCAGAACTTTTGATGTTAGCCAGGTTACCATGGTCTATAACATTATTCAAAGGGAGGATTTTAGTTAGAGATAGTGGATTGCCACCAAATCTTTGTTTGACTTCATAGAAGCAGTTAAAATCACCCAGGATGATCCATGGTTGTGATGATTGACTGAGAGAGGGAATTTTATCAAGAAGAAGTTGTCTTACATGTTGTGAGTTAGCTGCATATACAATAGTCAAATTAAAAGGTATTTGGTCAGATGCGAGTTTGGCATTGCAATGTAACATTTGGGAAGTGGATTGGATATGGTCAATTTGGATAATCAAGGGGTTGAAAAGCAACATAATTCTGGCATATGGTGCTTCGTCAAGGTTGTGCATCAGCCTCCAAGAAGGATTTATATATTTTGCAACTCTCTTTGCTAATTCAAGATTGAGTTTGGTTTCTAATAAGGCAAGCAAGAATAACTGATTCTCTACAATGATTTGTTTACAATGGTCCAATTTGGTATCTTTATGGCAACCACGAATGTTCCAAACCCCTAATGTATTCATCATTGATTAAACAGTTGAGGTACTGGAACTCTTTTTTTCTTACTTCCTTGCCCATACTTGCAAGTAACAGAGGCATAAGTGCACTTCTTTTTTCCTTTATTTTTGTTATATGAAATAGGAGAAAAGGAATCAAATGGTGGGGATTTGTATACAAGGGGTGGTCCCGGGTTTGAGTAAAGCTTTTTGGTTGGTGAAATCTCTTGAGTTAAGTCTGAAGTTAAAGGCTTTACTAAGATACTAGGTTGTAGTGGTATTCAAGTGGAGTGGTATTTTGCATGAGAAGGGTAACACGTGTGTCTTTATGAAGGATACTCTGTGCATGTGAATTGAAAGCATTTGAAACATTTAACAGTTCATCAACTTGCACAAATGTAGTGTCTTTATTCCCATTCTCTCCTAATTTACTTTTCATCAGAGCATTTTCTTCTTTCTAATTGTTTTCTTGAACTTTATTACTTTCTTCTACCCTTCCTTCTATAACTGTTTCTTTAACCATTTCATACAATCTTTCATCCTCACTCATTTGTTCTATTTCTTCTAAGCTATAAACAATGCTTTTTCTTTGGCACTAGTGATTTTTTGTGTTGCATTTTGTTCTTTTGTTGTCTTATAGATTCCAAAGGTGGTATGACATATTCACTTATTTGCTGAAGATCCGAATCTTCTAATTCATCAACAAAGTTTTGTTTTTCATCATCAACATTTGTTTCTTGAGCAATTTCTCCCTCCTCCAAGACTTCAAAACTATTACACATTTCTAACTCTTTTTATTTGTTTTTCTCCTTGTTACTCCCTTCTTCACTCACTAATTTTGTATTTCCGTTTTTATGAACTACTTCCATTGCTTTGTTCCTCTTATTTGTTACAACTAGCCATTTCTTGGGATTATTTGTGACTTTAACTTGGGGTTTATAAGTCACTTGCTCTCTCATTTTCTTAGCTCTTCCTATTGGTTCTTTCTCTTTGTAATTTTTTGTAATGCCGCACCTCTATACTCATGTTAGCCAAAGCCATTGCAAGCAATGGTGTCAACTAACCCAAAGAATAAGGCTGTTGAGGAGCGACCATCTGTATATTAGCTTCGAACGAGTGTTAAATATATCAGATAATGTTGTCTAAATTTTTTAATCTCATAAGGGAATCCGACACATCTAAATTAAGTATAAATCAACTACATAGTGGCTATATACAATTCGGAAAGCAATATAAAATACATAGCAATAAAATAAGAGTCAGACACAATATTCGTATCACTAAGGCGGAAATAGATATGAATAATACCATAAGAGTATAAATACAAATATAGTGGTCATAGTCGATCCACTATACAAAAAAGAATAGGTACAAGCTCTAGCCAATAGAATATGCATATAAAGATGTCACTATCTCATATACATATAGAAATCAATAACTACAACTCTAATGTAGATAGCAAAATCCAATAATGGTCCCTAATAGAAGTCACGAGATGCACCTGCTCGGTCTGAACCGAGTATTGTATATAAGAATAAACAATAAACGGATCAGTTTAGTTGTACACATCATAATAAACTGAAATAAAATCAGAGATATGAACAGAAAATGACATATATAAAATAACTACAATGTTCACATGTAATATGTGAAGACCTGATATATCCAGAAAATATGTCAAAGAAATCTCAACACTATATAAGGATATCTCAATATCAAAGAAACTAAGATGGATAAATTAATATCAATATGAGATTGACAACACATATGTCAATAAAAATAAGATCGAAGAAATCTATGAATTAGAAATCTCGATGCTATAAAATATTATCACACTCTAAAGATATAGATATTCACGAGAAATGATGTCACCCATCAAGTCTACGCGAAATAGAGAATACGGCAACAACACATAGATATTCATGAGAATTGATGTCGCCCATCAAATCTACATGAAACATATAACACGACCTCAATAAAAGAATATTCATGAGAAATGATGTCTCTCATCAAGTCTATATGAAAATAGAAATATTATATTACGCTACGAACAAGTTGTATATTACACTAGAAATACTAAACGATCATTGCCACGGGTTCAATCGAACGAGTCCAAGAATTAACCATCAAAGCAAACACAAGGGGTCATAGTCCTTGTTTTTGCTAAGGCGTTTAATTAGATTTCTCATACGAACGAAAAAAAGGTTTATGAAATCATACACTTGTAGAAAGTAAAACAATTTGGAAAATAACTTCATATATTGAATTACAATTTGAAACCATTTAGTAAAAGACTGGTATTTACTAAAAAAATTAAAACCCTTTTTATAAAGATTCGAAACGGCAAATCTCGTGTAAAAGCGATCGAAATAATGATCGAACGAAGAATTCACGTCATAATAACGTGAATTAAATCTCATGGCCATTGATTATAAATTCGTTCACCACGAATCAATCGAGAGTCCATTAAAGATCGAAAATCAAGCTGTTGAAATCTATCAATCAGAGAAACTGAAAATTCATAGTAAAAGGCCAAACGGGCCAAAACTCGGCCGGGAAAGAACCTGGAACAACCTAGACAGTCGATCGTGGTTTCCACTGGTCAACTGCAGTAAAACAGCAAGACCAGTCGACTGGTCCTTTTTTCACCAGTCGACTGGTCATTCCAGCGGACATAAATTTTAATAGTAGGTGCCAGTCGACTGGTCCATTTTGACCAGTCGACTGGTGACTGTCAAACAGTCCAATTTGCTTTTTCTAGCCAAATCATATATGAATCATTTTCGGTGAACTATGGAGGCTACGCACTTGATCTAGACGATAATAAGGCCTCATAGCTCGTCGAAACAACTCAAGAATTATAAATTTCACATGCACAAACATATATACATGAGATTTCAATGGTTTTGATTATAAACTCAAAACGGACAAATTTTCTAACCAATGCAATCAAATACGATTCAAGCGACTTGTGAAGACTTAGAACTTTCCCAGGGCGACAATGAAGCTTCACAATATCACCAAATCGACTCATAGCATATGAATTAGGTCGTATGGATAACTCCTAACTATAATTTAATTTCAATGAAACATAAACACATGAAATCGGCTAAGTTAAACTAACCTAACCAATCTACTAGCATATGCAAACTTGAATGAACACTAGATTACACTTTTACAAGCCAACGGCTTGTGGCCTAGATGTGAGTTCAACTCACCTTTGCTTGCTAGAAGCAAGAATTCAATCCAAAGTTAAGAAAAATCAACCTCCCCTCTAATATAGCTTGCAAATCTCCAACCTAAATTCATATAAATGGATTTCCTAGGAATTAGGTTTAGAAAATTTCAGAAATTACAGAGGAGTACAGTTGGAGAAGATGAAGAGGTGGCTTACCTATGCTTCTCCTTGGATTTGCACTTGAATTCCACAAGAATTGGAGCTCCAAAATTAAGATAGAGCTTAGGGAATTTAATTTCCCTCTCCTATTTTCTATTTATTTGTTGAAGTGAGAATGAATGAAGGAGGAGAGAGCTAGGTGGGGGTTATAAGGTAGGCTAGGTTAGCTAAACCAAGACCTAACCAAAGTCCAGAATTTCACTAACTCCAAACATATCGATGTTTATAGTCAAAAAGGTTGTAAACGATAATCCGAACTCAATGGAAGTGGTTTCGAGTCCAAATTCATCCGTATGCAAAATCTGATTTTTCGGAACACAATCGATTAACGACGTTATATTTAAATAAAATATTTAAATAAAATATTCAAATATATTATCGTTAAATATGCGGGTTCTTACTGACTTTCCCCCCTTAAAGAAAATTGCATTACTTAAGGAAAAACCCATATAGTAACAACCAAGCATCAACAAGATCTATTTAAAGATATATCAACTCAAAATTTTCTTTCGAATAAAATTTTAACTTTGAGTAATAAATCACTGCATAACTTAAGTTTATACATGTATAATGTTCAAATAAAAGTCACGAACATATACGAGAAACTAATTTATTTCAATCAAAAGTGGTTTCAATAAATTAGAATTTCTTTACTCGAATTCTGTATATTCTAAACCTCAATTTCAATAATTAGTTAAATTTTAAATTGCGAACTACCACGCCGCGATTTTTATGGAAATTTGGTTTAGACGTATCTCAAAATCAACAAGATGAAATTCAAATATTTTTCTTTCCATAGAAAACTATAATCCAACAGATCTGACTTGGATTGGATTCTATATACTCATTTGAAATTCATTTCTTAAAATTACGAAGTACCGCTACACAAAAAGCTCGTTTTATATAAAATTTAATTAATTCATTTAAGGTTCAATAAATTATTAACCTATTTTCTTACATTTTCAAAACCAACTAATTAAACATACAAATTCAACTTGGAAATACCGACTATCCAAAATCGCTGAACATTCCCTATCACGTTTTTGGCTAGAAAAATTTATCATTTAAAAATTTCTCAAAAGTATTCTAGCTTACAATATTTTCTTAAATTGAAAGGGATATATACGATGGTATATATATCCAATTCATAAGGATAGGCGATCTCGTTGGGGAAACAAGATCAATAAAATAAAAATCCAGGTTATACACCCTAAATTAGAAATATTAGCTTGTTCTCTAATATTTCGAACACAAATAAATTGGAACTTTAAAGTTTCCAATAAACCCCACAAATCTCAAATTTGAAATATTAGCACGTCCTCTAATATTTCACGAACAACTTCTAAATCATGTAAACATGGTAAATGGTAGAAGTGGGAAGAATTTCATAAAACTCTAAAACTTTTGATTTTCAAATTTACAAGGATGTTACCAAGTAGAATGAGGTCAAACTGGTCAGTTTATGATCTCGAAAACTTGGTTCCATAAGGTTAACAAAACAATTTGGAATAATTATTAACCGATATTTACGAGAGCTTGAAGAACACGAATTCGAAATCTGAAAACAAGAGACTAAGATAGATAAGAAAAATATAGCTTATCAATCGTCAAAAGATGATTCAAGATAATTTAAAAACTTTAATCTCTTAAGTTCTAGAAATAACACAAAGAAATCTAGAAAAATTATAAATAGAATGACACTCAAACTACAACATGTATGAGCGTATCGATCCATAACGATCTACACCGATGTATGTAAGATATACATCACATGAGAAAAAAAATTACGATCAACATCGATTTATATAAAAATATACAACACATGTGATCTCTCATCGATGTATATAAAAATATACAACACATAAGAACGAACAAAGATGATCAATATCGATGTATATAAAAATATACAACACATGTGATCCTCTCCTTACTGATGTATATAAAGATATACAACACATAAGGATCCCGTCGATGTACATAAAGATATACACCACACGTGCTCAAACGAAAATGATCAACACCGATGTATAAAAGATATACAACACATGTGATCTTCTCCTTACTGATGTATATAAATATATACAACACATAAGGATCCCGCTGATGTACATAAAGATATACACCACACGAGCTCAAACAAAAATGATCAACACCGATGTATATAAAGATATACAACACATGTGATCCTCTCCTTACCGATGTATATAAAGATATACGACACATATAGATCCTACCGATGTACATAAACATATACACCACACAAGATCTCTTAGTGATGCATATAAAGATACACAACCCATGAGACTACAATGATGATTAACAAGGATGTATATAAAGATATACAACACACGAGAACCTCTCCTTACCAATGTATATAAAGTTATACAACACATAAGGATCCCACCGATGCACATAAAGATACACACCACACGAGCTCGAACAAAAGCAATCGACATCAAAGTATATAAATATAGACCAAACATGTGATCAACAAAGATTCGATTATTGATGAGCCTCTAAACACATCAGACGAACTGATGAAATTGGTAAGCTGACGAGCCTATAAACATGTCACAAGAATTGCAAAAAAAAAGAGAAAGTTTGATCATCGATGAGTCTGTAAACACATCAGATGAATCCGTAATAATGGGATATTGATAAGCCTATAAACACATCAAACGAACCGACGAAGTTGGTAAGTCGACAAGCTTGTAAACACGTCAGACGAACCGATGAAATTCAGATCATCAATGAGCCTGTAAACACATCAGATGAACAACTAAAAAAAGAAAGTTTGATCATCGATGAGCCTGTAAACACATCAGATGAATCCGTAATAATGGGATGTCGATGAGCCTGTAAACACATAAAATGAACCAACGAAGTTGGTAAGTCGACGAGCCTGTAAACACGTCAGACGAACCGATGAAATTTAGATCATTGATGAGCTTGTAAACACATCACATGAACTGCTAAAAAAAAGAAAGTTTGATCATCGATGAGCTAGTAAACACATCAGATGAATAGGCAATAACGGGACGTCGATGAGCTTGTAAACACATCAAACGAACCGCAGAAATTGGTAAGTCGACGAGCCTGTAAACATGTCAGACATACCTCTAAAATAAATGAACTCGAACAAATCGGCAATGCATCCGCAGATACACTTCCGAACCAAGTCCAATTTGAAAGTTCCTAAAAGGTCAGTAAGAACAATAAATTGCCACTTCACAAGAAATGCAAAATCATTGCTTAGCCAAGACTTAAGTGACCAGCTAGGATACACAATTTTTTAATCGTCTAAGTATAGACATTAACCACCGAAGTAAACGCAAGAGTATCGTCCCCCTTGTTTTTACCAAAACATTTAATTAAACTCCTTATTCATCCGAAAAAGCAAGACCTACTTGTATGCAACAAGAAAATAAATGATGCTAAAATGATTACTAAATCACCACCCAAAGAAAGCTAAAGACGTCTCGATAGCAATATATATGGGCAATGAAATTTAATTATAGCATCAAACTAACAATAAGTAAAAGTAACTAAGGAAACAAAGTATGTTCCTATCCATTCCTCTCCTCTAAAAGAGAGAAGAAGAAAAATGTTAGATTCAAATAAAATTGATTGGTCAAACAAAGGATCAAGATATAAGATATGATATGATGGGCCCTAAGACTCGAATAAAATACTAAACATGATTTCCTAAGAAACTTAGGACAATGATCCTCGCCATAGTATCTTATATTGTTCCAAACTCGGCTTTGATACCAAGTGTAAAGCCCCATCTCTATACTTGCGTTAGCCAAGACCATTGCAAGCAATGATATTAACTAACCCAAAGAATAAGGCTATTGAGGAGCGACCATCTGTATATTAGTTTTGAACAAGTGTTAAATATGTCAGATAATATGGCCAAATTTTTAAATCTCATGAGGGAATCTGACACATCTAAATCAAGTATAAATCGACTACACAATGGCTATATACAATTCGGAAAGCAATATAAAATACATAACAATAAAATCAGAGTCAGACACAAATATTTTTATCACTAGAGCGGAAATAAATATGAATAATATCATAAGAGTATAAATACAAATATAATGGTCATAGTCGATTCACTATACAACAAAAGAATAGGTACAAGCACTAGCCAATAGAATATACATATAAAGATGTCAGTATCTCATATACATATAAAAATCAATAACTACAACTCGAATGTAGACAGCAAAATCCAGAATGGTCCCCGCTAGAAGTCATGAGATGCACCTGTAATACTCGGTGTGACCCGAGTATTATTTATAAGAATTGACAATAAACTGATCAGTCTAGCTATACACATCATAATAAAATGAAATAAAATCAGAGCTATGAACAGAAAATGACATATATGAAAAACTACAATGTTCACATGTAAAACGTGAAGACTTGATATGTCCAGAAAATATGCCAAAGAAATCTCGACAATATATAAGGATGTATCAATAACAAAGAAACTAAGATTGATAAATTAATATCAATACGAGATTGATAATACATATGTCAATAAAAATAAGATTGACAAATTAATATCAGTACGAGATTGATAACACGTATGTCAATAAAAATAAGATCGAAGAAATCTATGAATTAGAAATCTCGATGCTATAAAAGATTATCACACTCTAAAGATATAGGTATTCATGAGAAATGATATCACCCATCAAGTCTACGTAAAATAGAGAATACGATCGACAACAACACATAGATATTCATGAGAAATGATGTCGCCTATCAAATCTACATGAAATAGATAACACGATCTCAATTAAAGAATATCCATGAGAAATGATGTATCCCATCAAGTTCACATGAAAATAGAAATATTATATCGCGTATTACGCCGATATGAAATGATCCGAAGATCAACGATATAAACGAATGAACCGAAGTTCTATAGGATGATCAGAAGATCATCAAAGTGACCCGATGGTCGTATTGATCAGAAATGATCAAGTATAGTATAAACTGTACCAAGATAATAAATATAAGATTCGACCTACAAGTCCCATAACAACTTACGCTACTCGAATATTTATGAACAAGTTGTATATTACACTAGAAATATTAAACGATCATTGCCACGGGTTCAATCGAACGAGTCCAAGAATTAACCATCAAAGCGAACACAAGGGATCATAGTCCTTGTTTTTGATAAGGTGTTTAATTAGATTTCTCATACAAACGAGAAAAAGGTTTATGAAATCATATACTAGTAGAAAGTAAAACAATTTGGAAAATAACTTCATATAATGAAGTATAATTTGAAATCATTTAGTAAAAGATTGGTATCTACTAATAATTTTAAAACCCTTTTTATATAGCTTCGAAGTGACAAATCTCATCTAATAGCGACCGAAATAATGATCGAACGAAGAATTCATGTCTTAATAACGTGAATTAAATCTCATGACCATCGATTATAAATTCGTTCATCACGAATCAATCGAGAGTCCATCAAAGATCGAAAATCAAGCTGCTGAAATCTATGAATCAGAGAAACTAAAAAGTCACAGGAAAAGGCCAAACGGTCTGAAACTCGGCCGGGAAAGAGCCTGAAACAACCTAGACAGTTGACCATGGTCCCCACTGGTCGACTGCACGAAAACAATAGGATCAGTCGACTGGTCCTTTTTTCACCAGTCGATTGGTCAATTTTCCAGCGGACATAAATTTCAGTAGCAAGTGCCAGTCGACAGGTCCATTTTGACCAATCGACTGGTGATTGTCAAATAGCACAATTTAGTTTTTTTTTAGCCAAATCATATATGAATCATTTCTGGTGAACTTTGGAGGCTACGCACTTGATCTAGATGATAATAAGGCCTTATAAGCTCGTCGAAACAACTCAAAAATCATAAAATTCACATGTACAAACACAGATATATATATACATATGAGATTTCAATGGTTTTGATTATAAGTTCAAAATAGACAATTTTTCTAACCAAGGCAATCAAATACGATTCAAGCGACTTGTGAAGACTTAGACCTTTGCCGGGGCAATAATGGAGCTTCACAATATCACCAAATCGACTCATAGCATATGAATTAGGTCGTATGGACAACTCCTAGCTATAATTTCATTTCAATGAAACATAAATACATGAAATCAGCTAAGTTAAACTAACCTAACCAATCTACAAGCATATGCAAACTCTAATAAACACTAAATTACACTTTTACAAGCCAACGACTTAAGGCATACATGTGATTTCATAAAAAACTCACCTTTGCTTGCTAGAAGCAAGAATTCAATCCAAAGCTAAGCAAAATTGCCTCCAATATAGCTTGCTAATTTCCAACCTAAACTCATATAAATGGATTTCCTAGGAATTAGGTTTAGGAAATTTCAGAAATTAAAGAGGAGTAGAGTTGGAGAAGATGAAGAGGATGCTTACCTATGCTTCTCCTTGGATTTGCACTTGATTTCAACAAGAATTGGAGCTCCAAAATTAAGCTAGAGCTTAGGGGATTTTAATTTCCTTCTCCCATTTTCTATTTCTATGTCGAAGTGAGAATGATTGAAGGAGGAGAGAGCTAGGTGGGGGTTATACAGTAGGCTAGGTTAGCTAAACCAAGACCTGACCAAAGTTCCAAATTTCACCAACTCCAAACATATCGATGTTTATAGTAAAAAATATTGTAAACAATGATCCGGACTCAATGGAAGTGATTTCAAGTCCAAATTCATCCGTATGCAAAATGTGACTTTTTTGAACACATTCGACTAACGACGTTATATTTAAATAAAATATTTAAATATATTATCGTTAAATATGCGGGTTGTTACATTTTTCACTTCACTCTCGTTCATTTCGGTTATGTTACATTTATCAC
This sequence comes from Allium sativum, assembly GCA_030737875.1. NCBI lineage: Eukaryota > Viridiplantae > Streptophyta > Magnoliopsida > Asparagales > Amaryllidaceae > Allium > Allium sativum. Next base: position 98,674,508 of record CM060912.1, on the reverse strand, counting down.
AATTTTCATCTTGGTGTCCAAATGACTTGCAATCGATACAGATACCTGGTTTCCATAAGTACTCCACAAAAATTCGCTGCGTTCCTCCCTCTAGTGTCTTGACTAGAAAGTCATTAACTAAATCTTTATCCGGCTTAATTTCTATCAAACTGTTTACATATAGTATTATTTCTCTACTCTCTGTCATTTCAATCATATATAACAACTTAACCAACCTACAACTGATCCAATTTATTCCAAAATTCGACAAAGAAAATATTGGGATATTGTAAAGTCTTACCCAAACTGGTACAGATTTTATGTTTCCAATCACATTGCTAATCGATGGATCATATGGTTTGATGATGAACAATTTATTATTCGTTATAATCGGGTTTGATTGTTGGTTTCTACTCTTGTCTACCTTACAAGAGAACTCAAAAGGAAAAAGAACTCCATCAGATCTCACTTTAACAGTGCCTTTAGGCCTCCAGATAGGTAGCAGCTTGTTGATTACAATAGTGTAAGACAGGGGTTTATCTAGAAAGAAACCCACTAAGTATTCATGTCATACTTCAGTTCCTGATTCAGTTACACCTTCTACTAGCTCAAGTGCATCATCGACAATGACTAGGGCAATGTCAACAGGCTTGTACTTTCTTGCGTTTATTGGTTTATGCTTAAACATAAAAGTCTAGGGTTGCCGACATACCGACTTGCACAGTAGGGTTTGCAAGGGGTTTGACTGTACATTGGGAAAGGAAGTTGGAGGAGAGATGTCAGAAGGTAAAGGCGGTGGATTATCAAAGGGAGGTACTGTTAGAGGAAAACTCAAGGTACGATTGAGATTGGGTAGGATTTGGATGGGATTGGGATAGATAGGGGAACAGAGGGCGTCGCCGTGATTTTTTTTTTAAAAAAAGGAAGTTGAACGAATATTAATCTTGTCACTGAATAAATATATGTTTCAGGAAGCTGGTTTACTTTAAAAAATGATGTTATAGCTAAATATTTAATTACATGGTAATAAGGAATGTACCGTTAATATTATTAACTCCATTAAGAACCCAATTTTTTTTTACAAGAATCAAACATATTTGCTTTGTCACAAAATTATCTGTCCTTGTACTCTCAAAATTGACTCCAAGTTCAGTGACAACACATAAGGCCTGACTAGCCAAACCCATGCCCGATGAAACAAACACATCAACCCCAAAAACCAGACCATTCATCCCTTACATTTTAAATTTAGTGCGTATTGCTTAAATTTAGTGCTATGTTCTCTACATATTAATATAGACAATGAACCCATTTAATCCTCCATAACATAACTGAACAATTTGTATCCATCAATGATTACCGGTCCAAAATAAAAACAATTGCATACCTGGTTGTGCATTAGTGTAAAGATATGTGGAACCCAATCCACAACAACCAAGTTGATGGGAATCAAAACAGTAGAACACTAAGCATGACAACATTAGCAGGATGAGGCAAATTTTATGTAATAACCCGGAAACTCTGAACCAGTTTAAAATTTTTGTTTTGGCAACTTCGACGAATTTAGAAGATTTAAAATGAATTATTTTAAATATTATCGACGAGAAATTTATTTTGAATATGATTCGATCGTATATATTTATACGCGTCGTCGTTAGAATATAAATAATTATATATAATTATAAAAGGAATTGAAAATGGCGCGGTAGTTCGATAATTCGATTTCAAACTTCAATTGAATGTACCGGGTGCAAAACAAACCGGATTTTAGTGAAACCAAATTCATTAGGATCTATTTGATAATATCTTTCCAACGAATCCGACAAATCAAAATTTCATAGCGGGAATCAAAAGATATGTCCAGTTGAAAATTCTAAATAGTCGCTATGGAATTCAGGCCTGTAACGACCCAGGATTTTAGGGCCAATTTAAAATTTTTATTTTAATGAATTTAAAGTATTTTAAATGATTGATTTATTTTAATCGAAGTTAAAACGAATAAATTTAATTTATATATAAAAGGAATTGAAAACAAGCGCTGCAGTTTGAAATTTTGACTTTAAACTTTGACTGAATGTACAGGATTCAAAATAAAACGAATTTTAGTGAAACCAAAAATATTTAAATCTGTTTCAGAATATCTTTCTAATGAATCTGAAAAATTGAAATTTCACTTTATAATTTATAAGTTATGTCAAAATTAAAATTTAGAAAAGTCGCTATGAAATGAATATATATAATATATAAAGGTCAGAATGGCCACTTTTTACATACGAAGGAATCGGAACTCGAAACCATTTCCATTGAGTTCAGAATGACGTTTCTGCATTGAAAAACAGTAAACACTTATATATTTTGAGTTTCAGAAATTATTGTTTTCAAATTGTATTTTTAATATTAAATATATTCGCCCTGGAAATAGCCATTTTTCAGAAAAGCTCAGAATTGAACGAAACGAATTTTGTTGTGATCGTATCGGCATAAGAAAGCCAAAAATAATTTTTCCGGATTTTTCTGACTTCGTATGTGGCCCCGACAAAATTATATTTACGTTCGAATTTAAAATAAAGGATTTATTTGAAAATAAAAGAAAACCATACTGTAACTTCAGAATTGGACCATGGGGATAGCGCCATCGCGTTCAGAAGACGTCAAAACATTAAGTTCGACAGTCGTTGAGCGCGAATCGGAGGTCGTATGTGAAAACGGTATTTTCTTGAATTAAATAAATAATTAAAATAAAACCCTAAATACTAGTATATATACCCGTATACAGTACGTATACCTCTTCTTCTTCCTCTCGTTCCTGAAGCCGCCGAAACCCACCTTCCCTTCGAATCTTCAAATCCACTTTTCTCCTTCATCTCTCAACGGTTTTCAGCGTACCATATACCGATTCGAAGCTCTTCCCGAGATCTTCAAGTTGGTACCCACCACCACCCGAACCACGCCCTGTCAAAGCCGCCACGTCAGCCCGAAACCGCCGCCGTCGCAGCCCCCTGGGCCCCGCCTGAAGCCGACGCGCCACCCCCCCTTCCCGGCGAGCAAACCCCCCTCCTTCCTGGTCCTTTTCCAACAAACGGCGCTCAATTTCATTCAGTAAATCAAGAGAAAATCGAAATTGAAGTTTTGAACAAAACTGAAAATTAAAGGGTAATTTTTATTTCAGATTTTGCGACGCTTTTAAGCGTGACTGCAGTAGTTGTTAAAAGTCAGTTTATTTAAAACATCAATAACTTTTTCATATAAACACCGATTCTGAAAATTTCAGATCCGATGGAACCGTGACTTCGAATACAACTTTAATACAGAGCAATTGGGAACAAACTCTAATCTAATTGAGGTGAGAATCCTATTTATTTTATTTAAGTAATTATGTTTTAATTATTGATGTTCGCATTCATAATCATATATGTATGTGTTATTCTGCGCTGTGATAACTTAGATGTTATTTATGTTTTATTGTTGTTATGGCAAATATATTCGCTTGGTTTGATGCGATAAATCTCATAATAAATTGAGATTCTAAATTTGTGAATACGCGATGAAAATTATAATTATTATATGCTTATCCAAGCAATGTGAGAATTCACTTAAACTTAAATTGAATTGATTTAATTTATAAAGCTGTATGTGAATCTGCTATGATTTAAACTGTATGTGAATCTGCTATGACTTAATCTGTATGTGTATGCTAGGACTAAAACCACTGCATGTTGATTGACAATTTTTGTCAATATTAGAATAAGAATTTTTTTACTGTATGTTGATTGACATATTTGTCAATATTTAAATAGGAAATGTTGAAATTGTTCATTGTATGTTAGAGTGACATTTTGTATATATTATAGAAAATGACATCGTATGGTAAAAATAACATTTTGCTATGTTATATTATAGAAAATGACATCGTATGGTAAAAATAACATTTTGCTATGTTATATTATAGAAAATGACATCGTATGGTAAAAATAACATTTTGCTATGTTATATTATAGAAAATGACATCGTATGGTAAAAATAACATTTTGCTATGTTATATTATAGAAAATGACATCGTATGGTAAAGATAACATTTTTTTTATATATGTTAAAATAGAATTATATATAGTATGTTGAATGGACACTATTTTTGTTATGTTAAGAATGAGAATTAACACCGTATGTTAATGAACAATTTTTGTTCATATTTGAATAGAATTTACACACCTTATGTTAATGAACAATTTTTGTTCATATTTGAATAGAATTTACACACCGTATGTTAATGAACAATATTTTGTTCATTATTAAAATAAGAAAAGCACCGTATGTTAATGAACAATATTTTGTTCATTATTAAAATAAGAAAAGCACCGTATGTTAATGAACAATATTTTTTTCATTATTAAAATAAGAAAAGCACCGTATGTTAATGAATAATATTTTGTTCATTATTAAAATAAGAAAAGCACCGTATGTTAATGAATAATATTTTGTTCATTATTAAAAATAAGAATATGGCACTATATGAAATGAACTAATTTTTGTTCATTATAAATTATAGAATATGCCACCGTATGTTGATGAACGCTATTTTTCTATCATTATTAAAATAGTATTATACACCGTAGGTTGATGAACGCTATTTTGTTCATTATTAAATTAGTATTACACACTGTATGTAAGAATGACAAATTTTGTCAATATTAAAAGTAAAATTTGCCACTGTAGGTTAATTGACAAATTTTGTCAATATTAAAAATAGGATTTGTCACTATATGTTAAATGACAAATTTTGTCAATATTGAAATAGAAATTATTCACCGTATGTTAATGAGCAACTTTGTTAATATAATGTTCACCGTATGAAATTAACATTTTTATTTAATGTTATTATAAAGAATGGTCATCTTATGATAATGACATTTGTGTCAAATGTTGATAGGTAAGAATATAAAATGATATTGTATGTAAATAGTATTTTTGGCAAATAAAAATACAAAATGGTCATTGTATGAAAATATTATACTTGTCATGTTAGAAAATAAGGAAATGCATGGTATGTAAAAATAGTATTTTTGTTATTGTAAATAAATAGAAAGAGTTAAAATGTGGCATTATGTAAACTTACATTTTCTAAATGTGAAGTGAAGAAAACAGAGATTTACATTTTCTAATGCAAAAGATATAGTAATGATATTGGGAAATCTATATTTTCTAATAATATTGGGAAATCTATATTTTCTAATAATATTGGGAAATCTATATTTTCTAATAATATTGGGAAAAATATATTTTCTAATAATATATTTTCAATGTTATAAAAGGGAAAATGAAGTGTATGTACAATTTAACATCATTCACAATGTTAAATAAAAGGAAAATTCCACCGTATGATAGTTACACTATTTTATAATGTTAAGAGTTAAAGAACTTGACCGTAGGAAGTATATACATTATTTATAATGTAAAATAAAAGGAGAATTTGCATTTTAAGATCATATACATTATTTATAATGTAAAATAAAAAGAGAATTTACATTGCAAGATAATAAACATTTTTTTTATGTATATAAAAAGGGAATTTACCTCGTAGGAAAAGAATTAACATTATTTATAATGTTAAATAAAAGAAATGAAACTGTATGTAAGAATTAACATTATTTATAATGTTAAATAAAAGAAATGAAACTGTATGTAAGAATTAACATTATTTATAATGTTAAATAAAAGAAATGAAACTGTATGTAAGAATTAACATTATTTATAATGTTAAATAAAAAAAGAAATGAAACTGTATGTAAGAATTAACATTATTTATAATGTTAAACATAAAAGAAATGAAACTGTATGTAAGAATTAACATTATTTATAATGTTAAATAAAAGAAATGAAACTGTATGTAAGAATTAACATTATTTATAATGTTAAATAAAAAAGAAATGAAACTGTATGTAAGAATTAACATTATTTATAATGTTAAATAAAAAAGAAATGAAACTGTATGTAAGAATTAACATTATTTATAATGTTAAATAAAAGAAATGAAACTGTATATAAGAATTAACATTATTTATAATGTTAAATAAAAGAAATGAAACTGTATGTAAGGTTTAACATTATTTATAATGTTAAATAAAAGAAATGAAACTGTATGTAAGGTTTAACATTATTTATAATGTAAATAAAAGGAATGAAACGTATGTAAGAATAACATTATTTATAATGTTAAATGAAAGGTAAGGAACTGTATTGAAACATTAACATTATTTATAATGTAGGTAAAAGGGAACTTACACCATAGGAAAGTGTTCATTATTCATAATGAAATTGGGAAAGAAATATATAAAGAAATGAATGGGATGGCACATTATAATTTACATTCTTAAATGAAAATTATAAAGTATAAAATAAATAATAATGAATTAAAAAGGGAAGAATTATCGTCTAATCCTAAACTACATTGTCATGTAAGTAGAAAGGTGAAAGTTAAGAGAAATGTAAGCTGCACGTAGGGACGATAAACTAAACGAATTATTTATATATATATTTATATATATATAATTATAATATAACGAATCGAGCGCAGTAGTTCGTGTTTTGAAATCGAACTTTTAAACGAATATACTGGAAGATCCGACCGTCGGATTTTCCCAAAACTGAAACCGTTAGGACCGTCTTGGAAAAATCTTTCCAACGATATAAGCTACGCTAAAATCCAACGGTTAGATTTTGAGGAAAGTGAAAAACAAAATTGATTGAAAACAGCGCCAAGGTCGCCCTTGATCTGAAGCGTCGTTAAATAAGGAATTAATTATATTAAATAATTAAGGCAAGAATTAATCGTTATAAAATAAAATAACGATATGAAATATGTTTTTCTCAAAATATATGAATGCGAGATTATTTGGAAAGACCGGGTTAATCCCATTCCAAATGATCGTACGATTTCCAGAATTCAAGTATGAAGGCGGCGTATGAAGACCGTAAATCTCCCCTCGAATGGACAACGATCAAGACTCTGAATTGGTTTGATCCCAATTCAAGGGTCGGGGTAATTTCCCAAACGTACGTGTTGATTTCACGGGTTTGACCCTAGTTCAGACCTAGAGCATGGGTATAAATGGATAGTGTGTCTGACATCGTACCCCACAAAATATTATGTTGTTGATATTCAGTTAATATATAAACGATTGGTGGCAGAGAATTTATTCTCTACTTAACACCCGTTTATATAGTGACGGAAGATCAATAGTACGGTATGGAGTGACGGTGTGGCATACTAAGATGCAATGATCAGGGTTACTTGTTGAAAAGCAGAACCTTGTGGTATGAAGAACATGACTTCACGAGCCTCACAAACCGGTAGAGTCTAAAAAGGGGGAAGGGAACGCAGGGAAAGTAGCACGTTTCTTTCTAGTTAGTAGTCATTTTACTTTTGGAGGATGATGAAATAAGGCGCCTCGGATAGGTCCTATAGGACCGGGGAACGTGTGCTTAGGAATTGCCAATCCTCTAAGCTGTATGTGAGGACCGGCCCTGCAGGATCCAAGGGTTAACTGCGGGTAATCCTGAGACGTTAACTAGAGCGTCTCGAATCGGTAAGGAGTCCTCCCTAGCCTGGACTCATGATGGAAACCCAAATTTCCAATACGACCCCGACGGATTTGATTGTATTACTAGTATTGGAGGCATAATATATGGTACCTATGCTTCCTAGGATTAATACCTTGCTTTGAATTGTTTTAAAACATATACACCCTAATAATAGTATTAGTTTCGTATTTGGCGTATTTAGCATGTTTAACCACCATAAGGTAACACTCTATCCTCTTGGTGTGCGTTGCATTGTGTGATGGGACCTGAGTCTTATGGTGGTTTCATTTTTCAAAAGACATTGCGTTTTGTTACGTTTTACTTATCTGTATTGACACTATAGTTATGCACGGCAATCCATTGGTACAACCCGTTCCGCGTTAGCGGCGTGGTCTTTGGATTTGCCTTATTAGTATAAGTTATTTAAGAATTCTCACACCAGTCCCACGACTGACTCATAGTTTGTTTCACCTTTTTGCAAACTTGGGTGCCCTCTCTTCTACACGGGCAGCCAAGTAGACAGGTTCATTCTTTGCTTGGAGCTTTTCTTTGAAGCTGCTTATTTTCTCTCTCTTGGATTCTGCTTGGGAGAAGAGGTGATGACTTGGAGCTTGAAGACTTTTTGTTTCTATTGGCATCTTTTCTTTTCTTTTTAGACATCAAACTTATTTCTTTTCTGCAAACTTGTTGTAATAATCTTAGTTTTCTGTGACTGTGGAATTTCTGTGATTGATGACATTATATTTTTCCGCTGCTATAATGTTATTACTCTATGAATCTCCTTTGCTATATTGTATCTGTGTTCTGTTTTATTGTATTTATGTTGTATTCCATATGATTTCTCCTTGCTTTCACTTGTGGAAGTTTGGGGCTATCACAGTTGGTATCAGAGCTTTGGTTTACAAAGCGGAGTACAACATATCTATAATAATTCGTTTACATAGAATCACTATATTCTATGGCGAACAGTTCATGAGATACATAATAGCCAGCCACTTTATCGTCATCTTTTCATTCATCCTTCGATCTTTTAGAATCACCTTTTCTGTTGTTTTGACTCTTTCCTTGATCATACGTTCGAAGAAGACTAAGAGAAGTGGCGATGCTCAATTGGCACATGTGTACGAAGGAGCGAAAGGACCAACTTCTTCGGTGGAAGGCCTGATGTTATAGGCGGTACTATTTCTGTTAAAACGTTTCAACATTCTCTATGTTTATTCTTCCTCTTCTCCTCTTTTATTTTCTTTTTCCTTTTCGGGGACGAAAAGTTCTTAAGTGGGGGAGATTGTAACGACCCAGGATTTTAGGGCCAATTTAAAATTTTTATTTTAATGAATTTAAAGTATTTTAAATGATTGATTTATTTTAATCGAAGTTAAAACGAATAAATTTAATTTATATATAAAAGGAATTGAAAACAAGCGCTGCAGTTTGAAATTTTGACTTTAAACTTTGACTGAATGTACAGGATTCAAAATAAAACGAATTTTAGTGAAACCAAAAATATTTAAATCTGTTTCAGAATATCTTTCTAATGAATCCGAAAAATTGAAATTTCACTTTATAATTTATAAGTTATGTCAAAATTAAAATTTAGAAAAGTCGCTATGAAATGAATATATATAATATATAAAGGTCAGAATGGCCACTTTTTACATACGAAGGAATCGGAACTCGAAACCATTTCCATTGAGTTCAGAATGACGTTTCTGCATTGAAAAACAGTAAACACTTATATATTTTGAGTTTCAGAAATTATTGTTTTCAAATTGTATTTTTAATATTAAATATATTCGCCCTGGAAATAGCCATTTTTCAGAAAAGCTCAGAATTGAACGAAACGAATTTTGTTGTGATCGTATCGGCATAAGAAAGCCAAAAATAATTTTTCCGGATTTTTCTGACTTCGTATGTGGCCCCGGCAAAATTATATTTACGTTCGAATTTAAAATAAAGGATTTATTTGAAAATAAAAGAAAACCATACTGTAACTTCAGAATTGGACCATGGGGATAGCGCCATCGCGTTCAGAAGACGTCAAAACATTAAGTTCGACAGTCGTTGAGCGCGAATCGGAGGTCGTATGTGAAAACGGTATTTTCTTGAATTAAATAAATAATTAAAATAAAACCCTAAATACTAGTATATATACCCGTATACAGTACGTATACCTCTTCTTCTTCCTCTCGTTCCTGAAGCCGCCGAAACCCACCTTCCCTTCGAATCTTCAAATCCACTTTTCTCCTTCATCTCTCAACGGTTTTCAGCGTACCATATACCGATTCGAAGCTCTTCCCGAGAACTTCAAGTTGGCACCCACCACCACCCGAACCACGCCCTGTCAAAGCCGCCACGTCAGCCCGAAGCCGCCGCCGTCGTAGCCCCCTGGGCCCCGCCTGAAGCCGACGCGCCACCCCCCCTTCCCGGCGAGCAAAGCCCCCTCCTTCCTGGTCCTTTTCCAACAAACGGAGCTCAATTTCATTCAGTAAATCAAGAGAAAATCGAAATTGAAGTTTTGAACAAAACTGAAAATTAAAGGGTAATTTTTATTTCAGATTTTGCGACGCTTTTAAGCGTGACTGCAGCAGTTGTTAAAAGTCAGTTTATTTAAAACATCAATAACTTTTTCATATAAACACCGATTCTGAAAATTTCAGATCCGATGGAACCGTGACTTCGAATACAACTTTAATACAGAGCAATTGGGAACAAACTCTAATCTAATTGAGGTGAGAATCCTATTTATTTTATTTAAGTAATTATGTTTTAATTATTGATGTTCGCATTCATAATCATATATGTATGTGTTATTCTGCGCTGTGATAACTTAGATGTTATTTATGTTTTATTGTTGTTATGGCAAATATATTCGCTTGGTTTGATGCGATAAATCTCATAATAAATTGAGATTCTAAATTTGTGAATACGCGATGAAAATTATAATTATTATATGCTTATCCAAGCAATGTGAGAATTCACTTAAACTTAAATTGAATTGATTTAATTTATAAAGCTGTATGTGAATCTGCTATGATTTAAACTGTATGTGAATCTGCTATGACTTAATCTGTATGTGTATGCTAGGACTAAAACCACTGCATGTTGATTGACAATTTTTGTCAATATTAGAATAAGAATTTTTTTACTGTATGTTGATTGACATATTTGTCAATATTTAAATAGGAAATGTTGAAATTGTTCATTGTATGTTAGAGTGACATTTTGTATATATTATAGAAAATGACATCGTATGGTAAAAATAACATTTTGCTATGTTATATTATAGAAAATGACATCGTATGGTAAAAATAACATTTTGCTATGTTATATTATAGAAAATGACATCGTATGGTAAAAATAACATTTTGCTATGTTATATTATAGAAAATGACATCGTATGGTAAAAATAACATTTTGCTATGTTATATTATAGAAAATGACATCGTATGGTAAAGATAACATTTTTTTTATATATGTTAAAATAGAATTATATATAGTATGTTGAATGGACACTATTTTTGTTATGTTAAGAATGAGAATTAACACCGTATGTTAATGAACAATTTTTGTTCATATTTGAATAGAATTTACACACCTTATGTTAATGAACAATTTTTGTTCATATTTGAATAGAATTTACACACCGTATGTTAATGAACAATATTTTGTTCATTATTAAAATAAGAAAAGCACCGTATGTTAATGAACAATATTTTGTTCATTATTAAAATAAGAAAAGCACCGTATGTTAATGAACAATATTTTGTTCATTATTAAAATAAGAAAAGCACCGTATGTTAATGAATAATATTTTGTTCATTATTAAAATAAGAAAAGCACCGTATGTTAATGAATAATATTTTGTTCATTATTAAAAATAAGAATATGGCACTATATGAAATGAACTAATTTTTGTTCATTATAAATTATAGAATATGCCACCGTATGTTGATGAACGCTATTTTTGTATCATTATTAAAATAGTATTATACACCGTAGGTTGATGAACGCTATTTTGTTCATTATTAAATTAGTATTACACACTGTATGTAAGAATGACAAATTTTGTCAATATTAAAAGTAAAATTTGCCACTGTAGGTTAATTGACAAATTTTGTCAATATTAAAAATAGGATTTGTCACTATATGTTAAATGACAAATTTTGTCAATATTGAAATAGAAATTATTCACCGTATGTTAATGAGCAACTTTGTTAATATAATGTTCACCGTATGAAATTAACATTTTTATTTAATGTTATTATAAAGAATGGTCATCTTATGATAATGACATTTGTGTCAAATGTTGATAGGTAAGAATATAAAATGATATTGTATGTAAATAGTATTTTTGGCAAATAAAAATACAAAATGATCATTGTATGAAAATATTATACTTGTCATGTTAGAAAATAAGGAAATGCATGGTATGTAAAAATAGTATTTTTGTTATTGTAAATAAATAGAAAGAGTTAAAATGTGGCATTATGTAAACTTACATTTTCTAAATGTGAAGTGAAGAAAACAGAGATTTACATTTTCTAATGCAAAAGATATAGTAATGATATTGGGAAATCTATATTTTCTAATAATATTGGGAAATCTATATTTTCTAATAATATTGGGAAATCTATATTTTCTAATAATATTGGGAAAAAATATATTTTCTAATAATATATTTTCAATGTTATAAAAGGGAAAATGAAGTGTATGTACAATTTAACATCATTCACAATGTTAAATAAAAGGAAAATTCCACCGTATGATAGTTACACTATTTTATAATGTTAAGAGTTAAAGAACTTGACCGTAGGAAGTATATACATTATTTATAATGTAAAATAAAAGGAGAATTTGCATTGTAAGATCATATACATTATTTATAATGTAAAATAAAAAGAGAATTTACATTGCAAGATAATAAACATTTTTTTTATGTATATAAAAAGGGAATTTACCTCATAGGAAAAGAATTAACATTATTTATAATGTTAAATATAAAAGAAATGAAACTGTATGTAAGAATTAACATTATTTATAATGTTAAATAAAAGAAATGAAACTGTATGTAAGAATTAACATTATTTATAATGTTAAATAAAAGAAATGAAACTGTATGTAAGAATTAACATTATTTATAATGTTAAATAAAAAAAGAAATGAAACTGTATGTAAGAATTAACATTATTTATAATGTTAAATATAAAAGAAATGAAACTGTATGTAAGAATTAACATTATTTATAATGTTAAATAAAAGAAATGAAACTGTATGTAAGAATTAACATTATTTATAATGTTAAATAAAAAAGAAATGAAACTGTATGTAAGAATTAACATTATTTATAATGTTAAATAAAAAAAAATGGAACTGTATGTAAGAATTAACATTATTTATAATGTTAAATAAAAGAAATGAAACTGTATGTAAGAATTAACATTATTTATAATGTTAAATAAAAGAAATGAAACTGTATGTAAGGTTTAACATTATTTATAATGTTAAATAAAAGAAATGAAACTGTATGTAAGGTTTAACATTATTTATAATGTAAATAAAAGGAATGAAACGTATGTAAGAATAACATTATTTATAATGTTAAATGAAAGGTAAGGAACTGTATTGAAACATTAACATTATTTATAATGTAGGTAAAAGGGAACTTACACCATAGGAAAGTATTCATTATTCATAATGAAATTGGGAAAGAAATATATAAAGAAATGAATGGGATGGCACATTATAATTTACATTCTTAAATGAAAATTATAAAGTATAAAATAAATAATAATGAATTAAAAAGGGAAGAATTATCGTCTAATCCTAAACTACATTGTCATGTAAGTAGAAAGGTGAAAGTTAAGAGAAATGTAAGCTGCACGTAGGGACGATAAACAAAACGAATTATTTATATATATATATATATATATATATATATAATTATAATATAACGAATCGAGCGCAGTAGTTCGTGTTTTGAAATCGAACTTTTAAACGAATATACCGGAAGATCCGACCGTCGGATTTTCCCAAAACTGAAACCATTAGGACCGTCTTGGAAAAATCTTTCCAACGATATAAGCTACGCTAAAATCCAACGGTTAGATTTTGAGGAAAGTGAAAAACAAAATTGATTGAAAACAGCGCCAAGGTCGCCCTTGATCTGAAGCGTCGTTAAATAAGGAATTAATTATATTAAATAATTAAGGCAAGAATTAATCGTTATAAAATAAAATAACGATATGAAATATGTTTTTCTCAAAATATATGAATGCGAGATTATTTGGAAAGACCGGGTTAATCCCATTCCAAATGATCGTACGAGTTCAAGAATTCAAGTATGAAGGCGGCGTATGAAGACCGTAAATCTCCCCTCGAATGGACAACGATCAAGACTCTGAATTGGTTTGATCCCAATTCAAGGGTCGGGGTAATTGCCCAAACGTACGTGTTGATTTCACGGGTTTGACCCTAGTTCAGACCTAGAGCATGGGTATAAATGGATAGTGTGTCTGACATCGTACCCCACAAAATATTATGTTGTTGATATTCAGTTAATATATAAACGATTGGTGGCAGAGAATTTATTCTCTACTTAACACCCGTTTATATAGTGACGGAAGATCAATAGTACGGTATGGAGTGACGGTGTGGCATACTAAGATGCAATGATCAGGGTTACTTGTTGAAAAGCAGAACCTTGTGGTATGAAGAACATGACTTCACGAGCCTCACAAACCGGTAGAGTCTAAAAAGGGGGAAGGGAACGCAGGGAAAATAGCACGTTTCTTTCTAGTTAGTAGTCATTTTACTTTTGGAGGATGATGAAATGAGGCGCCTCGGATAGGTCCTATAGGACCGGGGAACGTGTGCTTAGGAATTGCCAATCCTCTAAGCTGTATGTGAGGACCGGCCCTGCAGGATCCAAGGGTTAACTGCGGGTAATCCTGAGACGTTAACTAGAGCGTCTCGAATCGGTAAGGAGTCCTCCCTAGCCTGGACTCATGATGGAAACCCAAATTTCCAATACGACCCCGACGGATTTGATTGTATTACTAGTATTGGAGGCATAATATATGGTACCTATGCTTCCTAGGATTAATACCTTGCTTTGAATTGTTTTAAAACATATACACCCTAATAATAGTATTAGTTTCGTATTTGGCGTATTTAGCATGTTTAACCACCATAAGGTAAAACTCTATCCTCTTGGTGTGTGTTGCATTGTGTGATGGGACCTGAGTCTTATGGTGGTTTCATTTTTCAAAAGACATTGCGTTTTGTTACGTTTTACTTATCTGTATTGACACTATAGTTATGCACGACAATCCATTGGTACAACCCGTTCCGCGTTAGCGGCGTGGTCTTTGGATTTGCCTTATTAGTATAAGTTATTTAAGAATTCTCACACCAGTCCCACGACTGACCCATAGTTTGTTTCACCTTTTTGCAAACTTGGGTGCCCTCTCTTCTACACGGGCAGCCAAGTAGACAGGTTCATTCTTTGCTTGGAGCTTTTCTTTGAAGCTGCTTATTTTCTCTCTCTTGGATTCTGCTTGGGAGAAGAGGTGATGACTTGGAGCTTGAAGACTTTTTGTTTCTATTGGCATCTTTTCTTTTCTTTTTAGACATCAAACTTATTTCTTTTTTGCAAACTTGTTGTAATAATCTTAGTTTTCTGTGACTGTGGAATTTCTGTGACTGATGACATTATATTTTTCTGCTGCTATAATGTTATTACTCTATGAATCTCCTTTGCTATATTGTATCTGTGTTCTGTTTTATTGTATTTATGTTTTATTCCATATGATTTCTCCTTGCTTTCACTTGTGGAAGTTTGGGGCTATCACAAGGCCGTTAAAAATGGGAATTTTGCAAACGACCTCGGATTTCGAAGAAACCACTTTTGTTGGATCCGCAGTGTCAAATTATTGCTAGATTCCAAATTTCATAATTTTTCGAATCAATATGTGAGCGTGGCAAAGGCAAACGCGTTTGACCAGTTTCAGTTGATTTTAATCGACTGGAAATTGGCCATTTTTCCAACGGTCTCAGAATTCGACGAAACTAGTTTTATTAGGACCGTATCGTCAATACGAAGCTAGAAAATATTTTTCAGGAATTTTTCGAGTTAGTATGTGACCCCAGTAAATTGAAATACGCGTTCAAATTCAATATATTGAGTTATATGTTGATTTTAATGGAAGCTGATTGTAACGATCAAATTAGCTTGCAATACATATCCCATTGTGTTCGGAATGGGGGTAAAACGCTATGGACGACAGGCGGTGGGCCTCGTTTCGAGGTCGAAATAAAAAGTCAACTTTTTGGTAAATAAAATAATTAAATAAATTAAAAATAAACTTTCTCTCCCCTCTCCTTTATCTTTCTTTGGCCCCCCCTTCACGTTTCAAATCAGAAAAAAAAAGGAAGAAGAAGTCGACGAAGGGAGAGGAGCGTCGCCCCCCCCCCCCAAACCACCGCGCCACCTCCGAGACCCCCCCCTTCTACCTCGACCACGCGACACCCTCCAAACCCCCACCCCCCATCGGAAATCGAGCACCGCACCCCCTCCAGCCTCAGACCCACCGCCTCGACGCCCTCCGACGCCCACCAGAGCCCAAGACACCACCGCCCGTTTCCAGCTCCTCCCTCGTCAGCAAGCCACAGCCCCTCACCCACTTACGAGCGCGGCAGACCCTGCCCCCTTTTTTTCCGGTAAGTCCATTCATTTATTTTACAGCCCTATTTATTTTTATTTGTTTAAAGAAATTGGTTTTTATTTTTAGTTTTATGTTTAGTGATTTTTGAATTGAAAATTTTAGATTTTTATTCAATTAAAAATATGATTTTTATAGGAGGTAAAGGTAGAGAAGATTTTATTCAATTAAAAATATGATTTTTATATTTTTAAAGTATTAAAAATATAATCTTGACTATATAAAAGATGTAAAATTATGATTTTTGTTTATGTAGAGAAGTAAAAATATAATTTTTACATGATAGGAATATTAAACATAGCATCTTTATATGTGTAGCAAAATAAAGATTGATTTTTATAAGACGATATTTTTAAATATGAAAAGACGATATTTTTAAATATGAAAAGACGATATTTTTAGATATGAAAAGACGATATTTTGAGATGAGTAGTGAAGTAAAAATATGATTTTTACTTCGAGAAAAATATAATTTTTATATTATAGAAAGGCAAATCTATGTTTTTGAAAAGGCGAAATCTTTTTATATAGCAGCGATGTAAAAATAGGATTTTTATATATTGAATAGCATAGTAAAAATTCGATTTTTATATATTGAATAGCATAGTAAAAATAGGATTTTTATATATTGAATAGCATAGTAAAAATTCGATTTTTATATATTGAATAGCATAGTAAAAATTCGATTTTTATATATTGAATAGCATAGTAAAAATTCGATTTTTATATATTGAATAGCATAGTAAAAATTCGATTTTTATATATTGAATAGCATAGTAAAAATTTGATTTTTATATATTGAATAGCATAGTAAAAATTCGATTCTTATACATTGAATAGCGAAGTGAAAATGTGATTTTTATATATATAGTGGCTACGGGCGACGAAAGTGATAAGAGGCGAGAACGGTGAAGATTTCCTGCATTAGAAGTGTCGTGAAGTTGGATAGCTATCGGTGAGAATTTCTCACCTTTCAATTTCTTTTTCTAGTTATATATATATACTAGGATGCAGACGGTGTTTAGTAGCACCCGACACAATCGTCCACAGACCATGGACTTGTTTGTTTGATTGCAAAAATTAGTTAGATAATTTGATTGTTTGGTGAAATGAAATTGATTTGATTGATGTGTGAATGGCGTGGGCCTTCACTAGACCGGGGATAAGGCTAGGCCTCGTCCCGTTTCTAGTATCATGTTATTATGCCGCCGAAATTTTCTAAAATAAGTTAGAAAAATAAAAAATATCATTTTATTTAAAGAATGAACTGAATAGAAATTCATGTGATGAAATAAAATGTTTTATCGTTAAAAATATAATTTTTAATGTGGAAGTGAATAAAATAAAATATTCATTTACAAACCGGACGGTTTGTTTATGTACACTGATTTGACTGACATTGATTGGGACGATAAATTTTACACATCGCCCAACTACACAAATAAAATATGTGTTTGATTGTTTGAAACCCCACACGGGTGTTGGGATGAAATTTGAAGTTCACTCATCCTGATTGATTAAATATGTCGATCGATTGATTGACAGGTTGTTATAAGCGTTAGATATCTATATTTGATGCTTATACAGTGTAGTGCACTTTGGTTGATGGTTGATTATTTTTCAATGCTATTATATACGTGTGATGTATGAAAATCCATATAATTAACATTATATGGTGATTGATTGGGCCTCATTCCAATTCAGAAAATAAAGAATGCTATAAAATAAAGGTTCATGTGTTAACTGTACTCATCCGTTGAGATTAGTCATGTGTTGAACGAAATATTTTAATAATAAAATTTGCATCTTTATCAATATAAAATAAAGGTTCATGTGTTGACAGTACTCATCCATTGAGATTAGTCATGTGTTGAACGAAATATTTTAATAATAAAATTTGCATCTTTATCAATATAAAATAAAGGTTCATGTGTTGACAGTACTCATCCGTTGAGATTAGTCATGTGTTGAACGAATTATATTTGAAATAGAAATATTTGAAATAGAATATTTGAAATAGAATATTTGAAAATAGAAATATATGAAGCCGTGTTGATTAGATTGACGCCATTTTGACGTGAACGATATTTATATCGATTTTACTCATTTTAAAATGAATATTGAAAAGCGATTTCGAAATGAATATTGAAAAGTGATTTCGAAATGAATTGAATATAAAGTGATTTCGAATGAATATTGAAAAGTGATTTCGAAATGAATTGAATATAAAGTGATTTCGAAATGAATTGAATATAAAACGATTTCGAATTGAATTGAATAGAAAACAAATTTGATTTCAATTGAATATATAACGGATTTGATTTCAATTGAATATACAACGAATTTGATTCAAATAGAAAACGAATTGAATTTGATTCAAATAGAAAACGAATTGATTTGATTTGAATAGAAAACCAATTTGAATTGAATTGAATAGAAAACCAATTTGAATTGAATTGAATAGAAAACCAATTTGAACTGAATGGAATAGAAAACTATTTATATAATTCGTTTTAAATAGAAATCGACGAAACATATATTATATATATTATATATATAATATAACGGCCTGAATAGAACGCGCCGCGCCGCGGCAGTTCGTAAATTTCGACCATTTATTTCAAACGAACATTACGGGAGATCCGACCGACGGATTCTCCTAAAACCGGAACCATTGGGTTCGTATCGAAAAGAGCTTTCTAACGAATATTAGAAATTTGAAATCTAACGGTTGGATTTGGAGATACGTCCAAATCAAATTCGAAAAAGGTCGCTATAGGTGCAGTTCGATGGCCGTTGTTGGAAATTGACTGTACGGACCTTGATAAAATTATTAAAAATATCAATAATTTGTGTAAAATCATAAGAAATGATTTGAGAAAAATTGGGATGAAAATCTCCACATTTGAAAAGATAAAAATAGATTTTTATCGAAATGAACTAGTTTTGAATTAAAACCCATTTATTTTTAAATAAATAAATTGGATTTGAAATGGGTTTAAATAAAATGTGATTTGGGTTTATCGTGAACTGTGTTTTAAAAGACATTAGTTCTTTAACCCAGTAAAAGGAGTTTTAATGAATCTGCAATTAGACTGAAATGTGAATTGATAATTTAAATTATCAAATTTGGAAAGTGAACGAGAATGGAGTATCACCAGTTTTGCTCCAAAGCGATAGTTAAATCTTTAATCAGATTTGAACGTGAAATGGTAATTAATTTTACCGATAACACCGTCGTGTTAGATATGGAGTATTACCAGTTTTGCTTCATGGGATGAATAGGTTGGGATTGGGAAATAAAATAAATAATTACTTCGGTGTGGTTCGCTAATCTCGACTAGTTGGAAAATCATAATTTGGTTTGAAATGACATCCAAAGGAAGATTAAAGGATAAATTTTAAAGAATTTATCTTGGATAAAATTAATGGGAACCTTTCCCTAAGAATATGAAATTTGCGGTTAGTGGCTGCTGAATTGGAATGAGGCGTATGTTGTGTTTGTGTAACATTTGTTTTTAATATACGCGGGTTGTTCGGAAAGTCCGGGTTTATACCCATTCTGAATAACCGATTCGACGATATGTCGAAGATGAAGACGGTGGTTGAAGACCGGAAGTATTCACATCGTTTGGGTGATTACTGATGATCTTGATTGGGCTGTACACCCAAGATGAGGGAATCAGTTGGTTGTCGTCCAGACGTACTTGGAGATGGATGGATATGCGAGGAAAGTGCCTCCGGTTTCGTTCAGACCCAGAACGAACTTGTAAATGGATTGTGTGTCTGACATTGGATTTTATTCTGTGTTGATTGATTTCTGTTAAATATATATCTGTTTGGCAGCGGAGAATTTATTCTTTTGCTTAACGCCCTTCTCTGAGACGTACGAGCTTAGAGGTTATATATCGATAGATATCAATCGCATAGCATGAATTGCCTGTGTGGCATGCTGAGTTGCATAGATCAAGGCTTCTGTTGAAAAGCAAAGTCTTGTGGTTGATGATCAAAGCACGGCCTTCGTGGCGTAGCTTTGTGTATAGCGTGAATTCGCGAGCCTCACATCTCGGTATGAGTTAAAAACGGGATAAGGACTGCAGGGAGAGAACGACGTTTCTTTCTAGCTTTGGTGGTGTTAGTGACTTACCAGCCCTGACATTTATATACTTTTCACCTATGTGGTTGTTGGATGAGGCGCCTCGATTATAGGTCTGTAAGGACCGGGAAACGTGTGTTTAGGAATAAATAATCCTCTAACGTAAGTGAGGACCGGCCCTGAAGCATCCAGGGGTTACCCAGAGTGTGTAGTCCCGAGGCATTTGCTAGAGTGTCTCGAAGCGGAGAGGAGCTTGCCCCTTGCCTCGACTCATGACAGAAATCCAATTTCCAATACGTGTATTGCGGTTTTAATTGTGGAACTAGTATGGTGACATAGTAGATGGTAGCTATGCCGCCTATGATTGATATTTATGATTGAAATTGTTTTGACACTACACACCCATAATAGTATCAAATAATGTGTTTTAAACATACCAAGCATGTTTGGCTGTTATAAGGTAAAACCCTATCCTCCGGCTTGCGATGCATTGTGTGATGGGACCTGGGTCTTATAATAGCTTCATTTTTCGAAAAAGCATTGCGCTGTTTTTTCTATGCACTGGTATTCTTGGGAGGAAACCCGTTCCGTGTTATACGGCGTGGTCCCTTGAATTACTCTCTTTTAAAGTAAAGCTTTAAATAACTGTTTTAGTTCTCACACCAGTCACATGACTGACCTGGAGTTTATTGTTTTAACCTAAACTCAGGGTGCCCCCTATTTTCGACACGGGCAGCTAGTAGTTTTAGTTTTGCAGATTTATATTCACAGGATCCTGATTTACAACTGGAATGATATCCGGAAAGCTCTGTATCCGTATATCACCTTCAGTTGTGCTTTGTATTATTTTCCGCTGCTATGTAATTTATTGTAATCTCTGATATTTATCGAATGTAATTTATTCATTTATACTCTGTATATTCTTGTATCTGATGGCATTGTTGTAATAGCAATGAAATGTTCTTCCGTCTGCGTTCATTTGTGTGTTGTTCTCAAAGTATCCGCTCTTTCCTTTACGGGGAAGTAACGGGTCCTTACAGTGGTATCAGAGCTTTGGTTTACAGAGCTCGAGAAAAAGACACATTAGAACCATACGAAAGAATTCATCAGATATTGGATTAGTAATATCCAATTAGAATGACTCGTTAGAGATAGGATCAGTAGTATCCTAGAACGAGTGTGAAGAGTATATTTTTCAAATGAAAAAGAGTTTTGTTTTAAAAAAAAATTAAATCGTTTTATACGTATTTGAATATTTTATTTGTATTGATTTGGACAATCTATTATATAAAGGTTTTGCATATACGCGTCATGAACGTATATTCGAAGTTTTAATATACTGGATAGATATAGAATCGCACTCTAGTAGCCCGCGGATGATTCCACTGATGACGTACGGCATCAGTGGTTTATTCTCGTGTTTCGAAGGTGTGATATCTATATATTTCCATTAGGCTGGTGTGAGAACCAAAACTTATATAGATAGATTTATTGTTGTGAATTGGCATCAAAAACATGATTTTTTGTATATGTATCAAAGTTATCAATTTGAAACGTTAATCCACTAATTGATTGATGTTTGTGTTGTTTGTTTATTTGTTTGATAAGTTTGAACCATTTAGCCTAATTATATCAAATATTGAATTGTATTGAAAATTAGTTGCATTTGCTTGCATATACATATACTTACATTGAACATGTCATAGCAAGGAGGCTAGAGCCAGAGAATAAAATTTGTTTGCCCAACAAATAGGTACATGTTTACTATAATTTACTGTTTTGTTTGGGTGTGATTTTATGGGCCTATTGGCTAGCCGCTTGGCTTTTTCTTTTTCTTTTTGAGATCAGAAGGCCTGTATGGCAATTTCGGGATTTTCCCGTGGCTCCCGGTGCAGGGGAGGTTATGGCGAAATTTTTCAAAAATTTAGGGTGTTAGCCAAATTTTTGAAAATTTGAAAATTCTTAGAAACTGAAAAGTTGGAGAATGGAAGCCAGATCGAACGTAGAGTTGATTGATCAAACCTCTTTCGACTTTATTCCTTTTCGGGGACGAAAAGTTTTAAGTGGGGGAGATTGTAATAACCCGGAAATTCTGAACCAGTTTAAAATTTCTGTTTTGGCAACTTCGACGAATTTAGAAGATTTAAAATGAATTATTTTAAATATTATCGACGAGAAATTTATTTTGAATATGATTCGAACGTATATATTTATACGCGTCGTCGTTAGAATATAAATAATTATATATAATTATAAAAGGAATTGAAAATGGCGCGGTAGTTCGATAATTCGATTTCAAACTTCAATTGAATGTACCGGGTGCAAAACAAACCGGATTTTAGTGAAACCAAAAACATTAGGATCTATTTGATAATATCTTTCCAACGAATCCGACAAATCAAAATTTCATAGCGGGAATCAAAAGATATGTCCAGTTGAAAATTCTGAATAGTCGCTATGGAATTCAGGCCCTTAAAAATGGGAATTTTGCAAACGACCTCGGATTTCGACGAAACTACTTTTGTTGGATCCGCAATGTCAAATTATTGCTAGATTCCAAATTTCATAATATTTCGAATCAATATGTGAGCGTGGCAAAGGCAAACGCGTTTGACCAGTTTTAGTTGATTTTAATCGACTGGAAATTGGCCATTTTTCCAACGATCTCGAAATTCGACGAAACTAGTTTTATTAGGACCGTATCGTCAATACGAAGCTAGAAAATATTTTTCTGGAATTTTTTGAGTTAGTATGTGACCCCAGTAAATTGAAATACGCGTTCAAATTCAATATATTGAGTTATATGTTGATTTTAACGGCAGTTGATTGTAACGATTAAATCACCTTGCGATACATATCCCATTGTGTTCGGAATGGGGGTAAAACGCTATGGACGACAGGCGGTGGGCCTCGTTTCGAGGTCGAAATAAAAAGTCAACTTTTTGGTAAATAAAATAATTAAATAAAATAAAAATAAACTTTCTCTCCCCTCTCCTTTATCTTTCTTTGGCCCCCCCTTCACGTTTCAAATCAGAAAAAAAAGGAAGAAGAAGAAGTCGACGAAGGGAGAGGAGCGTCGCCCCCCCCAAACCACCGCGCCACCTCCGAGACCCCCCTTCTACCTCGACCACGCGACACCCTCCAAACCCCCCCATCGGAAATCGAGCACCGCACCCCCTCCAGCCTCTGACCCACCGCCTCGACGCCCTCCGACGCCCACCAGAGCCCAAGACACCACCGCCCATTTCCAGCTCCTCCCTCGTCAGCAAGCCGCAGCCCCTCACCCACTGACGAGTGCGACAGACCCTCCCCCCTTTTTTTTCGGTAAGTCCATTCATTTATTTTACAGCCCTATTTATTTTTATTTGTTTAAAGAAATTGGTTTTTATTTTCAGTTTTACGTTTAGTGATTTTTGAATTGAAAATTTTAGATTTTTATTCAATTAAAAATATGATTTTTATAGGAGGTAAGGGTAGAGAAGATTTTATTCAATTAAAAATATGATTTTTATATTTTTAAAGTATTAAAAATATAATCTTTACTATATAAAAGATGTAAAAATATGATTTTTGTTTATGAAGAGAAGTAAAAATATAATTTTTACATGATAGGAATATTAAAAATAGCATCTTTATATGTGTAGCAAAATAAAGATTGATTTTTATAAGATGATATTTTTAAATATGAAAAGACGATATTTTTAAATATGAAAAGACGATATTTTTAGATATGAAAAGACGATATTTTGAGATGAGTAGTGAAGTAAAAATATGATTTTTACTTCGAGAAAAATATAATTTTTATATTATAGAAAGGCAAATCTATGTTTTTGAAAAGGCGAAATCTTTTTATATAGCAGCGATGTAAAAATAGGATTTTTATATATTGAATAGCATAGTAAAAATTCGATTTTTATATATTGAATAGCATAGTAAAAATAGGATTTTTATATATTGAATAGCATAGTAAAAATTCGATTTTTATATATTGAATAGCATAGTAAAAATTCGATTTTTATATATTGAATAGCATAGTAAAAATTCGATTTTTATATATTGAATTGCATAGTAAAAATTCGATTTTTATATATTGAATAGCATAGTAAAATTTTGATTTTTATATATTGAATAGCATAGTAAAAATTCGATTTTTATATATTGAATAGCATAGTAAAAATTCGATTCTTATACATTGAATAGCGAAGTGAAAATGTGATTTTTATATATATAGTGGCTACGGGCGACGAAAGTGATAAGAGGCGAGAACGGTGAAGATTTCCTGCATTAGAAGTGCCGTGAAGTTGGATAGCTATCGGTGAGAATTTCTCACCTTTCAATTTCTTTTTCTAGTTATATATATATACTAGGATGCAGACGGTGTTTAGTAGCACCCGACACAATCGTCCACAGACCATGGACTTGTTTGTTTGATTGCAAAAATTAGTTAGATAATTTGATTGTTTGGTGAAATGAAATTGATTTGATTGATGTGTGAAAGACGTGGGCCTTCACTAGACCGGGGATAAGGCTAGGCCTCGTCCCGTTTCTAGTATCGTGTCGTTATGCCGTCGAAATTTTCTAAAATAAGTTAGAAAAATAAAAAATATCATTTTATTTAAAGAATGAACTGAATAGAAATTCATGTGATGAAATAAAATGTTTTATCGTTAAAAATATAATTTTTAACATGGAAGTGAATAAAATAAAATATTCATTTACAAACCGGACGGTTTGTTTATGTACGCTGATTTGACTGACATTGATTGGGACGATAAATTTTACACATCGCCCAACTACACAAATAAAATAAGTGTTTGATTGTTTGAAACCCCACACGGGTGTTGGGATGAAATTTGAAGTTCACTCATCCTGATTGATTAAATATGTCGATCGATTGATTGACAGGCTGTTATAAGCGTTAGATATCTATATTTGATGCTTATACAGTGTAGTGCACTTTGGTTGATGGTTGATTATTTTTCAATGCTATTATATACGTGTGATGTATGAAAATCCATATAATTAACATTATATGGTGATTGATTGGGCCTCATTCCAATTCAGAAAATAAAGAATGCTATAAAATAAAGGTTCATGTGTTAACTGTACTCATCCGTTGAGATTAGTCATGTGTTGAACGAAATATTTTAATAATAAAATTTGCATCTTTATCAATATAAAATAAAGGTTCATGTGTTGACAGTACTCATCCGTTGAGATTAGTCATGTGTTGAACGAAATATTTTAATAATAAAATTTGCATCTTTATCAATATAAAATAAAGGTTCATGTGTTGACAGTACTCATCCGTTGAGATTAGTCATGTGTTGAACGAATTATATTTGAAATAGAAATATTTGAAATAGAATATTTGAAATAGAATATTTGAAAATAGAAATATATGAAGCCGTGTTGATTAGATTGACGCCATTTCGACGTGAACGATATTTATATCGATTTTATTCATTTTAAAATGAATATTGAAAAGCGATTTCGAAATGAATATTGAAAAGTGATTTCGAAATGAATTGAATATAAAGTGATTTCGAAATGAATATTGAATAGTGATTTCGAAATGAATTGAATATAAAGTGATTTCGAAATGAATTGAATATAAAACGATTTCGAATTGAATTGAATAGAAAACAAATTTGATTTCAATTGAATATATAACGGATTTGATTTCAATTGAATATACAACGAATTTGATTCAAATAGAAAACGAATTGAATTTGATTCAAATAGAAAACGAATTGAATTTGATTTGAGTAGAAAACCAATTTGAATTGAATTGAATAGAAAACCAATTTGAATTGAATTGAATAGAAAACCAATTTGAACTGAATGGAACAGAAAACTATTTATATAATTCGTTTTAAATAGAAATCGACGAAACATATATTATATATATAGTATAACGGCCTGAATAGAACACGCCACGCCGCGGCAGTTCGTAAATTTCGACCATTTATTTCAAACGAACATTACGGGAGATCCGACCGACGGATTCTCCTAAAACCGAAACCGTTGGGTTCGTATCGAAAAGAGCTTTGTAAAGAGTATTAGAAATTTGAAATCTAACGGTTGGATTTGGAGATACATCCAAATCAAATTCGAAAAAGGTCGCTAAAGGTGTAGTTCGATGGCCGTTGTTGGAAATCAACTGTACGAACATTGATAAAATTATTAAAAATATCAATAATTTGTGTAAAATCATAAGAAATGATTTGAGAAAAATTGGGATGAAAATCTCCACATTTGAAAAGATAAAAATAGATTTTTATCGAAATGAACTAGTTTTGAATTAAAACCCATTTATTTTTAAATAAATAAATTGGATTTGAAATGGGTTTAAATAAAATGTGATTTGGGTTTGTCGTGAACTGTGTTTTAAAAGACATTAGTTCTTTAACCCAGTAAAAGGAGTTTTAATGAATCTGCAATTAGATTGAAATGTGAATTGATAATTTAAATTATCAAATTTGGAAAGTGAACGAGAATGGGGTATCACCAGTTTTGCTCCAAAGCGATAGTTAAATCTTTAATCAGATTTGAACGTGAAATGGTAATTAATTTTACCAATAACACCGTCGTGTTAGATATGGAGTATTACCAGTTTTGCTTCATGGGATGAATAGGTTGGGATTGGGAAATAAAATAAATAATTACTTCGGTGTGGTTCGCTAATCTCGACTAGTTGGAAAACCATAATTTGGTTTGAAATGACATCCAAAGGAAGATTAAAGGATAAATTTTAAAGAATTTATCTTGGATAAAATTAATGGGAACCTTTCCCTAAGAATATGAAATTTGCGGTTAGTGGCTGCTGAATTGGGATGAGGCGTATGTTGTGTTTGTGTAACATTTGTTTTTAATATATGCGGGTTGATCGGAATGTCCGGGTTTATACCCATTCTGAATAACCGATTCGACGATATGTCGAAGATGAAGACGGTGGTTGAAGACCGGAAGTCTTCACATCGTTTGGGTGATTACTGATGATCTTGATTGGGCTGTACACCCAAGATGAGGGAATCAGTTGGTTGTCGTCCAGACGTACTTGGAGATGGATGGATATGCGAGGAAAGTGCCTCTGGTTTCGTTCAGACCCAGAACGAACTTGTAAATGGATTGTGTGTCTGACATTGGATTTTATTCTATGTTGATTGATTTCTGTTAAATATATATCTGTTTGGCAGCGGAGAATTTATTCTTTTGCTTAACGCCCTTCTCTGAGACGTACGAGATTAGAGGTTATATATCGATAGATATCAATCGCATAGCATGAATTGCCTGTGTGGCACGCTGAGTTGCATAGATCAAGGCTTCTGTTGAAAAGCAAAGTCTTGTGGTTGATGATCAAAGCACGGCCTTAGTGGCGTAGCTTTGTGTATAGCGTGAATTCGCGATCCTCACACCTCGGTATGAGTTAAAAACGGGATAAGGACTGCAGGGAGAGCACGACGTTTCTTTCTAGCTTTGGTGGTGTCAGTGACTTACCAGCCCTGACATTTATATACTTTTCACCTATGTGGTTGTTGGATGAGGCGCCTCGATTATAGGTCTGTAAGGACCGGGAAACGTGTGTTCAGGAATAAATAATCCTCTAACGTAAGTGAGGACCGGCCCTGAAGCATTCAGGGGTTACCCAGAGTGTGTAGTCCCGAGGCATTTGCTAGAGTGTCTCGAAGCGGAGAGGAGCTTGCCCCTTGCCTCGACTCATGACGGAAATCCAATTTCCAATACGTGTATTGCGGTTTTAATTGTAGAACTAGTATGGTGACATAGTAGATGGTAGCTATGCCGCCTATGATTGATATTTATGATTGAAATTGTTTTGACACTATACACCCATAATAGTATCAAATAATGTGTTTTAAACGTACCAAGCATGTTTGGCTTTTATAAGGTAAAACCCTATCCTCCGGCTTGCGATGCATTGTGTGATGGGACCTGGGTCTTATAATAGCTTCATTTTTCGAAAAAGCATTGCGCTGTTTATTCTATGCACTGGTATTCTTGGGAGGAAACCCGTTCCGTGTTATACAGCGTGGTCCCTTGAATTACTCTCTTTTA
This sequence comes from Allium sativum, assembly GCA_030737875.1. Lineage (NCBI taxonomy): Eukaryota > Viridiplantae > Streptophyta > Magnoliopsida > Asparagales > Amaryllidaceae > Allium > Allium sativum. Next base: position 98,646,059 of record CM060912.1, on the reverse strand, counting down.
AAGTAAAGCTTTAAATAACTGTTTTAGTTCTCACACCAGTCACATGACTGACCTGGAGTTTATTGTTTTAACCTAAACTCTGGGTGCCCCCTATTTTCGACACGGGCAGCTAGTAGTTTTGGTTTTGCAGATTTATATTCACAGGATCCTGGTTTATAGCTGGAATGATATCCGGAAAGCTCTGTATCCCTATATCACCTTCAGTTGTGCTTTGTATTATTTTCCGCTGCTATGTAATTTATTGTAATCTCTGATATTTATCGAATGTAATTTATTCATTTATACTCTGTATATTCTTGTATCTGATGGCATTGTTGTAATAGCAATGAAATGTTCTTCCGTCTGCGTTCATTTGTGTGTTGTTCTCAAAGTATCCGCTCTTTCCTTCACGGGGAAGTAACGGGTCCTTACATCTTATCTAGGCACAACATGTATGTGGACTAAATCATGAAAATGTTTTGAGCAGCCGAATAATTATGTCTAGGAATTGTAGAAGTTGAGACAACATAAGGATTCTTAGAAGCATTTGAAATGGAACGTGGCCAAACCACTGAATTTGAGAACATAGATAGAGTTGAGTAATCTTTGGATGCATAACAATTAACATTAATAACACAAATGCTATACTTTACAATATCACCATGTGCAACATAATAGTTACACACTAGTTAACATAAATGGCAGAGTTTCACTTAGTTATTTATTCTAGTATAATTTAAATGCCCCTAGATAAAAGATATAAGTTGATATTAGTTATATAAACACCGTCTCGTTAACTATAAAAACGTTGAGAAAATCCATATCAAACTTCAAATTGTTTCTTCAATGCGAGGCAATGTTATGGTTAAAATTTGATATAGAGAGGTGGAGATAGATTACACTTAGGATAATTGAATGACTACATTTTTCTTACTTTAGTCTTCCTTAATTCACTTTCTTAAAATGGCCAAATATATGTATATATATATAGTGGTTTACATGATACTTCAAATGTTAATAGACACTACTTATTAAATAAACACAAACTTTCATATGACTCTTAAAACATAAAAGACACAACACATTATGAACTGACACTTTGACTTCATAACTAATACTAAATAAAGATAAATTTCAAATTATGTTTCCAACACTCCCTCTTAATTTGAAATTTTCTTTCTAACTTCTTTTGAATTGAGTACCGGTCTCAGCCTTTTGTTTAAAGAATTCAATTCTGGTTCCAGGGGTCTTCTCTTATAATTTATTATCTTGCTTCAAAATTGTTGAGATAATAAACGAAGCACTTCTCTTTGATTTTTTTGATGCACTTCTCATCAACTCTACTCTTTTAATATTGTAGCACTTCTCACCCACAACTCTAAAATAAATTTTCTTTCACAGCCACTTGTGCCATGTTCTCTTGCTCTCTAGAGATCTCTCTATCCCCTCTCATCAACCTATCTCTGATACCATGTTAAAATTTGATATAGAGATGAGGAGAGAGATTAAACTTTGAATAATTGATTGATCACATTATTCTTACTTTAATCTTCCTTACATTCACTTTCTTAAAATGACCACCTATATATATATATATATATATATATATGTATATATATATATATATATATGTATTGGTTTACATGACACTTCACATACCAATAGACATCACTTATTAAATAAACACAAACTTTCTTATGACTCTTAAAACCTAAAAGACACAACACATTATGAACTGACACTTTGACTTCATAACTAATATTAAATAAAGATAAATTTCAAATAATGTTTCCAATATTTATGCACATTAAATCAAACATTTTTATATGGGTACATGCTTATATCCTTGTAGAAAATGTCACTTGATTTAAACTTGTTACTACATAAATGAATCTCATTCACAAATATAAGGCATGCAATAAATGAATCATTTTAGAGTTATATTAATAAACTAATGAACATTTAAATATATTAATTTCAAGTTCTATCAGCCTTTAGAGTAGTGAAAGAGGCTTCAACCAAGAAATTTTATCATGTCAAATGCAGTTGAGAATGTTAGTGAACTATGTTGATTGCCTTGAATCTACTGCGAGAGAGATGAATTTAATGGCGAAATCAACGGAATTCCAAAAATTATCATTTCAAATGCGTGTTTAAATCTGAAAAAGGGCATTAGTGAGGCAATTGATGTTATAGAATCAAAAAAAGGAAATTACCACGATGAATTAATAGATATGTAAATGAACATAGTTATAGGAAACCAAGAATTAACCATTATCACTCAATTCGCAAGAATTTTGGTGTTCTGAAGGTATCGCTTCTTTGCACTTTATCTCTTTAATTCTTATTTACCTTGTTAAATTAGGTTTCTGTTGTTACCATATAAGGAGGTGATATCCGACTTCAACAGGAAGTTATATAATTTATGCATAAATATGCAAAGTAGTTTGATGAAATTATGCATGATTCAAAGGTGTAATTAGAATGAAAGGTTTTTTGAAAGATCATGGAAAAATGATTTATTTCAAGTTTGTAATTAGCTTCTTTAGATGAAGTAATGAAACCATCAAAAGTGCATGTAGCTTTATTTGTAGACATCGGTAAATGAGGTACAATAATGTGAAAATACCAAGCATATTTTCAAGTTGAAAAGGGAAGATATTATATAAAAATATACCTAGTTTCTTTTTTCATTTATTTTCCTTTGTTAAAGCATATGTGGAAGCCAATATTCAACCAGTTATGCTATATAAATATGAAATGCGAGTTGAAGCATGTGTCTGTAGAGTAACTATGGCCAATGTCATCATTATTAGTGTGAATTGACGATGGATTAAGATTTTATCCTAGTTTACATTTGTAACAAACAGTTAAACCCATATGCAAAAACCAAATGTACCCATGTAAACTGAACATGAATTAGAAAGCAAGAAGAAATAAAATAAGCCTTTAAGGATGTACATTGACAGCCGGCATGGTAAAGTAAGAAACCTTGAAAACCAAATAATGAGAAATGATGAATTTGCGCATATATTAGTTAATTTTCTTTGTATTTTATGATAGGCACTTAGATAATTTAAAGTGATTCACATAGAAATGTATCGATGTGTATATATATATATATATAATGCTAGAATACCCGAAATAGATTTGGGTATTATAGCCGAAACAGTGTGAAGATAATGGGACCCAGCTCCTTTTTTTGGGTGCAATACACGAGGGCTCCATAATTTTTGTCTTATTCGGGTATTAACAGCAGAATTTGTTTCAGGTAGAAAAGCGGTTTCGATATATATATATATATAAATATAACTATAATGGTTTCCTCTCCCACAGGGAAAGGAAATGGAGATTTTCATCTTCCATGAAAATCGGCATTTCTACAACCGTTATCTCAGATCCACTATCAGAATTCAGAAACGTTTTCTTCTTCTCCTAAATCACTCTACAATAAATCGGCAGAAATTCCACTACACAAAGCAAGATCCCGAATCTGAGTAAATCGAATGAAATCTCCGTTTCTGATCGCATACACGCGATTCCCTTCCAGATAACTTCTTTAAGTCCTATCACTGGAGATCAAGCCATTAACCCCAAAACCGATCTTCTTTAATTTGGTTTAATTTGACTTAGATCTGATTTCTGAAAGGTACGACAGATTAATATCAATTTTTTGCAATCTGAAGTGTTTTAAATACTCGACTACTCCATCTTGGGTTTTACTACTGCAGTTTGGAATTACTATCAATTTTTGCGGGATTATGGAGATGTAAGATTGTTAATTGTTTTTTAGATAACCGTTTCACGCGTTTGGGTGTGAAGCGAGCCAATGTTTTTACATGTACGAAACTAGTACTTACTTGGATCATCTCACTGATGAAACAGTTCAACATGTATGTTTGGGTTGATTAACTAACTTTGCTGCGTCTTGAATGGATTCTAATGAAGAAACTAAGATTATGATGGGTTATAACGGTGTCATTTACTGGATAGTTATAAACGAAAATGAATCTTAATGTTGGCAATGCTTGAGGAGTTTTGGGAATCTTATCCAGTGTATTGGGGATAACTGTCGTAGCATGGTTATGGAATTGGAGTGGGAACATGAGTATGAGATTTGCAATTCACCAAATTTCTTAAATCGTTTTGCATTTCATCGTGTAAAACAATCCAATTGATTATGATTCACGATCTCCCGTGTATTTCTTTCTATACAAAACGATTGTACTCGTTAGTAGTAAAACGAGACAGTTATGGAAATCCAAGAATATAATGTGATTAACTGGCGTTTTAATTGTAATGGTTGATTAAAATACATGTAGAATTGCTTCCTATTCATTAGATGCTCGAGGTCTTGTACTCTTCTTATGATCTTAAATAACAGTTTGTTGGGTTAAAGAAGATCTCTACAGTTTTTTGGAAATCCTTACTTATCGAAACCGGTTTGTCCTTGAGTGTATAGATCGTACTTCTATAGTTTAATTTCATGTATGGATTGTTGAATTGTGTTTAAATATGCATATGAAGATGATGGTAACTTGTGATTAGTAACAAAGTAGCGTAATGGTGGCAAATTGTTTTAATCTCTGTCGCTCGAAGAGAAGAATCGAAAGATAGGAATAGAGGATCAAAAGTGCAGCATGATCGCACTTGCTATGGGGTTGGTAACCTCATCATGGGTTCAAAACTCTCTTTTAGGATTTTATCTTGTTATTCATATGTATTTTATTTTATACTTCTCAGTTTGTATTTAGGTTAGTATGCTAACTGTGACATCCGACGTCCGTCAATGTCACTCACAAAGGGAATGCATTAAGTTTCGTGAAATGTTATAGGTAAACAGACATAGAATATTACAAGACAGATATAAATAAGATAGCAGTGGAAATTCAAATTTTTATTTTGAACACAAATCATACATTGTGGTCCAAAATACCATAAGCCACAAAAACCATTACAATAATATAACTTATGTCTTGTACCATCAGAGTACATAAATACTTAAAAGAAAACATAATTCCCCAAATAAAAGAGACAAAGCCATAATAGAGATAAGAACTTGAGCTATACTTCGAAAGCAGCTCTAACAAGATGATATCTGAGTCCTGAGTAAGCCTAAGTGTTTCCTCCTTAAGAATCTGGGGGGAGGGGAACGGAAGAAAGAAAAGGAAACAAAAAAGTCAAACATGAAGTCTGGCGAGTCTAATTACTTTTAGCAAGTAAATAAATAAAAGTAGCATGACAAGCATATAAAGTGGACAAGAGAGATCACTACATAAATTGCAGGTTTGACAAGGTAGACAAGATAAGGTGTATACGCTTCTCCAATGATTACTCTGCACTATTACTAGTATAACCATAATGAGATGATCCCTTCCACTATAAGGTATTAGACTTAGGCATACGTCCAAATGTACCCTAACTACTACTCTAACCAATCAGCTCCCTACTCCGTAGATATTCTGTGTCGGCCCCACAGTTGGAGGTATCACGTCCTAAAGTGGCAACCCCTCACTGATACGCAGAGCTCCATATCTACAGGTGTCACGGTCATCTTATCCCCTTCTGCCCAGCTCATGCACACACATGACCCGGTCGGTTTGCGCTACCCACATTGTCCTCCACATTTGGATCTCTTACAATCGGTCCAGTAAGCGTGCCCCTTCTCCGACCTAGTATGGAGTACATGTTTTGATACCTACTCTAGGTTACTGGATGAAATGGATCCCAAACAATATGATACAAGCTCTCCCCTTTGTCTTGCATCCCCCACTAGGTTTTCTTTGGCTATGTATGCCACTAGGTGTCTTTAATTACATAACCCCATCATTTCTACAAGTTATTCTTACCCTAAAAGTTGTCTTTATTTACATAACTTTATTATTCCAACCGGTCATGTATACCACTAGGTGTCTTTAATAACATTACCTTATCGGGTTAAGTTTTTCGGCCCATATGTAAATATTACCCACCCCCTCTAGATTTGCTTAACCCATCCACTATCTAATCAATTTTACTTAACCTTAACTTTAGTTCACAATCACACAATCCCTATGGATTAGATTTTGTTAAGTAGACAAATTTATTACCATGTCCATTTATGGTTTATAATGGGCTAGATCGCCCACATTAGGCTTACAGTTTGTTGATCTGGATATGCCAGTCGGGTCCAGGCAGTCTTATTCCACAAGTTGGGCCTAACCTCGTGTCATAGGCCGATTCGTATTTGCGCACTTAGGCCTCCCACATTAGGTTCAACATTAGTGGTTGCTGGATATGCCGGTCGGGTCCGGGCAGACTTCCACCACTAATGCAACCTGACATCGTGTCATAAGTGTCATTACAATTTCTAATTGTAATTATTAGACATTTCCTTCTCATCCAATTCTTACCTATATCTTTATAGGTGATTATGTCCCCACTTCTCCGATTCGAATTATATGTCCAATTCATATAAACATTATTTAAATTATGCCAAATTTAACCCCTTTTCCCTCGTTCCCTCACAAACGCATTCGTATATATTTGACGACATCTAGGCTAGAAAGTAGCCTAGTCATAAATAATGAAAGGAAAAGTGATGGGAATATGACGAAGGTGACTGTTTTGGCATAAACATAAACTAGCGTGGTGATAAGGTGGACATATAAGCATAAATCTGATGAACTTTTGGCAGTTAATTGATTCTAACATAACTATGATGTTATAATAAGCATAATAAGATCTAAATTAACAATTTAGATGTCCAACTGGTTTAGATCTAATAGGATAAGCACATGGTTATAAACTAGATCTGATTAGCAATTAGGATGTCCACATGTTAAAACTAGATCTAACACAAATAAGGTCAAGATCTACATTATAGAATGTCATAATTGATCCAAGAAGATAGAGATTTAGATCAATAACTAAAATTAGATCTAGCACAAATAAGGTCAAGATCCACATCATAGAATGCCACTATAGTTACAATAGGTCCAACAAGATAGAGATCTAGATCCAATTTATACACAATTTAGGATGTCATATGTTCTCAATTTACAATGGATCCAATATAATATAGCCACATGAACAAATCCAAGTCTTAGTTGTGTCATATTTACTTTTAAATATTCAAATCTAAAAGCAACTAGAAACTCACAGTGTTAGGATTAGAAAGTAAAAGAAGAATGGATCTTGAATCTCTAAGTTTGATTTACATAGCTGATAGTTGATAATGGATCCAGATCAGTTCAGATATCGACAGTGTTTGGCCACCATGAATTCTCAATGAAGTAAACAAGAGAAATGACCACATATATATAGCTGCCAGACCCTCTGAAACAAACTGACACATCAGCCCTAGGGGTGTCGACATCCCTATGGGTGGGTCGACCCTGGTGTCGACACCCCTCTAAGAGGGTCGACCCGCTAGAGCGGGAAAATTTCCACCTTCTCGAATTTTGAATTTTTTTAAAACGGTTTAGATAGGGTCTGACTCATACGTATATGTAAAATTCTTCTATGCGTATGCAAACTTAAAACCCTCATAACTTCTTCATATGTTGTATGTTTTACGCAAATCAAATGTCTATCTTGACAATAATTTCAAGACGGACCCAATGGCGCAGTCTATTTTCCTTAATTCTGAATATTAAATTAATAATTATTTAATTTATCCTCTTGTAGTGTCGTTAGAAATTTGGGGTGTTACACTAACCTTATTATGTACTTTTCTAGTTCTTAATAAAAGTGAACCAATTTTCAAGAATAGAAGAAATCCCTTCAAAAAACAATAAAAGGTTGTCAATACTAAGTTGGATCAAAAAATTTCGTTTAATAGATAGAAATTCTCTTAAAAGTGCATAGGAATATTGCAATCATCAAAAGATATCACAATAATAAAAGCCTTTTACGTTTGTTTTGTAAATTCTGCTTTTGGTAGAATAGTCGAAAGAAGAATTTAACCGCGCAACTGTATCAAAGGATAAAGTCGCACTCTATGCTAAAACATATTACCAAAGACATTGTTGAAGAACAACTATTGGCTTCAAATACGTGTCCCTATTAAGGAAGAACATAGCACTTCACCTAACCATAATTAGCTATATTAGACATGTTATCGGATGCAGAAGAAAGTAGTATCCCCAAAATTTAAAATATCATAACATAAGTAAATAAAAAAAGTAAAATGAATAAATATATAGCACCATTGCAATTTTTTATTAAATATTTGAAGGCATACCAGGAACTAAACACCTTCAGTTGCAGTGCTAATATTTGTGCTGTTGATATCGTAGCGATAATATTCAAGTGTCTGATTTTCATTTTTGACTAGTCAGATGCCCCTCTTTTAATTTCATCAATATCCGTACAATGTCTTAAGTATCGTTAATTATTATTTGCGGTGAATCATTTTACTCAAGCAATTTCATGCTTTGTAAGAAACTTATATGTTACATTATTATGAATTAAAATTAGACATATACATACATAAATACATTCATATATAAATATATACACACACACACACATGCATGCTTCTACCCTTGCCTTCACCAAAATCAACTGCTCGACATTTGACCCATTCGTTGGCCGACCATACACTGGACGAGATCCTCTGCCCAAGCACCTCTACGTCATTGTGCCCCGCTCCGCCTTTTTCTCTTTCCCGGATTGAACCTGCGGTCTTCTCCCTCCATTGACATCAAACTTCAGTTGCATCACATCCATGCCATACTCTTTTTTCCCTCTCTCCAGTCCGACCACAACCGCATCAGTCACCTACCAAACTACTCAACAACCACATAGAACCATTCAACAAAAAATTTTGATCATACTCTCTTGCTCCAATAAGCGATCACCATCGAAGCACTGCTCCCCTTACTACAATAACACCAAATTCTTATGAACAACAGTGTCCCTATCCCAAGTACCACCACCCATATCAATAATAGCTTGAACAACTTGTTCAAAATTATTCCCTTCTACTAGATTTGATGCTTCCTGACCATCTAGCAAATATTATTATAGTGTCTAAATAAAATAAATAACCATTTAGTAGAACGCTTACATCTCACTGTCTACATGCATAATATATAATCAAAAACCTAGGGCGCTTATTAGAGATTGGATTCTGACTGTGATAAGTATGGAACCACCTTCCGATAGTGTATCTCTGGGTTCAACAAGAACATCTTGCAACCCGGCCACACATGACCGACCACTCATTTCCCTTGAGTGTATCGAATGTATATCACCAACTATTAGGAGCAACTGTTTCCCGAAAGGGACATCATCGATAGAATAAAGAACCAAATGGACTTTCTATAGATAGGTGACAAAACATCCTAATGGGAGCTATCTACATAGCCATGCTGCCTTCCCGATTTTTATCATTTCCGAGTTGTGAAGCTTGAGGTTATAATTACCTTTTTAATATAGCACACCACCATTCACTTTGAATGCCACATCGCCAGATGTGCCAGAAATCACTAATTGATTTCCACAAAAATACTCTGGGTGTTAAGCTAAAGAAGTTTCCTTCTTTGCCCCCAACTTGGTACGTTCAAAGAAATCAACGTATGTGACCCCTTTGGAAATATTCTTTCAGACATCTGTCTATACAATTTGTCCTGGGATTGGACAAACCGAAGGCTCCCTCCTATTGCATCCTAGGAATCACCCTATGGATATGTAGCGAGTAGTCCTTGCAGTCTGCATATTCCAATCACGACAAAATTACAAATCAAATAACTTTGGTTGTATGATAGAGAAATTCAACAAGTAGTCCTTCCGCTTATGAAGTTCCACGGTCTTCAACAGCTCCATCCTCAATTTACATCTCCCATGATTTCATATTTGTTGGTTCAGAATGATTTTCGAATACAAATTCAATTTCGATCTTTTGGTACCAACAATCGTACACACCAGATTTGATAGTCCGTTCTTTAACTATCAAATGAACAACCATTAAAACATGAAAATAAAAATGAGTTCATTGGTTTAGAAATCAGCATCACTTGTCTTCTTTCAAATAATTAAGGAATAGTTAATTAAAAACTTCTACATCTTTCAATATTTTTAACACAATATTTACATCTTATTTTATGTTACAAAATTATTCTCAAAACTATTTTAAATGCATTAGGATTAAATCATACATATATATATTCCAAACTTTGGGTTTAATCAAATTTCACGTAAAACATAATTATGAATTTTCTTTTGTTTTATTTCTTGAAAACAAAAACTAACACTTATTACCTTTGAATAAACCTATTCCAAACTTTATCTCCATAATTCCTTTTACCTCGAAAATATCGTTATATTTTCACAAAATCTTTTTTTTTCCGTTACTTTAGAAATATCATTTTATATTCTCAAATCCTTTTTATTAGTTGGAAACATTCCTACTTCTTATTCATGAATTTCTAAACTTCAACATTCATTAGTCCCTGATTGTAAATTTGTAACATCCCATATTTTCTGTATATTTTAAATTTCGATTTAAAATAAATAAAAATAATATTGGGAAAAATCAAATTTTGTCGATTTTATGATGATGATAGATTGAAGTAAGTAAATAGATTCTTAATTTAGTCATTTAAAAATGTTGTAATTTGAATTTTATTTCTATAACAAATTTATTTTTTTGAGTTGTCTGAGTCAAAATTGAATTCAAATTTAATTTGATAAATGGTGAAATTCCGACTTGTGTAATAATAAATGAAATTAAAAAAAAAAATTAATTTGAAAATAATAAAATGTGGAAATTGAAATTTATGAAATAAATCTATAGAAGTTATTTAGGTTATAATTTGGTTTAAATTTGAATTTAATGAATATTCAATTTGAATTAAAACAGTTATGAATATTTGAATATTTTATTAATTTATTTAACTTTGAAATTTAACTGTTTTGGCAACTGTCTCGGAATCCAACGAACCCAGTCTCATCGGAACCGGAACGGTGAATTATTGTAGAGTTTCAATTTGCGTTACAATCTGACTTACCGTTAGATCGTATGAGAGAAAATGTGAACGAGATCAATGAAAATGTATAATTGGGTATTTCTCATATTTAGGCCTTATAATTATAATTATAAATAAAGTTTCTTTCCTTCACATCAGCCCATTACCCATATACGTACAATTTCCATCTCCAAGAAATTCTTCAATGGCTGAAATCCAAATTTAAAAACCCTATAAATAAAAATACAAGCTTGAAAATCAAATCTCTTCAAAACCTAACAAATTATATATCAAATCGAAGCCCTCGACGATACGAAGCTCCTTGTGTAGTTCGTTTCGACATGCAGTGAACAGTTTCGCTAGAATTTGCAGTCAAAGGGCTGAAATCGCAGAACCATAACATATAATTTGGGGCTTTTTGATTTAAAGCTAAATCAAGGAATCGAAGATATGTGTTTCGGAGAGGACGTTCATCTGAGTGCAGAGGTGATGATCGTTCAATTTATTGTTGAGTTGGACGTTGGGAATTCGTGTTTTAGGGTTTGGAGGTGGTTCCATTCTTCGCGTCGGTGGTTGGTTTAGGTACAACCGAAGGTGGTGGCGCCACCTGAGTTGGGTGCGCCTGTCAGGAGGCTTTCGGATGTGGGTGGTCTCGAACTGCACGGCGGCCGGAGTGAGGAGAATTCATTGGTCAAAGCTTCAGTGTAGTTGGGTTCTTTACCGTGAGTTACTGTAACGGAGAAAGGTGCGGGAATGTACAAAGCAAGGCTAATGTGGCGGAGTATCACTGGGTGAGGAATAATTTAATTAATTTTTATATAATTTGGATTGAAATGGAAAAAGGCTAATAACTTTCTCATATTAACTCGGATTTGGACGCGATTTGCTGCGTTGGGATTGTGGCGAGATTACGGATGTTTTAGCACTGGTTTCACTACATTTTGAGACTATGTAATATCGGGCTTTGGTTGGACGTTCAATTCACTAAGGACCAAAGGTGAGTAATTTTCTCACTTACGAAATACTAAATTTTTCCCATATTTATTGAATTAAATTTTGAAATAAGTTTGGTTGGATGGTTGTGTGTGATTGATGATTTTTACTTAGAAACTGACATGCATGTATGCTAATCTGCAAAGTTGGTAAATAAAAAATTATTTAATTTAATTAAATAACTAGTTGGGATTCTAATGCTTGCAAACCGGTAGAACAGATTAATACTGATTATTGACTGAATGGTTGTGACGAATTTTGGGTGATTTTAGAATGAATATTGATTTAAATGTTATTTGTTTCAGTATATGGCTGTCGTGTGTTCATTACTGACGATGAATCCCAAACTTTACCCTTGATGTTATGGGCATCGAATCAACCCGGGATTTATCGATTTATAATCAATTAAGAACACAGATTGAAATGATAAATATCTACGACCCTATTTGGATTGAAATGATAGACCCATCCCTGAATATTGAGAAATTAAATTTAAGTCACTTGGCCAGAGGGTAGCAAATTATATATGGACATCGGTTAGTTAAATGATTTAAATATTTGAAATTCTATTTGAAGGAAATTCATTTAAAGGAAATTTGTCGATTTTGATAAATTTTATTCTTCTTTTAAAGATCTGAATCTTGAATGTATTTGAAGTTATCAAGGAAAAATTTCAAAGTGAATTTGTAGTTGTAAAGATTCAAAATCAATATGATTTGGGATTTTCAAGGATAGGGTGGTGAGACGACCCCAAACCCCGTACTGACGGCGGCAAGGGTAATCCTTGGAATATAACACATAAACAGATAACAACAGAACAAAATTAAATAAATACACAAGATAATGAACAATAGAATATACTGGAAAAACGTAATTGTCAGAGTTACACAGTATACAGGATCATATTTAGTACAAATACAGTTCAACTATACATATATGTCTACAGAGGAAAACAAACATAATGTACAATAGGAGCTGAGCAGCATAAAAAGAGATAAATGATAGAATCCATCTTCAGCTCCAGCTATCCAGAAAGAACCAGCTAAACCTGAATACAAGGCTGCCCATGTAGAAAAAGGGGCACCCGAGTTTGAAAGTGAAACAAACTACGAGTCAGTCAGGGGACTGGTATGAGAAATCTACTCAACACATTAATTATATAGCAAATCACAGGACCATGCCACTTTCATGGAACGGGTTTACTCCATTGGATTGCCAGTGCTTTAAAACAAATCATTCTTTTGACATCGCTATGCTTTTTATAAAAATGAAGCCATTATAAGACTCAATTCCCATCACACAATGCAACGCAAACCGGAGGATAGAGTTTTTACATTATAAAGGCCAAAATATGCTTGATACGAATAAAACAAAGGCCTTTGATATTATTGCTAGTGTTTATATGTTTTGAAAACAATTTCAAATCATAACTATCAATCATAGGAGGCATTAATGCCCCATACCACTATGTCGCCATATATAGGTATACAATCAAAATCGCACAGTCACGTATTTGGAAATTGGATTTCCGTCATGAACCAAGGCAAAAGATAGTCCTTACCGAATTCGAGACTGCCTAGCCCGAGTCTCAGGCAAGCGCGCAGGCAAGCCTTGGATCGTCAGGGCCGGTCCATCGAGGTGGATTATTATGCCTGAGCACTACGTTTCCCCGCCGTTTGGGGCGTAAGCGAGCCAACAAATGACTCCGTCGGACCCGGATCGTCCGATCTAACCGAGGCGCCTCGCAACAACAACAACCACATAAGTCAAACTCGTTAGGGCGTGTAATACCACTAAAGCCACTTCTAGCTAGGAGGAAACGCAGGCCCTCCCTGAGGTCCTCTCCCGTTTTTTGTTCATACCGGGGTGTGAGGCTCGCGAATTTACGTTATACACAAAGCTAGGCCACACAGGCGATGCTTTGATCATCACCACAAGACTTTGCTTTTCAACAGAAGCCCTGATCACTGCATCTTAGCATGCCACACGGGAAATTCACACCGTGCAACTGATAGCCATCAATCACATAGAATAAACTCCTATGTTAGACACACTGTCCATTTGCAAGTCCGTTCTGGGTCTGAATGAAACCGGAGGCACTAAATACCTCGCAAACCCATCGATCACCACGTACGTCTGGATGATCACCACTCATTATCCATATTTCCGGATGCCTCCCAATCAGGACCTCGGTTACCATCCCAAACGAAGTGAAGATCTTCGGTCTTCGACGACCGTCTTCATCTTCGATTTCTTATCGTCGATTCAGTTATTCAGAATGGGATAAACCCGGTCTTTCTGAGCAACTCGCGTATATAATAAACAAGTGCAACACTAACATACATACGCATCATTTCAATTCATTAGTCCCTAACCGTCAATCAGTAAGAGAACGATTTCCCAAATATTAACCCCGAAGGCCGAAACCAACATCAGATCAACACCCAGGAAACCATTCGACTTAGCCAACCTTCAGTTAATTTCTAAATTTCACAACCATATCGTTTATAATATTCTATAATGTTTTATCGCTATTTTTATTTATTTTAAAATAGCCAATTTATTCAAAACAACGCTTCGGGCCATAACGCGACCGTGGCGCTGTTTTTCTTCAGATTTGATTTACACACATCTGAAAATCTAACCGTTGGATCTTCACAAAATTTATATCATTAGAAAGATCTTTTCAAAACGAATCCAACGGTTCCAGTTTCGGGAAAATCCGACGGTCGGATCTCCCGGTATTATCGTTTGAAGTTTCGATTTCAAAATACGAACTGCAACGTCATTATTCGATTGAATATAATTATATTTTTATATATATATATAATCGATTCTGGCACTGTTTTTCTTTAGATTTGAATTAAACATTCCAGACAATCCAACCGTTGGATTTTTACTAAGTTGGTGCCGTTGGAAAGATATTTCCAAAGCGAACCCAACGGTTGCGATTTCAGGAAAATCCGATGGTCGGATCTTCCGGTATAATCGTTTGAAATCACGGTTTCAAAATACAAACTGCAGCGTCGTTATTCGATATATATATATATATATATATATATATATATATATATATATATATATATATATATATATATATATATCGATTCTTCGATTTCAAAGCTATATTCTTTTCATACATTTGATAAAAATGATATTTTTATCTAACTGCCTTCTATTTCAACATTTCACTATTTTTAACAATTCATGTATATAATAAAAATGTGATTTTTATGGTAAAATAATTCATTTCAAAACTCTATTATTTTATATAGTTCATATAGGTAATAAAATAGGATTTTTATTATAAAACAATTTCTTTCAAAACGAGATTATTTTATATAGTTCATATAGATGATAAAAATGTGATTTTTATTATAAAACAATTTATTTCAAAATATGAATACCATTCAACACATGAATTTCAATTCAACGAATGAATACGATTCAACACATGAAGGTTTTCTATAGTTTATATAAAATAGATAAAAAGGTGATTTTTATATTTAAAACTCGAATACCATTCAACACATGAATTTCAATTCAACGAATGAATATCGATTCAACACATGAAGGTTTTCTATAGTTTGTATATATCGATAAAAAGGTGATTTTTATATTTAAAACACGAATACCATTCAACACATGAATTTCTAATCAACGAATGAGTTTCAATTCAACACATGAAGGTTTTCTATTCAACGAATAAATATAGTTTCAACAAATGAAAATAATTCAAACACATGAATATTATTCAAAATTTCGGCAGCATAACGGCAGGGTAGTTAAAACCGGGACCGTCCCTAGTACGGCTCCTCGCTCTACCTTAAAACCTCGCGGTTTTTGACAATGGGGATCATGCATCTAGTTCGCACGCAGGCGGCATATATATATTTATTTCATTTCCACAAACTAATCCTATGTGGTTTCAACCAAATATTTCTCAACCACAAATGGATATTTTTCAACCACAATCAATCAATATCAACCACAAACAATTCCAATCAACCATTCGCTATCAATCAATTTTCACACCAATCACAACCAATAAATATCGTCCATGGTTTGTGGACGAGGGGCATATATATATATATATATATATATATATATATATATATATATATATATATATAGCAATTCACTTCTATTTCAACACATATATAATTTTTACAACGCATATATAACTTATACATCGAACGTACAACTTATACAACGCTTATACAAGGGGTGTACAACGCTTATGTAACTCATACATCGACTATATAATTTATACATCGTCGTTTTCCATATTGTTTATAAATTAGAAATCTCACATTGGGTTCCACTCCACCAAAAATAGCAGAAGGCTCAGAAAAATATGCGGTCTCTTCTAGAAGGTAGAAGACGTGCACACGAGTCCACTGTCTCTTGTTTCACTGAATTTCGTCAACTCATGAAAAAGATATGATTTTTCAAAGTTTGCAACGGTTTAAAGGTGTTAAAACAGTTGAAAATAAAACAAGTCGTACCTCAGCTGAAAGGTTCAAAACTAGGTTTGGATTTATCTCGATATCCGTGTAGCTATTCGTCGATCGGCCTTCGCAGCGTCGAAGGGGGAGGAGAGGCGCAGGTTCGCCGCAGGTGGGGTCCAGCTCGGTGGTCCTGGTTGACGGCGGCGGCGGTTTGAATGGCCAGACTTCCTGGCTTCGATTCGCACTCCACAGGCCATGAAAAATTCCAAACTTTATATGGATTTGAAGATCTCGAGGAGCTCTACAAAATCTTCAACTGGAGAAGGGGCTAATTTTGCGTGGATTGATCGGGAAATGAATGGGAAGATTTGAACTATTTCCGCCGTGCGTCGATGAACATCGGGGAGAGAGAAAAACTATCTGGCCCAATGAATTTTTTTTATTTTATTTATATATTTTCAAAATTCTAAAATACCCCTTTCACACACGAACCCCAATCCAAACCCAACGACTGTCGTCCCTAGCGTTTTACCCCCATTCCGAACACAATGGGATATGTTTCGTAGGTCCATTCGACTGTTTCAGTCAGTTTTCCTTCAAATTAAAATATATAACATTCAATATTTGATTTGAATGTACATTTCAATTTGCCAGGGCCACAAACTAATTCGAAAAATTTTAGAAAAATAAATCTGGCTACGTTTTGATGATACGGTCCCAACAAAACTAGTTTCGTCGAATTCTGAGAACGTTTGCAAAAAGGCCGATTTCTGGTCGATCCAATTTAACTGTAATTGACCAAAACACATTTTCCTTTGCCACGCTCACATACTAGCTTCAAAAATTATGAAATTTGAAACCTAGCAATAACTCCACATCCCGGATCCAACAAAAGTGGTTTCATCGAATTCCGAGGTCGTATGCAAAATGGCCAATTTCACGGGCTATATAAATTCCATAGCGACCTTTCTGAAAATTCATTTGGCCATAACTTTTGCTTTCCGCTATGAAAATTCGATTTTTCAGATTCGTTAGAAAGGTATTCACTAACAAATTTAAATATTTTTGGTTTCACTCAAATCCGTTTTGTTTTGCACCCGGTACAGTCCGATAAAGTTTGAATTTAATTTATGAAACTACAGCGCCTGTTCAGGCCTTGTTTATAATTAGAATTAATTATATTCGTTTTCAAACGTCGGTTCAAACTCACTTTTCATTGCTATTATTTAAAATATTTATTTTAAATATTTAAAATCCATTATTTTAGCCAATTTAAAAATTTTAAATTGGTTCAGATTTTCTGGGTCGTTACAATCTCCCCCACTTAAAACTTTTCGTCCCCGAAAAAGAACAAAGTCGAAAGTGGTTTGATTAATCAACTCTACATTCGATCTGGCTTCCATTCTCCAACTTTTCAGTTTCTGAGAATTTTCAAATTCTTCAAAAATTTGGCTAACACCCGGAATTTTTGAAAAATTTCGCCATAACCTCCTTTGTACGGGGAGAGGTTTGGAAATTTATTGGGCCGTATTAGGTACCCAATAAATCCTAATAAGCATACACATATTTATAGTGATATATTCTGGTGTTTACAGGGGAGCGTGTATTGATAATAACTCCAGAGAATAAATTCTCGTCACCCTGTCAAAGCCTGAGGGAGTGTGTATTTTAAATGCTCCAGAGGATAAATCCTCGTCACCTCGTCCCATGTGGAAAATAAATAGTCCATGTGCCATATCTAATAACTAGAGAGACGTGATTATTGTCAACTCTAGACCCGTGTGGGGTTTTTATTAATCTGGCAATTTTATCGTTACAATTTAAATAGTCCATATCAGTCATCAGTTCAACCTGTAAAATATAGTCATCGCCATACAAGCCTCTCGCTCGTATGGTAAATCTTCCACCTCGTCACACAAGCTCCAAATGCTTATGTGGTATATGATGAAGTATGCCTATCTTCCAGAAGTATGCCATGTAATGTAGTTCAAAATTAATTGTTACTATCCTATGGCGACATTTATTTTTACACACAGAATAACCAGCACTCCGCATCCAATGACATTCACAGGAGTTGATATAATAATATTTCGCATCCAACTCATTAAGGTTTACCTATTTGTCGGGCACGCAAATAAATTCTTTACTCAACAGCTATCCATTTACCTGTTCAAACATATATAATGCACATGTATATATTTCTATCTATTTTCTAATCAGTTAAATGTGTGATATAATCGAATAAATTCTACCATTCATTCTCTTATTAATTAAATTAACTATCGTTTCAATAATTTAATTAATCTAATTTACTATCACACAACACAAACAACAATCAAATTGTTTTTAACTTTTCAAAATCATACAAATCAATTTCTATACTCTTTTACTTTTCAAATATATATCTTTTATATATTCAAAAGTCATATTTCTAAAACCGGGCTATATATATAATCACAAATACGTTATTTAAAAACATATTACGCTCGACTCGTTCTGAGGCACTTCTGACCCCATCTCTAACGAGTTGTTCTGATTCTGCTGTACTCATAATAGGATATTGCCGATCCTATCTGTACTGAGTTACTCGCCCTAGAACACTACTGGTTCTATCTCTGACGAGTTCGTTATTGTGTTATATTCCAGAGCTAAGTTTAACCAAAGCTATGACACCAAATGAGACGACCCCAAACCCCGTACTGACGGCGGCAAGGGTAATCCTTGGAATATAACACATAAACAGATAACAGCAGAACAGAATTAAATAAATACACTAGATAACGAACAATAGAATATACTGGATAAACATAATTGTCAGAGTTACACAGTATACATGATCATATTTAGTACAAATACAGTTCAATTATACATATATGTCTACAGCGGAAAACAAACATAATGTACAATAGGAGCTGAACAGCATAAAAAGAGATAAACGATAAAATCCATCTTCAGCTCCAGCTATCCAGAAAGAACCAGCTAAACCTAAATACAAGGCTTCCCGTGTAGAAAAAGGGGCACCCGAGTTTGAAAGTGAAACTACGAGTCAGTCAGGGGACTGGTATGAGAAATCTACTCAACACATTAATTGTATGGCAAATCACAGGACCACGCCACTTTCGTGGAACGAGTTTACTCCATTGGATTGCCAGTGCTTTAAAACAAATCATTCTTTTGAACATCGCTATGTTTTTTATAAAAATGAAGCCATTATAAGACTCAGTTCCCATCACACAATGCAACGCAAACCGGAGGATAGAGTTTTTACCTTATAACGGCCAAAATATGCTTGATACGAATAAAATAAAGGCCTTTGATATTATTGCTAGTGTTTATATGTTTTGAAAACAATTTCAAATCATAACTATCAACCATAGGCGGCATTAATGCCCCCTACCACTATGTCGCCATATATAGGTATACAATCAAAATATGTAACGACCCGGATTTTGAGCGACTTTGGTTATCGACATAAACACGATGTCGAAAACCAAAACATCGAAAAATCCTGGTAATTAATGAAAGAAATTAGAGGGTGAGGATAGATAAGATAGAAACTTAGAATAGAAGAAGAAGAACACAACATCAGAGTAACACGAACCTCACAGCGGAACGAATAACATATAATATATAACATAACTTTGAAATATAACAGTTATGTATACAATAGCACTTATCAGAGTACAACACTTACAACACAGCTGAAATAAACTATAGCTATATGATCCAGAAGCCTCCTGCTCCACCTCTTCAAGTATATCTGAAAATCCCGACTATTTGACTGCCCGTACAAATTTAGGCACCCAAGAGTTTAGGGAAAACAAAACAAAGTAAACTCTGGGTCAGTCATGGGACTGGTGTGAGTAAAACAGTTTAAACAGTTGAACAGGTATATGATATCTCATAAGACCACGCCGTGAATACAGAACGGGTTTTTTTCCTTATGAGAATCCAACATCTTTGATAAGTAATATCATTCTGATATTATAATAATGTCTAAATACAAATAGATATCAATCTAGCAGAAACGCTTTCATCTCACGTTCTACATATACAGTATACAATCAAAATCGCAAGCACGTATTGGATAATGGATTTCCAACTATGACAAGGTATGGAACCACCTTCTGCTAGTGTACCTCTAGAGAGGAATACACTGGGTTCAACAAGAACATCTTGCAACCCGCCCACACATGACCGACCACTCATTTCGCTTGAGTGTATCGAATGTATATCACCAACGGTTGGGATCAACAACCATTTCCCGAATGGGACAGCATCAACAATAGATTTTTAGAAGTAAATGAAACTCTAGATCAGGTGATTATACACCCTAATAGGTGTGACCTACATAGCCATGATGCCTACCCGATTTCTGTCATTTACCGGTTGATGAGGCTTGAGGTTACGCTTCATCATCACATCAGATTCCCTTCGAATGCCACATTGTCAGATCCATCGAAAATCACTAATTGACGTCTACAACAGTACATTACGTGTTAGCTAAAGAAGTTTCCTTCTCTGCTTCCACTCTTGGTACGGTTGAAGAAATCAATATACGTGACCTTCTGGAAATACTCTGTCAGACATTCATCCATACAAGGCATCCAAGTTTACATGCCACATCTTCATTCATTTAGTATGTCACATCGTCATACCCGCCAAATCAAAAATTGACTTCCTCAAAAATACAACCGGTATACAGCTAAGAGAAACGAATTCCTCCGCCACCAACGTATATACGTTTGAAGAGATCAACTTACGCGATCCATTGGATATACTCTGTCAGACCTTCGTCCATACAAGTTGTCCTGGGACTGGACAAACCGAAGGCACTATTCAGTATATCCATCTTAGTTACTGTTAAATAAGACTTATACAACAGCCCTTGCACTTTACTCCGTCTTCAATTATCTTTGGCATAAATGATTCACAACGCTTGTGCCAATACAGAGTGGTTCTTTGGATAATAATCCAACCGGTCTCTCCATATTAACAACGTAAAAAAATGGTCAAAACATCGATAATCTGTGAGTTAACTATCAAAGAAAACAAGTGTACAAACAACGATATTATTTCCAGATGGAAATTATATCAAACAAACATCATTTAACATTTATCTCTTTAGTTCATTTTACTTCTCCTGTTTCCCTATATTCAACATTTGCTATTTTCTATAATTAGAAAATATACGTTATTAACACTGGAAACACTTCCATTCCTTGTTTTCTGTATTTAGAAAACATTTCTGATTCTTATTTGGAAAACATTTCCAAACCCATACGTTTGGATTAAACAGATGTTTAGATAAAACATCGCTATGCCAACTCAACCATTTTCTTTAATTACTAAATTCACTTTACCATCCTTTACTGCCGAACCTTAACCATTCCTCAGTTAAAAATGAAGCCAATCAAGTTGGGGTAGAACTACCTCTCAGACCTTAACTGAACAACACTTGTAACCTTGAAATAGGCAAAGTTCACTTTATATTTCTTTAACTAACTTCCTTACTTAACCTTTCTTTCGAATAACTATATTCGATTAACTCTTTTCAATTAACTCTATTAGACTGACCCTATTGGGTTAACTCTATTTGATTTACTCTATTTGATTAACCCCATTCACTTAACTCCTTTCGAATAAACTATATTCGATAACTCCTCTAACTCTATTCGAATAAACTATATTCGATTAACTCCTTTACTATATTCGAATAAACTATATTCGATTAACTCCTTTACTATATTCGAATAAAATATATTCGATTAACTCCTTTACTATATTCGAATAAACTATATTCGATTAACTCCTTTGATTTAACTCTAATCGATTAACTCCATCGAATAAACTATATTCGATAACTCCTTCGATTTAACTAATATTCTATAACTCACTTCGATTAACTAATAATCGATAACTCCTTCGAATAACTATATTCGATAATCTCCTCTCGAATAAACGATATTCGATAATCTTCCCTTTTGATTTAACAAATCGATAACTCCTTTTCGAATAACTAAATTTGACAACTCCTTTCGATTTAACTAATCGATAACTCCTTTCGATTAAACTATAATCGATAACTCCCTTCGATGAAACTAATATCGATACTCCTTTCGATGAAATTAACATCGATTAACTCCTTTCGATGAAACTAACATCGATTAACTCCTTTTGATGAAACTAACATCGATTAATTTAACTCGACGAACTTAACTCGACTCACTTATCTCGATAATTTAACTCAAGAACTTAACTTGATTAACTTATCTCGATAATCTAACTCAAGTTGATTAACTCCTATCGAATAACTAATAATCGATTTAACTCCATTCGCTTGACTCTAGATCGCAGCGATCACAATGGTTACGCCTGACTCCCTCAGGAAACATCCGACCGCCGTAGGCTATTTACAGCCCTGCGAATTACGCTAGCAGTCGTACAAGATGGCAACTTATCCTGAATAACTCTGTTTGACTAACTCTATCTCAAATAAATATATTTG
This sequence comes from Allium sativum, assembly GCA_030737875.1. Lineage (NCBI taxonomy): Eukaryota > Viridiplantae > Streptophyta > Magnoliopsida > Asparagales > Amaryllidaceae > Allium > Allium sativum. Next base: position 98,623,176 of record CM060912.1, on the reverse strand, counting down.
ATAACTTCTACTTCGAATAAGTGGTATTCGATAACTTAACTCGATTATCAACTCGAAAATCTTAACTCAAATCGATTAACTCCAACTGATTAACTCTGCCTGGTCAACCCTAACTGATTAACTCTAACTGGTTTTACTTGGTTTGACTAACTCAATTGATTAACTCGACTGACTAATTCAACTCGATTAACCTAGCTTGATTTTTCTTATCTCGATTAACTGAACTAATCACTTTGATTAACTCGACTAATTCACTTTGATTACCTTAACCAATTCACTTTGATTAACTTAACCAATTCACTTTGATTAACTTAAGCAATTCACTTTGATTAACTTAACCAATTCACTTAGTTTAACTAATCAATTTACTTAGTTTAACTAATCAATTTACTTTGATTAAATAACCTGATAACTCAATTTGATTAACTTACTCGCTAATAACGTTTAATCCTTTTTAAAGATTTTCTTTTATAATCTATTTATTTCCTAAATAAATATTTCCTTATAATCCAATTTATTTAACAAATAAATATCTCCTTTATTCTATTTATTCTAACAAATAAATATTCCTTTATTTTATTTATTCCCTAAATAAATAAATCATTTAACTTTATTTATACCCTAAATAATAAATTCTTTTACCTATTTTTTATTTCCTGAATAAATAAATCCTTTTTATCTATTTGTAAATGGTTTACAAATATCCCTCTTTTGATCTATATTCTATTTGTAAATGGTTTACAAATATTTCTCTTCCTATTTGTTTGACAAATATTTTCCTTTATATTTGTTTTACGAATATTTCCCCCTATATCTGTTTAACAAATATATTTCCTTATTATTTGATTTACAAATATAATTCCCTTATATTTGATTTACAAATGTAATTCCTTTATATTTGATTTACAAATGTAATTCCTTTATATTTGAGTTACAAATGTAATTCCTTTTCTTTTATAATATAAAATCCATTGATTTTATATAAATATATTATTTTCAAAATATACTTTGAAAATCTCCTTTCCACCTTCTAGTATTTCTTATGGTATTTAACACACCATATAACAATAATAAATATCGTTCAAACACACATAATCAATGTCAGATTATACATCACATCATATATCACAATATATGAATCACAGTAAAATAAATGTTGAGGAATCCAACTGGATTCCTCCAACCTGTTTCCCTGCATCACAGATGTTAGACAATACGATTAACATCGATTTCACTTTGATATGAAATATTCTGATAGCAGAATCAACATATAAATATTTAACGGTTTATAAATATATACATATATATAATTTCCACTAACTGACTAGCAGTTCAATCAAACAGTCAACACACAGTCAAACAGACAATATTTAACAGTTCTAAGAATATGTTGTAAAAATAGAACTATACAGAGTTGGTGAGTTTTACTCACATTGGCGCGTTAATCGTTAAATAACGGTTTGCGTTTATTTGACTGCGACGGACAATTTATTTCACCATAAATTGTAACGAGCTCCAATTGACTCGCAGTCAGTTCCATCGTGTAGTGACCGTCCATACGATCCCAACGGATCAAACCGTTCAAAATTCTGACAACATAGGACAAAGATACGCATTTTATAAGTTTATACACTAAATTTTAGATTAAATAAACTAATTTCCTAAAAAAATCCCTTGGGCTTTCCCTTATAATTACCTAGGCCCAATCTCCTACTTAAAGCCCACTCGCTTCCATCCTTCTTCTACTCCAGGAAAATGCCGTATCTCCATCTTGTCCACCACACCATTAGTCCACCGTCTCCTCCTCCTAACTCCAACAATACCCAGTGAAAACCAAAAGCGAAAATGCCACCCAACTTCTCATCAACTACTCTCTCTCCTCAACCCAATTTAGTCAAGCTTGCAACCCCCAATCAACTTCCATCGAGCAGCCTGTCGCGACTACCTACAGTGACCTTGCGTCACTTTTTAACTTCGACTTCCACCAAAATTATCCCAAACTTCCTATTCAACCTCAAGAACACTAAGATGAACTCAAATCGATTTAAAATTCCTTAAATCTCGAACGGGACCGAACCCTAGATCCGCTGAACGAACCCCATTCTCAAAACAGACGTCGCACCCTGCAAAACACATATGAAATCGAAGCTTTCTTGATGCTGAGTCCACCTGTAATAACCCGTAAAATGCGAGCCAGTTTGAAATTTTTATTTTGGCGATTTTACCGAATTTTGATTATTTAAAATGGATTATTTTAAATAATATCGACGTGAAATTTATTTTGAATTGAATTCGACGTATATATTATATACGTCGTCGTTAGAATATAAATATTTATATATAATTATAAATAGAATAGAAAATGGCGCGGTAGTTCGATAATTCGATTTCAAACTTCAATTGAATGTACCGGGTGCAAAACAATCCGGATTTTAATGAAACCAAAAACATTAGGATCTAATTGATGATATCTTTCTAACGGATGTAAGAAACTGAGATTTCACTTTAAAAATTTAGAGATATGTCCAGTTGAAAATTCTGAATAGTCGCTATGGAATTCAGGCCCTTAAAAATGGACATTTTGCAAATGACCTCGGATTTCGACGAAACCAGTTTTGTTGGATCCGCAGTGTCAAGTTATTGCTAGGTTTCAAATTTCATAATTTTTCGAATCAATATGTGAGCGTGGCAAAGGAAAACGCGTTTGACCAGTTTCAGTTGATTTTAATCGACTGGAAATTGGCCATTTTTCTAACGGTCTCAGAATTCGACGAAACTAGTTTTGTTAGGACCGTATCGTCAATACGAAGCTAGAAAATATTTTTCTGGGATTTTTCTAGTTAGTATGTGACCCCGGTAATTTGAAATGTACGTTTAAAATTCAATATAGCGATTTAAGTGTAAATTTAAAGGAAACGGATCAAAACGATCGAATCAACCTACGATACATATCCCATTGTGTTCGGAATGGGGGTGAAACGCTATGGACGACAGGCGGTGGGCCTCGTTCCGAGGTCGTATGTGAAAGTCAACTCTTTAGGATAAAATTAATTAATTAATTAATAAAATAAAATAAAAAATAATATCCCTCCTCCCTTTATTGGTTCTGGCCACCCCCCGATTTTACTTCACAGAAAAAAAAAAGAAAAAAGAAAAAAAAGATCGCTCCAGGCGATCGACGCCCCTCCCCATCCTCGCGCCGACCCCCTGACCAACCACCGCACCCCCCTCCCACAGCAGCTCCGGCCACCCTCCTCTACTCGCGCCTCTCTCCTCTTCGTATAACCCTTGGACCCAACCCGTAACCCTAGCCCCTAAATCGATTGAAGACCGACGCCGCCTCCACCTCCGACGTCGAGCCACCCGCCTCCGCCTGTCTCTTCCCCTCCTCCCTCACGAACCCGCGACAGAGAAACCCCCCCCCCCCCCGCTGTAAGTGTTTCTGAATTTTATTTAATTTATAAACTAATTGTTTTTTTTATATAATGTTAAAACTAATTTCGATTTTAAAAGGAATTTAAAACTGATTTCTATTTATTTTTAAAACTGATTTTAAAATAAAGAAAACTGATTTTAAAAGATTTTTAAAAACTGATTTTTTTTAGAAAAATAAAACTGATTTGTTTAAGATTTAAAAACTGTTTTTTTTAGAATGTAAAAACAGAATTTTTGAAAAGAATTTTAAAAACTGATTTTTAAAGAAAATAGAAAAAAAGGTTTTAATCTTTTAAAAGAAAAAGATTTGAACTTGATAAAAGAAAGATCATATTTTTAAAATAGAAAAGGCGGAATTTTTATTGAGTAGAAGAAGTAAAAATATGATTTTTATATTTTTAAAGTATTAAAAATATAATCTTTACTATATAGAAATATTAAAAATATGATTTTTATATTTTTAAAGTATTAAAAATATAATCTTTATAGGATGGAGAATATAAAAATATCATCTTTGTATATGTAGCAAAATAAAAATCTGATTTTTATTTTATATACGTTGAAATCAAGTGATGAATTTAAAAAGGTGAAATCTTTAAATTTAAAAAGGTGAAATCTTTAAATTTAAAAAGGTGAAATCTTTAAATTTAAAAAGGCGAAATCTTTATATAGAAAATAGCGTGATAAAAATATGATTTTTATATATTGAATAGCGAAGTAAAAATTCGATTTTTATATTTTGAATAGCAAAGTAAAAATTCGATTTTTAAATATATGAAGTGATTATAAAAATATGATTTTTAAATTGAAAGTGAATAAATAAAAATGTGATTTTTACTTTAAAAACATCGAAATATAAAAATGTGTGATTTTTATATATATAGTGACTACGGGCAACGAAGATGACGAAGATGGGATAACGAAGAAGAGTCAAGATGATTGGATAGCTTTCGGTGAGAATTTCTCACTCTTCAAATATTTTTCTAGTTATACATATATATACTAGGATGCAGACGGTGTTTAGTAGCACCCGACACAATCGTCCACAGACCATGGACTTGTTTGTTTGGCTGTTTGGTAATTGATTGAGATATTGATTTGAATGTGGTTTGTGGTGTGAAAAATCGAATCGATAAATTGGTTAGGATTAGACGTGCGCCGTTATAAGGCGAAGGAGTAAGACTAGGTTAGACTCTTACTCCAAATTTTGTGGTTTGCATAACGAAAGTGATTTGATTGATGTGTGAATGGCGTGGGCCTTCACTAGACCGGGGATAAGGCTAGGCCTCGTCCCGTTTCTAGTATCGTGCCGTTATGCCGCCGAAATTTTCTAAAATATGTTAGAAAAATAAAAATATCATTTTTATTGTGTAAATGAAATGAATAGAAATTCAAGTGTTGAAATAAATACTTTGACGTTAAAAATATAATTTTTAACGTGAAAGTGAATAAATAAATATTTATAAACAAATCGGCCGATTTGTTTATATACACTGATTTGACTGATATTGATTGGGTCGATAAATTTTACACATCGCCCAACTGCACAAATAAAATCTGTGTTTGATTGTTTGAAACCCCACACGGGTGTTGGGATGAAATTTGAAGTTCACTCATCCTGATTGATCAAATATGTCGATCGATTGATTGACAGGCTGTTATAAGCGTTAGATATCGATATTTGATGCTTATACAGTGTAGTGCACTTTGGTTGATGGTTGATTATTTTTCGACGCTATTATATACATGTGTTGTATGGAATTCATATAATTAACGTTATATGGTGATTGATTGGGCCTCATTCCAATTGGGAAAATAAGGAATATTATAAAAGAAAATTCATGTGTTGAATATAAAAATAGTCATGTGTTGACGATGTGCATGTGTTGAGTGAAATATTTTATATAATCAAAATTACATCTTTATCACATTTAAAATTAGAACTACTTCCCAGTAGAAGTCTAATTGAAAATCAAACGATAGATACCATAGTTTTATAAAATATTTCACATAATAAAAATAGTGATGTGTTGACAGTACTCATGTGTTGAGATTAGTCGTGTGTTGAAAGAAATATAGGTTCATGTGTTGAATTGAATAGAAGTTTTTGAAATATATAAAGCCGTGTGGATTAGAGATGCGCTATTTTGACGTGAACGATATTTATATCGATTTCATTCGTTTTACAACGAATATTGAAAAGTGATTTCAAAACTAAATATTTTGAAATGAAATTCAATTGAATTAGATTAAAATTCGAATTGAATAGGAAGTGAATCTGAATTTGAATGAAATAGAAATGAATTGAATTGAAAACGATTTTGAAATGAATTGAATTGAAAACGATTTCGAAATGAATTGAATTGAAAACGATTTCGAAATGAATTGAATTGAAAACGATTTCGAAATGAATTGAATTGAAAACGAATTCAAATTGAATTGAAAGTGAATTGAAATGAATTCAAATTGAATTGAAATTTGAATTGAATAGAAATGAATTTTAAAACGAATTTATAGAGAAGAATTCAATTTTGATTTGAATTGAAATGGAAGTTGAAATCGCTTTTGAAACGAATTCAAAACTATTTTTAAAATTCGTTTTAAAAGGAAATCGACGAAATATATATTATATATATTATATATATAATATAATGGCCTGAATAGAACGCGCCGCGCCGCGGCAGTTCGTGAATTTCGACCATTTATTTCAAACGGACATTGCGGGAGATCCGACCGTCGGATTCTCCTAAAACCGGAACCGTTGGGTTCGTATCGAAAAGAGCTTTCCAATGAGTATTAGAAATTTGAAATCTAACGGTTGGATTTGGAATTATGTCCAAATCAAATTCGAAAAAGGTCGCTGTAAGTGCAGTTCGATGGCCGTTGTTGGAAATCGACCGTACGGGCCTTGATAAAATTATTAAAAATATCTATAATTTGTGTAAAATTATAATATGTGAATTGGAAAGATTTGGGCTGGAAAATTCCACATTTGAAAAGATAAAAATAGATTTTTATCGAAATGAACTAGTTTTGAACTAGAATTGAAATCAATTTATTTTTAAAATAAATAAATTGAATTTGAAAGTGATTTTGAAAATAATCGATAATTTCCAATACGTGGATTGGACTGGAGCTGAATCGAAATTATCTTCGGGATATTTCGATGTTGGATTTCGTGACTATACCAATATTGTTATGGGGATTTGAAAGATATTTTATATCGTTATTTCCAATACGATATTTGTTGGTTTCAGAATTTGATATTGAATATAAGCCGATATATTTTCTATTCAGAGCCTTGTATTTAATATCAAATGTGATTTGGTTTGTCGTGAATCGTGTTTTTGATGACATTGGTTCTTTAACCCAGTTAAAGGCAGAATATTGATTTTTGAGAAGATTAAAACTAAGTGGAGTTTTAATGAATCTTTAATTAGATTGAAAAGTGAATTGATAATTTAAATTATCAAATCTGAAAAGTGATCGAGAGTGGAGTACCACCAGTTTTGCTCCAAAGCGATAGTTAAATCTTTAATTAGATTTGAACGTGAAATGGTAATTAATTTTACCGATAACACCGTGGTGTTAGATGTGGAGTATTACCAGTTTTCTCCATGGGATATATAGGTTGGGATTGGGAAATAAAATAAATAATTACTTCGGTGTGGTTCGTTAATCCCGACTAGTTTGAAGTGATATCCAAAGGAGGATTAAAGAATAAATTTAGAAGAATTTATCTTGGATAAAATTTATGGGAACATTTCCCTAAGAATGTGATTTTGTGAATAAAAGAATATTCTGAATTGGAATGAGGCGTTTGTTGTGTTTGTGTAACATTCGTTTATTATATACGTGGGTTATTCAGAAAGGCCGGGTTTATACCCATTCTGAATAACCGATTCGACGAGATGTCGAAGATGAAGACGGTGGTTGAAGACCGGAAGTCTTCACATCGTTTGGGTGATTACTGATGATCTTGATTGGGCTGTACACCCAAGATGAGGGAAACAGTCGGTGATCGTCCAGACGTACTTGGAGATCGATGGATATGCGAGGAAAGTGCCTCCGGTTTCGTTCAGACCCAGAACGGACTAGTAAATGGACTGTGTGTCTGACATTGGATTTTAGTCCGTGTGATTGATCTCTATTAAATATATATCTGTTTGGCGGCGGAGAATTTATTCTCTTGCTTAACGCCCTTCTCTGAGACGTACGAGCTCAGGGGTTATATATTGATGGATATCAAGCGCATGGAGTGAATTGCCTGTGTGGCATGCGTAAGTGGCAATTGATCAAGGCTTCTGTTGAAAAGCAAAGTCTTGTGGTTGATGATCAAAGCACGGCCTGTGTGGCGTAGCTTTGTGTATAACGTGAATTCGCGAGCCTCACACCTCGGTATGAGTCAAAAACGGGATACGGACCCAAGGAGTGCACGACGTTTCTTTCTAGCTAGGGTGGTGTCAGTGACCTACCAGCCCTGACATTTATATACTTTTCACCTGTGTGGTTGTTGGATACGAGGCGCCTCGGATATAGGTCTGTAAGGACCGGGAAACGTGTGTTCAGGAATAACTAATCCTCAAAAGTAAGAGAGGACCGGCCTTAGAGGTTCCAAAGGATCATAGTGGGGTCCTGAGGCATTTGCTAGAGTGTCTCGAACGCGGAGAGGAGCTTGCCCCTTGCCTCGACTCATGATGGAATCCAATTTCCAATACGTGTGTTTCGGTTTTATTTGTAGAACCTAGTATGGCGACATAGTGGTATGGGTCATTAATGCCGCCTATGATTGATATTTATGGTTGAAATTGTTTTGACACTATACACCTATAATAGTATCAAATAATGTGTTTTAAACGTATCAAGCATGCTTTGGCTGTTATAAGGGAAAACCCTATCCTCCGGCTTGCGTTGCATTGTGTGATGGGACCTGGGTCTTATAACAGCTTCATTTTTCTTTATTTAGCATTGCGCTGTTTGTTCTATGCACTGGTATTCTTGGGAGGAAACCCATTCCATGTTATACGGCGTGGTCCCTTGATTTACCTAACTTTAAAACCAATATTAATAACTGTTTTAGTTCTCACACCAGTCACATGACTGACCTGGAGTTTATTGTTTTAACCTAAACTCTGGGTGCCCCTATTTTCCGCACGGGCAGCTAGTAGTTTTGGTTTTGCAGATTTATATTCACAGGGTCCTGATTTACAGCTGGAACGATGCTCGGAAAGCTCTGTATCCGTGTATCACTTCTAGTTGTGCTTTTGCATTATTTTCCGCTGCTATGTAATTTATTGTAATCTCTGATATTTATCGAATGTAATTTATTCAATTATACTCTGTATATTCTTGTATCTGATGGAATTGTTGTAATAACAATGAAATGTTCTTCCGTATGCGCTCTGTTTTGTCTTGTCCTCAATTCTATCCGTGCTTTCCTTCACGGGGAAGTTCGGGTCGTCTCAATTTGGTATCAGAGCTTTGGTTTACAGAGCTCGAGAACAAGACACATTAGAACCATACGAAAGAATTCATCAGATATTGGATTAATAATATCCAATTAGAATTACTCGTTAGAGATAGGATCAGTAGTATCCTAAAACGAGTGTGAAGAGTATATTTTTCAAAAGAAAACAATTTTTGTTTTGAAAATTTAAACCATTTTAAACGTATTTGAATATTTATTTATTTTGAATATGGACAATCGAGTATATATAGATTTCGCGTATACGCGTCATGAACGTATATTCGAAGTTTTAATATACTGGGTAGATATAGAATCACATCCTAGACATCCGGGGATGATTCTGATGATGGTGCATCATCATCAGTATTCATATTCGAATTTCGAACGTGTGATTTCTATATATTTCCATTAGACTGGTGTGAGAACCAAAACTTATATAGTTAGAACACATTGTTGTGAATTGGCATCAAAACAAGATTTTCTGTATATATATCAAAAATTATGAATTTGAAACTCTAATTCACTAATTGATTGATGTTTGTGTTGTTTGTTTAATTGTTTGCTAATTTTAACCATTTAGCCTAATATAATCAAATATTGAATTATATTGAAAATTGGTCGCATTTGCTTGCATATACATATACTTACATTGAACAGGTCATAGCAAGGAGGCTAGAGCCAGAGAATAAAATTTGTTTGCCCGACAAATAGGTACATGTTTACTACATAATTTCCTGTTTTGTTTGGGTGATGATGATTTTGTGAGCCTATTGGCTAGCCGCTTGGCTTTTTCTTTTTGAGATCTGAAGGACCGGGGAAGCTATTTGAAATTCCCCGATGCTCCCATTGCAGGGGAGGTTATGGCGAAATTTTTCGAAAATTTAGGGTGTTAGCCAAATTTTTGGAATTTTGAAAATTCTCAGAAACTAAAGAGTTGGAGAATGAAAGCCAGATCGAGTGTAGAGCTTAATAATCAAACCACTTTCGACTTTGTTCCTTTTCGGGGACGAAAAGTTTTAAGTGGGGGAGATTGTAATAACCCGTAAAATGCGAGCCAGTTTGAAATTTTTATTTTGGCGATTTTACCGAATTTTGATTATTTAAAATGGATTATTTTAAATAATATCGACGTGAAATTTATTTTGAATTGAATTCGACGTATATATTATATACGTCGTCGTTAGAATATAAATATTTATATATAATTATAAATAGAATAGAAAATGGCGCGGTAGTTCGATAATTCGATTTCAAACTTCAATTGAATGTACCGGGTGCAAAACAATCCGGATTTTAATGAAACCAAAAACATTAGGATCTAATTGATGATATCTTTCTAACGGATGTAAGAAACTGAGATTTCACTTTAAAAATTTAGAGATATGTCCAGTTGAAAATTCTGAATAGTCGCTATGGAATTCAGGCCCTTAAAAATGGACATTTTGCAAATGACCTCGGATTTCGACGAAACCAGTTTTGTTGGATCCGCAGTGTCAAGTTATTGCTAGGTTTCAAATTTCATAATTTTTCGAATCAATATGTGAGCGTGGCAAAGGAAAACGCGTTTGACCAGTTTCAGTTGATTTTAATCGACTGGAAATTGGCCATTTTTCTAACGGTCTCAGAATTCGACGAAACTAGTTTTGTTAGGACCGTATCGTCAATACGAAGCTAGAAAATATTTTTCTGGGATTTTTCTAGTTAGTATGTGACCCCGGTAATTTGAAATGTACGTTTAAAATTCAATATAGCGATTTAAGTGTAAATTTAAAGGAAACGGATCAAAACGATCGAATCAACCTACGATACATATCCCATTGTGTTCGGAATGGGGGTGAAACGCTATGGACGACAGGCGGTGGGCCTCGTTCCGAGGTCGTATGTGAAAGTCAACTCTTTAGGATAAAATTAATTAATTAATTAATAAAATAAAATAAAAAATAATATCCCTCCTCCCTTTATTGGTTCTGGCCACCCCCCGATTTTACTTCACAGAAAAAAAAAAAGAAAAAAGAAAAAAAAGATCGCTCCAGGCGATCGACGCCCCTCCCCATCCTCGCGCCGACCCCCTGACCAACCACCGCACCCCCCTCCCACAGCAGCTCCGGCCACCCTCCTCTACTCGCGCCTCTCTCCTCTTCGTATAACCCTTGGACCCAACCCGTAACCCTAGCCCCTAAATCGATTGAAGACCGACGCCGCCTCCACCTCCGACGTCGAGCCACCCGCCTCCGCCTGTCTCTTCCCCTCCTCCCTCACGAACCCGCGACAGAGAAACCCCCCCCCCCCCCCGCTGTAAGTGTTTCTGAATTTTATTTAATTTATAAACTAATTGTTTTTTTTATATAATGTTAAAACTAATTTCGATTTTAAAAGGAATTTAAAACTGATTTCTATTTATTTTTAAAACTGATTTTAAAAGATTTTTAAAAACTGATTTTTTTTAGAAAAATAAAACTGATTTGTTTAAGATTTAAAAACTGTTTTTTTTTAGAATGTAAAAACAGAATTTTTGAAAAGAATTTTAAAAACTGATTTTTAAAGAAAATAGAAAAAAAGGTTTTAATCTTTTAAAAGAAAAAGATTTGAACTTGATAAAAGAAAGATCATATTTTTAAAATAGAAAAGGCGGAATTTTTATTGAGTAGAAGAAGTAAAAATATGATTTTTATATTTTTAAAGTATTAAAAATATAATCTTTACTATATAGAAATATTAAAAATATGATTTTTATATTTTTAAAGTATTAAAAATATAATCTTTATAGGATGGAGAATATAAAAATATCATCTTTGTATATGTAGCAAAATAAAAATCTGATTTTTATTTTATATACGTTGAAATCAAGTGATGAATTTAAAAAGGTGAAATCTTTAAATTTAAAAAGGTGAAATCTTTAAATTTAAAAAGGTGAAATCTTTAAATTTAAAAAGGTGAAATCTTTAAATTTAAAAAGGCGAAATCTTTATATAGAAAATAGCGTGATAAAAATATGATTTTTATATATTGAATAGCGAAGTAAAAATTCGATTTTTATATTTTGAATAGCAAAGTAAAAATTCGATTTTTAAATATATGAAGTGATTATAAAAATATGATTTTTAAATTGAAAGTGAATAAATAAAAATGTGATTTTTACTTTAAAAACATCGAAATATAAAAATGTGTGATTTTTATATATATAGTGACTACGGGCAACGAAGATGACGAAGATGGGATAACAAAGAAGAGTCAAGATGATTGGATAGCTTTCGGTGAGAATTTCTCACTCTTCAAATATTTTTCTAGTTATACATATATATACTAGGATGCAGACGGTGTTTAGTAGCACCCGACACAATCGTCCACAGACCATGGACTTGTTTGTTTGGCTGTTTGGTAATTGATTGAGATATTGATTTGAATGTGGTTTGTGGTGTGAAAAATCGAATCGATAAATTGGTTAGGATTAGACGTGCGCCGTTATAAGGCGAAGGAGTAAGACTAGGTTAGACTCTTACTCCAAATTTTGTGGTTTGCATAACGAAAGTGATTTGATTGATGTGTGAATGGCGTGGGCCTTCACTAGACCGGGGATAAGGCTAGGCCTCGTCCCGTTTCTAGTATCGTGCCGTTATGCCGCCGAAATTTTCTAAAATATGTTAGAAAAATAAAAATATCATTTTTATTGTGTAAATGAAATGAATAGAAATTCAAGTGTTGAAATAAATACTTTGACGTTAAAAATATAATTTTTAACGTGAAAGTGAATAAATAAATATTTATAAACAAATCGGCCGATTTGTTTATATACACTGATTTGACTGATATTGATTGGGTCGATAAATTTTACACATCGCCCAACTGCACAAATAAAATCTGTGTTTGATTGTTTGAAACCCCACACGGGTGTTGGGATGAAATTTGAAGTTCACTCATCCTGATTGATCAAATATGTCGATCGATTGATTGACAGGCTGTTATAAGCGTTAGATATCGATATTTGATGCTTATACAGTGTAGTGCACTTTGGTTGATGGTTGATTATTTTTCGACGCTATTATATACATGTGTTGTATGGAATTCATATAATTAACGTTATATGGTGATTGATTGGGCCTCATTCCAATTGGGAAAATAAGGAATATTATAAAAGAAAATTCATGTGTTGAATATAAAAATAGTCATGTGTTGACGATGTGCATGTGTTGAGTGAAATATTTTATATAATCAAAATTACATCTTTATCACATTTAAAATTAGAACTACTTCCCAGTAGAAGTCTAATTGAAAATCAAACGATAGATACCATAGTTTTATAAAATATTTCACATAATAAAAATAGTGATGTGTTGACAGTACTCATGTGTTGAGATTAGTCGTGTGTTGAAAGAAATATAGGTTCATGTGTTGAATTGAATAGAAGTTTTTGAAATATATAAAGCCGTGTGGATTAGAGATGCGCTATTTTGACGTGAACGATATTTATATCGATTTCATTCGTTTTACAACGAATATTGAAAAGTGATTTCAAAACTAAATATTTTGAAATGAAATTCAATTGAATTAGATTAAAATTCGAATTGAATAGGAAGTGAATCTGAATTTGAATGAAATAGAAATGAATTGAATTGAAAACGATTTTGAAATGAATTGAATTGAAAACGATTTCGAAATGAATTGAATTGAAAACGATTTCGAAATGAATTGAATTGAAAACGATTTCGAAATGAATTGAATTGAAAACGAATTCAAATTGAATTGAAAGTGAATTGAAATGAATTCAAATTGAATTGAAATTTGAATTGAATAGAAATGAATTTTAAAACGAATTTATAGAGAAGAATTCAATTTTGATTTGAATTGAAATGGAAGTTGAAATCGCTTTTGAAACGAATTCAAAACTATTTTTAAAATTCGTTTTAAAAGGAAATCGACGAAATATATATTATATATATTATATATATAATATAATGGCCTGAATAGAACGCGCCGCGCCGCGGCAGTTCGTGAATTTCGACCATTTATTTCAAACGGACATTGCGGGAGATCCGACCGTCGGATTCTCCTAAAACCGGAACCGTTGGGTTCGTATCGAAAAGAGCTTTCCAATGAGTATTAGAAATTTGAAATCTAACGGTTGGATTTGGAATTATGTCCAAATCAAATTCGAAAAAGGTCGCTGTAAGTGCAGTTCGATGGCCGTTGTTGGAAATCGACCGTACGGGCCTTGATAAAATTATTAAAAATATCTATAATTTGTGTAAAATTATAATATGTGAATTGGAAAGATTTGGGCTGGAAAATTCCACATTTGAAAAGATAAAAATAGATTTTTATCGAAATGAACTAGTTTTGAACTAGAATTGAAATCAATTTATTTTTAAAATAAATAAATTGAATTTGAAAGTGATTTTGAAAATAATCGATAATTTCCAATACGTGGATTGGACTGGAGCTGAATCGAAATTATCTTCGGGATATTTCGATGTTGGATTTCGTGACTATACCAATATTGTTATGGGGATTTGAAAGATATTTTATATCGTTATTTCCAATACGATATTTGTTGGTTTCAGAATTTGATATTGAATATAAGCCGATATATTTTCTATTCAGAGCCTTGTATTTAATATCAAATGTGATTTGGTTTGTCGTGAATCGTGTTTTTGATGACATTGGTTCTTTAACCCAGTTAAAGGCAGAATATTGATTTTTGAGAAGATTAAAACTAAGTGGAGTTTTAATGAATCTTTAATTAGATTGAAAAGTGAATTGATAATTTAAATTATCAAATCTGAAAAGTGATCGAGAGTGGAGTACCACCAGTTTTGCTCCAAAGCGATAGTTAAATCTTTAATTAGATTTGAACGTGAAATGGTAATTAATTTTACCGATAACACCGTGGTGTTAGATGTGGAGTATTACCAGTTTTCTCCATGGGATATATAGGTTGGGATTGGGAAATAAAATAAATAATTACTTCGGTGTGGTTCGTTAATCCCGACTAGTTTGAAGTGATATCCAAAGGAGGATTAAAGAATAAATTTAGAAGAATTTATCTTGGATAAAATTTATGGGAACATTTCCCTAAGAATGTGATTTTGTGAATAAAAGAATATTCTGAATTGGAATGAGGCGTTTGTTGTGTTTGTGTAACATTCGTTTATTATATACGTGGGTTATTCAGAAAGGCCGGGTTTATACCCATTCTGAATAACCGATTCGACGAGATGTCGAAGATGAAGACGGTGGTTGAAGACCGGAAGTCTTCACATCGTTTGGGTGATTACTGATGATCTTGATTGGGCTGTACACCCAAGATGAGGGAAACAGTCGGTGATCGTCCAGACGTACTTGGAGATCGATGGATATGCGAGGAAAGTGCCTCCGGTTTCGTTCAGACCCAGAACGGACTAGTAAATGGACTGTGTGTCTGACATTGGATTTTAGTCCGTGTGATTGATCTCTATTAAATATATATCTGTTTGGCGGCGGAGAATTTATTCTCTTGCTTAACGCCCTTCTCTGAGACGTACGAGCTCAGGGGTTATATATTGATGGATATCAAGCGCATGGAGTGAATTGCCTGTGTGGCATGCGTAAGTGGCAATTGATCAAGGCTTCTGTTGAAAAGCAAAGTCTTGTGGTTGATGATCAAAGCACGGCCTGTGTGGCGTAGCTTTGTGTATAACGTGAATTCGCGAGCCTCACACCTCGGTATGAGTCAAAAACGGGATACGGACCTAAGGAGTGCACGACGTTTCTTTCTAGCTAGGGTGGTGTCAGTGACCTACCAGCCCTGACATTTATATACTTTTCACCTGTGTGGTTGTTGGATACGAGGCGCCTCGGATATAGGTCTGTAAGGACCGGGAAACGTGTGTTCAGGAATAACTAATCCTCAAAAGTAAGAGAGGACCGGCCTTGGAGGTTCCAAAGGATCATAGTGGGGTCCTGAGGCATTTGCTAGAGTGTCTCGAACGCGGAGAGGAGCTTGCCCCTTGCCTCGACTCATGATGGAATCCAATTTCCAATACATGTGTTTCGGTTTTATTTGTAGAACCTAGTATGGCGACATAGTGGAATGGGTCATTAATGCCGCCTATGATTGATATTTATGGTTGAAATTGTTTTGACACTATACACCTATAATAGTATCAAATAATGTGTTTTAAACGTATCAAGCATGCTTTGGCTGTTATAAGGGAAAAACCTATCCTCCGGCTTGCGTTGCATTGTGTGATGGGACCTGGGTCTTATAACAGCTTCATTTTTCTTTATTTAGCATTGCGCTGTTTGTTCTATGCACTGGTATTCTTGGGAGGAAACCCGTTCCGTGTTATACGGCGTGGTCCCTTGATTTACCTAACTTTAAAACCAATATTAATAACTGTTTTAGTTCTCACACCAGTCACATGACTGACCTGGAGTTTATTGTTTTAACCTAAACTCTGGGTGCCCCTATTTTCCGCACGGGCAGCTAGTAGTTTTGGTTTTGCAGATTTATATTCACAGGGTCCTGATTTACAGCTGGAACGATGCTCGGAAAGCTCTGTATCCGTGTATCACTTCTAGTTGTGCTTTTGCATTATTTTCCGCTGCTATGTAATTTATTGTAATCTCTGATATTTATCGAATGTAATTTATTCAATTATACTCTGTATATTCTTGTATCTGATGGAATTGTTGTAATAACAATGAAATGTTCTTCCGTATGCGCTCTGTTTTGTCTTGTCCTCAATTCTATCCGTGCTTTCCTTCACGGGGAAGTTCGGGTCGTCTCACCACCCATACATACATTACGATTTATAGATTTTATCTTTAATTTATTTGAATTTTCGAAGTGAATCCTTCCACGTTTTGGGTTTCCTGAGTGGCGGCCGTAATGTTTGAGCAGAAGAGGATCGTGGATTAGGTTTTAAGGGTTAAGGGGGGAGTACTTATAAGGTTAGACAAATATCTAGATATTTTGGTTTTATTCTTTTTATATTCGTTTTTACCTTTTAAAAATTGGTGTGATCACACACGATACCCAAAAATCGCCAAACTGGACCTGTAGCTAGAGTTCGACATTACAGTCCCAACGAAACAGGTCTCGTCGAATTCCGACTCTGTATGCTCACACAGCGTATTTTTAACTGTCAAAATACTGACTGTTTCTCACTCTAAAAATCCGTACGGCCACACACTGACTCCAAAAATCACGAAACTGGAAATCTAACAACTATTTGACATTGCGGATCCAACAAAATTAGTTTCGTCGAATTCCGACTTTGTTTGCCAAAGTGGCTATTTTTAAAGCTTTGGATGACCCATTTAAATATATAAGTATCTTTAAATATTATTAAATTAAATATAAATAAATTTATATTATCGTATATCTTCACATATGATATCGTACAGCTCCAGAATATCATATCAGAATTTATAGCTTGGTATTTCAGATTCCAGATTATCTCGATATTCAGTTTATACTGAAAATCTATTTATAACGTATATAAAGCGTCGCAAAATATAAAGGAATTCCACAGCGACTTTTCTGAAATTTGATTTGGACGTACATCAAAATCTACACGACGAAATCCCGATTTTTCTCTTCCACTAGAAAGATATACTCCACCAGCTCCACACGTTTCTTGTTTCACAGAAATTCGGTTTAAAATGAATTCTGTACATTCAGTTGAAGTTCGAATCGCCAAATAGCGAACTGCCGTGCCATTTCAAGTTCTATTTTAATTATATTATAATTATACGTTCAAACTGACGTCGATTGAATATATTCGTCAATATAATTCAACTCTAAGCTGAATTAAATCTAAGGGATGACCCTGTTCACAGAATATTGTGATTTCCCATATTTTTGATTATTCCTGAATTAAATATATTATTCTATTATTTAATTTAATTAAATATTCATTATAATTTAATTAACGATGGTTTAATTCCCTAAATCACTATTTATATAATTAAATAAATTAATTATAATACCTCTGACATTGCGGGTCATTACATTCTTCCCCACTTAAAATAATTTCGTCCTCGAAATTGCTAAGTTAGAGGATGACCCTATCTATTTGGTAAAAGCTTATCGGTTTACCCCTTATCTCTTGTTTCTCTAAACCAATTAATATCGACTAAAAATTTATTCATTCCGACTAACTAAAATTTTCAAAAATTCTGAAAATTTTCTAACACTTTAAATTTTCGGAAAATTTTGCCATAACCTCCTTTGTACAACCCTATCGGTAAAACCACAACTCGCCTCTCTAGGCCTTCTCAAACCCAAAAGAAAATCAAACAGCCAAGCGGCTTGCTAATTCGACTCATAAATCTCATGCTTATATCAAATATAAACTTGTACCTTTTTGTCGGGTATATCAACTTTATCCCTTTCACATGCTGTCAATTCAACGTATACCAATGCAATTCCAACTTGATCTCAAATCAATTTGTCTCTAACACAACCATTCGCTTATACCTAAGTCGAATTTTATTTCAAACTCAAGCACTATTCTTGATTTCAAATCCATAACTCACCAGTCCAATATAATTCCAGATTATCTCTAATCAAGTCTAATTCTACTTGACACTAATCTATTTCAAATAATTTTCACTTACTGGCTTTTAATTCAATCCCAATTCTATTGGCTTTTACAAATTTTATTTTAATTTGTTTAAATTCAAACAACCTTTTCTTCTTGGAAGTTTTTAAACAGTTTACCTCTTTCAAAAATCAAATTTTCCTTTTTGAAATTTAACACAACTTGTTTTCCCAAAACAAATTCAAAACAAAATCCTTGGTAGTAATCCGTCACGTAGCAACTTGAAAATGAGCACTGATGATGTCGCGATTCATCTTCAGGGTTACTTCCCAGTTATCAAAGTGAGTTCAATACTATATCACTTTCAAAACCATTTCTAAACACTTCTATTTTGAAACCAGTTCAAAATACCACATGCAATGCTTTAAACAAATTTAAAATCTCCTAGGATTTTAAAATTTCTTTGTACTTAATCCAGATTCATTTACAAACACTTTTCCAATTTTTGGGATTTTAATTCCAATTAATTCTGATTTAAATTCAGTTTTAATTCATTTTGATTCCATATATTTCACTTATATGAATTCTGATTGGTTATATATAACCATTTCACTTTATAATTTTACTCGATTATAATTACAACCAATATATCTAATATATATTTCCTCTATATCAGAATATACTCTGGGTAAACTTATTTTAATTTACCCTCTTTTCAAAACATATCGTGTCGACCCATCGTATTCGAGTTTTTACAAACTCCTACCGATACAGTGGATCAAACCGATCGATCAGAACCCATAAACAACTCAACCAATGAATCCCTGAAATATAAAACCATTTTATATCAAGTAACAAATACGTTCACTCGTATATATACACTCAACTCAATATAGGGTATTACTAACCCTATCTCTACCGAGTCACGCCACAGAGCCAAGTAATTCTTAACTTAAGCTCTGATACCAACTGTAACGACCCGGATTTTGAGCGACTTTGGTTATCGACATAAACACGATGTCGAAAACCAAAACATCGAAAAATCCTGGTAATTAATGAAAGAAATTAGAGGGTGAGGATAGATAAGATAGAAACTTAGACTAGAAGAAGAAGAACACAACATCAGAGTAACACGAACCTCACAGCGGAACGAATAACATATAATATATAACATAACTTTGAAATATAACAGTTATGTATACAATAGCACTTATCAGAGTACAGCACTTACAACAAAGCGGAAATAAACTATAGCTATATGATCCAGAAGCCTCCTGCTCCAGCTCTTCAAGTATATCTGTAAATCCCGACTACTTGACTGCCCATACAAATTTAGGCACCCAAGAGTTTAGGGAAAACAAAACAAAGTAAACTCCGGGTCAGTCATGGGACTGGTGTGAGTAAAACAGTTTAAACAGTTGAACAGGTATATGATATCTCATAAGACCACGCCGTGAATACGGAACGGGTTTTTTTCCTTATGAGAATCCAACATTTTGATAAGCAATATCATTCTGATATTATAATAATGCCTAAATACAAATATATATCAATCTAGCAGAAACGCTTTCATCTCACGTTCTACATATATAGTATACAATCAAAATCGCAAGCACGTATTGGATAATGGATTTCCAACTATGACAAGGTATGGAACCACCTTCTGCTAGTTTACCTCTAGAGAGGAATACACTGGGTTCAACAAGAACATCTTGCAACCCGGCCACACATGACCGACCACTCATTTCGCTTGAGTGTATCGAATGTATATCACCAACGGTTGGGATCAGCAACCGTTTCCTGAATGGGACAGCATCAACAATAGATTTTTAGAAGTAAATGAACCTCTAGATCGGGTGATTATACACCCTAATAGGTGCGACCTACATAGCCATGCTGCCAGCCAGATTTCTGTCATTTACCGGTTGATGAGGCTTGAGGTTACGCTTCATCATCACATCAGATTCCCTTCGAATGCCACATTGTCAGATCCATCGAAAATCACTAATTGACGTCTACAACAGTACATTACGTGTTAGCTAAAGAAGTTTCCTTCTCTGCTTCCACTCTTTGTACGGTTGAAGAAATCAATATACGTGACCTTCAGGAAATACCCTGTCAGACATTCATCCATACAAGGCATCCAAGTTTACATGCCACATCTTCATTCACTTAGAATGTCACATCGTCATACCCGCCAAATCACAAATTGACTTCCTCAAAAATACAATGGGTATACAGCTAAGAGAAACTAATTCCTCCGCCACCAACGTATATACGTTTGAAGAGATCAACTTACGCGATCCATTGGATATACTCTGTCAGACCTTCGTCCATACAAGTTGTCCTGGGACTAGACAAACCGAAGGCACTATTCAGTATATCCATCTTAGTCACTGTTAACTAAGACTTATACAACAAACCTTGCACTTTACTCCGTCTTCAATTATCTTTGGCATAAATGATTCACAACGCTTGTGCCACTACAGAGTGGTTCTTTGGATAATAATCCAACCGGTCCCTCCATATTAACAACATAAAAAATGGTCAAAACTTCGATAGTCTGTGAGTTAACTATCAAAGAAAACAAGTGTGCAAACAACGATATTATTTCCAGATGGAAATTATATCAAACAAACATCATTTAACATTTATCTCTTTAGTTCATTTTACATCTCCTGTTTCCCTATATTCAACATTTGCTATTTTCTATAATTAGAAAATATACGTTATTAACACTGGAAACACTTCCATTCCTTGTTTTCTGTATTTAGAAAACATTTCTGATTCTTGTTTGGAAAACATTTCCAAACTCCTACGTTTGGATTAAACAGATGTTTAGATAAAACATTGCTATGCAAACTCAACCATTTTCTTTAATTACTAAATTCACTTTACCATCCTTTACTGCCGAACCTTAACCATTCCTCAGTTAAAACGAAGCCAATCAAGTTGGGGTAGAACTACCTCTCAGACCTTAACTGAACAACACTTCTAACCTTGAAATAGGCAAAGTTCACTTTATATTTCTTTAACTAACTTCCTTACTTAACATTTCTTTCGAATAACTATATTCGATTAACTCTTTTCAATTAACTCTATTGGACTGACCCTATTGGGTTAACCCTATTTTATTTACTCTATTTGATTAACTCTATTTGATTAACCCCATTCACTTAACTCCTGTCGAATAAACTATATTCGATAACTCCTCTAACTCTATTCGAATAAACTATATTCGATTAACTCCTTTACTATATTCGAATAAACTATATTCGATTAACTCCTTTACTATATTCGAATAAACTATATTCGATTAACTCCTTTACTATATTCGAATAAACTATATTTGATTAACTCTTTTACTATATTCGAATAAACTATATTCTATTAACTCCTTTGATTTAACTCTAATCGATTAACTCCATCGAATAAACTATATTCGATAACTCCTTCGATTTAACTAATATTCTATAACTCACTTCGATTAACTAATAATCGATAACTCCTTCGAATAACTATATTCGATAATCTCCACTCGAATAAACGATATTCGATAATCTTCCCTTTTGATTTAACAAATCGATAACTCCTTTTCGAATAACTAAATTTGACAACTCCTTTCGATTTAACTAATCGATAACTCCTTTCGATTAAACTATAATCAATAACTCCCTTCGATGAAACTAACATCGATACTCCTTTCGATGAAATTAACATCGATTAACTCCTTTCGATGAAACTAACATCGATTAACTCCTTTCGATGAAACTAACGTCGATTAATTTAACTCGACGAACTTAACTCGACTCACTTATCTCGATAATCTAACTCAAGAACTTAACTCGATTAACTTATCTCGATAATCTAACTCAAGTTGATTAACTCCTATCGAATAACTAATATTCGATTTAACTCCATTCGCTTGACTTTAGATCGCAGCGATCACAATGGTTACGCCTGACTCCCTCAGGAAACATCCGACCGCCGTAGTCTATTTACAGCCCTGCGAATTACGCTAGCAGTCGTACGAGATGGCAACTTATCCTGAATAACTTTGTTTGACTAACTCTATCTCAAATAAATATATTTGATAGCTTCTACTTCGAATAAGTGGTATTCGATAACTTAACTCGATTATCAACTCGAAAATCTTAACTCAAATCGATTAACTCCAACTGATTAACTCTGCCTGGTCAACCCTAACTGATTAACTCTACTGATTAACTCTAACTGGTTTTACTTGGTTTGACTAACTCAATTGATTAACTCGACTAACTAATTCAACTCAATTAACCTAGCTTGAATTTTCTTATCTCGATTAACTGAACTAATCACTTTGATTAACTCGACTAATTCACTTTGATTACCTTAACCAATTCACTTTGATTAACTTAACCAATTCACTTTGATTAACTTAACCAATTAACTTAGTTTAACTAATCAATTTACTTAGTTTAACTAATCAATTTACTTTGATTAACTAACCTGATAACTCAATTTGATTAACTTACTCGCTAATAACGTTTATTCCTTTTTAAAGATTTTCTTTTATAATCTATTTATTTCCTAAATAAATATTTCCTTATAATCCTATTTATTTAACAAATAAATATCTCCTTTATTCTATTTATTCTAACAAATAAATATTCCTTTATTTTATTTATTCCCTAAATAAATAAATCATTTAACTTTATTTATACCCTAAATAATAAATTCTTTTACCTATTTTTTATTTCCTGAATAAATAAATCCTTTTTATCTTTTTGTAAATGGTTTACAAATATCCCTCTTTTAATCTCTATTCTATTTGTAAATGGTTTACAAATATTTCTCTTCCTATTTGTTTGACAAATATTTTCCTTTATATTTGTTTTACGAATATTTCCCCCTATATCTGTTTAACAAATATATTTCCTTATTATTTGATTTACAAATATAATTTCCTTATATTTGATTTACAAATGTAATTCCTTTATATTTGATTTACAAATGTAATTCCTTTATATTTGAGTTACAAATGTAATTCCTTTTCTTTTATAATATAAAATCCATTGATTTTATATAAATATATTATTTTCAAAATATACTTTGAAAATCTCCTTTCTACATTCTGGTATTTCGTATGGTATTTAACACAACATATAACAACGATAAATATCGTTCAAACACACATAATCAATGTCAGATTATACATCACATCATATATCACAATATATGAATCATAGTAAAATAAATGTTGAGGAATCCAACTGGATTCCTCCAACCTGTTTCCCTGCATCACAGATGTTAGACAATACGATTAACATCGATTTCACTTTGATATGAAATATTCTGATAGCAGAATCAACATAAAAATATTTAACGGTTTATAAATATATACATATATATAATTTCCACTAACTGACTATCAGTTCAATCAAACAGTCAACACATAGTCAAACAGACAATATTTAACAGTTCTAAGAATATGTTGTAAAAATAGAACTATACAGAGTTGGTGAGTTTTACTCACATTGGCGCGTTAATCGTTAAATAACGGTTTGCGTTTATTTGACTGCGACGGACAATTTATTTCACCATAAATTGTAACGAGCTCCAATTGACTCGCGGTTAGTTCCATCGTGTAGTGACCGTCCATACGTTCCCAACGGATCAAACCGTTCGAAATTCTGACAACATAGGACAAAGATACGCATTTTATAAGTTTATACACTAAATTTTAGATTAAATAAACTAATTTCCTAAAAAAATCCCTTGGGCTTTCCCTTATAATTACCTCGGCCCAATCTCCCACTTAAAGGCCACCCGCTTCCATCCTTCTTCTACTCTAGGAAAATGCCGTATCTCCATCTTGTCCACCACACCATTGGTCCACCGTCTCCTCCTCCTAACTCCAACAATACCCAGTGAAAACCAAAAGCGAAAATGCCACCCAACTTCTCATCAACTACTCTCTCTCCTCAACCCAATTTAGTCAAGCTCGCAACCCCCAATCAACTTCCATCGAGCGGCCTGTCGCGACTACCTACAGTGACCTTGCGTCACTTTTTAACTTCGACTTCCACCAAAATTATCCCAAACTTCCTATTCAACCTCAAGAACACTAAGATGAACTCAAATCGATTTAAAATTCCTTAAATCTCGAACGGGACCGAACCCTAGATCCGCTGAACGAACCCCATTCTCAAAATAGACGTCGCACCCTGCAAAACACATATGAAATCGAAGCTTTCTTGATGCTGAGTCCATCCATACATACATTACGATTTATAGATTTTATCTTTAATTTATTTGAATTTTCAAAGTGAATCCTTCCACGTTTTGGGTTTCCTGAGTGGCGGCCGTAATGTTTGAGCAGAAGAGGATTGTGGATTAGGTTTTAAGGGTTAAGGGGGGGGGGGTACTTATAAGGTTAGACAAATATCTAGATATTTTGGCTTTATTCTTTTTATATTCGTTTTTACCTTTTAAAAATTGGTGTGATCACACACGATACCCAAAAATCGCCAAACTGGACCTGTAGCTAGAGTTCGACATTACGGTCCCAACGAAACTGGTCTCATCGAATTCCGACTCTGTATGCTCACACAGCGTATTTTTAACTGTCAAAATAGTGACTGTTTCTCACTCTAAAAATCCGTACGGCCACACACTGACTCCAAAAATCACGAAACTGGAAATCTAACAACTATTTGACATTGCGGATCCAACAAAATTAGTTTCGTCGAATTCAGACTTTGTTTGCCAAAGTGTCTATTTTTAAAGCTTTGGATGACCCATTTAAATATATAAGTGTCTTTAAATATTATTAAATTAAATATAAAGAAATTTATATTATCGTATATCTTCACATATGATATCGTACAGCTCCAGAATATCGTATCAGAATTTACAGCTTGGTATTTCAGATTCCAGATTATCTCGATATTCAGTTTATACTGAAAATCTATTTATAACGTATATAAAGCATCGCAAAATATAAAGGAATTCCACAGCGACTTTTCTGAAATTTGATTTGGACGTACATCAAAATCTACACGACGAAATCCCGATTTTTCTCTTCCACTAGAAAGATATACTCCACCATCTCCACACGTTTCTTGTTTCACAGAAATTCGGTTTAAAACGAATTCTGTACATTCAGTTGAAGTTCGAATCGCCAAATAGCGAACTGCCGTGCCATTTCAAGTTCTATTTTAATTATATTATAATTATACGTTCAAACTGACGTCGATTGAATATATTCGTCAATATAATTCAACTCTAAGCTGAATTAAATCTAAGGGATGACCCTGTTCACAGAATATTGTGATTTCCCATATTTTTTATTATTCCTGAATTAAATATATTATTCTATTATTTAATTTAATTAAATATTCATTATAATTTAATTAACGATGGTTTAATTCCCTAAATCACTATTTATATAATTAAATAAATTAATTATAATACCTCTGACAATGCGGGTCATTACATTCTTCCCCACTTAAAATAATTTCGTCCTCGAAATTGCTAAGTTAGAGGATGACCCTATCTATTTGGTAAAAGCTTATTGGTTTACCCCTTATCTCTTGTTTCTCTAAACCAATTAATATCGACTAAAGTATTTATTCATTCCGACTAACTAAAATTTTCAAAAATTTTGAAAATTTTCTAACACTTTAAATTTTCGGAAAATTTTGCCATAACATCCTTTGTACAGCCCTATCGGTAAAACCACAACTCGCCTCTTTAGGCCTTCTCCAACCCAAAAGAAAATCAAACAGCCAAGCGGCTTGCTAATTCGGCTCATAAATCTCATGCTTATATCAAATATAAACTTGTACCTTTTTGTCGGGTATATCAACTTTATCCCTTTCACCTGCTGTCAATTCAACGTATACCAATGCAATTCCAACTTGATCTCAAATCAATTTGTCTCTAACACAACCATTCGCTTATACCTAAGTCGAATTTTATTTCAAACTCAAGCACTATTCTTGATTTCAAATCCATAACTCACCAGTCCAATATAATTCCAGATTATCTCTAATCAAGTCTAATTCTACTTGACACTAATCTATTTCAAATAATTTTCACTTACTGGCTTTTAATTCAATCCCAATTCTATTGGCTTTTACAAATTTTATTTTAATTTGTTTAAATTCAAACAACCTTTTCTTCCTGGAAGTTTTTAAACAGTTTACCTCTTTCAAAAATCAAATTTTCCTTTTTGAAATTTAACACAACTTGTTTTCCCAAAACAAATTCAAAACAAAATCCTTGGTAGTAATCCGTCACTTAGCAACTTGAAAATGAGCACTGGTGATGTCGCGATTCATCATCAGGGTTATTTCCCAGTTATCAAAGTGAGTTCAATACTATATCACTTTCAAAACCATTTCTAAACACTTCTATTTTGAAACCAGTTCGAAATACCACATGCAATGCTTTAAACAAATTTAAAATCTCCTAGGATTTTAAAATTTCTTTATACTTAATCCAGATTCATTTACAAACACTTTTCCAATTTCTGGGATTTTAATTCCAATTAATTCTGATTTAAATTCGGTTTTAATTCATTTTGATTCCATATATTTCACTTACATGAATTCTGATTGGTTATATATAACCATTTCACTTTATAATTTTACTCGATTATAATTACAACCAATATATCTAATATATATTTCCTCTATATCAGAATATACTCTGGGTAAACTTATTTTAATTTACCCTCTTTTCAAAACATATCGTGTCGACCCATCGTATTCGAGTTTTTACAAACTCCTACCGATACAGTGGATCAAACCGATCGATCAGAACCCATAAACAACTCAACCAATGAATCCCTGAAATATAAAACCATTTTATATCAAGTAACAAATACGTTCACTCGTATATATACACTCAACTCAATATAGGGTATTACTAACCCTATCTCTACCGAGTCACGCCACAGAGCCAAGTAATTCTTAACTTAAGCTCTGATACCAACTGTAACAACCCGGATTTTGAGCGACTTTGGTTATCGACATAAACACGATGTCGATAACCAAAACATCGAAAAATCCTGGTAATTAATGAAAGAAATCAGAGGGTGAGGATAGATAATATAGAAACTTAGAATAGAAGAAGAAGAACACAACATCAGAGTAACACGAACCTCACAGCGGAACGAATAACATATAATATATAACATAACTTTGAAATATAACAGTTATGTATACAATAGCACTTATCAGAGTACAACACTTACAACACAGCGGAAATAAACTATAGCTATATGATCCAGAAGCCTCCTGCTCCAGCTCTTCAAGTATATCTGTAAATCCCGACTACTTGACTGCCCGTACAAATTTAGGCACCCAAGAGTTTAGGGAAAACAAAACAAAGTAAACTCCGGGTCAGTCATGGGACTGGTGTGAGTAAAACAGTTTAAACAGTTGAACATGTATATGATATCTCATAAGACCACACCGTGAATACGGAACGGGTTTTTTTCCTTATGAGAATCCAACATTTTGATAAGCAATATCATTCTGATATTATAATAATGCCTAAATACAAATATATATCAATCTAGCAGAAACGCTTTCATCTCACGTTCTACATATATAGTATACAATCAAAATCGCAAGCACGTATTGGATAATGGATTTCCAACTATGACAAGGTATGGAACCACCTTCTGCTAGTGTACCTCTAGAGAGGAATACACTGGGTTCAACAAGAACATCTTGCAACCCGGCCACACATGACCGACCACTCATTTCGCTTGAGTGTATCGAATGTATATCACCAACGGTTGGGATCAGCAACCGTTTCCTGAATGGGACAGCATCAACAATAGATTTTTATAAATAAATGAACATCTAGATCAGGTGATTATACACCCTAATAGGTGCGACCTACATAGCCATGCTGCCAGCCCGATTTCTGTCATTTACCGGTTGATGAGGCTTGAGGTTACGCTTCATCATCACATCAGATTCCCTTCGAATGCCACATTGTCAGATCCATCGAAAATCACTAATTGACGTCTACAACAGTACATTACGTGTTAGCTAAAGAAGTTTCCTTCTCTGCTTCCACTCTTGGTACGGTTGAAGAAATCAATATACTTGACCTTCAGGAAATACCCTGTCAGACATTCATCCATACAAGGCATCCAAGTTTACATGCCACATCTTCATTCACTTAGAATGTCACATCGTCATACCCGCCAAATCACAAATTGACTTCCTCAAAAATACAATGGGTATACAGCTAAGAGAAACGAATTCCTCCGCCACCAACGTATATACGTTTGAAGAGATCAACTTACGCGATCCATTGGATATACCTTGTCAGACCTTCGTCCATACAAGTTGTCCTGGGACTGGACAAACCGAAGGCACTATTCAGTATATCCATCTTAGTCACTGTTAACTAAGACTTATACAACAGCCCTTGCACTTTACTCCGTCTTCAATAATCTTTGGCATAAATGATTCACAACGCTTGTGCCAATACAGAGTGGTTCTTTGGATAATAATCCAACCGGTCCCTCCATATTAACAACGTAAAAAAATGGTCAAAACTTCGATAGTCTATGAGTTAACTATCAAAGAAAACAAGTGTGCAAACAACGATATTATTTCCAGATGGAAATTATATCAAACAAACATCATTTAACATTTATCTCTTTAGTTCATTTTACATCTCCTGTTTCCCTATATTCAACATTTGCTATTTTCTATAATTAGAAAATATACGTTATTAACACTGGAAACACTTCCATTCCTTGTTTTCTGTATTTAGAAAACATTTCTGATTCTTGTTTGGAAAACATTTCCAAACTCCTACGTTTGGATTAAACAGATGTTTAGATAAAACATTGCTATGCCAACTCAACCATTTTCTTTAATTACTAAATTCACTTTACCATCCTTTACTGCCGAACCTTAACCATTCCTCAGTTAAAAACGAAGCCAATCAAGTTGGGGTAGAACTACCTCTCAGACCTTAACTGAACAACACTTCTAACCTTGAAATAGGCAAAGTTCACTTTATATTTCTTTAACTAACTTCCGTACTTAACATTTCTTTCGAATAACTATATTCGATTAACTCTTTTCAATTAACTCTATTGGACTGACCCTATTGGGTTAACCCTATTTGATTTACTCTATTTGATTAACTCTATTTGATTAACCCCATTCACTTAACTCCTGTCGAATAAACTATATTCGATAACTCCTCTAACTCTATTCGAATAAACTATATTCGATTAACTCCTTTACTATATTCGAATAAACTATATTCGATTAACTCCTTTACTATATTCGAATAAAATATATTCGATTAACTCCTTTACTATATTCGAATAAACTATATTCGATTAACTCTTTTACTATATTCGAATAAACTATATTCTATTAACTCCTTTGATTTAACTCTAATCGATTAACTCCATCGAATAAACTATATTCGATAACTCCTTCGATTTAACTAATATTCTATAACTCACTTCGATTAACTAATAATCGATAACTCCTTCGAATAACTATATTCGATAATCTCCTCTCGAATAAACGATATTCGATAATCTTCCCTTTTGATTTAACAAATCGATAACTCCTTTTTGAATAACTAAATTTGACAACTCCTTTCGATTTAACTAATCGATAACTCCTTTCGATTTAACTATAATCGATAACTCCCTTCGATGAAACTAACATCGATACTCCTTTCGATGAAATTAACATCGATTAACTCCTTTCGATGAAACTAACATCGATTAACTCCTTTCGATGAAACTAACATCGATTAATTTAACTCGACGAACTTAACTCGACTCACTTATCTCGATAATCTAACTCAAGAACTTAACTCGATAATCTAACTCAAGTTGATTAACTCCTATCGAATAACTAATAATCGATTTAACTCCATTCGCTTGACTCTAGATCGCAGCGATCACAATGGTTACGCCTGACTCCCTCAGGAAACATCCGACCGCCGTAGTCTATTTACAGCCCTGCGAATTACGCTAGCAGTCGTACGAGATGGTAACTTATCCTGAATAACTCTGTTTGACTAACTCTATCTCAAATAAATATATTTGATAGCTTCTACTTCGAATAAGTGGTATTCGATAACTTAACTCGATTATCAACTCGAAAATCTTAACTCAAATCGATTAACTCCAACTGATTAACTCTGCCTGGTCAACCCTAACTGATTAACTCTACTGATTAACTCTAACTGGTTTTACCTTGTTTGACTAACACAATTGATTAACTCGACTAACTAATTCAACTCGATTAACCTAGCTTGAATTTTCTTATCTCGATTAACTGAACTAATCACTTTGATTAACTCGACTAATTCACTATGATTACCTTAACAAATTCACTTTGATTAACTTAACCAATTCACTTTGATTAACTTAACCAATTCACTTTGATTAACTTAACCAATTCACTTAGTTTAACTAATCAATTTACTTAGTTTAACTAATCAATTTACTTTGATTAACTAACCTGATAACTCAATTTGATTAACTTACTCGCTAATAACGTTTATTCCTTTTTAAAGATTTTCTTTTATAATCTATTTATTTCCTAAATAAATATTTCCTTATAATCCTATTTATTTAACAAATAAATATCTCCTTTATTCTATTTATTCTAACAAATAAATATTCCTTTATTTTATTTATTCCCTAAATAAATAAATCATTTAACTTTATTTATACCCTAAATAATAAATTCTTTTTCCTATTTTTTATTTCCTGAATAAATAAATCCTTTTTATCTTTTTGTAAATGGTTTACAAATATCCCTCTTTTGATCTCTATTCTATTTGTAAATGGTTTACAAATATTTCTCTTCCTATTTGTTTGACAAATATTTTCCTTTATATTTGTTTTACGAATATTTCCCCCTATATCTGTTTAACAAATATATTTCCTTATTATTTGATTTACAAATATAATTTCCTTATATTTGATTTACAAATGTAATTCCTTTATATTTGATTTACAAATGTAATTCCTTTATATTTGAGTTACAAATGTAATTCCTTTTCTTTTATAATATAAAATCCATTGATTTTATATAAATATATTATTTTCAAAATATACTTTGAAAATCTCCTTTCTACATTCTGGTATTTCGTATGGTATTTAACACAACATATAACAACGATAAATATCGTTCAAACACACATAATCAATGTCAGATTATACATCACATCATATATCACAATATATGAATCATAGTAAAATAAATGTTGAGGAATCCAACTGGATTCCTCCAACCTGTTTCCCTGCATCACAGATGTTAGACAATACGATTAACATCGATTTCACTTTGATATGAAATATTCTGATAGCAGAATCAACATAAAAATATTTAACGGTTTATAAATATATACATATATATAATTTCCACTAACTGACTAGCAGTTCAATCAAACAGTCAACACATAGTCAAACAGACAATATTTAACAGTTCTAAGAATATGTTGTAAAAATAGAACTATACAGAGTTGGTGAGTTTTACTCACATTGGCGCGTTAATCGTTAAATAACGGTTTGCGTTTATTTCACTGCGATAGACAATTTATTTCACCATAAATTGTAACGAGCTCCAATTGACTCGCGGTCAGTTCCATCGTGTAGTGACCGTCCATACGATCCCAACGGATCAAACCGTTCGAAATTCTGACAACATAGGACAAAGATACGCATTTTATAAGTTTATACACTAAATTTTAGATTAAATAAACTAATTTCCTAAAAAAATCCCTTGGTCTTTCCCTTATAATTACCTCGGCCCAATCTCCCACTTAAAGCCTACCCGCTTCCATCCTTCTTCTACTCCAGGAAAATGCCGTATCTCCATCTTGTCCACCACACCATTAGTCCACCGTCTCCTCCTCCTAACTCCAACAATACCCAGTGAAAACCAAAAGCGAAAATGCCACCCAACTTCTCATCAACTACTCTCTCTCCACAATCCAATTTAGTCAAGCTCGCAACCCCCAATCAACTTCCATCGAACGGCCTGTCGCGACTACCTACAGTGACCTTGCGTCACTTTTTAACTTCGACTTCCACCAAAATTATCCCAAACTTCCTATTCAACCTCAAGAACACTAAGATGAACTCAAATCGATTTAAAATTCCTTAAATCTCGAACGGGACCGAACCCTAGATCCGCTGAACGAACCCCATTCTTAAAACAGACGTCGCACCCTGCAAAACACATATGAAATCAAAGCTTTCTTGATGCTGAGTCCACCCATACATACATTACGATTTATAGATTTTATCTTTAATTTATTTGAATTTTCGAAGTGAATCCTTCCACGTTTTGGGTTTCCTGAGTGGCGGCCGTAATGTTTGAGCAGAAGACGATTGTGGATTAGGTTTTAAGGGTTAAGGGGGGGTACTTATAAGGTTAGACAAATATCTAGATATTTTGGTTTTATTCTTTTTATATTCGTTTTTACCTTTTAAAAATTGGTGTGATCACACACGATACCCAAAAATCGCCAAACTGGACCTGTAGCTAGAGTTCGACATTACGGTCCCAACGAAACTGGTCTCGTCGAATTCCGACTCTGTATGCTCACACAGCGTATTTTTAACTGTCAAAATACCGACTGTTTCTCACTCTAAAAATCCGTACGGCCACACACTAACTCCAAAAATCACGAAACTGGAAATCTAACAACTATTTGACATTGCGGATCCAACAAAATTAGTTTCGTCGAATTCCGACTTTGTTTGCCAAAGTGGCTATTTTTAAAGCTTTGGATGACCCATTTAAATATATAAGTATCTTTAAATTTTATTAAATTAAATATAAATAAATTTATATTATCGTATATCTTCACATATGATATCGTACAGCTCCAGAATATCGTATCAGAATTTACAGCTTGGTATTTCAGATTCCAGATTATCTCGATATTCAGTTTATACTGAAAATCTATTTATAACGTATATAAAGCGTCGCAAAATATAAAGGAATTCCACAGCTACTTTTCTGAAATTTGATTTGGACGTACATCAAAATCTACACGACGCAATCCCGAATTTTCTCTTCCACTAGAAAGATATACTCCACCAGCTCCACACGTTTCTTGTTTCACAGAAATCCGGTTTAAAACGAATCCTGTACATTCAGTTGAAGTTCGAATCGCCAAATAGCGAACTGCTGTGCCATTTCAAGTTCTATTTTAATTATATTATAATTATACGTTCAAACTGACGTCGATTGTATATATTCGTCAATATAATTCAACTCTAAGCTGAATTAAATTTAAGGGATGACCCTGTTCACAGAATATTGTGATTTCCCATATTTTTGATTATTCCTGAATTAAATATATTATTATATTATTTAATTTAATTAACGATGGTTTAATTCCCTAAATCACTATTTATATAATTAAATAAATTAACTATAATACCTTTGACAATGCGGGTCATTACAAAATCGCACAGTCACGTATTTGGAAATTGGATTTCCGTCATGAACCAAGGCAAAAGATAGTCCTTACCGAATTCGAGACTGCCTAGCCCAAGTCTCAGGAAAGCCTTGGATCGTCAGGGCCGGTCCACCGAGGTGGATTATTATGCCTGAACACTACGTTTCCCCGCCCTTTGGGGCGTAAGCGAGCCAACAAATGACTCCATCGGACCCGGATCGTCCGATCTAACCGAGGCGCCTCGCAACAGCAACAACCACATAAGTCAAACTCGTTAGGGCATGTAAAACCACTGACGCCACTTCTAGCTATGAGGAAACGCAGGCCCTCCCTGAGGTCCTCTCCCGTTTCTGGTTCATACCGGGGTGTGAGGCTCGCGAATTTACGTTATACACAAAGCTACGCCACACAGGCGGTGCTTTGAACATCACCACAAGACTTTGCTTTTCAACAGAAGCCCTGATCACTGCATCTTAGCATGCCACACGGGCAATTCACACCGTGCAACTGATAGCTATCAATCACACAGAATAAACTCCAATGTCAGACACACTGTCCATTTGCAAGTCCGTTCTGGGTCTAAACGAAACCGGAGGCACTAAATACCTCGCAAACCCATCGATCACCACGTACGTCTGGACGATCACCACTCATTATCCATATTTCGGGATGCCTCCCAATCAGGACCTCGGTTACCATCCCAAAAGGAAGTGAAGATCTCCGGTCTTCGACCGCCGTCTTCATCTTCGATTTCTTATCGTCGATTCAGTTATTCAGAATGGGATAAACCCGGTCTTTCTGAGAAACTCGCGTATATAATAAACAAGTGCAACACTAACATACATACGCATCATTGCAATTCATTAGTCACTAACCGTCAATAAGTAAGAGAACGATTTCCCAAATATTAACCCCGAAGGCCGAAACCAACATCAGATCAACACCCAGGAAACCATTCGACTTAGCCAACCTTCAGTTAATTTCTAAATTTCACAACCATATCGTTTATAATATTCTATAACGATTTATTGCTATTTTTATTTATTTTAAAATAGCCAATTTATTCAAAACGACGCTTCGGGCCATAACGCGACCGTGGCGCTGTTTTTCTTCAGATTTGATTTACACACATCTGAAAATCTAACCATTGGATCTTCACAAAATTTATATCATTAGAAAGATCTTTTCAAAACAAATCCAACGGTTCCAGTTTCGGGAAAATCCGACGGTCGAATCTCCCGGTATTATCGTTTGAAGTTTAGATTTCAAAATACGAACTGCAGCGTCGTTATTCGATTGAATATAATTATATTTATATATATAAATATAATCGATCCTGGCGCTGTTTTTCTTTAATTTGAATTAAACATTCCAGACAATCCAACCGTTGGATTTTTACAAAGTTGGTGCCGTTGGAAAGATATTTCCAAAGCGAACCCAACGGTTGCGATTTCAGGAAAATCCGATGGTCGGATCTTCAGGTATAATCGTTTGAAATCATGGTTTCAAAATACGAACTGCAGCGTCGTTATTCGATATATTTTAATTATATATATATATATATATATCGATTCTTCGATTTCAAAGCTATATTCTTTTCATACATTTGATAAAAATGATATTTTTATCTAACTGCCTTCTATTTCAACATTTCACTATTTTTAACAATTCATGTATATAATAAAAATGTGATTTTTATTGTAAAACAATTCATTTCAAAACTCTATTATTTTATATAGTTCATATAGGTAATAAAATAGGATTTTTATTATAAAACAATTTCTTTCAAAACGAGATTATTTTATATAGTTCATATAAATGATAAAAATGTGATTTTTATTATAAAACAATTTATTTCAAAATATGAATACCATTCAACACATGAATTTCAATTCAACGAATGAATATCGATTCAACACATGAAGGTTTTCTATAGTTTATATAAAATAGATAAAAAGGTGATTTTTATATTTAAAACTCGAATACCATTCAACACATGAATTTCAATTCAACGAATGAATATCGATTCAACACATGAAGGTTTTCTATAGTTTGTATATATCGATAAAAAGGTGATTTTTATATTTAAAATACGAATACCATACAACACATGAATTTCTAATCAACGAATGAGTTTCAATTCAACACATGAAGGTTTTCTATTCAACGAATAAATATAGTTTCAACAAATGAAAATAATTCAAACACATGAATATTATTCAAAATTTCGGCAGCATAACGGCAGGGTAGTTAAAACCGGGACCGTCCCTAGTATGGCTCCTCGCTCTACCTTAAAACCTCGCGGTTTTTGACAATGGGGATCATGCATCTAGTTCGCACGCAGGCGGCATGTATATATTTATTTCATTTCCACAAACTAATCCTATGTGGTTTCAACCAAATATTTCTCAACCACAAATGGGTATTTTTCAACCACAATCAATCAATATCAACCACAAACAATTCCAATCAACCATTCGCTATCAATCAATTTTCACACCAATCACAACCAATAAATATCGTCCATGGTTTGTGGACGAGGGGCGTGTATATATATATATATATATATATATATTTATATATAGCAATTCACTTCTATTTCAACACATATATAATTTTTAAAACGCATATATAACTTATACATCGAACGTACAACTTATACAACGCTTATACAAGGGGTGTACAACGCTTATATAACTCATACATCGACTATATAATTTATACATCGTCGTTTTCCATATCGTTTATAAATTAGAAATCTCACATTGGGTTCCACTCCAACAAAATTAGCAGAAGGCTCAGAAAAATATGCGGTCTCTTCTAGAAGGTAGAAGACGTCCACACGAGTCCACTATCTCTTGTTTCACTGAATTTCGTCAACACATGAAAAAGATATGATTTTTCAAAGTTTGCAACGGTTTAAAGGTGTTAAAACAGTTGAAAATAAAACAAGTCGTACCTCAGCTGAAAGTTTCAAAACTAGGTTTGGATTTATCTCGAAATCCATGTAGCTATTCGTCGATCGGCCTTCGCAGCGTCGAAGGGGGAGGAGAGGCGCAGGTTCGCCGGAGGTAGGGTCCAGCTCGGTGGTCCTGGTTGACAGCGGCGGCGGTTTGAATGGCCAGACTTCCTGGCTTCGATTCGCACTCCACAGGCCACGAAAAATTCCAAACTTTATATGGATTTGAAGATCTCGAGGAGCTCTACAAAATCTTCAACTGGAGGAGGGGCTAATTTTGCGTGGATTGATTGGAAAATGAACGGGAAGATTTGAACTATTTCCGTCGTGCGTCGATGAACATCGGGGAGAGAGAAAAACTATCTGGCCCAATGAATTTTTTTTATTTTATTTATATATTTTCAAAATTCTAAAATACCCCTTTCACACACGAACCCCAATCCAAACCCAACGACTATCGTCCCTAGCGTTTTACCCCCATTCCGAACACAATGGGATATGTTTCGTAGGTCCATTTGACTGTTTCGGTCAGTTTTCCTTCAAATTAAAATATATAACATTCAATATTTGATTTGAACGTACATTTCAATTTGCCAGGGCCACAAACTGATTCGAAAAATTCCAGAAAAATAAATCTGGCTATGTTTTGACGATACGGTCCCAACAAAACTAGTTTCGTCGAATTCTGAGACCGTTTGCAAAAAGGCCCATTTTTGGTCGATCCAATTTAACTGTAATTGACCAAAACACATTTTCCTTTGCCACGCTCACATACTAGCTTCAAAAATTATGAAATTTGAAACCTAGTAATAACTCCACATCCCGGATCCAACAAAAGTGGTTTCGTCGAATTCCGAGGTCGTATGCAAAATGGCCAATTTCACGGGCTATATAAATTCCATAGCGACCTTTCTGAAAATTCATTTGGCCATAACTTTTGCTTTCCGCTATGAAAATTCGATTTTTCAGATTCGTTAGAAAGGTATTCACTAACAGATTTAAATATTTTTGGTTTCACTCAAATCCGTTTTGTTTTGCACCCGGTACAGTCCGACAAAGTTTGAATTCAATTTATGAAACTGCAGCGCCTGTTCAGGCTTTGTTTATAATTAGAATTAATTATATTCGTTTTCAAACGTCGATTCAAACTCACTTTTCATTTCTATTTTTTAAAATATTTATTTTAAATATTTAAAATCCATTATTTTAGCCAATTTAAATTTTTTAAATTGGTTCAGATTTTCTGGGTCGTTATAGGTGGACTCGAATTTAATAAATTCTTGTTGAATTTAATATTGGAATAAAGATAATCGAGGATACTTGGAGTATCTTAAATTTAACACGATTATGGTTTTGAATCCTTGAATTGAAAATGGTTTTGAAACAAGATTTTGAATTATGCAACTCCATGTGGACAGGGGTTTACGTTCGAGTATTTGAGATTCAGAAGGAGCAACAAATTCGGTATTAAGAATTTTTATTACATATATATATTCTTTGATTTCAAACAAAATTTTTCTTTCCTTAAAATTTATTTATTAAGAATTTTACTTATAAACTATTTTGTCATAACTGAATTTCCTTATATTCTATTTCATAAACTATTTTGGTAAATTTTAATTTATGTATATCCATAGTTTTTTAAATTTATTTTATCCTATTCTAACTATTATATTATATATATATATATTATTTTATATAAAGGTTTTCTTCATAAACATCAAATTTTCATAGTTATATCCTTTAAATTTTACAATTCTTCCGAATGGCAAGTGTTTGAATCTGAACCGTTGGTTCAAATGGAGTTGAGATAAGAATTCCTTCTATTTGACTATGAACAGATTTAAATCGATTTTATATGGGTATATAAATTATATTCTTCTCGAATATAAATGGATCTCCTAAGAGATATAAAATGAGTGTTATGAAGATATATACTGTATTTGAATATGAATGGATTTTGAACATAAATCAATTTGGAATAATTTGAAATCTTTGAGATAAAATATATTCTATTTGAATATAAGTCGATTTTGAAATATTATGTGATTATAAAATAAGGATATGGAAATTTATTCTAATTTAGAATATAATCGGTTTGGTATGATATAACATTTGATATGAAATATATTCTATTTGAATATAAATTTGGTTTGAAACAGAATATGATATTTTGATATAAAGCGAACCTTTGTGAAATATAAAAGAACCAACCGATGTGAAAAGATGTAAGCGTTGGTTGTTAAAGAGACCGGAGTCGACATAAGGAATTCTCTCTATCGGTGTCGATACCACTTTGACAACTGTGAACGTTATTACGTATCCAGAATGAGTATGATGACTTAGAGGCGATTATTGAATCGAGAAGATGAACGATAACGAAATAGCCCTGACCTTCAGGTCAGAATTGAAATGACTAAAACAGGAGCTATACCGTGACTAATTGAGGTAGCACCTTTGATCGGACACACTTCTTCGATACTATTTCTATAACTATGATGATGATGATGATTTGGGCCCATTTATGATTTTGGGAGTGTGTTCCGAGGTGGGCGGTAGTGGCTGCTATGCATTACCACCGGTCTGGGAGTGCAATTGGTAGAATCCTACCCTGGGCATTGCCTCGAGTTCCTTGTCATATTTATCTATATCGAACCACATACGATTTTGATTTAGCATTGCTTTCTATGGAGTGCCCTCTGATAACACCATTACGGTGAATTTACGGTACGATATAGACTGTTGATGCCTGTAAACGGCGTAAGGATAATATGGTAATCCCGTTTACGCTATTTTTACGATATTTAATTTACTGGATAAACACTATCATAATAACGTATTATACTATGTGTGTATTAGTTAACTGATCCTCGAGAGATGGAAAAAAATCCCGTAATATCTCTTGAGTTACTGCACCCATGACACTGATGTTATTTCATATTTTAATTTGACTAATATGAGATTAATTTAGTGCTGATCCGAGTGTTTGTTGTGTTTTTCTTTTTATGCGATACGCTCGGGTCAGCAGACGTTTGCAATTAACGAAGATTAAAGTGCCTTGGAGATCGAAGACGTAGATGGGTATTTCTATTATATATATATATATATATATATTATTTTCACTGTATTTTATTTCCACTGGCATGTGATGAAATCTGTATGTAAATAACTCTGATAGTCATTGTATATACAATTTCAATTGTTTTAACTATTACTTACTTATTATATGTTATCCTTCCGCTGTGCGATCTCTGTGTTGTTTTTCTCTTCTTCCTTCTTTTCCCAATAACTACCTATATTTTAGATTTGTTTGGGTCGACATGTGTGGTTTATTGTCGATTTAAACGGTCAAAAATTGCAGGTCGTTACATTTGGTATCAGAGCCAAGGTTAGCGATAACCTTGGCACTGTTTGGGAATTAACCCATTAGAGTCAGGGTTAGTAATGCCCTAGAATGGGTTTGAGTGATATGAGAGAGCTATTTCTATTTTGAATAAAAATGGTTTTATGTTGTGTTGACCTATTTAGTTGAATATTTATGGATTCTGCTCGATATATGGGATGCCATACAATCGATAGGAATTTCTAAATAATCGAACAGAATGGATCGACACAATATGGTTTTCGATTATATTTTGTATATATCATATATACTATTAGTGTTTTTAGCGTATAAAAATTGGTCGTTAATAGGTAATAATATTAAGTTATTACCTATTATGGTTGATTCGATAATAAGTTTAATAAGGAAAATTTAAATGATCTTAGAAAATATGTGAATTGGAATGTTACCTCTAAATCAATTTTGTTGCAAGACGATTTGCGATTAAAATGAAAATTGAACTTGAAATTTGATTCTAGGAAGATTTTGAAATGGGTTGCCAAAGTTTGCAATAATATCGTATTATAAGAAATGGTTTTTTTTTGAAATAGTTTTAAAGGGGTTTTAAAACAAATTGAGTGTAATCTCTACTTAGGCCTTGGAAATGACGTCGGTAATGAATGCGTACAGTATCGATGTTTATTCCGAAGATTCTATGTGGGGGAGAGACCACTCAACGAATATTATAATTGGTTTGACAAAGAATTTTGAATTTAACTCCATATGGTATAATTTTTTTTAAAGGTTGAATTTAAATTTTAGTCAGAATTTAAATTTAGGGTTTTGTTAAATAAAGATTTGAATTTAAAACGGTATGATTTTATATAAGATAGTATAAGTACATATGTTATTTTAAACTTGATTCGTAAACCCGGAATCAAGCATTGAGTTTACTTTAACTAATTTCAAATATAAATATATTTAAAACAAAACTTGAGTTCGAAATTTATAAACATTTATATTGCGAGTCTGAAATGGCGCGGTAGTTTGGAAATTCGACTTTTAACTTTGAATAAATATATAACATTCAATATAAGTTGGAATTGGATAAAACAAGAAACGCTAGGAACGAATTGATCATATCTCTCCAATGAATGTAAGAAATTTAGTTTCCACTTTATAAATGGTAAGTTACGACTAAATTTAGGAATTTATATATATTTTATTAATATATATATAAGCTCTTAAGAATGGAAATCTTACGAACGGTCGCCGAATTCGATGGAACCACTTTCTATGGATTAGTGAAAATGTGAAATGAAGGCATAGAAACCAAAATAGGTAAAACCTCCTTGGGGCAATATATCAAAATGTCAATCTGAATACTAACAATAAAACAAATGAACATAATCGATTATCGAATGAAATATAACTTAATTGAATAGAGGAAGTGAGCTAACTAAAGTTTAACTCAAGAAATTGAATAATAGTGGATTGAGAACTAAATAGAAATTTGAGTTATATAACCGTTCTTAACCCAATTCGTGATTTAAAAGTCGGATGGATAAATTGAGTTAATAGAATAAACTATAAGTGAGGTTGAAATTGGAATATGGTATAAGAAATATAAAACCAAGGTTCTAATTTATTAAATTGGGATATCGAGAAATTGGAACTAAGTCGATTCATTGAAGTTAAATGAATTAGAATTGAACAAAAGAAAACTTGGAAGTATTTAAATGGTTAATTTAGAACCAAACGTAAATGGATGAAAATGAGGTGAGTAAATGATAACTGGAATGAATAACAATCGAGACTAACTTAAATAGAGGATTATCGAGTATGAGCAAACGGAGCGATAACCGATTGAATACGAGCGAGATTGAGTGTGAATATCTTGAGGTAACAAGAGGGTAAGTCATGATATGAACTTAGTCGACTGAAACGAATCAGAAATATGAGAAAGGTATAGGAAATAAAAACTGAAGTTGGATTTATTAAATTAGTACTTAGAAAAGAAGTGAATTACAAATATTGGCAAATTATTCATGGTAATCAAGTACGTTAGAAATTTTAAAATGAGTTTATTCAAAATTTAATGTTTGGAATGAAGTAAGAAATTTAATGAAAATTCGTTTCAATTTTGACTTAAATGTATATATAAATGATTTAACGAGCGAATAAGAACAACTGGAATGAATAATTTGAAATGAACTTAAGTAAAATAAACGATGGCGTAATATGACTAGATAAAATGAAATTTACTTACTGTAGGTGAAATGAACATAAATATACTTAAGTAATAAAGACTAAACCATACTCGGATATAATGGAAAGATAATTCATTTAGATGGTCAGACTTGCCTTAAATTTTCAAATCGAAAGGTTTGAACTTGGAATGAAATCAATCAATGTTATGTAAAATCAGAAATAGTCGATAAACTAAAGAAAAACGAGCATAACTTTCGAATGGATGATCGGAATTTGACGATTCCAGACTTTTTGGAAACCTTAGAAACTGAACTAAAACTTTCGTATATAGCGCCATGTCAAAATTCTCATGTTTATTAGGTCGATATCCATATTTTAGACGTAGCATTAAGCGCAGGAAATTTAAAAGTTAAGCATATATGCATATTGTTTTGGCCCTAACTTCCTAATCGAACGTCGAATTTTAATGTGCGAGTACAATTCGGAAAGGCAGAATGTAAACTAAATTTTTCCATAATATACTGAGTCAAATTCTGATGTTTAGAGGGCCAAAAACTGGTTAGAACATTTCAAACCTGCATTTACAGGGTACGGGCTAAAGCGTTCGGTTTTACTAAAACGGTCATAACTTTTAAACAAATTA
Source organism: Allium sativum (assembly GCA_030737875.1). Lineage (NCBI taxonomy): Eukaryota > Viridiplantae > Streptophyta > Magnoliopsida > Asparagales > Amaryllidaceae > Allium > Allium sativum. Next base: position 98,580,147 of record CM060912.1, on the reverse strand, counting down.
TCCGAATTCCACGAATCCGGACAATTCGGAAAGCCTGAAACAAATGCTAAAACTTTTTCCTGTGTGTCCTAGTCCAATTCCAACATCTAGGGGTCGAAATACATCATTTGTTTGCTGGCCTGTTATCAACATGATTGTTATGTAGTTGAAATGTTTGATATGTTGTGTAGGTTATATGATATCGCTATACATTATTATATATTTGATTCTTATATATATTTGAGTGTTTTTAGTAGGTGCAAAAAATGGAATTACGTTTGGAGCTCGCTTGCGCTAAATACTTAAATGCTAAGGTAAATAAAAATGCAAATAAATGGTAAGAAGGTACATATTTGAGTTATATAGTTTGGTAGTTACATATATATGGTGTTTTCCCCATGTTTGGGATGCCACATCAAATGATGAGATGTATATTTCGATTTATATATGTATTGTGATTTGTTCGGACCTCTCCGTACAAAGGAGATGCTGCCGAAATTTTCCGTGATTTCGGGAGTTAGAAAATTTTACGATATTTTACAACTATATAACTTATTTTATAAATGTTATTTTTTTTGTATGGATTTGAAAGTATGACTTGTTTAATACCTTATCTCATTCTCTTTTCGAGGACGAAAAGGTTTTAAGGGGGGAGAATGTAACAACCCATATTTTCTGTATATTTAAAATTTGATTTAAAATAAATAAAAATAATATTGGGAAAAATCAAATTTTGTCGATTTTATGATGATGATTGTTTGAAGTAAGTAAATAGATTCTTAATTTAGTCATTTAAAAATGTTGTAATTTGAATTTTATTTCTATAACAAATTTAATTTTTTGAGTTGTTTGAGTCAAAATTGAATTCAACCTTAATTTGATAAATGGTGAAACTCCGAGTTGTGTAATAATAAATGAAATTCAAAACAAAAAAAAAAAAAATTTGAAAATAATAAAATGTGGAAATTTAAAATTTATGAAATAAATCTATTGAAGTTATTTAGGTTATAATTTGGTTTAAATTTGAATTTAATGAATATTCAATTTGAATTAAAACAGTTATGAATATTTGAATATTTTATTAATTTATTTAACTTTGAAAGTTTACTGTTTTGGCAGCTGTTTCGGAATCCGACGGAACCAATCTCATCGGAACTGGAACGGTGAATTATTGTAGAGTTTCAATTTGCGTTACAATCCGACTTACTGTTAGATCGTACGAGAGAAAATGTGAACGTGATCAATGAAAATGGATAATAGGGTATTTCTTATATTTGCGGCTTATAATTATAATTATAAATAAAGTTTCTTTCCTTCACATCATCCCATTACCTATATACATACAATTTCCATCTCCAAGAAATTCTTCAATGGCTGAAAACCAAATTTCAAAACCCTAGAAATAAAAATACAAGCTTGAAAATCAAATCTCTTCAAAACCCAACAAATTATATATCAAATCGAAGCCCTCGACGATGCGAAGCTCCTGGTGTAGTTCGTTTCGACATGCAGTGAACAATTTCACTAGAATTCGCAGTCAAATGGCTGAAATCGCAGAACCATAACATATAATTTGGGGCTTTTTGATTTAAAGCTTAATCAAGGAATCAGAGATATGGGTTTCGTAGAGGACGTTCATACAAGTGCAGAGGTGATGATCGTTCAATTTATTGTTGAGTAGGACGTCGGGAATTCATGTTTTAGGGTTTGGAGGTGGTTCCATTCTTCGCGTCGGTGGAAGGGTTAGGCAACATCGGAGGTGGTGGCGCCACCTGAGTTGGGTGCACCGGTCAGGCGACTTTCGGATGGGGGTGGTCTCGAACTGCACGGCGGCCGGAGTGAGGAGAATTCATTGGTCAAAGCTTCGGTGTAGTTGGGTTCTTTATCGTGAGTTACTGTAGCGGAGAAAGGTGCGGGAACGTGTAAAGGAAGGCTGACGTGGCGGAGTATCATTGGGCGAGGAATAATTTAATTAATTTTTATATAGTTTGAATTCAAACGGAAAAAGGCTAATAACTTTCTCATATTAACTCGGATTTGGATGCGGTTTGCTGCGTTGGGATCGTGGTGAGATTGCAGACGTTTTAGCACTGGTTTCACTACAATTCGAGACTGTGTAATTTCGGGCTTTGGTTGGACGTTTAATTCACTAAAGACCCAAAGGAGAGTGATTTTCTCACTTACGAAATACTAAATTTTTCCCGTATTTATTGAATTAAATTAAGAAATAAGTTTGGTTGGATAGTTGTGTGTGATTGAGGATTTTTGATTAGAAACTGACATGCATGTATTCTAATCTGCAAAGTTGGCAAATAATAAATTATTTAATTAAATAACTAGTTGGGATTCTAATGCTTGCAAACCCGTAGAACAGATTAATACTGATTATTGACTGAACGGTTGTGATGGATGTTTTGGGTGATTTCAGAATGAATATTGATTTAAATATTATTTGTTTCAATATATGGTTGTCATGTGTTCATTACTGACGATGAATCCCAAATTTTACCCTTGATGTTACGGGCATCGAATCAACCCAGGATTTATCGATTTATAATCAATTAAGAACACAGATTGAAATGATAAATATCTGTGACCCTATTTGGATTAAAATGATAGAACCATCCCTAAATATTGAGAAATTAAATTTGAATCACTTGGTCATAGGGTAGCAAATTATATATGCACATCGTTTGGTTAAATGATTTAAATATTTAAAATTCTATTTGAAGGAAATTCATTTAAAGGAAATTTGTCGATTTCGATAAATTTTATTCTTCCTTTAAAGATTTGAATCTTGAATGCATTTGAAGTGATCAAGGAAATTTTTCCAAAGTGAATTTGTAGTTGTAAAGATTCAAAATCAATATGATTTGGGATTTTCAAGGATAGGGTGGACTCGAATTTAATAAATTCTTATTGAATTTAATATTGGAATAAAGATAATCGAGGATACTTGGAGTATCTTAAATTTAACACGAGTATGGTTTTGAATCCTCGAATTGAAAATGGGTTTGAATGGGGTTGAAACAAGATTTTGAATTATGCAACTCCTTGTGGACTAGGGTATAGGTTCGAGTATTTGAGATTCAGAAGAAGCAACAAATTCGGTATTAAGAATTTTTATTACATATATATATTGTTTGATTTCAAAAAAAATTCCTTTCCTTAAAATTTATTTATTAAGACATTTACATATAAACTATTTTTTTATAACTGAATTTCCGTAAATTCTATTTCATAAACTATTTTGGTAAATTTTAATTTATGTATATCCATAGTGTTTTAAATTTATTTTCTCATATTCTAACAACTATATTATATATATATATATTATTTTATATAAAGGTTTTCTTTATAAACATCAAATTTTCATAGTTATATCCTTTAAATTTTACATTTCTTCCGAATGGAAAGTGTTTGAATCTGAACCGTTGGTTCAAATGGAGTTGAGATAAGAATTCCTTCTATTTGACTATGAACCGATTTAGATCGAATTTATATGGGTATATGAATTATATTCTTCTCGAATATAAATGTATCCCCTAAGAGATTTAAAATGAGTGTTATGAAGATATATACTGTATTTAAATATAAATGGATTTCGAACCTAAATCAATTTGGAATAATTTGACATCTTTGAGATAAAATATATTCTATTTGAATATAAGTCAATTTTGAAATATTATGTGATTATAATATAAGGATATGGAAATTTATTCTAACTTTGAGTATAATCGGTTTGGTATGATATGACATTTTGATATGAAATCTATTCTATTTGAATATAAATTTGGTTCGAAACAGAATATGATATTTTGATATAAAGCGAACCTTTGTGAAATATAAAAGAACCAACCGATGTGAAAAGATGTAAGCGTTGGTTATTAAAGAGACCGGAGTCGACATAAGGCATACTCTCTGTCAGTGTCGATACCACTTTGACAACTGTGAACGTTATGATGTATCCAGAATGAGTATGATGACTTGGAGGCGATTATTGAATCGAGAAGATGAACGATAACGAAATAGCCCTGACCTTTAGGTCAGAATTGAAATGACTAAAACAGGAGCTATACGGTGACTAATTGATGTAGCACCTTTGATCGGACACAGTTGTTCGATACTATTTCTATAACTATGATGATGATGATTTGGGCCCATTTACGATTTTGGGAGTGTGTTCCGAGGTGGGCGGTAGTGGCTGCTATGCGTTACCATAGGTCCGGGAGTGCAATTGGTAGAATACTACCCTGGGCATTGCCTCGAGTGCCTTGTCATATTTATCCATATCGAGCCCCATACGATTTTTATTTAGCATTGCTTTTTATGGAGTGCCCTCTGATAACACCGGTACGGTGAATTTACGGTACTTTATAGACTGTTGATGCCTGTAAACGGCGTAAGGGTAATATGGTAATCCCACTTATGCTATTTTTATGATATTTACTTTACTGGATAGACACTATCATAATAACGTATTATACTATTTATGTATTAGTTTAACGGATCCTCGCAAGATGGAAAAAAAATCCCGTAACATCTCCTGAGTTACTGCACCCATGACACTGATGTTATTTCATATTTTAATTTGACTAATATGAGAATGATTTAGTGCTGATCCGAGTGTTTGTTGTGTTTTTCTTTTTATGCAATATGCTTGGGTCAGCAGACGTTTGCATTTAACGAAGATTAAAGTGCCTTAGAGATTGAAGACGAAGATGGGTATATCTATTATATATATATATATATATATATATATATATATATATATATATATGGTATTTTCGCTGTATTTTATTTCCGCTGCCATGTGATGAAATCTGTATGTAAATAACTCTGATAGTCATTGTATATACAATTCCAATTGTTTTAACTATTACTTACTTATTATATGTTAGCCTTCCGCTGTGAGATTTCTATGTTGTTTTTCTCTTCTTCCTTCTTTTCCCAATAACTACCTATACTTGAGATTTGTTTGGGTTGACATGTGTGGTTTATTGTCGACTTAAACGGTCAAAAATGGCTGGTCATTACAAAATTGGTAGGTGAAGAACTCCCTAGGTATAAACCCTAAAGACTGAAATCAACATTGGATTAACACTAAGAAAATCACTCAACTCAGCCAATCTCCAGTTAGGTTCCAATTCTTTAATTTTTTTATCTTAACTCTTTATCAACCCATATTATTTAATCCACTCAATCCATTTTACGCTTTAAAATATCTTTTTAATTCCATTCATTTTACTTAATTTCGTTATTAAGTAACGCTAATTTAAAATCAACAATTTAACTTTACACCCTTTTTATAAACTTTATTAATGACGCAGATTTAAAATAAGCCCCTTTTTATCTAATTTTTTTTTACTTAATTCCAATGTTAAGTAAATATTTATTTCAAACCATCATATTCACTTGAAATCTCTTTATAACTTAGTTTTAAAAACTCGTGTTAATATAAAACCCATTCATAACCTTTTTACAAAATTAAGCTTCCATTTCAGCTTTGATTTCTTTACTTCGTTGGATATCATTTACAGAGTAATAACTTAAATTATTATTAATTAAATTAATAATTTACATCATCATTAGCTATCGTAGAAGTATTAACTTTTTGATTAACTAAATAGTAAATTTCTTTTTAAATCAAATTAATGTTAAAACTAATATTCGTTAAATTATTTCATTAGATTAGTTAAAAGTAAATTAATCAAATCACAAATTTCAATTATAATAGTTGACCCAGCCAACTCAAACCATGGTTACCCCGTTAACCAAGTTATTCCTTTAAATTAATTAAGAAACAAATAATCTAAATAATTCCATTTTATTGTCTCTTAAAAACAATTAATCCAATTTTTAACCCTTAAATTCTACTCACTTGCTTATAAACGCTTATTAACATAAGAAGATGCATCATAAAATCATTTAATAATTACTTAAAAACTTAAATAATAAATATTTATTTCTTTTAATAAACTTTTATTCAAAATATAAAATTTAAAAATCTGTATTCAGTTATACAATAATTTTTATAACTTCATTTCAATCGATTCACCTGACGGTCAATCAACATTTATAAAACAATGTATTTATCGGCCACCTATTGCTAATTACTCAACCAATATTTCCCATTGGTTAATGACAAAACCACGTTGAATTTCCAGTCAATGATCAACAACCCAGTCAATTATCCAATCACAATAATTCATATAATGATAATATGAAAATAGATAACTTTAATATATTTGAGGAATCCAGTTGGAACCCTTCCAATTTGCTTTTTCGTGCATCCAAATAGGTAACCACAAATATAATTATTCAATTCAATATACATATATAGTTTCTAACAATAAGCACATAACAACAATTTAAGCATCCAATGTTAATTTTATACGTTTATATTATTATAAACGTGACCAAAAAGGTAAGTTACCTCAATTGGTTACAATCGTTAAAATCTAACCATTGATTTCAATAAAATCAAACAAACATTTAATTAAATCAGTTCAGTCAATATGTATACATATTATTCAGTACATATCTAGTAATTAACAACCATATCACACAAATATTAAACCCAACTTAAAGTATAAGTGGGATAAAACTAATTGATTTATAGTTACCTTGGTTATTTAATCGTTTAATAATGAACAATTTGTCGATTAATCCAATCTGTCATTTTATTTTTCCATAAATCCTAACGAGCTCCAAACAAGTTTTATTGCGTTGCTCTAGTCGATAAAGTTCCAATGTGTGCAATGACGTTTAATTTTGTTCGTGTGAGGGAGATATAACATTTTATATTTTTCATATATATTAAATATTAAACTAAACTTATATTATTGTTTATTTAATAGGCCTTACCCAATCAATACGAGCCCAATAATGACCCGCTCCCATACTTCAACTAACCCGCCCATGTCTACAGTACTACGCTTCCATGTTTTGAAAAAATACGCAACCATCGTTCAGATAAAAATACCAACGTTCTTTTCTCCTACCCCATCATTACATACTACTCCTTAACGAACCCATGTTCGACCAAAATGTCAATTGTCATCCCAACTACATCCCACCCTCTTCCCTGTACAAGTTGCTCTGCCTCGTCCACAAAAGAAACTGTCTGACTCCCTCTTCTACCCATTCAAAACAAAACCCCCATTCACCTTCAACAACTGACGCACATTCCTCCACCCGCTTACTCTAACTTCTCCCCACTGACCCACTGCCGGACTACAAGCAACCTGCCCCCGCCTCTACATCACCCGTCGGCCGGAACCTCGAACCCACCAGCGTTGACTTGATCATAGAAAAATACATTCCGCCCAAGAGCTAATTCAGGTACAGTAGCTCGAAAATGCGGCAACCATCTCAAGATAGGAGCACCTCTCTACTAGTGTTGAGCCTCACGATTCTTTTTTGTATTTCTTTATACACACTCGGGTTCGATTTTATCTTGTTAAAAAATGGCACATATTTAAATAGAAGGAAGAAGTGGAGTTTCCATTATTTTTCTAAATTTTTTTCATTCCATGGAAGCTTGCGACATATTTATGGAAGAAGAAAAAATGAAGGTTTATGGTGCATATATATATATATATATATATATATCCATAGAAACCTTGGCATGCTTTAGGGTAGTGGGACTATAGTGAGTAGTTTGTGGAAGACTTAAAGGATGCAATGTGCAAGAGTGTCTATTCGATGGTTGTACACTGATTTTAAAATATAGGATATTAGTTTGTACTTCTTTTAGGTTAGGTGAGTGCTATATATTCCTTGTGCATGAAGCTGTATACTAGGTAAGTTATATACAGGGCATGCATAAGTTTTCAAATAGGCTGGATTGATTTGAAACCAAAATGTGTTAGATTAGGGTAGGAAAGTCTATTGATTTGGTAAGAAAAGGCTTGTACTTCATTTTACTTAGGGGCTAAGTTTATATATATTATTTTAATATGTTATTAAATTATACCACTTATAAGCGCTATATTCATTCCGCCACACGCAAACTCCAAACAGAAGGAAAATGCCAATACTGCAAATCTCAACGTTCCGGTCCCTGTGAAATTCGTTTTTTTTTAAAACTGGTCCCGTTTGCAAAATGGTTTTATTTTAATTTCAATGTATTTATCAGTTCGCATTTAAATTGCACATGTTTATAAAATGACGCTGATTGGCTCCAAACCGGAAATCTAGCAATAATCAGTTATACGTATTTTAATAAAATTTATTTCATCGAAAACGGAGGTCGTTTGAAAATTAGCTATTTCTAAGGCCTACATAATATCAATAAAATATAATTAAATCCAAAACAATTCTTTTTAAATAATAATAAATTATTATTAAAATATATATCCAAGTGAAATCTTTTATAACTTCACAATAAACCAATATAGATTTCAAACCTAACATTTAAAATTCCACGTTAAATGATATCCAATTATATAGATACTCCTTAATATTTTTTTTAAATAAATCATTATAGTTTATAAACAATTCCATGGGGACTATCTGAAAATTTGAATTGGACGTAGCTCATAATCTATAATATGAAATCTCCCTTTTTTCTTACGTTAGAAAAATGTAATCAAATAAATTCGAATGATTCGTTTCAAATAATTTTGACTTAAAATGGATTCTGTATATTCAACTGAAGTTCAAAACGTAAATTACGAACTACCGCAACGTTACGAGCTCGATTTATATTAAATATAAAGTTAGCGTTCAAACTATGTTATACAAATGAAATATATATTATAAATCCATTTAAAATTCCATATCAATATTCAAAATAATAAAATAAATTAAATATATGACTACCAAAAATATGGGACATTACATTCCTTCCCATTAAAAGAAGCATCCCCGAAATTACGAATGTAGGAGAAATGTTACTAACCCATTAATTTTTATAAATCTAATATAATATAGGTCGAAAACCAATTCATTCAAATCTTCTATTAAACCCATGACAATTATATTTAACCAACCTAACAAACTGTTGACTACCAGAAACCCACTCATGCATTCTGTCGAACACTATAAGAGAGCTACACCAAACCTTGATCAACCTTCCATCTCGGTCGGTCAAATGGCATCACCAGTGGTCGGTCGAGCATCTTAGGCCTCCATCGGGTCGGTTGCACACTGTAGCCAATAGTAGGGTCGAGTAGAAACCTTTCAAAGGGGTCGAGCATCATCTGCCAACTGTTTGGTCGAGCATTCCATCCACAGCTCTAGGTCAAGCACCGATCACCTGAGTGGTCGAGCCAAGCAAGCTTTAGAGAAGTCAAGCACGGGTCGTTCGTTCACCTTGTGTAAAGAAGTTGAGCGGAGCATCGTCTGAAGGGTCGTGTAGGCAATACCATGCCACTGTCGAGCACAACACAGTATTGAAGAAACGAGCAGAATGTACAGTAGTATAAATACAAGATGGATGGCATAATTATAAATGCCTATCCCCATTCTGAACAGTGCACACAATATAAATGAGGCAATTGCATATATCGTAATTTCCAATCCCATATTTGAATAAAGACAAATGTGAAGAATGCTTTATAATTGCAAGGCCATAATTTTCAAACCCATTATTTTATACTGGTCATGCAAGAATTATGATACGTGGTCGGTTGTGAGTGCTCGCCCATGCAGACATATCTACAGAAAGGAGGTCGCATGTTCTTAGTAAAGAAGCTGCTCGCACGTTATATTAATGGTCGGTCGAACCAAACCTAGCAACTGCACACAGCTGGCTCCAACTGTCCAGTGGTAGTTCTGTAAATATGTGTACGTGCGACCATAAACCTGTACACTATAATTACAACTTTGCCATTTGGTCCAAATTTCTCCTATAGATACCCCCTTTCACCACAATTCAAGGGACGGATTCTTCCACCCCGAAGGGTTGCCCAAATCACTACTCTACCATTCTCAAGCAATCCAAGCTCCATTAATGGCTTCCTAAGCTCACTCCATCTTCCTCCAACATCAAGTGGATCAAATCTCCTTCATGCTCCATGAGAAATCGCTCTAGCTCGATTCACATCATCTCAAATCTCCATTAGAGATCTGTTCAAGCTCAATCAAAGTTCTCTGATCCTCATTCATTCTGTCTAAGCCATGACCTGCCATTCAACTTCTCTCCAACCACCATTAATCCTCCACTAAGTTTCGATTCACATCTCAACCGCCACGGGTTCATCGTTGATCCACTAAGTGCTCAAATCGTGGAACAAACACTCTCACGCTCATCGCATTCAAAGGATCCAACCACTTCCACAACGAAATAGAGAGAATCAAGCCATTAAAGAGAGGAAAATCACGGTACAAAGAGAGAATGAGCCAAAATGAGAGGATGAACTTTGTAAATCTCTCGATGATAATGAAAATCACTTCAAAAGTGGACGTAGATCTTTCCTAGATCGAATCACTATAAAAATCCTTGTATTCTTTACTTGCATTTGCGATTGTGGTCTCATTTTTTATTGCATACCTTTTTGGTCATGTGTCGATAAGACGTCTTTGGAGTTGAACCATTTTTGGTTTAAACATTTGCCTCCTACCGTGGGGCCCGGTTTGCACTTCTCTCAATCTTAAGAGCCTACCATTGAAGTTCTAAGCCTATTTCCACCATAGATTCTACAAGTCTAGGATCTAGACCAATCGACAAACTCTCTTCCAAATTCAAAGCTTTGTCTGAGATCAAAATGACAATATTGCCAGCAACGAAGTTACACCGCTTACTAACCGTTTTGAAGTTGGCGAAACTCGATAGGTAGAGCCGGTGTGACTAATAATGAGTTTGATGCCGCTATTACCAACATGAACCAACAGATGGATGCTTCTACTAAAGCTATGATGGGAAAACTTGAAGCTATCCTTAACGTTATCCTTAACACTCGACCAAATCCACCCCCTTGAAAGGTCCATGTTGATCTCGACGAAAATGCCAATTCATCCGCACCAAACCATGATCGCAACGACAACCTGGAAGATGATAACAAATGGTTGATCGACAAAGACGAGGCTAATATCGTAAAATCAAAGCCAAAAGCTAAGAATCATTCTGAGATGAAAGCTGGAAAGGGTATCGATCCCATCACGGGGGCACCTCCTCGTTGGGACGGTAAAGGACCTAGGCTCTCTAACCAAGATCGCACACCTAAACGAACATTTGGTAAAGAGCTCAGCTTCACAAAGCATCATTCCACCGAAGAGTACATCCCGGATATGATAGAACAAATCATGAAGTAGAATCAAGCTCTCAATGATGATGATAGGGAATGGGGTTTCTCTCTTGATAGGACTCCGTTTACTGGGAGAATTCGAGAAATTGAGTGTCCGAAAAAATTCAATTCTCCAACCTTGCCTCCATACAACGGCCTTGTTGATCCAAACTACTTTCTGTTCAAATACGAATGGCATATGAGTGCGGCTGTAATGACCCAGAAAATCTGAACCAATTCAAAATTTTTAAATTGGCTAAAATTATGGATTTTAAATATTTAAAATAAATATTTTAAATAATATAGATGAAAACTGAGTTTGAATCGACAATTGAAAACGAATATAATTAATTATAATTATAAACAAGTCCTGAAATGGCGCCGCAGTTTCAAAAATTGAATTCAAACTTTGTCGGACTGTACCGGGTGCAAAACAAAACGGATTTTAGTGAAACCAAAAATATTTAAATCTGTTAGTGAATACCTTTCTAACGAATCTGAAGAATCGAATTTTCATAGCGGAAAGCAAAAGTTATGGCCGAATGAATTTTCAGAAGGGTCGCTATGGATTTTATATAGCCCGTGAAATTGGCCATTTTGCATACGACCTCGGAATTCGACGAAACCACTTTTGTTGGATCCGGGATGTGAAGTTATTGCTAGGTTTCAAATTTCATAATTTTTGAAGCTAATATGTGAGCGTGGCAAAGGAAAATGTGTTTTGGTCAATTACAGTTAAATTGGATCGACCAGAAATGGGCCTTTTTGCAAACGGTCTCAGAATTCGACGAAACTAGTTTTGTTGGGACCGTATCATCAAAACATAGCTAGATTTATTTTTCTGGAATTTTTCGAATCAGTTTGTGGCCCTGGCAAATTGAAATGTACGTTCAAATCAAATATTGAATGTTTTATATTTTAATTTGGAGGAAAGCTGACTGAAACAGTCGAATGGGCCTACGAAACATATCCCATTGTGTTCGGAATGGGGGTAAAACGCTAGGGACGACAGTCGTTGGGTTTGAATTGGTGTTCGTCGGTGTAAGGGGTATTTTTGAAATTTTAAAAATATATAAATTAAATGGAAAATTCTCATTGGACGGTCAAACTCTCTCTCCCCCCCCGATTGAAAATCGCGACGGCGGAAAACGCTCTCCACTTCCTGGCCAAATTCCGGCGCCACCACGACGAACCAGACCCTGCCACCACCCAAACTTTGAAGCCCTCACTCCCCTCTACAAATCCATACCTTCCTCGCCCCCTATCGCCTCGCCTACCTCGAGAATCACGCCAGGGAAGAGTTGCCGAACATCGCCGTCGATCTCCCGCCTCCGACCACCGAACTGGCCGTACCTACCACCGATCGGAGCACCGTTCGTAGCTCTCCGACGCTGCAGCACCCGATCGTCCTCTAGCTTCATGGATTTCGCGATAATTCAAAACCTAGTTTTGAATCAAAAGGAAGGTATACGGCTGAATTTATTTAATTTGATTTTAACACCTTTAAACCGTTGCAAACCTTTGAAAAATCATATCTTTTTCGTTCGTTAACGAAATTCGATGAAACAGGAAACATCGTGACCTTGAGGACGTCTTCTACATTCTAGAAGAGACCGCATATTTTTCTGAGCCTTCTGCTATTTTTGGTGGAGTGGAACCCAATGTGAGATTTCTAATTTATAAACGATATGGAAAACGACGATGTATAAATTATATAGTCAATGTATGAGTTATATAAGCGTTGTACACCTCTTGTATAAGCATTGTATAAGTTGTATGTTCGATGTATAAGTTATATATGCGTTTTAAAAATTATATATGTGTTGAAATAGAAGTGAATTGCTATATATAAATATATATATACGCCCCTCGTCCACAAACCATGGACGATATTTATTGGTTGTGATTGGTGTGAAAATTGATTGATAGCGAATGATTGTTTGTGGTTGATATTGATTGATTGTGGTTGAAAAATACCCATTTGTGGTTGAGAAATATTGGGTTGAAACCACATAGGATTAGTTTGTGGAAATGAAATAAATATATACATGCCGCCTGCGTGCGAACTAGTTGCATGATTCCCATTGTCAAAAACCGCGAGGTTTTAAGGTAGAGCGAGGAGCCGTACTAGCGACGGTCCCGGTTTTAACTACCCTGCCGTTATGCTGCCGAAATTGTGAATAATATTCATGTGTTTGAATTATTTTCATTTGCTGAAACTATATTTATTCGTTGAATAGAAAACCTTCATGTGTTGAATCGATATTCATTCGTTGATTAGAAATTCATGTGTTGAATGGTATTCGTGTTTTAAATATAAAAATCACATTTTTATATATATATAGAAACTATAGAAAACCTTCATGTGTTGAATCGATATTCATTCGTTGATTAGAAATTCATGTGTTGAATGGTATTCGTGTTTTAAATATAAAAATCACATTTTTATCTATATATAGAAACTATAGAAAACCTTCATGTGTTGAATCGATATTCATTCGTTGATTAGAACTTCATGTGTTGAATGGTATTCGTGTTTTAAATATAAAAATCACATTTTTATCTATATATAGAAACTATAGAAAACCTTCATGTGTTGAATCGATATTCATTCGTTGATTAGAAATTCATGTGTTGAATGGTATTCGTGTTTTAAATATAAAAATCACATTTTTATCTATATATAGAAACTATAGAAAACCTTCATGTGTTGAATCGATATTCATTCGTTGATTAGAAATTCATGTGTTGAATGGTATTCACATTTTGAAAGAAATTTTGTTATAATAAAAATCCCAACTTTGACATCAATATAAACTATATAAAATAATCCTGTTTTGAAATAAATTGTTTTACAATATAAAAATCACATTTTTATTATATACATGAATTGTTGAAATGTGAAGTGTTAAAAATAGCAACTCGTTCAAATAAATATGCATGAGTTGAAATATTCATTAATTAGCTAATGACGTGATTTTTACCAATGCATGCAACATTAGAATGAATGGTGCTTTTAACCCAAATGAAATCAAATATGAAGTTGAATGGAAAATGATAAGTGATAAGAACTGTGTATCTGCACATGCATATTTATTTGAACAGGTTATAGCAAAGGGGCTAGAGAACAGGAATAAAATTTTGTGCCCGACAAATAGGTACACATTTACTGTTTTTTTTTTGTGATGATTTTATGAGCCTGTTGGCTAGCCGCTTGGCTTTTTCTTTTTCTTTTTGACATGAGACGCCCGTGTGGCTATTTGGGAATTTTCCCAGCCCCTCCCGTACAAAGGAGGTTATGGCGAAATTTTCCAAAATTTAAAGGCGTTAGTGAAATATTTGAAGTGAAAACGACATTGAAATTGTTGAATGAACTATATTTATATAAATATATAAATATAAATAAAATTAAAACGAAACGTGGCCGTGCAGTTCGTGTTTTGAAACCGTGATTTCAAACAACTAGTGCGGGAAATCCGACCATTGGATTTTCCCGAAACTGCAACCGTTGGGTTCGGCTTGGAAACATCTTTCCAACGGCACCAACTTTGTAAAAATCCAACGGTTGGATTGTCTGGAATGTTCAATTCAAATCTGAAGAAAAACAGCGCCAGAGACGATTATATATATATATATATAATTATATTTAATCGAATAACGACGCTGCAGTTCATATTTTGAAATCGAAACTTCAAACGATTGTACCGGGAGATCCGACCGTCGGATTTTCCCGAAACTGGAACCGTTGGATTCATTTTGAAAAGACCTTTCTAATGATGTAAATTTTGTGAAGATCCAACGGTTAGATTTTCAGATATGTGTAAATCAAATCTGAAGAAAAACAGCGCCACGGCCGCGTTATGGCCCGAAGCGTCGTTTTGAATAAATTGGCTATTTTTAAAATAAATAAAAATAGCGATAAATCGTTAAAAAATATCATAAATGATATGGAATGAAAATAAACTGAATTTGCTCGATTTATGTTGTATTTGATGGTTGAATGTGTTTGGTGTGAAAATTACATTAAAGAACAAAATTGGTGTTGTCGAATGATTTAACCATTGAAATAAATTGATTTGAAATTCTAAATATACGTGAATTTTTTGAAAAGACCGAGTTAATTCTCATTTCAAATAATTGACCGACGATTGAAAGTCGAAGATGAAGCCGGTGGTCGAAGACCGGAGATCTTCACCTCGTTTGGATGGTAACCGAGGTCCTGATTGGGAGGCATCCCGAAATATGGATAATGAGTGGTGATCTTCCAGACGTACGTGGTGATTGATGGGTTTGCGAGGTATTTAGTGCCTCCGGTTTCGTTCAGACCCAGAACGGACTTGTAAATGGACTGTGTGTCTGACATTGGATTTTATTCTGTGTTGATTGATCTCTAGTAAATATACATCTATTTGGCGGCGGAGAATTTATTCTTTTGCTTAACGCCCTTCTCTGAGACGCACGAGCTCAGAGGTTGTATATCGATGGACATCAGTCGCATGGCATGAATTGCCTGTGTGGCATGCTAAGATGCAGTGATCAGGGCTTCTGTTGAAAAGCAAAGTCTTGTGGTGATGATCAAAGCACCGCCTGTGTGGCGTAGCTTTGTGTATAACGTGAATTCGCGAGCCTCACACCCCGGTATGAACCAGAAACGGGAGAAGGACCTCAGGGAGGGCATGCGTTTCTTCCTAGCTAGGGTGGTGTCAGTGACCTACCAGCCCTGACATTTATATACTTTTCACCTGTGTGGTTGTTGCTGTTGCGAGGCGCCTCGGTTTGATCGGACGATCCAGGTCCGATGGAGTCATTCGTTGGCTCGTTTACGCCCCAAAGAGCGGGGAAACGTATTGTTCAGGCATAATAATCCACATCGGTGGACCGGCCCTGACGATCCAAGGGTCACTCAAGCTCTGATCCTGAGACTCGGGCTAGGAAGTCTCGAATTCGGTAAGGACTATCTTTTGCCTTGGTTCAGGACGGAAATCCAATTTCCAAATACGACATCGTGCGGTTTTGATTGTATACCTATATATGGCGACATAGTGGTAAGGGGCATTAATGTCGTCTATGATTGATAGTTATGATTCGAAATTGTTTTCAAAACATATAAACAATAGCAATAATATCAAATGCCTTTGTTTTATTCGTATCAAGCATATCTTGGCCGTTATAAGGTAAAAACTCTATCCTCCGGTTTGCGTTGCATTATGTGATGGGAACTGAGTCTTATAATGGCTTCATTTTTATAAAATACATTGTGTTGTTTAAGAGAAAGATTTGTTTTAAAACACTGGCAATCCATTGGAGAAAACCCGTTCCACGAAAGTGGCGTGGCCCTATGATTAGCCAAATCATATATGTGTTGAGTAGATTTCTCATACCAGTCCCATGATTGACTCGTAGTTTGTTTCACTTTCAAACTCGGGTGCCCCTTTTTCTACACGGGCAGCCTTTTATTCAGGTTTAGCAGGCTTTATCTGGATAGCTAGTGCTGAAGATGGATTCTATCATTTATCTCTTTTTATGCTGTTCATCTCCTATTGTACATATTTTGTTTATTTCCGCTGTAGACATTTATGTATAGCTGAACTGTATTTTTACTAAGTATGATCCTGTATACTGTGTAACTCTGATAATTACTTTTATCCAGTATATTCTATTGTTCATTATCTGGTGTATTTATTTATTTCTGTTCTGCTATTATCTGTTTATGTGTTATATTCCACGGATTACCCTTGCCACCGTCAGAACGGGGTTTGGGGTCGTCTCAGCGGCAAAAGCCATAAACGAGATGAGATGCTTATATTTCCTTCTCTGCCTAGAATGTGCTGCATCCTTTGGTTCACAAAGCTATCACCTAAGTCCGTAGACTAGTTCGCTGACTTGATCAAAAAGTTCAAGGAGCAGTTCCGCTTGTATGCTACCAAAGCCAAGGATGCTACAACATTTTCAGCAATGAAGCAGAATCCAAAGGAATCCGTTAAATATTTTCTCAGTCGATTCAACGTTGCTTTATCCGAAGTGAGAAATCCAGAACCACGCATAATCCTCATGTCTCTAATCGGCGCCATAGATGAGAAGAGCGAATTCGGTAGATGGATTAAAATGAAAGAACCAAACACACTTGAGAAATTCTATAAAAAGGCCGAGGAGTACCTGAGAGTCGACACCAATCCTGTACCTTTTCAGATTATTAATGTTAACCTACTTCTTGAAGCTCTCAAAAATGTTTCTACCCAACATAATCAGAAGAATACTCAAGGGCAGAAGCGCACTAATGACGGGAACGACAACAAGGCTAAGAAGAAGTCTCGCCTTTTCAACTCATCAAAGCTGACACCTTTGAATGACACCCCTGAAAATATCTATCTTGCAACAAATAATTCTAAAGAGTATATGGAGCCAAATCCAATAAGGATAAGCGACAAAGCAACAAACTCGGGAAAGTTCTGCAGATTTCACAACCAGCCTGGTCATAACACTAATGAGCACCGACACCTAAAAAGCCTCATCGAGGAATTGATCAGGAAAAATAGGCTGTAACAGTATGTAAAGAATCCGTAGACCGTGAATCCTTCTGCAACTCCCCGGGGGTAGGGGGCATCAAATGATCAGTCTGGTCCAAGCAACAGAGCTTCTGCTCAAACCAATCCAAGGCTGATCATTAACTGATAATCGTCGATGGTGCTCCAATTTTAGTGGCCCAGAATTAGCGATTGACATTTCCACTACTCTATTTCCTGCTTTAGTTCATGCTTTACTTCATGTTTTACTTTCTATTATATTCAAAACTTCTTGTAAACAGTCTTGAATAATCTACAAGTGATGCACTGTACAATATCTCTACGACTAAGAGCATATTTGTTTAAATGAATTTCTTGCTTGCAAAATTATACGTCAAATCAAAACTTGTTTAAAAGCTGATTTCATATTACAGGCCGAGCGCTTGTCTCTGCAACATCACGACCCCAACAATGCTAGTTCAAGTGCCAAATGCTATAAATATCAACTTGCACAAATGCAAAATTAGAAAAGCAATGTCTTGAAAAGTGAATGGGAAAAGTCACAAAGATCCAAACAACGAGCAAGTGCCATGACAAAATGACGAGAGACCTGTAGATTTTATCAAAGGGGCATTTCTCCAAGTGAGAGATTCAAAGAACCTGTTTCTTAATGAAAATAGCCCACCAAGTCAAGAATCTGACAAAGAAACTAAGGGCTGCCCCATGAAACGATATAACAGCCGCCTAATTCATTTGTGTAGTATTTGAAAAATCTCAAATGTGAAGAATGATGAAACCACTCGCGTAGCATCTGAATTCTAAGATGTAAAGAATGATGAAACCATTTGTATAGCGTCCGAAATAATGTGAAGAATGAAATCCATTTTCATAGCATCTGAAAAATCTCAAATGTGAAGAAGGGTGAAACCATTTGCGTAGCATCTGAAATATTAGATGTGAAGAATGAAATCCATTTGCGTAGCATCTGAAAAATATCGGATGTGAAGAATGTTGAAACCATTTGCGTAGCATCTGAAATATCAGATGTGAAAAATGAAATCCATTTGCGTAGCATCTGAAATATCAGATGTGAAGAATAAAAACCATTTGGGTAGCATTTGAAATATCAAATGTGAAGAATAAAAACCATTTGCGCAGCATCTTAAATATCAGATGTGAAGAATAAAAGACATTTTCATAGCATCTGAAATATCAGATGTGAAGTATAAAAATCCAAACGCCTCACCGAGCGGGGGCACTAATCCCAAGTCCTCCCCGAGCTGGGGCATTAAATCCCAAGTACTCCCTGAGTGGGGGAATTAAATCCCGTGTCCTCCTCGAGCGGGGGCATTAAATCCAAAGTCCTCCCCTAGCGGAGGTACAAAACCCAAAGTTATCCACTAACGGGGACACCAAACATAAGACCTTCTTGAGCGGGGGCATAATGGTATAAAAACTTCTCCAAATAGAAGTCTCAAACTAGTCGGCTAAATCAAAATTCTTATTGTGTTGACGAAGCTTAGGGACTTCATACATATTGGAAAGCTAAAATAGCTTTAACCAACAAAGTAGAAACCTCTAGCCATCAATCACAATCAAGGAAACTCAGTAAACTGATTACATAGAGTTTTTACGACTCATGACGACCCATAGATTAAGGGAAACACAACGACTTAAAAGTCGAGTGATGCTCCAGAAGAATACCACGAGTCCATCACAACAGAGCAACAAGCCAAAACAAATGCATTTGGTTAAATTTCACCTTTAAAATGGATCATTTGGGAAATTTGGAAAAATCGATATGCTCAATGCGCCAATCGAATTTCACACCAGTAAGGGTCACCCAGGGAAATCCATTCGGAATCTCGTACCATAAAGGTTTCCTTATCTGTAAAGCTCTAATTGAGCAATATTTATGCATTAGGGCAAGCTATCGTGAAATGCAGATCGAAAATTGTATATACATCCCAAGATGATTCATGGCGTCAAAAGCAAAATCAGATTCTGAATCCATCCAAAGGTTGTAATCGCTTTGGCCTCGTAAACTCAAATCAAAGTTCCAATTTGAACAAGTACACATTTCATAAAAACGTAAGCTATCATGCTAAGATCACATGAGTCATTAAAAGGGCGAGGCTTGAAATCTGTAGTCAGAATATATATCGATCAATAGAACTCAAGTATCGTTGTGAATTCAATTTAGAGTATTGTGTTTATGTAGAAGAATGTTTGATGGATTATAAACAGTTAAACAAAACAGCTTTACATTAGTACGTTATTCAATCCCCATCACAAAATTCACCATAATTCATTTTTAAATGAACTAATCTGTTATTGGTGTGGACGATCAATATCAACGTGTAAGTCCAAAACTGTGCAAGTGCTTGTTTTCATTATAGAACAGGTGGCGCGTAGCATATTCAGTTAACAAGTTATGAACTTGGATCATCTGGAACCAACAAGTCAAAAGCGCTAAGGCATGAATTGCAATAGCAAACAAAAAGCTACTATTGAATCTCAACATGAGTTGTACTAGCCTTGTTAAGTTCGAAGCCTACTTTCTCGCAAGCGAAAAATACAAGCTTCGAGGGGAAAATGTTAACTGTCAGAAACACGTTCATGCATTCTATCGAACACTATAAGAGCGCTACAACAAACCTTGCTCCAACTTCCATCTCGATCGGTCAAATTGCATCACCAGTGGTCGTTCGAGCAACTCAGGCTTCCATCGGGTCGGTCACGCACTGTAGTCAATTGTAGGGTCGAGTAGAAACCTAGCAAAGGGGTCCAGCATCATATGCTAACTGTTTGGTCGAGCATTCCATCCACAGCTCCAGGTAGAGCACCGCTCACCCGAGTGGTCGAGCCAGGCAAGCTTTAGAGAAGTCGAGTAGGGGTCGGCCGTTCACCTTGTGTAAAGGAGTCGAACGGAGCATCATTTGAAAGGTCGTGCAGCCAATATCATGCCACGGTTGAGCACAACACTATAATGAAGAAACGAGCAAAATGTACAATAGCACATAATGGTAAATGCTGATCCCCATTCTGAATAGTGCACACAATATTATGAGCCAATGGCATATGTCATAATTTCCAATCCCATATTCGAATAAAGACAAATGTAAAGAATGCTTTACGATGGCAAGGCTGTAATTATCAAACCCAGTCTTTTATATTGGTCATGCAAGAATTATGATATGTGGTCAGTTGTGAGTGCTCGCTAGACATATCTTTAGAAAGGAGGTCGCATATTTGTAGTAAAGAAGCTGCTTGCACATTATACTAAGGGTCGATTGCACCAAACATAACGGCTGTTCATAGCTGGCTCCAGCTACCCAGTGGCAGTTATGTAAAAATGTGTACGAGCGACTAGAACCCTATACACCATAATTACAACATTACCATCTGTTCCAAACTTCTCCTATAAATACCCCCTTTCACTAGGGCCGGTCCTAGTTGTTTTGCAACCTAAAGTCAATCGCGGAATCAAGGCCCTATGCAAACTAAAGTTGTTATTGTTAATTAAATCATAAAAATTGTTTGTCCAAAATGTTTTCAATAAAAAGTTCCTTCTACCATTTGATTCGACTTTAAAACTAAATTTAACAATTATTCACGAACAATTCCATATTAACTATGATTCTTCCACAAATTATGAATTATATGTCAAGAATAAATTGATCTAAGATATATAATCCAATATTGGACATAATGATAAAAAAAATCCTCAATAAAGTATTTTAAACTCTAAACTGTAATTTTCGTTCACGTCCAGAATCACAGAACTTTCCATACACATTTTGACTAGTACGAAGAACTAGAAATATAGGAGCATCAAGCAAAATGATTGGGATAACATCTCTAACATTCAAAGCAGATTAACATTTGTCACGGTAGAAGTGACCATTGAATAGAACAACCATAAACAAAATTGCCCAAATTTATTATATCATAGGCAACACATATCAGAAGACTTGAATGCAAGAGTCATAACCGAAACAGTTATTTAAAAGAAAATGGATAGTGAGTTCCATTAAATAACAGAAAAAAATTTAGCAAAGCTTTTTATGTAGATCTGGGATGCACACAATTACATCTCCACTCAATCAAGGAGGCACAGTCTTTTGAAACAAGCATCGATGCAGGAAAGGGCTTATCGGCTGCCGTGATTTTTGTTTTGATTATCAGTTCCGCCTCCATATTTAATCCGCAATTGAGGTTTTTATCAACATGCAGCAAAAAAATTACAGTGCGGTGCCCTGGTTTTTTGGGAGGCCCAAAGCAGGCACTTTGCCTGCTTTACCCAAGAGACGGCCTTGCCTTTCACCACAATTCAAGGGACGGATTCTTTCACCCCGAAGGGCTGCCTAAATCACTTCCCCACCATTCTCAAGCAACCCAAGCTCCATTAATGGCTTCATAAGCTCACTCCATCTTCCTCCAACATCAAATGGATCAAATTTCCTTCATGCTCCATGGAAAATCGCTCTGGCTCTATTCACATCATCTCAAATCTCCATTAGAGATCCATTCAAGCTTACTCAAAGTTCTTCGATCCCCATTCATTATCTCTAAGCTAAGATCTGTCATTCTACTTCTCTCCAACCGCCATTAATCCTCCACCGAGCTTCGATTCACATCTCAACTTCCATGGGCTCATCATTGATCCACTAAGTGCTCAAATCGTGGAACAAACACTCTCATGTTCATCACATTCAAAGGATCCAACCACTTCCACAATGGTCTAGAGTGAATCAAGCCATTAGAGAGAGAAAAATCAATGTATAAAGAGAGAATGAGCCAAAATGAGATGGATGAGATGATCAACTTTGTAAGTCTCTCCATGATAATGAAAACTACTTCAAAAGTGGACGTAAATCTTTCCTAGATCGAACCATTTTAAAAATCCATGTATTCTTTATTTGCATTTGCGATTGTGATCTCATTTTTATTGCATACCTTTTTGGTGAAGTGTTGATAATACATCTTTTGTATTGAACCATTTTTGGTTTAAACATAAACAATCAACAATTAATACACTATCAACATAACCCAATCAATTTGAATTTTTGTTCAATATTAATATTCACTTGTTTACATTTACTTGGGCAATACACACTTCAATAATAATTGATTAACATATTATTGAATTGTATTCAATTACTACTCATTCAATTTCCAAATTTATCTTATTAAACCCCAATATTCTTTTTTAACTCCACTTAACCAAGTTAAGTTCCAATTTCATATTCAAGTATCATTTGATTTCCAAATTAGTTTACTTCCATTTCATAATCCAAATTCTAATTCATTCAGTCTCATTTACTAATTTCATACGGAAATCACCTTTTTCTATATTAAACCATTTCAAATTTTTAATCCATTCAAATTAATCAAACACACCAATGTCTCAATAATTTGAGAAAATTATTTCTTTTCTATACAAAAAAGTATAATTTAGGCAAAATTGTTTTAATTACCCCCTTTACAAAACAATATCGTGTCACTTGTTAGTTCAAAATTGAACCAATCAAATAACAAAATATAAAACACACTACAATAAAAGTGGGCGTATTCGACACTAATGTGTGCGCATTACACGAAAAGTGTGGCAAAAGCTATCCTTTCGTTGTTCTACAACAATATTCATATGTTGTTGCATTAGACGTGAGTGCACTGTTGCGGTAGGAATTTCAGTGTTGTGGCATGCAACACTAGTTAAAAGCTTTGTGTTGCACTAATTGGAAGTACACCTCATCAATCCATGCACTCATAAATGAAATATCACACCCGTCCATCTACACCTATCAATCCACGTAACCCCCTTCTATTTCCCGCTTAGATTTTCATCCCTACCATACTTCATTTCATTTCTCCACCATCCAGATCCCTAAAACTCGCTTCTTCATTTCTTCAATTCGCACACTAAAGGCATCCACGCTGAAGTTCCCCTATTTGGTTTATCTATTCCTAATTTGTCCACCGTCGTCTGTTGTCGATGGTCACGGCGCTATGCCATATTTGCAAGTGGACAGGTAAATGATTTGAAACCCTAATTACTGTGTGGGATGATCATTCCCCTTCCAGGAATCAATGTCAACAATAATTTATTTGTTTCTACATTGTTGTTATGATTTCGTGGGCAATCAAACCATTTTTTTTACCCTATCTGTTATACTTATGTTCTCATCATGTCGATCCCATACAACACCAGTTACATCCAACTCTAACTCTTGAAAGCATCTTTCTTCTTCCTTACATTTGAAAACTACTATATGTCTTATTCCCAAGTTTATGCTTTTTTCCACATTTTATCAACGTTTTAGCTTCTTTTTTACTTAATTCAGGGTAGCTACTTCGATTCTTCAACGTGTTGAGTATGTGCCAAGTTTGTATTTCATTCTGCTGATCAGGTTATCCCCCCCCCACCGCGGTCCATCTGCCTTTTAACTAGGGTTGTACTTTTTATTTCGAACATTTCTTATGAATATAAAGTTTGTTAACTAACTATTTTATATAATATCATTCTATCTGTTTATTCCAAATTTAGTTCTGTTAAAAGTATATCTTAAGCCTTGCAACATATTGTGGTTGTTTACTATTGAAAATGTTCCTTTATGTTCACACCCTGGATGAACCTGTAGTTTTCACGTCTCATGTTGTTAAAGCATGTATTGCTGTAGGGTTAAGGCATATAAGGCTAATATGATTTGCTGTAGTGAAAAATTATCATGTGATTAGCCAGATTACTTTTGGAGAGAAGAGTCGAAGATAACAATTCGGTTATTTACATAGTAGTATTGATGATACTTCTAAGTTGATAAGCTCATCATGGGCAAGTATTGTAGTATGGGCAATTGATGTGATTAAGCCAATATATGATTTTAGCTAGGCTTTTCCACTACTCAATTTCAGATGGTATTTTGCAAAGTTTAAAATCAATGTAATAGTAATCACATATTTATTTTGTAATAGCATTTTTTCTTTTAACCAATCGTTGGCCTTTATATTTTAACTTTTATTTCTGCTATTGAAGACTGGATCCATACGTGCGTTTATTTTTTGTTGTCAACTCTAAACTGTTGAATTGTTTCACTTAAACTAATACTAATGATGGTTTTATTTGAAACCAGACCCGAACTTTGGGAATGCTGAGAACTCGATTTGAGTTTTTACCTAAGGCTTTTAATGCTCGTCTAATTCCTCTAGTCAATTCAGACGAATGCCCAAGAAAGAGACTAAAGACGTCTTTATCTAAACAGTTTGGTAAGGTGAGAGAACCAAAGAAAAATAAGAAAATAATTTTGTTACTGTAGGTTTCATCCATGCTCGTGGCAATTCCCATAACAATTTTTGCTTCAAATACGTTATTGCTAACATATATCTGTTACTTCATATTCCTCCAAGTAATGATGAAATTGTAGCAACAAAATTTCATCCAATGTGGAACAACATTATTGCTAGCCTTCGAAATGAAGATCTCATCCGCAACATGTGATGTTTTGGTTATATAGTACGTGAAGGCTAATGATATTTGATGTTATTAAATGTTTCAAATATACCTTTTTTATTTTCTTTTGCAAGCATAGAGAAATGGACTTGTTGCTTGTTCCAAATTGGATAGACAGGGATTTGAATATTGTCCAATGGCCTCTATTTTTACTTGCTATGTAACGTCCCACATTTTGGGTAACTAGAGATTTAATATATTTTTATTATTTTAAATATCGATTTGGAATTTTAAGTAAATCTATAATATATAATTCGTTTACATAACGAAGTTCAAACGTATAATTTATATATAATTATAAATCGAAGTCGAAACATCGCTGTAGTTGATAATTTACGATATAAATTTCAATTGAATATACAGGATTCATTTTAAGTCGGAATACTATGAAACAAGAAAAATTTGAATCTATTTGATTATAATTTTATAATAAAAGAGAAAAATGGAGATTTCAGCATATAGATTGTTAGTTATGACCAATTCAAATTTTCGAATAGCCGCTGGAATTTGTTAATAAATGATAACATTTATTAAATGAATTATTAAGGATTTATATATTTTTAAAATCGTCTAAACTAGGATTTTAAATATTTAGTTTAAACTCTATATCGGTTTATTTTGAAGTCATATAGTGTTGCATTTGGAGATATATAATAATGATAATTTATAATTATTTAGTATAAATTGTTTGGATTCAATTATAATATATCGATATTATATATCCTTAGAAATAGCGATTTTCCTATCGACCTCCATTTTCGACGAAACTAATTTTATTGGAATACGTACACCTAATTATTGCTAGGTTTCCAGTATGGAGCAAATCGGAGTTGTTTTATCTGTATGTGCAATTCAAAGGTGAACCGATGAATATATTGGAATTAAAATAACGTCGTTGTGCAAACGGAGTCTGTTTTCAACAAAATTAATTTTATTGGCACCGAAACGTTAAGACGTAACAATGTGTCTGTTTTCATTGCATTTGGAATTTGTATATGTGGCGGTATGAATTTAACAGTTACCGATAAACAACGGCAGTAAGCGGTAGAATCAAGTACCATATATAAATAAAATAAGTATAGTATACTTCATTCTTAAGAAATTTAATAGTACACCCTAAACACTACACACTACAACTCACATGAATCCTAAAACACAAAGTGCACGAGTATACTTTCCTTCCCAGCAAAGAAATAGTCCGTTATGTTTAATCTCCATCAACCCAAAATAGCAGAACTATCTAAGTGAGAAGATAACATGCTGTGAGCCTATTCCTTCTTCTCGAAGGTTCACACAGTAGCTATATATTATGATTTGTTTAGCCTCCTCTGATTTAAAAATCCAGCTACCCTAAGTTTAAGTTGCAGACCTATTTAAAGAATAGCTACGAAGTGTGAAAACAATTCCTTCCTCAATCTCAAAATATCATCGCATACCTAATTCTGCTGCCCTATTTTTAAGCATCACACATGCTATACTATCACTTCACCATCAAAACAGGCTTAAGAAAATTCAATGCAGTGCTGCCCTATTTCTTCTTAATACTATGAATGTACAATATTCTTCGAAAGACAAAGTTTTTATCCCTTAATTTTCTCACCTATAAATATGTGAGCCTACCATTTCTTCTTTGTTAAACAGAGAACCCAAACACCCCATTTTCTTCTAAGTTCAAGAAGTAGAAACAAAAGCTCCACACAAAATAATAATACACATAAGAACGAAGTTGCATGATGGGAAGAAGGGAATCGACATCTTGGAAAGGGGAGGGATATGATGAAACATGGGTTTTCGAAATGGAGCAGTGGTGAGGGAAGTGAGCAACGTGTGTATGGGGAAGGATATGCGGTGAAGTGGTGTGGCATGCATGAAATAAGTAGCATGCATGGGAGCGGTATCAGGTAGAAGTGGGATCGAAAAGGACAGGTTTCGAAAAAAAACTAA
Source organism: Allium sativum (assembly GCA_030737875.1). Taxonomy (NCBI): domain Eukaryota; kingdom Viridiplantae; phylum Streptophyta; class Magnoliopsida; order Asparagales; family Amaryllidaceae; genus Allium; species Allium sativum. Next base: position 98,552,980 of record CM060912.1, on the reverse strand, counting down.
AGAGCTGGTTCCAAAGAGGTCGACGCAGAGGGGGAGGCGGTGTAGGTGATGCTCCGATGGTCGGAATCTGGGTGCGGTGCTTGCATTATGGCTGGGGAAAGAAGCAGTGGAAGTTGTTTGGATCGTTCGATGGGTCGGTGGTTTTACAATTGACATGAACACCGGAATGAAGAAGTCGCGATGTGCCCAGATGGGTTGATGTCAGGTGGAGCATTGCAGGCAACTAGAAGTGCATAGGAGGAGGGATCACGATGAATAATGCATTGAGTAAGTGGGTTCGGAACAACTGTAGATCGAAGAAATGAAATAAAGCAGGTGAGTAGTAGTTGCATGCCCTTTTATCAGCCTAATCCATTTATAAAACATACTTGGCCCAAGTTATTATTACGTTAAGTAATTAATTAATATTTGTATATATTTAGTATATATAATTAGAACGCCTGGAAGGAAGTTTAAAAGTGCCTAGCCTTGTTGCCTACACAAGTTTATATGTAGCCCTGCGGTTATAATTGCCTAATATCTAAGTTATGCACAGTTACATAACGGGTGTTTCTAAGGATTTTTCGGAAGGTGCCTAACCAAATTCAAACATGACTAATCATGGTTTCACCGGCCAATTAAAGGGTTACTAAATGTTTGGTATTAGTTTAGTTAGTAATTATTGGTTAAGTTTTAATAATATTATTTTGAAATAGTGTATACCATATTTAATTTATGTCTTGGTCAAACAACGAAACCGAATAACAACAAGTAACGTCAGATCCGTACTAACGAGCATAAGATTTTGGAATTGGAACGGATGGGATTGAACGCAGCGGAAAGCTTGTAAAATGAACAATTTTGACAACGAATGGAAATCAAGGCGTCAACTCACTCAGTTTTATCCCAATTATATCTTATATAAGTCGGGTTTAAATATTTGTGTGCTATGATTTTTAATTGGTTGATGGATGCTGAATATATCTCTATATGGGGTGACTGAACTAATTGAATTAAATGTTAGTTTAATTTAAACCCAATCTTATTTTAACGATTATTTCCAAATGAGTTAACTTACCTCGTTGGTTACGTTTATAAAAATATAAATATATTAAATTAAGGTGTGAATGTTTAGATTGTTGTTATTGCTTGATTATGGAATATTATTTCTGTTTATTGGTATATATGATTTTATTTGAGATAACGTATTTGGATGTAGGGAAAAACAGGTTGGAGAGATTCAACTAGATTCCTCAAATATATTAAATGTTATCACTATATGAACTGTTCCGATTGAATGAATGATTTTGTTGTTGATCGTAGATTAGAAATTCAATGTTTGTTTTGTTTGAACTAAAGGGCAGTATTGGTTGAGTATTGGCTGTAGTTGGCCTAAAAATAAATCGTTTTTAAATGTGATTTACCATCAGGTGTACCGACGGTAATGAAGTTATAAAATTCATTTTATAACTGAAGAGAGATTTTGAAATCAATATATTTGAATAAAGGTTTAATAAAAGGAAATTTGTATGTATTATTGTCGAAATCCGGGCTTCGAATCTTTGGGTCGTTATAGTGGTTTCAGAGCAATGGTTTAGTAATAACCTTGGCACTATGGTGTAACTCGATAGAGATAGGGTTAGTAATACCCAAGATTGAGTTGAGTGTATATATATGAGAGTGCGTATTTGTAAATTTTATATACATATGTTGTATATTGTGTTATTTGTTCGGTTCAATTTTGAACTAGCAACTGATATTATATTGTTTTGTAAAGATGGGCACATAAAATAATTTTGGCCAAATTATATTTTGTATAGAAAGGAAATAATTTTATCAAATTATTGAGATGTTGTTTTGCTTGATTGATTTGAATGGAATTCGAATTGGAGTATGAATTGGAATGGTTTAATGTTACCAGAATATTTCATATATGAAATTAAAAAGAGAAAATGATTGATTTTTGAAATAAAATCAGAATTTGAATTTAAAATGGAGATGAATAAATTAGAAAATTAAATAGTTAATTGAGTATGGATTTGGAACTTAATGTGGTTAAGTGGAAATTAAATTGGATATTGGAATTAAAATTGGGATTTGGGGATTAATTTAAGTATAAATTATTTGATTTTGCATGTTTATTGATTGTTTATTAGATGGATTGAATATAATTTATCAAATGACTTAATGAAGAAGTTAAATGAATTAAAGCTAAGAAAAATGAATTCCAAAATAATGAATTTGAAATAAAACTAAATAATTTAACCTTGTACTTGCTATTTGTAATATATCGAAGTTAGTACAGGTTGAAAGAAGAGGGGCGGTTAGTGCACTGCTTTGCAATTAGAGTTTGGTTGCCCCACAAATAGGTAAATGTAAATATTATTGCTTGGGGGATTGATTTTATACCCCGGAGTTGGGCAGTCGTTTGTCTTTGATTTTTCTTTTTATTGATGTGAGGCCGAAGTGGCGTTTGTAGTTGTTTCCATCAAGCCGTACATCGGAGATGTTGACGAACTTTACATAAGTTTATAAAACTTAGAATTTTAATGATAATTTTATAATAATTATTTTGAAAATAATTGAGATTGAAACATTTCTCTTACTTGAGTAATTTCGGAGAAGAAATTATTTTAAAGGGGAAGGAATGTAACGTCCCGCATTTTTGGTAATTAGAGATTTAATTTATTTTTAATATTTTAAATATGGATTTGGAATTTTAAGTAGATTTATAATATATAGTTCATTTATATAACAAAGTTCAAACGTATAATTATATATAAATATAAATCGAACTTGAAACATCGTGGTAGTTCATAATTTCAGATTTAAATTTCAATTTAAATACATAATCCATTATAAGTCAGAATACTGTGAAATAAGAAACATTTGAATCTATTTGATTATAATTTTCTAATGAAAGAGAAAATTTGGAGATTTAAGCTTATAGATTGTTAGTTTTGACTAATTGAAATTTTCATCTAGTCGCTATGGAATTCGTTAGTAGACGATAACGTTCATTAAATGAATTATTAAGGATTTATATATATTTTAAAATCATTCAAACTAGGATTTTAAATATTGAGTTAAAAATCTATATCGGTTAATTCTGAAGTCATATAATGATGCATTTGGAGATATACGATAATGATAATTTATAATTATTTAATATGAATTGTTTAGGTTTAATTATAATATATCAATATTATATAAGCCTTAGAAATAGCGATTTTCCTAACGACCTTTGTTTCCAACGAAACTAATTTTATTGGAATATGTACAGCTAATTATTGCTAGGTTTCCAGTTTGGAGACAATTGGAGTTGTTTTATCTATGTGTGCAATTTAAAGGTGAACCGATGGATATTTTAAAATTAAAATAACATCGTTGTGCAAACGGAGTCTGTTTTCAACAAAATTAATTTTATTGGGACCGGAACGTTATGACGTAACAATGTGTCCATTTTCATTGCGTTAGTTACCATTAAACAACGACAGTAAGCAGTAGAATCAAGTACCATATGTATATAAAATAAGAATAGTATACTTCATTCTTAGGAAATTTAATAGTACACCTAAATACTACACACAACAACTCACGTGAAGCCTAAAACACAAAGTAACAGGTATAGTTTCCTTCCCAACAAAGAAATAGTCCGCTATGGTTAATCTCCATCAACCCAAAATAGAAGACCTATATAAGGAAAAAGTTACCACGTTGTAAGCCTATTCCTTTTTCTCTAAGGTTCACACAACAGGTATAATATATTATGATTTGTTTTTTCCCTATAGATTTAAAACTCCAGCAACCCTAAGTGTAAGCTGCAAACCTATTTGAAGAATAGCTACGTAGTGTGTAAACATTTCCTTCCTCCATCTCAAAATATCACTTCATACCCAATTTTGCTACACTATTTAAAGCGTCGCACATGTTATACTCTCACTTCACAATCAAACAGGCATAAGAAAACTCAATGCAACACTGCCCTATTTCTTCTTCAGACTATGAATGTACAATACTCTTCGAAAGACAAAGTTCTTATCCCTTAATTTTCTCACCTATAAATATGTGAACCGACCCTTTCTTCTATGTTAAATAGAGAACCTAAACACCCCATTTTCTTTAAAGTTCATGAAGTAAAAACGGAAGCTCCGCAAAAAAAAAATCAAAATTAATACACGTAAGAATGAAGCAGCATGATAGGAAGAAGGGAATCGACATTTTGGAAAGGGGACGGGTATGATGAAACGTGGGTTTTTGAAATGGAGCAGCAGTAAGGGAAGAGAGCAATGTGTGTATGGGGAAGGATATGCAGTGAAATGGCATGTCATGCATGAAATAAGTAGCATGTGTAGGAGCTGTATCAGAAAGAAGTGGGCTCGAAAAGGACAGGTTTTGGAATACAAAAAAAAGAAATAAAATTGAAGCTAAGAGCTAGTTCCAAAGAGGTCGGTGTAGAGGGGTAGGTAGGTGGTGTAGGTGATACTCTGATAGTTGGAGTCTGAGGGTGCGGTGCTTGCGTGATGGTTGGGGGAAGAAGCAATGGAAGTTGTGTGGGTTGTATGGTGGATCGGTGGTTTTACAGTTGGCATGAACACCAGGATGAAGAAGTCGCGATGTGCCCAGATGGGTCGATGTCGGGTAGAGCATGGTAGGCATGGAGGAGGAGGGATCACGATGAATAGTGCATGGAGGAAGTGGGTTCAGAACAGCTACAAATCAAAGAAACGAAATAAGGCAGATGAGCAGCAACTGCGTGCCCTTTATCAGCCTAATCCATTTATAAAATATACTTGGCCCACGTGGCACACCACGTCCGTTAATGTCACTCGTTAAGAGAATGCTTTAAGTTTCATGAAGCGTTATAGGTAAACAGAAACAGAAACAGAAACATTAAAAGACAGATATAAAATAGCAGCGGAATATAAAATTTTATTAATGCAAAAAACATAAAATCGTGGTTCAAAACATCATAAGTCTGAAAATACATAAACCCAGTACATTGTCTTAAAATTTTTGTCTTGTACTTAAAACATCAGAGTACAGTAATATAAGAAGGCATAATCCCCAAAAACATCACCACAGTAGAAAAGGTAAGAACTCGAGCAATACATCCAAGCAAATCCAAGCAGAACGACAACATAATCCTGATCAAGCTTGAGTATTCCCACCCTGAGAACCTGGGGGGAAGCGGAAGAGAAAGAAGAGGAAACAAAATGGGTATGACATAAAGTCTGGCGAGTCCAGTTACTTTTAGCATGTAAATAAGTAAAAGTACCATGACAGGCAAATAAAGTGGATAAGAGAGATAACATCATAATAGGCAGGTATGACAAGATAAACAGGATGAACATGATAGAGTATATTGCGCTTCTCTAATACTTTCCGTCTCTCTCTCTCTCTGCATTAATACTAGTGTCTTATGAACAAGATGATCCCCAACAAGTATAAGACGGTAAACTTAGTTGTACTTCTGGTGAGAGGTTTTCACCCCATACAATTAACAGGCAGTCCAACATACCGAAGTTACCATTAAGGGTATTAACGGGCTCCCCAACATACCGGAGTCTAGATGTTCCCTAATTACCACCCTAATCGATCGGCGTCCTACTCAATAGATACCCTGTGCTAGCCCTATAGTAGGGTGTATCACTCCCTAAAGTGGCAACCCTTCGTTTTCAGGATGTGCACAATCATATCTACAGGTGTCACGGCATCTAAACCTCCTCTACCAGACCCATGCACGCACATGACCCCATCGGAATGCACCGCCCATATTGTCCCCCACGTTTGGATCTCTTATAATCAGCCCAGTAAGCGTGCCCTGACTCCGACCTAGTTTGGAGTACTCGTTTGATACATATATATGGGTTACTGACAGAAACGGGCCCCACACACAAGATGATGCAAGCTTACCCCTACGCTTGCATCTGCACTAAGTTTTCCATAGGTTATGCCATACCAGAGTAAAAGATTTCATAACCCTACGGGTTAAGTTTATGGGCCTATATATATAAATATTACCCACCAACCCAAGATATACTTAACCCTCCCACTGTTCATACAAGTTTACCTAACCCCAACTCAAGTTATATGTTCATAAAATCCGTATGGATTCAACTAGTTTAAGTATTCCAATTAATTACCATATTCATTTATGGTTATAATGGCTGGACCTCCCACATTAAGGCAACCACTTGTGGATGCTGGATATGCCGGTCGGTTTCGGGCAGACTTCTTTCACAAGTCGGACTTAACCTTGTGTCTTAGCACGTCTCGCGTTTTTGCACTTAGACCCCTCACATTAGATTCACCACTTGTGGTCGCTAGATATGTCGGTCGGTCCCGGGCAAACTTCCACCACAAGTGTAATCTAACCTTGTGTCTAGGCGCAGTTACAGTTTCTACTTACTGTAATCCAAGGCATTTCAATTATTAACTGATTGTTCCTATGTTGTTATAGGTTTTCATACCCCTTTCCCAAGTATTGTTCATAATGAACCATATGTCCCAAATTCATATTCATATATTTCATTCAAGTTATGCCCAAATTTTCCAATACAAGTTACGCCTCAAATTTAACATTTTCCCCTCGTTCCCAATTTAACGCATTCGCATATTTCAGCGGCATGCTTGAAGGTAGATTGGCTATAAAAATAAAAGGGAAAAGATAAAAGGAAGAGGACAAAAATGATCAAACTAACAAGACAGACATATAATGGCAGAAATAGGTATAAATATATAGTGGCATAATGACAAGATAGGCATATAGGAACAGATCTGATGAACATGTGACAATAGAACTTATTCTAACATAAGAGGGACATCATAACAGTCATGATAAGGTCTAAACAATGAATTAGATAGCTAACTAACAACATATCTGATTTAGCCACAAACATAATAGGAACAAGCATGTTGTGATCCAAACAGTGAATTAAATCTACAAAGAATGGCAGATCTGACATGATAAACATGTATTGGTTTATATCTAGTTCATATTCATGTCAAAATAATTTAGATACACAGGTTATAGCTGATCTGATATGATTCAAACAGTCATAGGTTTTGTAACGATACGGATTTCGCTCGGACCTAATCGATCGCTAAATCGACCAAGACCGTTCAAAACCGCATACGCTAACTCTGGGCATACAACACATCAGAATAAATAACAGAAGACTTTTATAAACATCATAATATTGTTACATCAAAGAACAGAATATCAAAGTACGTTAAATATAATACAGCGGAAGATTAATTTACAACAAATTTAATACAACGCAGTGGAAGACTATCAATGCCCTGGATACAGCTTTAAGCTTCAATCCAGAATCCTGCTCAATAAATAAATATCTGCAAAACAAACAACTCGACTGCCCATGTGGAAAATAGGGGCACCCGAGTTTTCAAGTGAAACAAACTACGAGTCAGTCAAGAGACTGGTATGAGAAATCTTACTTAACTTATCTAATAATAAGGCTAATCACAGGATCACGCCGCTAACGCGGAACGAGTTTACTCCATTTGATTTCTAGTGCATAAATAATAACCATAAATAAACTTATGGATCTGCAATGCATCATACAACATGCAATTTTTTCCCAATCTACCCATTTTGGCTTAATCCCTAAACTTAGATTTCAAAATCCAATTCTCTTTACGGAAATTATTCCTTTGGACTTTATTTCCCGATTTCTTACTTCAAATCATTTGAAATACATATCTAGCTTTTATATCAAAGTAGATTTCACTTCGTGATCTCAAAACAAAATCTATGGAAATATGAGTTCCAAAACAAATGCATAAAAATAAATATGCAACCAAATATTGGGAACCCCTTAGACAAGGCTACAGGACTCACCTCGCCAGCTCGATATAAATATGTGCACCTCCCATCTAGGAGCAAGCTACACTGATGATGCACCATCTCAGACTATAGGGGAAGACGTACATCGCCCTTATCCACCACCATCCCTTGTTTTTTAGTGTCCGGGTCACCCGCATCTTTGCCACATACTAAATCATTTCATATCCCGAAGGATGGAAAATCATTTCACAACATAATAATCACAAGTGCATTCAAATCTATAGTACTTCACATTAGCAATTCACACATATGATTAGTCACTATTAATCACATAACCTTTGAGCTCGTATGTCTTAAAGAAGGGTGTTAAGCAAGAGAATAAGTTCTCCGCCACCAAACATATATATCATCAATAACAATTAATCGGTTACGCGATGAACCACAATGTAAAACACATAATACTTTTCTAAATCATTTCGGAATTACCAGTTTTAGTCCTCGAAATCCTTTCTGTTGTATAAAACATTTTTATAAAAAATTCCCTATCCAAAATCGGGAATAACATTTCTTTTCACTTAAGAAAAACACGTTTCAAAAATCATTCATTAATTTTGAAATAAAACAAACAACATCGCTAAACACCTTATAGTCAAATCGCGAAGTGTTTCACAAGGTGTTAGCACATAGATATTTTTACCCAACCCAATGCTAAATGTAAAAGCATATTGTGCTCATAAACTGGTCGAGCATAATCCGAACGATCAATCAATCACAATCCATATCAATGACCAAGTATATTTGGTTCAGTCACATTTCATGTTACAATAAAAGAGTATTTTATTGTCTACACATTTTCTACATTTCATGTTACAATAAAAAAAGTATTTTATTGTCTACACCTTTTCTACATTTCATGTTATAGTAAAAAAATATTTTATTGTCTACGCATTTTCAACATTCCTAATGACAAATAAAAAAGAGTTTTATTTGCATAACATTTTCCACATGTTTCTAGTGAAAAATAAAAAGAGATTTTTACTCGCATAACATTTTCTACGTGTTTCTAGTGACAAAAAAAGAACATTTTATTTGCATAACATTTTCTACATGTCTCTGGTGACAAATAAAAAGAGTATTTTATTTGCATGCATGTTTTCTACTTTTCTAATGACAAATAAAAAGGGTATTTTATTCATATGCACAATTTTATCTTTCTAATGACAAATAAACATGGTATTTATTTACGTAACATGTTTTCTACTTTTCTAATGTCAAATAAAAAGAAGTATTTTGTCTACATAACATGTTCTATATTTCTAATGACAAAATAAAAAGAGAATTTTGTCTACATAACATGTTCTATCTTTCTAATGACAAAATAAAAAGAGAATTTTTTCTCCATGTTTTCTGCATTGCATATGACAAACAAATAGAGAATTTTGTTTGTCTACATGTTTCATATTACCTATGTACAAATAAAAAGAATTTGTGTTTGTACAACAACTTCTATATTTAACATGACAAATTAAAAGGAATATTTTTATTTGCATACAATTTCAAACTTCAACATGACAAATAAAAAGAAATATTTTTATTTGTATACAATTTCTAATTTCAACAAATAAAAAGAAATATTTTTATTTGCATAAATTTTTTAATTTCAACATGACAAATAAAAAGAAATATTTTTATTTTCTTAATAATTCCAATGTTTCTAATGACAAATAAAGAAGAATATTTTATTTACATACAAATTTCTATAATTCTAATGTCAAATAAAAAGAAATATTTTTATTTGTATACAATTCTATTTTTAACATGACAAATAAAATAAATATTTTCATTTGTATACAATTCTATTTTCAATAAGACAAATAAAAAGAAATATTTTTATTTGTATACAATTCTATTTTTAACATGACAAATAAAAAGAAATATTTTTATTTGAATACAATTCTATTTTTAACATGGAAAATAAAAAGAAATATTTTTATTTGTATACAATTCTATTTTTAACATGAAAAATAAAAAGGAAATATTTTATTTATTTTCAACAGAATTCCTTTATTCATATATGACAAATAAAAAGATGATTTTTATTTTCCACACAATTCCAATATTATATATGTATAAATAAAAATAATCTTTTCATTTGTATAACAATCTCTATATTTTAAACATGACAAATAAAAAATTAATTTTTATTTGCATAACAATCTCTATATTTTAAAATGACAAATAAAAATATGATTTTTTTTATTTGTATAACAATTTCCAACAATCCATTAAATTTAATTAAATCAACAAATCACCACAAACAGCATCAACCAATTCAAATCAAATCGCGTACAACAACAGATTAAATTTAACGGCGTATATGTAAGAATTTATAAACACGATAATAATTAATTACTTTTAATTATTTAAATAAGAAATCTCACAGGCAATTCTACATATATTTTTTCAGTTATGTAAATAAATAAATAAATAACCGTGTAGAGTTTTTAGTGAGGATTTCTCACCTTGATCGGTTTGAGAAATCGTTTGTATAACGATTATTTTTCACTAAATTAATTTGTTCGTTTAATTTAATCAAAAATTACTACTAGCTCCTTTTCCGTTCTGATCTATTCCATGAGGTAGATCCAGATTTCACAATTCCAACGGTATTTAGATTGCTGAATTCTGTACTCATATGAGCAAGTGATTATCGTTTATAGGTTAATCATATTAATAACAAAATCAAATAATTAATTACATCACTAAGGGTTTAATCCCTTTCCTTTCCCATCATATATTTTTTGTACAAAATTGAAACCAACATCGACTTCGTCATCACGTGTGCGTGCCTATCTCCGGTCGTCGGAGCATGATCAGAGGGGCCCACCCGAACCACCTTCCCCCCCATGCCTCTGCGCTAGCTGCCATCGCCACTTTAGTGGACCCAAAGTCTATGATTTCCTCCTTGAATGATGACAGTTTTCCAACGAATTCCGTCCACCACGAATTGCCATTTCAGATCTCAACCATATCATTTCATTGATCTCACTTCGGTCTTCTATTTTTGTTTTATAGGGGTTGAATTTTATTGATTGGATATTGAGATTTTGAGGAGGATTCCTCATGAGATTTTAGCCATCAAATGAAAACTGGCGGCGGCTGTGTGTTTTTAGATAATTAGGGTTTCGAATATTTTAGGGTTATTTATAATATAATATTATTGAATTCATTAATTCACAAAATACCCCGTTAATTCCAACTAACTCCAAATCCATCCCAACGAAAGTTTCCCCCAGCCAAATACCCCTATTCCGGACAAAATTTACCAGGTCCCATCATCCCGTTTGATCGTCTCAGCCCACTTTTATTTAATTTAAAACATAAAACATTTTAATATTAAATTTGATCGTACATTCTAATTTACCGGGGCTACATACTAACTGCAGAAATTCCGAAAAATAAATCTAGCTATGTTTTGACGATACGGTCCTAACAAAATTAATTTCGTCGAATTTGGAGACAGTTTGAAAAGTGGCCATTTTCTGGTCGATCCAATTCAACTGAAATTGACCAAACACGCTTATATTTACTGTGCTCACATATTAACTCCAAAAATTATGAAAATTGGAATCTTGCAATAATTTGACATTCTAGATCCAACAAAAGTGGTTTCATAAAAAATGGAGGGTGTTTGCAAAATGGTTAATTTTAAGGGCTATATATTATATAAAATTTCATAACGACTATTCTGAATGTTTAACTGTCCATAACTTTTTACTTCCACTATGAAATTTCAATTTTTCACATCCGTTGGAAAGATATAATTAAACATATTTAAATATTTCTTGTTTTACTGAAATCTGATTTATTTTGAATCCTGTACATTTGGTCAAATTTCAAATTCAAATTTTCAAATTATCGCGCTATTTCCAACTCCTTTTTATAGTTAAAATAAATATATACGTTCTAACTTCGATTTAAATAAATTTTATCTGTTATTATTTAAAATAAATTATTTTAAATATTCAAAATTCACTAAATTGCTAAAATAAAAAATTTAAATTGGTTTTGAAAATCCGGGTTGTTACAACCTCCCCTTAAAAACTTTTCGTCTTCGAAAAGGAACGGAGCTAAAATTGGTTTAACTAACCAACTCAACTTCCATTCCGGCTTTCATTCTTCAACTTTTCTGTTTCTACGAATTTCCTAATTTCCCAAAAATTTGGCTAACACCCTAAATTTCTGAAAATTTTCGCCACAACCTCCTTTGTACGGGTTAATATTTAAAACCGCAACTTGCCTCATAGGGCCCTCACCGATCCAAAAGAAAAAGCTAAGCGGCTAGCCAATCGGCTCATGAAATCGTCAACCCCAGTAAATACAGTAAATATGTACCTATTTATCGGGCATACAATTTTATTCCTCTTCTCTAGCCTTCTTCCTATGACCTGTTCAATATATGCATGTACATGTATGCAATTCTAATCAAATTTCAATTCAGTTCAATATTCGATTCTACTTGGCTAAATTTATTATTCTTTCTCATATTGATTAAATGAATTATCATTCCAATATTTTTAATTAGTCAAACTAATAATCACACAACACAACCATCAACCAATTTGTTAATTAAATTTTCAAACATATATCTTCTCTATATATACTCAAAAATCACATTTTTGATGTCAAATCACAACAATAGACCCTATCTATGTTTTGGTTCTCACACTAGTCAGTTGGAAATATATAGATATACCATGTTCGAAACTCGAACATGAATGCTGATGATGTTCCGAACCATCATCAGAACATATCCGGGTGATTAGAATGTGACTCTATATCTATCCAGTATATTTGAGGCTTCGTATATACATTTGCAAGGCATATATGCAAAATATTCTTATACTCGATTGTCCAAATTTAATATAAAATAATATACTCAAATATGTATAATAAATATAAAATTTCAAAACTAATTTTTTTTACATAAATAATACTCTTCAAACTCATTCTGGGATGCTACTGATCCCATCTCTAACGAGTCATTCTTATAGGATGTTACTAATCCTATCTCTGATGAATTCTTTTGTTTGGTTCTAATGTGTCTTGTTCTCGAGCTCTGTAAACCAAAGCTCTTATACCAACTGTAACGATACTGATTTCACCCGGACCTAATCGATCGCTAAATCAACCAAGACCGTTCAAAACCCGCATACGCTAACTCTGGGCATACAACACATCAGAACATAAAACAGAAGACTTTTATAAACATCATAATAATGTTACATCAGAGTACCTAATATCAGAGTACATCGAATATAATATAGCGGAAGATTAATTTACAATAAATTTAATACAACGCAGCGAAAGACTATCAATGCCCTGGACACAACTTTAAGCTTCAATCTAGAATCCTACTCAATAAATAAATACTGCAAAACAAACCACTCGACTGCCCATGTGGAAAATAGGGGCACCCAAGTTTGCAAGTGAAACAAACTACGAGTTAGTCATGGGACTGGTATGAGAAATCTTACTTAACTTATCTAATAATGAGTCCAATCATAGGACCACGCCGTTAATGCGGAACGGGTTTACTCCATTGGATTGCCAGTGCAGAAACAACAACCATAAATAAACTTATGGATCTACAATGCATCATTCAACATGCATTTTTTCCAATCTACCCATTTAAGCTTAATTCCTAAACTTAGATTTCAAAATCCAATTCTCTTTACATAAATTATTCCTTTGGACTTTATTTTCCAATTTCTTATTTAAATCATTTGAAATACATATCTACCTTTTATATCAAAGAAGATTTCACTTCGGGATCTCAAAACAAAATCTATGGAAATATGAATTCTAAAACAAATGCATAAAAATAAATATGCAAACAAATATCGGGCTCCCCTTAGACAAGGCTATAGGACTCACCTCGCCAACTCGATATAAATATGTGTGCCTCCCATTTAGGAGTAGGCAACACTGACGATGCACCATCCCACACTATCGGGGAAGACATACACTGCCCTCATCCCCTGTGTTTTAGTCGTCCGGGTCACCCGTATCTTTAGCCACATGCTAAATAATTTCATATCCCGAAGTATGGAAAATCATTTCACAACATAATAATCATAAGTACTTTCAAATCTATAGTACTTCACATTAGCAATTCACACATATGATCAGTCACTATTAATCACATAACCTTTGAGCTCGTACATCTCAAAGAATGGTGTTAAGCAAGTGAATAAATTCCCCAATACCAAATAGGTATATCATCAAAGCAACTAATCGGTTACGCGATGAACCATAATGTAAAACACATAATACTTTTCTAAATCATTTCGGAATTATCGGGTTTAGTCCTCGAAATCCTTTCTGTTGTATAAAACATTTTTATAAAACATTCCCTGTCCAAAATCGTGAATAACATTTCCTTTCACTTAAGAAAAGCACATTTCAAAAATCATTCCTTAATTTTGAAATAAAATAAAAACATCGCTAAACATCTTACAGTCAAATCGTGAAGTGTTTCACAAAGTGTTAGCACATAGATATTTTTACCCAACCTAATTCTAAATGTAAAAGCATATTTTGCGCATAAACTGGTCGAGCATTATCCAAACGGTCAATCAATCACAATCCATATCAATAACTAAGTATATTTGGTTCAATCACATTTCATGTTATGATAAAAGAGTATTTTGTTGTCTACATATATTCTACATTTCATGTTACAATAAAAAAAAGTATTTTATTGTCTACACCTTTTCTACATTTCATGTAACAATAAAAAAAGTATTCTATTGTCTACACATTTTCTACATTTCTAATGACAAATAAAAAGGAGTTTTATTTGCATAACATTTTCTACATGTTTCTAGTAACAAATAAAAAGAGATTTTTACTCGTATAACATTTTCTACATGTTTCTAGTGACAAAAAGAAGAAGAAGATTTTATTTGCATAACATTTTTTACATGTCTCTAGTGACAAATAAAAAGGGAATTTTATTTGCATACAATTTATCCACTTTTCTAATGACAAATAAAAAGGGTATTTTATTTGTATGAACAATTCTATCTTTCTAGTGACAAACAAAAAGGGTATTTATTTACGTAACATGTTTTCTACTTTTCTAATGTCAAATAAAAAGAAGTATTTTGTCTACATAACACAATCTATATTTCTAATGACAAAATAAAAAAAGAATTTTGTCTACATAACATGTTTTATATTTCTAATGACAAAATAAAAAGAGAATTTTTTCTACATGTTTTCTGCATTGCATATGACGAACAAAAAGAGAATTTTGTTTGTCTACACGTTTCATATAACCTATGTGTAAATAAAAAGAATTTTTGTTTGTATAACAACTTCTATATTTAACATGACAAATAAAAAGGAATATTTTTATTTGCATACAATTTCTAATTTCAACATGACAAATAAAAAGAAATATTTTTATTTGCATGCAATTTCTAATTTCAACATGACAAATAAAAAGAAATATTTTTATTTGCATAACAATTCCAATGTTTCTGATGACAAATAAAAAAGAATAATTTATTTGCATAAAAATTTCTATATTTCTAATGTCAAATTAAAAGAAATATTTTTATTTGTATACAATTCTATTTTTAACATGACAAATAAAAAGAAATATTTTTATTTGTATGCAATTCTATTTATAACATGACAAATATAAAGAAATATTTCTATTTGTATACAATTCTATTATTAACATGACAAATAAAAAGAAAATATTTTATTTGTATACAATTCTATTTTTAACATGACAAATAAAAAGAAATATTTTTATTTATTTTCAAAAAAAATCCAGTATTCATATATAACAAATAAAAAGATGATTTTTATTTTCAACATAATTCCTATATTATATATGTATAAATAAAAAGAATCTTTTCATTTGTATAACAATCTCTATATTTTAAACACAACAACTAAAAAGTGAATTTTTATTTGTATAACAATCTCTATATTTTAAACACGACAAATAAAAAATGAATTTTTATTTATATAACAATCTGTAACAACCTGCAAATTATGAACCAATTTAAAATTTTTATTTCAGAAATTTTAATGGATTTTGAATAGTTAAAATAATTTATTTTGAATAATAACGACTAAAAATTTATTTAGATCGAAGTTGGAACGAAAATTTTATTTTAATTATAAAAGGAGTTGGAAATAGCGCGGTAGTTTAAAAATTTGAATTTGAACTTTGACTGACTGTACAAGATGCAAAATAAATCGGATTTTAGTAAAACTAAAAATATTAGATTCTATTTAATAATATCTTTCCAACGAATCTGAAAAATCAAAATTTCATAGCAGGAATCAAAAGATATGGGCAGTTTAAAATTCAGAATAGTTGTTATGGAATATATATATATATTTTTCAATAATTAAAAATAGCCATTTTGCAAACGACCTCCGTTTTCGACGAAACCATTTTTGTTGGAACCAGAATGTCAAATTATTGCTAGGTTTCAATTTTCATAATTTTTAGAATTAACATGTGTGCATGGCAAAAGAAAATGTGATATGTCAATTTCCGTCAAATCGGATCGACCAGAAAATGGCCATTTTTCAAACAGTCTCCAAATTTGGTGAAATTAGTTTTTTTTAGGACCGTATCATCAAAACATAACCAAATATAATTTTTCTGGAATTTTTAGAGTCCGTATGTGGCCCTGGTAAATTAAAACGTACGATCAAATTAAATAAATAAATGATTTATATATTAAATTAAATAAAACAAGCTGGAGATGATCAAACGGGCTGACGGGACCAAGCCCATTGCATCCGGAACTCGGGTATTTACCTAGGGACAATTTTCATTGGGCTGAAATTGGATCTAAAAAGAATTAACGAGCTTTAAATTAATGAATTAAATTAACATTTTATTATAAAAACCCCACTTAACAAAACCCTAACCCTAAGAAAACCCTAGTCACCATATTAGAAACGAATGCACCGAATATTCCCAATTTGATTAGCTAAAATCGTTCAATCCATGAAGAATTATTATATGCTTCTGAAGCGAAAACCAAAGTACTAAGAGGAATTTATGAGTTCATACGGTTATGATGGGATTATACTACATGGATTTCGAGATCTCGAGCCACAATGAGGCCACGCTCGCACGCTGATCGAGACCGGGGGGTGCGAGCTGCTCGCAAGTGGAGGTGGTGGCGGCTCGCTCGAAGGGCTTCGACGTCGTGATATTGGATCGGCTTCTGGTGGCCTTCTGGTGCTCGCGCAGGTGACTAGGAGTCACAATGTTGGGTTCGTATGGTTCCAGTATTGCAAACGAAGGAAGATGATTAAGCACAGGATTAAGTATATGTTAATTATCTAATTATGTTAATTATATATTTAATTGTTTAAAAAGTTTAAAATAACATAACTCCTTCATTTTAAATCAGAATCGCGTGAAATGAAATGCGTTGGAATCGAAAAATCGAGATCTGGACGATGGAGTAGACTGGATCTGAAACGAAACACTTTAGAAATTCAGGAAATTTCAGATCTGAATTAAAAGCTCGGTGAGATTTCTATTTTAAAATTAATTATTTATTTCGTTGTGAAATTTATGTTCATCCTATATAAAATTCATGCTGATGTTGTATATATTTCAATGTTGGTTGTGTTGTGATGTGATGAACCACTAAATTGAATTGTGTATTCATGTTTGTCAGAATTTTGTGTATACAATAAAAATTATATGTTTATTGTATATATAAATATACAATATTCATGTTTGTTATAAAATGGATGTAAACATATAAAATATTCTTTTATATGTTATTAGAGTGCATAGAGAAATGTAAACGTATAAAATATTCTTTTAATTGATATTAGAATACATTTATGTACAAATATTAAATTTGTCATCTAGTTATGAATTGTTATGTCAAAAATTAGAATAACAATAAAATATTCATTTTATTGTTTACATTAAAACGTGGTTTTGTTTAAAATTAGAACAACAATAAAATATTCAATTTTATTGTTTGCATTAAACATGGTTGTGTCAAAATATAGTTATTGAAATAAAAAGAAACATTTCAATCAAAACATGATTATTGTAATAAAAATAACATTTGTCAAAACATATCTATTGAAATAAAAATAACATTTGTGATAAAACATGTTTGTTGAAATAAAATTAACATTTGTGTTAAAATTTGTTAGTTGAAATAAAATTAACATTTGTGTTATAACATGTTAGTGGGAATAAAAGATTTATTTTTATTGTCATAAAAGAGTAGATTTAAAAATGTAATATTGTTTCCATTAGAAAGAATAGAATTAAAAGACTTCACTTTTGTGTAACAGTGTTTACAATAAAAAATTTTGAAATAGGAGATTTGAATTTTATTGTTGATTTGTTACAATAAAAAATATAGTTATTAAAGTTTATATTTTTAAATGTCATTTTGTTATAAAAATGTTTTGTAACAACCCAGAAAATTAGAACCAGTTTAAATATTTATTCGGAAGTTTTGCACCTGAATTTCTGTTTCAAGTAACATATTATTTTCTCCATTTTGTTAAATTGAAACTAAATCTGTATAAGTTATATCGCAATGATTTATTTTAGACCATTGGTTTTATAAGTTTAATTTGGAGTCTAACTTATAGATCCAAGATTCTGTGTTCATTTTAATAAATAAAATTTTATCTTATAGATTTATTTGAACTTTTTGCTCAATTAGTTAAATGTTAAATTGGTGGTCCATGTTTTATCTTTCCTAATTAAGTGTAACACTAGACTGGATAGTTTATGTATATACGTTATATTTATATATACTAATTTGATTTAATATTGAACTTATTAAATGTATGTATGAAATTGTGCCTATTTTAAATTTAGTATTGACATTAATTGTAATATTGCCATTAATTGTATTAACATAATTAAAATATTGCTATCTAAGAATAATTATGTGTTAATTGAAATCAGTGCGTTGTTTGTAGAAAACTTGCATTTATCTTAAAAAAAAATTCTAATAAAATTAATTGATTTAAATTTGAAACCATGAACTAAGGAAACACATGATTTTTAGCGTGTGGATTTAGAATCCACATTTATCTGTATGCTATGTAATAGCAGTCAAATTATGTTTCTTTTAATTGTGTATTAATGAAACTAATGAGAATAATTAAATATATGAAGGCTAATGAATTTAATACTGTGACATATATATTATAAGATTTGACTGTTTTACCTTTTGTATTTGTTAGTAGTTTTCTCATTTGTCATATTTCAAAATTGCCTATAAATTGATTCTAATTCATTCATATGTACAGAGTTATCAATTAACCATACTTGCATACTATTAACTATTATGTCACACAATTGAGGAATGAACCTATTTGCTATATATATAAATAAAATAAATAATTTTTTTTTCATATCTCAGCACTGTTTATATATTCACACAAAGTTTCATTCAAGTTTTCAATTAAATCAATATGCATGTTGTCCTTTATTTATTTCGTTTACTTATGTGATATGCCTTCTTATTACACTTACCTCCATGTTAATACAGTATCAATTCATACCATGAATAATTTTGATTAATAGCATTTATGAATCAATCAATACAAATTAAAGCAAAATTAAAAGGTTTCTTTCTCCATTTTTTGTAATTTATGTATTCAGTTAATTACTTATTTAAGGGAAAGAAACTTAAAGTTTTTTTTTCAAATATATACTAGTTAGGATAAGTTTACAGTCAAAACACAAAACCCTATTCTAGAATACGTAGCCACCGCCCTTTATATTTTCAATGGCTGAAAACGCACAAAAACAATTCGTTAATTCCTCCTAGTCTACCACAAATTAAGATATGAAATCAAGAAAAATAATCAAGAGCAAAGCAAGATCTTTCTTCCTACGGGGGTGATTAAATTTCATGAAGTATTCAACATGGAAATCAAGCTCAGTCGTTAGCCGGCGTTTCTAGGGTTCAAGGGAGCTTCGAGTTTCACGCTATGGTGGGGGAAGGAAGGCGATGAGCAAGGCTTCGAAGTGGCGGGGTTGGATGGTGGACTCGGTGATCTTGGGGCGTGCGATGGGGGTAACTTGAGCGTGCGTTTGAGTTTATTTCAAACGATCCAAGGAGAAGGACGAAGACGGCCGGTGTTCCCTTCACTAATCAATAATTCGATAAATTGGTGAGATCTATTTTTTTTCAAATTAAAATTAATTATTTATTTTATTGTATTCATTTAGTATGAAATTTATGTTGTATGTATATATTTGTTTAAATGTTGATTGTGCTATGATTGTGACTGTGTATCCATGTTTATTAGAATTTGGTGTATACGATAAAATCATATATTATCGTGTATATAGAATATGTTATATTCGTGTGTGCCAAGATTTGTGTATAAAATAAAAACTTATTTTTATTTTATGTATATAAAGAAAAACATGATAAAGGTAGAGATTTGTCAATACATGATTAGTGAAATAAAAACAAGTTATTTTGTATAACTTGTTAGTTAAAGTAAAAATAACACTCTTTGTCAAAACTTGTTAATTGAAATAAAATAACAATTTTTGTCAAAACATGTAAATTTAAAATAAAGGTTATCATTTGTGTCAAAACATGTAAATTCAAAATATGATTATCATTTGTGTTAAATTGAAAGTGACAAAATATGATTACCATTTGCGTTAAATTGAAAGTGAAAATAAAATATTTATTTTGTAATTAGAAAAAGTGAAAAACAAAATATTCATTTTGTTAAATAGAAAAGGACATTTTTATTTACATATTTAGTGTAAATAAACCATGATTATAGAAAATGACATTTTTATTTACAATTTAGTTGTAAATAAAAGAACATGGTTGTAAAAGAGACATTTCATTTACATGTTAGGTGTAAGCAAAAATATGATTATTAAAAAGGGTTTACTTTATTTACATTATAGATATGAATAAATCTTAGAATTATTAAGCACCTTTTTATTTACATTTCATATGTAAATAAAAACATGATGATAAAAAGTACATTTTTATTAAAATGTTTATATAGAATAATAGGGCCATTTTTATTAGAAATGTTGCATTAGTATAAAAAAAATATCACATTTCTATGAGAAATATTATATAGAAAAAGAAATCACATTTTTATGTGAAATGTTACATGTGATATTAGAATAAAAACACCGTTTTGGTTAACATATAAAATATCATTTTTATATGAAATTAGAATAACATAGAAATTGGGTTACAAATAAATATTCATTTATTTGGCATTAGAATTCATAGGAAAATATTTACACATAAAATATTATTTTATGTGACATTAGATTAGAAATGACATTTTCATCATAAAATGTTACATTAGAAAAGAGAGATAACTTTTTCATATCAATGTGACATTAGCAAAAGAAATAACATTTCTATTTTAAAATGTGGCATTATAGAAAAATAACATTTTAAGTACAAAATGTTAAGATTTAGAAAATTAACATTTTAAGTATAAAATGTTAAGATTTAGAAAAATAACATTTTAAGTTTAAAATGTTAAGATTTAGAAAAATAACATTTTAAGTATATAATGTTAAGATTTAGAAAATTGACATTTTAGTTATAAAATGTTAAGATGAAGAAAATATCACTTTTTATTTGTTTGTTGTGTTAGAATTGACAACAAGACAAATATATCACTCTTATATGTGTTTTGTTGAACTAGAAATGTCAATAAACAAATATACCACTGTTATATGTTTTTGTTGAAATGTTAGAATTAGTTAAACATAAAATATTTTTTATGTTAATATGAATAGATAGAAAAATGTTTACATATAAAATATCCTTTTAAATGATATTAGAAAACATAGAAAAAGAACCAAATTAGAGAACACCTTTACTTACATTTCCTTTATGTGAATAAAAAGAACCTATTTACAGTGAACGTCTTTATTTACATTTTTACGTAAAAAAAAACACATTTACAGTGACACTTTTATTTACTTTTTGGCATAAATAAAAGCATGATTTGAGCAAGTATATTTTATTTACATTTTTATGGTAAATAAAAATAGGAATAGGGAAAAAGCACAAATTGTGTTTGTGAACATGAATTGTAACAACCCGTAAATTCTGGGCCAGTTTAAATTTTTATTTTGGCAATTTTAGCGAATTTTGATTATTTAAAATGAATTATTTTAAATAATATCGACGAGAAATGTATTTTGAATAGAATTCGAACGTATATATTATATAGTTCGTCGTCAGAATATAAATATTTATTTTTATATATAAATAGAATTGAAAGTGGCGCGGTAGTTCGATAATTCGATTTCAAAGTTCAAATGAATGTACCGGGTGCAAAATAAACCGGATTTTAGTGAAATCAAAAATATTTGAATCTAATTGAGAATATCTTTCCAACGAATCTGAAAAATCGAAATTTCATAGCGAGGATCAAAAGATATGTCCAGTTGAAAATTCTAAATAGTCACTATGGAATTCAGGCCCTTAAAAATAGCCATTTTGCAAACGACCTCGGATTTCGACGAAACCACTTTTGTTGGATCCGGGATGTCAAATTATTGCTAGATTCCAATTTTCATAATTTTTCGAATCAATATGTGAGCGTGGAAAAGGAAAACACGTTTGACCAGTTTTAGTTGATTTTAATCGACTGGAAAATGGCCATTTTTCAAACGGTCTCAGAATTCGACGAAACTAGTTTTGTTAGGACCGTATCGTCAGTACGAAGCTAGAAAATATTTTTTTTGGAATTTTTCGAGTTAGTATGTGGCCTCGGTAAATTGAAATGTGCGTTCAAATTCAATATATAGAGTTATATGTTGATTTTGACGGAAACTGATCGAAACGATCGAATCAGCCTATGATACATATCCCATTGTGTTCGGAATGGGGGTAATTAGCTATGGACGATAGGCGGTGGGTCTCGTTTCGAGGTCGAAAATAAAAGTTGTTTTTTTTAATTAAAATATTAATAAAATAATTTATATAGCCCCCCCTTGACTCTCTCACCTCTCCCCTCTCTACATTTAAAATCGAAATCAGAAGAAAAAACGGACAGTCCCTCGTCGCCCCCTCCCCCCACCACATCCGTCGCCGCCAGAAGAGCCGCACCCCCTCCGGCCAGCTCCACCACCCCCTCGCGCGCCGACCCTTCTTCTCCTTCTCCTCCTCTTCTCCTCGACTGACGCGACCCCCCTACCAAAACCCGACACCCCTTTAGCCCCCGCCACCATCCACAGCCCCTCCGACTCACCTTCCGTGCCACCTCCCGCAGAACCCCCCTGGCCACGCAGCACGACGATGAACACCCCCCTGCCTTCGATTTCGATAGTAAGCCTATTTACTTATTTATTTTTCATTGTTATTTTCTTTATTTTTTCCTTCTTACTTATGTATAAAGTGTGGAACTTGTTTTCAGTTTCAATGTGATGAAAATGGAATTTTATACATGTATTTTGGCATAAAAATCTGATTTTTACTAAGTATAAAGGTTTGATTTTTAACAATAAAGGGGGTATGACTTTTCTTCGATTAAAAATATGATTTTTATATAATAGAAATATTAAAGAAGTGATTTTTATATAATAGAAATTTTAAAGAAGTGTCTTTTATATAATAGAAATATTAAAGAAGTGATTTTTATATTGTAAAAACAATAAAGATTTGATTTTTAACTTTATAAAGACGGGATTTTTAACTTTGAAAATATCGTATTTTTAAAAGTGAAAAGATCGTATTTTTAATATAGGAAAGGTGAGATTTTTAGATAAGTAAAAATTCAATTATTATATATTGAATAATCGAATAAAAATTCGATTTTTATATATTGAATAATCGAATAAAAATATGATTTTTATATATTGAATAGCGAAGTAAAAAATATGATTTTTATATGTTGAATAGCAAAGTAAAAATTCGATTTTTATATATGGAATAGCGAAGTAAAAATTCGATTTTTATATATTGAATAGCGAAGTAAAAGTTCGATTTTTATATATTGAATAATCGAATAAAAATATGAATTTATATATTGAATAGCGAAGTAAAAATTCAATTTTTATATATATAGTGAATACGAGCAACGGAAATGACATAAGATGAAAAGGTGAAGATTTCCTACTTATGAAGAGGCGTGGAGTTTGGATTAGCTAAAGGTGAGAACTTCTCACCTTTTAATTTTATTTTATAGTTAAAATATATACTAGGATGCAGACGGTGTTTAGTAGCACCCGACACCCGTCGTCCACAGACCATGGACGGCTTGTTTGCTTGGTTGTTTGATTTTGATGTGTAGTTGATTGTGTGATGTGAAATGAAATAAAATATTTATATAGTTGAAAATATTTGATAGTTAAAAATAGAAATTTTAACGTGTATATGAAATAAATTAATATAAACAAATCGAACGATTTGTTTATATACACACATTTGACTGATATTGATTGGGACGATAAATTTTACACATCGCCCAACTGCACAAATAAAATCTGTGTTTGATTGTTTGAAACCCCACACGGGTATCGGGATGATATTTGACGTACACTAATCCTGATTGTTTAGTTGTATGTCGATCGATTGATTGACAGACTGTTATAAGCGTTGAATATTTATATTTGATGCTTATACAGTGTAGAATGCACTTTGGATGATGGTTGATTATTCATCGTTGTTATTGTATACATGTGTTGTAGAAAACCCATATAATTAACATTATATGGTAATTGATTGGGCCTCATTCCAGTTTAGAAGTAGAAATATTTGAAAGTAGAAATATTTGAGAATAGAATATTTGAAAAAGAAATATTTGAAATAGAATATTTGAAATAGAATATTTGAAATAGAAATATTTGAAAAAGAAATATTTGAATAGAAATATTTGAAATAGAAATATTCGAAAAAGAAATATTTGAATAGAAATATTTGAAATAGAAATATTCGAAATAGAATATTTGAAAATATGAATATATGAAGCCGTCTTGATTAGATTTACGCCATTTTGACGTGAACGATATTTATATTGATTTTATTCATTTTATAACGAATATCGAAAGCGATTTCAAAATCTGAAATTTTGAAAAGAATTGAAATTCGAATTAAATTGAATAGAAATGAATTCAAATTGAAATTGAATAGAAGTGAATTCGAATTGAAATTGAATAAAAATGAATTCAAATTAAAATTGAATAGAAGTGAATTCGAATTGAAATTGAATAGAAATAAATTCAAATTCAAATTGAATAGAATTCGAATTGAAATCGAATGGAATTGCATTCGAATTAAATTGAAATTGAATTGAAATCAATTTGAAATGAATTTAAAACGAATTTATATTGGAATATTCAATTTTGATTTGAAATTGAATATGAAGTTGAAACCGTTTTGAAAATGAATTTAAAACGATTTATAAAGCACGTTTTGAATTGAAATCGACGAAGTATATATTATATATATTATATATATATATAATATAATGGCCTGAATAAAACGCGTCGCGCCGCGGCAGTTCGCGAATTTTGACCATTGACTTCGAACGGATATTGCGGGAGATCCGACCGTCGGATTCTCCTAAAATCGGAACCGTTGGGTTCGTATCGGAAAGAGCTTTCTAACGAATATTAGAAATTAGAAATATAACGGTTGGATTTGGAATTATGTCCAAATCAAATTTGGAAAAGGTCGCTGTAAGTGCAGTTCGATGGCCATTGATGGAAATCGACTGTACGGGCCTTGATAAAATTATTAAAAATAGTAATAATTTGTGTAAAATCATAAGAAATGATTTGGGAAGAGTCGGGATGAAAAACTCCATATTTGAAAAGATAAAAATAGATTTTTATCGAAATGAACTAGTTTTGAACTAGAATAGTAATTTATTTATTTTTAAAATAAATAAATTGGATTTGAAATGGTTTTGAAAATAAACAGAATTTCCAATAATTGATTGGAATAGATTTGAATCGAAATTGTCTTCGGAATATTTCGATGTTGTATTTCGTGATGATACAGGTATTGTTATGGGAATTTGAAAGATATATTTATATCGTTATTTCCAATACGATATTTGTTAGTCGTAGAATTTGATATTGAATATAAGCCGATATATTTTCTATTCAGAGCCTTGTATTTAATATCAAATGTGATTTGGGTTTGTCGTGAATGGTGTCTTCATTAACACTGTTCTTAAGCCCAGTTGAGAAAAGATTAAATCTTTTTATTTAGATTTAATGAAGTGTACCAATTAAATAATATTTAATTGGAATTGAATTGGTATTGATTTTTGGGTTTATCGTGAACAGTGTTTTAAATAACACTTGTTCTTTAACCCGATAATTAATGGAATGTGATTTTGGGTTTATCGTGAACCGTGTTTTAAATGACACCGATTCTTTAACCCACTTAAAGATTAGAACTGAGTGGAGTTTTAATGAATCTTTAATTGGATTGAAAAGGTGTTAGAATGGAGTATCACCAGTTTTACTCCAGGCGATAGTTAAATCTTTAATTAGATTTGAACGTGAAATGGTAATTGAATTTACCGATAACACTATAGTGTTAGATATGAAGTATTACCAGTTTTACTTCATGGGATGAATAGGTTGGGATTGGGAAATAAAATAAATGATTACTTCGGTGTGGTTCGCTAATCCCGACTAGTTTGAATTGATATTCAAAGGAGATTAAAGAATAAATTTAAAGAATTTATCTTTGATAAAATTAATAGGAACCTTTCCCAAAATATAAGAATATTTGAATAAAAGAATATTCTGAATTGAAATGAGGCGTATGTTGTGTTTGTGTAACACTTATTTATTATATACGCGAGTTATTCAGAAAGACCGGGTATTTCCCATTCTGAATAACTGATTCGACGTGGTGTCGAAGATGAAGACGGTGGTTGAAGACCGGAGGTCTTCTTGTCGTTTTGGTGATTACTGATGATCTTGATTGGGCTGTACACCCAAGAAGATGGAAACAGTTAGTGATCGTCCATACGTACTTGGAGATCGATGGATATGCGGGGTACTAGGTGCCTCCGGTTTCGTTCAGACCCAGAACGGACTTGTAAATGGACTGTGTGTCTGACATTGGATTTTAGTCTGTTTGATTGATTTCTATTAAATATATATCTGTTTGGCGGCGGAGAATTTATTCTCTTGCTTAACGCCCTTCCCTGAGACGTACGAGCTCAGGGATTATATACAGATGGATATCAAACGCATAGAATGAATTGCCTGTATGGCATGCCTAAGATGCAAATGATCACGGCTTCTGTTGAAAAGAAAAGTCTTGTGGTTGATGATCAAAGCACCGCCTGTGTGGCATAGCTTTATGTAACGTGAATTAGCGAGCCTCACACCCAGGTTGTGAACCAAAATCGGGAGAGGACCTCAGGGAGGGCATGCGTTTCCTTCTAGCTAGGGTGGTGTCAGTGACCTACCAGCCCTGACATTTATATACTTTTCACCTGTGTGGTTGTTGCTGTTGCGAGGCGCCTCGGTTAGATCGGACGATCCGGGTCCGATGGAGCCATTCGTTGGCTCATTTACGCCCCAAAGGGCGGGGAAACGCAGTGTTCAGGCATTTTAATCCACATCGGTGGACCGACCCTGTCGCTCCAAGGGCCCACCTGAGTCTGGGTCCTGAGGCTCGGGCTAGAGAGTCTCGAATCGGTTGAGGACTATCTTTTGCCTCGGTTCATAGATGGAAATCCAATTTCCAAATACGTGATTCTACGGTTTTATTTGTAGAGCCTAGTATGGCGACATAGTGGGATGGGGCGCTTATGCCGTCTATGATTGATACTTATGATTTGAAGTTGTTTTATGCACTATGCACTTATAATAGTATCAAATGATTTGTTTTAACGTATCAAGCATTCTTAGCTATTATAATGTAAAAACCCTATCCTCCGGCTTGCGTTGCATTGTGTGATGGGAACTGGGTCTTATAATAGCTTCATTTTTCTTTATTTAGCACTGCGCTGTTTGTTTTATGCACTGGTATTCTTGGGAGGAAACCCGTTCCGCGTTAGCAGCGTGGTCCCTTGATTTACCTAACTTTAAAATAAAGATTAATAACTGTTTTAGTTCTCACACCAGTCACATGACTGACCTGGAGTTTATTGTTTTAACCTAAACTATGGGTGCCCTTATTTTGACATGGGCAGCTAGTAGTTTTGGTTTTGCAGATTTATATTCACAGGATCCTGATTTACAGCTGGAATGATATCCGGAAAGCTTTGTATCCGTATATCTTCTTCTAGTTGTGTATTGTATTATTTTCCGCTGCTATGTATTTAAATGTAATTTAAATCTCTGATATTTTTGTGTAATATTCATTCATACTCTGTATATTCTTTTATTCTGATGGAATTGTTGTAATATACAATGAAATGTTCTTCCGTCTGCGCTTTTCTGTGTGTTGTTCCCGAACTATCCGCGCTTTTCTCACCGGGGAAGTTACGGGTGGCTATAGTTGGTATCGGAGCTTAGGTTTACAAAGCTCAGAGAACAAGACACATTGGAACCATACGAAAGAATTCTTTAGATATTGGATTAGTAATATCCAATTAGAATGACTCGTTAGAGAAAGGATCAACAGCATCCTAGAACGAGAGTAAAGAGTTGTGTTTTTGATAAATAAAAGTGAAAACAAATTTTGTTTTGAAATTTAAATCAATTATTCGTATTTGATTACTTATTTATATTGATTTGGACAGTCCAGTATATAGAGATTTTGCGTATACGTCTGATCCACGTGTATTTGAAAT
This sequence comes from Allium sativum, assembly GCA_030737875.1. Taxonomy (NCBI): domain Eukaryota; kingdom Viridiplantae; phylum Streptophyta; class Magnoliopsida; order Asparagales; family Amaryllidaceae; genus Allium; species Allium sativum. The sequence continues at coordinate 98,524,371 of CM060912.1, read as the reverse complement.
TTTAATATACTGGATAGATATAGAATTACACTCTAATCGCCCGGAGATGATTTTGATGATGGAGCTCCATCATTAGAATTTATGTTCGAGTGACGAAAGTGGGCTTTCTATATATTTCCTATTGACTGGTGTGAGAACGAAAATTTGATAGGGCCTATTGTTGTGATTTGGCATCAAAAATATGATTTTTGACTATATAACAAAATTATGCGTTTGAAATGCTAATCAACTAATTGATTGATGGTTGTGTTGTTTGATTATTGTTGGATTAATTAAAATTTGAACCATTTAGTCAAATTATACCAAAAAGTGAGTTGTATTGAAAATTTGTCGCATTTGCTTGCATATACTTGTACTTACATTGAACAGGTCATAGCAAAGAGGCTAGAGCAGAAGAATAAAATGGTTTGCCCGACAAATAGGTACATATTTACCATAATTTACTGTTTTGTTTGGGTGATGATGATTTTATGAGCCGATTGGCTTTTTCTCTTTCTTTTTGAGATCAGAGGGCCTGTATGGCAATTTCGGGATTTTCCCGTGCTCCCGGTGCAGGGGAGGTTATGGCGATTTTTTTTGAAAATTTAGTGTGTTAGCCAAATTTTTGAGATTTTTGAAAAGTTCTTAGAAACTGAAAAGTTGAAGAGCTTAAGCCATAATAAAAATAATGAAAGTTGAGTTGATTTGTGAAACAACTTTCGGCTTTGTTCCTTTTCGGGGACGAAAAGTAACCCGTAAATTCTGGGCCAGTTTAAAATTTTTATTTTGGCAATTTTAGCGAATTTTGATTATTTAAAATGAATTATTTTAAATAATATCGACGAGAAATTTATTTTGAATAGAATTCGAACGTATATATTATATAGTTCGTCGTCAGAATATAAATATTTATTTATATATATAAATAGAATTGAAAATGGCGCGGTAGTTCGATAATTCGATTTCAAAGTTCAAATGAATGTACCGGGTGCAAAATAAACCGGATTTTAGTGAAACCAAAAATATTTGAATCTAATTGAGAATATCTTTCCAACGAATCCGAAAAATCGAAATTTCATAGCGGGGATCAAAAGATATGTCCAGTGGAAAATTCTAAATAGTCGCTATGGAATTCAGGCCCTTAAAAATAGCCATTTTGCAAACGACCTCGGATTTCGATGAAACCACTTTTGTTGGATCCAGGATGTCAAATTATTGCTAGATTCCAATTTTCATAATTTTTCGAATCAATATGTGAGCGTGGCAAAGGAAAACACGTTTGACCAGTTTCAGTTGATTTTAATCGACTGGAAAATGGCCATTTTTCAAGTGGTCTCAGAATTCGCCGAAACTAATTTTGTTAGGACCGTATCGTTAGTACGAAGCTAGAAAATATTTTTCTGGAATTTTTCGAGTTAGTATGTGGCCTCGGTAAATTGAAATGTGCGTTCAAATTCAATATATAGATTTATATGTTGATTTTGACGGAAACTGATCGAAACGATCGAATCACCCTACGATACATATCCCATTGTGTTCGGAATGGGGGTAATTAGCTATGGACGACAGACGGTGGGTCTCGTTTCGAGGTCGAAAATAAAAGTTGTTTTTTTGATTAAAATATTAATAAAATAATTTATATAACCCCCCCGGTTGACTCTCTCACCTCTCCCCTCTCTACATTTAAAATTGAAATCAGAAAAAAAAACCGACAGTCCCTCGTCGCCCCCCCCCCCCACCACCACATCCATCGCCGCCAGAAGAGCCGCACCCCCTCCGGCTAGCTCCACCCCCCCCCCTCGCGCGCCGACCCTTCTTCTCCTTCTCCTCCTCTTCTCCTCGACTGACGCGACCCCCTACCAAAACCCGACACCCCTTTAGCCCACGCCACCATCCACAGCCCCTCCGACTCACCTTCCGTGCCACCTCCCGCAGACCCCCCCTGGCCACGCAGCACGACGAGCTTCGATTTCGACAGTAAGCCTATTTACTTATTTATTTTTCATTGTTATTTTCTTTATTTTTTTCCTTCTTACTTATGTATAAAGTGTGGAACTTGTTTTCAGTTTCAATGTGATGAAAATGGAATTTTATACATGTATTTTGGCATAAAAATCTGATTTTTACTAAGTATAAAGGTTTGATTTTTAACTATAAAGGGGGTATGACTTTTCTTCTATTGAAAATATGATTTTTATATAATAGAAATATTAAAGAAATCATTTTTATATAATAGAAATATTAAAGAAGTGACTTTTATATAATAGAAATATTAAAGAAGTGATTTTTATATTGTAAAAACAATAATGATTTGATTTTTAACTTTATAAAGACGGGATTTTTAACTTTGAAAATATCGTATTTTTAAAAGTGAAAAGATCGTATTTTTAATATAGGAAAGGTGAGATTTTTAGATAAGTAAAAATTCGATTATTATATATTGAATAATCGAATAAAAATTCGATTTTTATATATTGAATAATCGAATAAAAATATGATTTTTATATATTGAATAGCGAAGTAAAAATATGATTTTTATATGTTGAATAGCGAAGTAAAAATTCGATTTTTATATATTGAATAGCGAAGTAAAAATTCGATTTTTATATATTGAATAGCGAAGTAAAAGTTCGATTTTTATATATTGAATAATCGAATAAAAATATGATTTTTATATATTGAATAGCGAAGTAAAAATTCGATTTTTATATATATAGTGAATACGAGCAACGGAAATGACAAAAGACGAAAAGTTGAAGATTTCCTACTTATAAAGAGGCGTGGAGTTTGGATTAGCTAAAGGTGAGAACTTCTCACCTTTTAATTTTATTTTATAGTTAAAATATATACTAGGATGCAGACAGTGTTTAGTAGCACCCGACACCCGTCGTCCACAGACCATGGACGGCTTGTTTGCTTGGTTGTTTGATTTTGATGTGTAGTTGATTGTGTGATGTGATGTGAAATGAAATAAAATATTTATATAGTTGAAAATATTTGATAGTTAAAAATAGAAATTTTAACGTGTATATGAAATAAATTAATATAAACAAATCGAACGATTTGTTTATATACACACATTTGACTGATATTGATTGGGACGATAAATTTTACACATCGCCCAACTGCACAAATAAAATATGTGTTTGATTGTTTGAAACCCCACACGGGTATCGGGATGATATTTGACGTACACTAATCCTGATAGTTTAGTTGTATGTCGATCGATTGAATGACAGACTGTTATAAGCGTTGAATATTTATATTTGATGCTTATACAATGTAGAATGCACTTCGGATGATGGTTGATTATTCATCGTTGTTATTGTATACATGTGTTGTAGAAAACCCAGATAATTAACATTATATGGTAATTGATTGGGCCTCATTCCAGTTTAGAAGTAGAAATATTTGAAAGTAGAAATATTTGAAAATAGAATATTTGAAAAAGAAATATTTGAAATAGAATATTTGAAATAGAAATATTTGAAAAAGAAATAATTGAATAGAAATATTTGAAATAGAAATATTTGGAAAAGAAATATTTGAATAGAAATATTTGAAATAGAAATATTCAAAATAGAATATTTGAAAATATGAATATATGAAGCCGTGTTGATTAGATTTACGCCATTTTGACGTGAACGATATTTATATCGATTTTATTCATTTTATAACGAATATCGAAAGCGATTTCAAAATCTGAAATTTTGAAAAGAATTGAAATTCGAATTAAATTGAATAGAAATGAATTCAAAATGAAATTGAATAGAAGTGAATTCGAATTGAAATTGAATAAAAATGAATTCAAATTGAAATTGAATAGAAGTGAATTCAAATTGAAATTGAATAGAAATAAATTCAAATTGAAATTGAATAGAATTGAATTCGAATTGAAATCGAAAGGAATTGCATTCGAATTAAATTGAAATTGAATTGAAATCAATTTGAAATGAATTTAAAACGAATTTATATTGGAATATTCAATTTTGATTTGAAATTGAATATGAAGTTGAAACCGTTTTGAAAATGAATTTAAAACGATTTATAAAGCACGTTTTTAATTGAAATCGACGAAGTATATATTAAATATATTATATATATAATATAATGGCCTGAATAGAACGCGCCGCGCCGCGGCAGTTCGCGAATTTCGACCATTGACTTCGAACGAATATTGCGGGAGATCCGACCGTTGGATTCTCCTAAAATCGGAACCGTTGGGTTCGTATCGGAAAGAGCTTTCTAACGAATATTAGAAATTAGAAATCTAACAGTTGGATTTGGAATTATGTCCAAATAAAATTTGGAAAAGGTCGCTGTAAGTGCAGTTCGATGGCCATTGATGGAAATCGACTGTACGGGCCTTGATAAAATTATTAAAAATAGTAATAATTTGTGTAAAATCATAAGAAATGATTTGGGTAGAGTCAGGATGAAAAACTCCATATTTGAAATGATAAAAATAGATTTTTATCGAAATGAACTAGTTTTGAACTTGAATAGTAATTTATTTATTTTTAAAATAAATAAATTGGATTTGAAATGGTTTTGAAAATAACCAGAATTTCCAATAATTGATTGGAATAGATTTGAATCGAAATTATCTTCGGAATATTTCGATGTTGGATTTCGTGATGATACAGGTATTGTTATGGGAATTTGAAAGATATATTTATATCGTTATTTCCAATACGATATTTGTTAGTCGTAGAATTTGATATTGAATATAAGCCGATATATTTTCTATTCAGAGCCTTGTATTTAATATCAAATGTGATTTGGGTTTGTCGTGAATGGTGTCTTCATTAACACTGTTCTTAAGCCCAGTTGAGAAAAGATTAAATCTTTTTATTTAGATTTAATGAAGTGTACCAATTAAATAATATTTAATTGGAATTGAATCGGTATTGATTTTTGGGTTTATCGTGAACAGTGTTTTAAATAACACTTGTTCTTTAACCCGATAATTAATGGAATGTGATTTTGGGTTTATCGTGAACCGTGTTTTAAATGACACCGATTCTTTAACCCACTTAAAGATTAGAACTAAGTGGAGTTTTAATGAATCTTTAATTAGATTGAAAAGGTGTTAGAATGGAGTATCACCAGTTTTACTCCAGGCGATAGTTAAATCTTTAATTAGATTTGAACGTGAAATGGTAATTGAATTTACCGATAACACTGTGGTGTTAGATATGAAGTATTACCAGTTTTACTTCATGGGATGAACAGGTTGGGATTGGGAAATAAAATAAATGATTACTTCGGTGTGGTTCGCTAATCCCGACTAGTTTGAATTGATATTCAAAGGAGATTAAAGAATAAATTTAAAGAATTTATCTTTGATAAAATTAATGGGAACCTTTCCCAAAATATAAGAATATTTGAATAAAAGAATATTCTGAAATGAAATAAGGCGTATGTTGTGTTTGTGTAACACTTATTTATTATATACGCGAGTTATTCAGAAAGACCGGGTATATCCCATTCTGAATAACTGATTCGACGTGGTGTCGAAGATGAAGACGGTGGTCGAAGACCGGAGGTCTTCACGTCGTTTGGGTGATTACTGATGATCTTGATTGGGCTGTACACCCAAGAAGATGGAAACAGTTAGTGATCGTCCAGACGTACTTGGATGTCGATGGATATGCGGGGTACTAGGTGCCTCCGGTTTCGTTCAGACCCCGAACGGACTTGTAAATGGACTGTGTGTCTGACATTGGATTTTAGTTTGTGTGATTGATTTCTATTAAATATATATCTGTTTGGCGGCGGAGAATTTATTCTCTTGCTTATCTCTGAGACGTACGAGCTCAGGGGTTATATACAAATGAATATCAAACGCATAGAATGAATTGCCTGTGTGGCATGCCTAAGAAGCAAATGATCAAGGCTTCTGTTGAAAAGAAAAGTCTTGTGGTTGATGATCAAAGCACCGCCTGTGTGGCATAGCTTTGTGTAACGTGAATTAGCGATCCTCACACCCAGGTTGTGAACCAGAAACGGGAGAGGACCTCAGGGAGGGCATGCGTTTCCTTCTAGCTAGGGTGGTGTCAGTGACCTACCATCCCTGACAATTATATACTTTTCACCTGTGTGGTTGTTGCTGTTGCGAGGCGCCTCGGTTAGATCGGACGATCCGGAGACATTCGTTGGCTCATTTACGCCCCAAAGGGCAGGGAAACGCAGTGTTCAGGCATTTTAATCCACATCGGTGGACCGGCCCTGTCGCTCCAAGGGCCCACCTGAGTCTGGGTCCTAAGGCTCGGGCTAGAGAGTCTCGAATCGGTTGAGGACTATCTTTTGCCTCGGTTCATAGATGGAAATCCAATTTCCAAATACGTGATTCTGCGGTTTTAATTGTAGAGCCTAGTATGGCGACATAGTGGGATGGGGCGCTTATGCCGTCTATGATTGATACTTATGATTTGAAGTTGTTTTATACACTATGCACTTATAATACTATCAAATGATTTGTTTTAACGTATCAAGCATTCTTAGCTATTATAAGGTAAAAACCCTATCCTCCGGCTTGCGTTGCATTGTGTGATGGGAACTGGGTCTTATAATTACTTCATTTTTCTTTATTTAGCATTGCGCTGTTTGTTTTATGCACTGGTATTCTTGGGAGGAAACCCGTTCCGCGTTAGCGGCGTGGTCCCTTGATTTACCTAACTTTAAAATAAAGATTAATAACTGTTTTAGTTCTCACACCAGTCACATGACTGACCTAGAGTTTATTGTTTTAACCTAAACTCTGGGTGCCCTTATTTTGACACGGGCAGCTAGTAGTTTTGGTTTTGCAGATTTATATTCACAGGATCCTGATTTACAGCTGGAATGATATTCGGAAAGCTTTGTATCCGTATATCTTCTTCTAGTTGTGTATTGTATTATTTTCCGCTGCTATGTATTTAAATGTAATTTAAATCTCTGATATTTCTGTGTAATATTCATTCATACTCTGTATATTCTTGTATTCTGATGGAATTGTTGTAATATACAATGAAATGTTCTTCCGTCTGCGTTTTTCTGTGTGTTGTTCTCGAACTATCCGCGCTTTCCTCACCGGGGAAGTTACGGGTGGCTACATGATTAGAAAAGAAATACATATTTTGTTTGCATTTTTAGATGCAAACAAGACATATAAAAAGGATGAAAACCAAAACTTACATTTTGGTCAAGTAAAAAGAATGAAACCGAAATTTACTTGTCATTTAAAAGAATAGAAAAATTATATTTTTATTTATTATAATCAAAGAATAGAAAAGATTTCACTTTTATATAATATAAGAAATGAAGAAAGATGAAAGATTATATGTAAATAAAAGACAATAATTAAGAAGTATATTTTTATTTGCCTTTTTATATGCAAATAAAAACCATAGAAAATGAAGCATACTTTTATTTACAAATTAGTTGCAAATCAAAAATAGGAAGATATAAAATACACTTTTTTTTGTACGTTAGTTGCAAATAAAACATGAATATATTAAGAACATTTTTATTTGCAAGTTAATTGCAAATAGAAACATGATTATAAAAAGTTGACATTTTTATTTATATGTTAGATATAAATAAAAACAAAAATTGGAAAGGGATATCTTTATTTATATTTGAAATATAAATAAAAACATGAAAACAAAAGGTATATTTTTATTTACATATTAGATGTAAGTAAAAACATTGAAATAAAAGGAGCATTCTAATTTACATTTCAGATGTAATCACAAAGATAGGATTTAATGTTATAATTTTATTATCAGAATAGAGACAATAAAAAGATTAGAATTAAAGGGTTATATTTTTATTTACCTTTTGATGCAAATGAAAAAAATAAATGTAAAGCGGCATTTTATTGATATTTTATTCAATAAAAGATCAGAATTAAAAGAATTATTTTTATTGTCATTCTAAGAACAATAAAAAAAGTAGAAATATAAGTGATATTTTTTTATCGTCATTTTAGATATGATAAAAAGAATTGATCTTAGCAGTTGAAATCGCCAAATGATTTATATATATATATATATATATATAAATGTAAATTAAAATTAAACGAATCGCGCTACTACAGTTCGCGATTTGAAATCGTAACTTTAAACGATTATACCGAAAGATCCGACCGTCGGATTTTCCCAAAACTGGAACCGTTAGGACCGCTTTGGGGAGATCTTTCCGACGATATAAGCTTTGTTAAAATACAACGGTTAGATTTTTAGATAAGTGTAAATCAATTTGATTGAAAACAGCGCTAGGGCCGTCGATAGACCCGAAGCGTCGTTAAATAGATTTAGCTATTTTTATATATATAAAAATAGCGATAAATCGTTATTAAATCCTACTAACGATATGGAATGATTTTAAAATATATATATATATATATATATATATATATATATATATATATATATGCGAGGATCATTTGAAAAGTCCGAGTTCAATCTCATTTCAAATGATTATACGTCGATCTAAGTCAAAGAGTTGAAGACGGTGATTGAAGACCAGTGATCTTCACATCGAATGGATGTGTTGCTTCTGAGACCCATGATGGGAGTAGCTACCTTGAAAGGGCTTCAGTGGTAGCCGTTCGGCCGTACTTGTCGATTGTCGGATATGCGAGCACCTCACCTCTGTATTGGATATATGGGGGGGCGGAATAAGGGGACTCCGGTTTCGTTCAGACCCAGAACGAACTTGTAAATGGATTGTATGTCTGACGTTGTATTCCTTTATACTATATTCATTGATCTCTATTAATATATATTTGTTTGGTGTTTAACACCCTTCTCTGAGACATACGAGCTTAGAGGTTATATATTGGTAGGAATCAATGGTATGGTATGGATTGACAATGTGGCATGCTAAGATGCATGGATCAAGGCTTTTGTTGAAAGGCAGAGCCTTATGGTTGATGATCAAAGCATAGCCTGTTTCAGGCATAGCTTTGTGTATAGCGTGACTTCGCGAGCCTCACACCCTCGTATGAGTCAAAAACGGGATATGGACCGTAGGGAGTGCACACGTTTCTTTCTAGCTAGGAGTACTGTCAGTACTTAAACTGGCTGACATTTTACTTATGTGGATGATGGATTGAGGTACCTCGGTTTTATAGGCCGGAAGTGGTCATACTATAGGTCCAAAGGGACTGGGAAACGTGTGTTCAGGCATAACTAATCCACTACCGTTAGGTGGGGACCAACCCTACCGCTCCAAGGGTTGCCCATAGGTGTGTTCCTGAGGCATTTTCTAGAGTGTCTCGAATCGGAGAGGACGATCCCTAGCCTCGATTTCATGATGGAAAACCCAATTTCCAATACGACACCATGGAGTTTTGATTGTAGAACTAGTATGGCGACATAGTAGGATGGGGGTACTATGCCATCTATGATTGATACCTTATGATTGAAATATTTTTATTAAAACATATACACACTAATATCAAATCCGTTTTTATCGTATCAAGCAATTTTGATCATTATAAGGTAAAACACTATCCTCCGGTTTGCATTGCATTGTGTGATGGGACTTGAGTCATATAATGGTTTCATTTTTCTAAAAAGCATTGCGTTGTTTAACAATTTACTTTATTTTATGCACTGGCAATCTAATGGGGTAAACCTGTTCCGCATTAGCGGTGTGGTCCTGTGATTAGCCTTTTATTTAGATTAGTTAAGTTAAGATTTCTCGTACTAGTCCCATGACTGACCTGTAGTTTGTTTCACTGGCAAACTCGGTGCCCATATTTTTCACACGGGCAGTCGAGTAGGTTTTTGCAGATATTTATCTCTTTAGCAGGGTCCTGGATCGAAGCTTAAAGCTGTATCCAGAGCTTTGATAGTCTTCCGCTGCACTGTATTATAATTAATGTAAAATTTATCTTCTGCTGTATTATTTTATTTATTCGATGTACTCTGATATTCTGTACTCTGATGTCATATTATCGTGATGTAATAAATGTCTGCTATTATTGTTATAATGTGTTGTATTCCCAAAGTTAAAGTATTCGAGGATTTCCAACCTTTGGGTCAGACCTGTGTGGTTTATGGTCGATTCAAAGGGCGGGAATTTTCGGGTCTTTACATGTTTATACCTTTACTATCACTTAATTTTCAAAAAAAAAAGATTAAAATAAAAAGACTATGATAAAAAGAATTCATCTTAGTTGTAACTTTGTTAAATTAAATAAAATGTTTGTAATGACCCGGATATTTGACGGTGTAATAATTAACTTATTTAATTATTTAAATAACGAATATATTATTTAAATAACGACAGTTGAATGTAAAATATATATATATTAATTAAAATCGAGCTTGAAATGGCGCTGCAGTTCGTAATTTGGCGATTCGAACTTCAACTGAGTGTACATGATTCGTTTTAAATCGGATTTCTGTGAAACAAGAAACGTACGGAGCTGGTGGAGTATATCTTTCTAGTGGAAGAGAAAAATCGAGATTTCAACGTATAGAATTTGAGATATGTCCAAATCAAATTTTAAAATAGTCGCTATAGAATCGTTTATCGACCATAACGATTTATTCGATATAACTAGAGATCGGGTTTGAATTCAGACAAGGTTCTTTTGGGAAATAGTGATAATTTAATTTTTAGAATTTTATGGTAATTTTTAATTAATTAAATAAGGAACTTTTTATTTGGAGTATTTGGCACCCTGTATCGACATTTCGGGGTTTCACAATATGAGTTCATCTACCGGTATTATTACATTTTTGGGACCAGAGCACATCACTCATTTCAATGGTATTTTTGTTTCTGTCCATAACAGCCCCTATGTGAACAGAATATTTCATAGTACGGTACACTATGTTTTTAGCTTAAAACAAACTAAACTGAATGGTTAACGGGTCAAACGAACTCGAAATTCAACGAAACAAGTTTCATACGAAACCTTAGGAAGAGGTCTAGTGAAACGTCAAGGCCTCATATTTTTAGGATTTTTTTTGTAATTTTAAGGAATTAATGCTCGGTGTTTTACATCAATATTTTCTAAAGGATTTTCGCAAACGGTGTCGGAATTCGACGAAACCTGTCCCATTGGGTCCGGAATATTTTTCTATGTTAGGAATAGCTTAGTTTGTCAAAAACAGAGATCGTACGTGGTTATTTTTATACGAGACTTCGAGAGTAAGTTATAATAGAATAAAATAATGATTTGTCCACAAAAATATCTAGATATTTTCATTCCTTATAACCTAAACCGAAACCTGAAACTAGCCGTGGTAATAGAAGAAAATCCAATCCTATAAATAAAGCATTCATCTGCTTTAGAGAACTTTGCCATTTTCTGAACTCTCAAAATGGAAATCGAACAAAAGAATAAAATGATATATACCCCATACTACATAAACAAATCGAAATCAAATCTATAAATTCCAAAACTTCTATCTTTGGCTTCTCGCTGGTTTTCTCTTCAAGATGATATCCGTTTCTGGAAGCTCGCTCTCAGTTGTGTATCGAAGCCGAGCTCTTTTGCAACTATACGAGAGGAGCAGCTCTTTCACATGGTTGGTCTCGCTAGTTCCTGGAGTTCGAAGGGTCGATGTCTGAAAAGAGGCGGTGATGGATGATAGTAGGGGTCGGATCTGAGTGTTGTGGTCTGGTCGACATTGTTTTGGTGTGGGAACGAGTTGGTTGAATGGCGAAGGGGAGTAGGAGGTTTGTGAGGAGCAGGGCTGTCAGTTGTAGTGACGGAGGAGGAGTTGTTTGTTTTAGATATATGAAGTGGAAGGAGGAGTACCATTTTAAATGAGCCGTGAGTACTGTGCGTGGAAAGGGGGTGTAACGAAAATCAAAAAGGTGGACTGCGAGTGTAAATTCTGATGGCGATGGACTTACTTTTTGAAATTTCTTGGTACTTGCTTTGGACTGTTGAAGTTTCGTTAATGGTGAAGGTGAGGAGAGGGTTTTCATTGAGGAAGATGATGAGGGTGGGAAGAGTGTGAGTAAATCAACGTGCATGGCTTTTCACGTTCAGTAAATGGGAAAAGGAACTAAATTTAAGAAGGGGGATGGGTTCAAAAACGTGAACAAGGTCAGCTGTTCGGGTTCGTGAACACGTTGTAGTGTCGAGCATTTCTGGAACGAAGTGGATTTGCCGGACTTGGTTTGTAGCGGAGGACGGAGTGTTAGAGGAGGATGAAGTGGTCAATGTTGCGAACCACTAGCAGCTTCACAGTTTGGACGAAGTTGTGAAGAGCAGGTTTAAACAAAGAAGTAAGCGCTGAAGCTTTTTGAACATTAAGCTTAAGTGAAAATAAAAACAAAGCGGGGGCAAACGTTGAGTCCAGAAGAGGACATGGGACACGTGAATAAGCAGAAATGCATGAAAAAAACGTATGGTGGGACAGGAAAGGTAACGATGGCAACCAAATGATAACTTGGTGCTGTAGCATGAAAGTTGTGTCTTTGTTGAAGCATTGGGGTAACGAATGGCCGGTCTCAAAACATTCGAAAGGAAGACAAAATGGGCTTTAGTTCAAAGGAAGATTTGGGCCGAGGATGTTGGGTAATGACCCAATTCATTTTAATTAAAATAAAATTTATTTAAATACTGGTTTAAATTTGTGAATTGCATAACTTGATCATATGTGAACGAAAATCAGCGAATCAAGGTCCGATGGGATCGTATGGATGGTGGCTACAGAATGGAACTGACTGGAAGTCCAACGAAGCTACTTACAATTTATTTCAAAATAAATTGTCCGTCTGAATCAACAGACGCAAATCGTTATTTAACGGTTAACGCGAAATGTGAGTAAAACTCACCAACTCTGAACAGTTATATTTTTATAACGTACTTTTAGAATTGTTAGATATTGATTGAATGTTGTGTGTAGATTGGTTGATTGAACTGCTAGACAGTTAGTTGAAATTATATATATATATATATACACACCATTAAATATTGATGTTGTTTATCAGAACAATTCATACTAAAGCGAAGTTGATGTTAATTATATGGTTTAACATATGTGATGCAGGGGAACAGGTTGGAGGGACCCAACTGGGTTCCTCAATATATAAATACTGTTCGTTTCATATATTCTGTTATAGGATGTGATATGAAATCTGTTGATGATTTTATATGTTTGAATGATACCGATCGTTGTTATACGGTACGTTAGATACCATAAGGAATACCAGAGTGTTAAAAAGGGAATTTTCAAAAAAATGAATATTGAAAATAGATTATTTATAAAATCAAGGGATTTTATAAAAGAGATAATACTTATAAAATCAAAGAAGAAGTATAAAAGGAATTATTTATAAATGGAATATTTATAAAAATAGAAATTTATTTATAAATGGATTATTTATAATTAGTAAATACTTAGAAATAAAATTCAAAAGGAAATATTTGTAAACCATTTGCAGATAGAATAAATAGAAAAGATAAGAGAATTATTTATTTGTTAAATAAATAAATTAAAATAGAATATTTATTTGAGAAATAAATAGAAGTATAAAAGGGGTTATTTATGTAGAAAATAAATAGAGTTTGAAAAAGGGAATTATTTATAACGGAATAGGATGTTATAAAAAGATAAACGCTGTTATAAGGAAATCATTATAAGTGATTAAACGCTGTTATAAGGGAACATTATAAATGATTAAACGCTGTTAAAAAAGAAATCTTTATAAGTGGAGAAACGTTATAAAAAGGACATTTTTAAAGTGAAGAACCGTTACTAAAAGTAAATCTTTATAAATGGATAAACGTTATTTAAAGGAGTAAATCGAATATAAGTTATTCGAATTAGAGTTAATCAGTTAGAGTTAATCAGTTAGAGTTAATCGAATAGAGTTAAAGAAATAGAGTTAAGCAAGATTAGAAACTGACTAGAGATTAGTAAGTTGAATCGTTTTCTGAGTATCGATCTGATGTTGGTTTCGGCCTTCGGGGTTTATACTTAGAGAATTGTTCTCTTACTAGTTTACAGTTAGGGACTAATGATTGTGGAATGGTAGTGGTGCGTGTATAAGCTATGGAAATGTTTTCCAATGTTAACGTATATTTTCTAAATATAGAAAATAAGGGAATACGAATATATATGTATATTTTTATGGTTGATGATTGGATCGATAATTCCATTTGGAAGTAAGATCGTTGTTTGTACACCGACATGTTTTCATTGATAGTTAAATCACAGACTATCAAGTTATGACCATATTTACGTTGTTAATATGGAGAGACCGGTTGGATTATTATCCGAAGAACCACTCCGTATTGGCATAACCGTTGCGAATCAAGTATGCTGAGTATATTGAAGACGACGTAAAGTACAAGGGATGTTGTATAAATCTTAGATAACAATGGACTAAGATGGATGTACTGAATAGTGCCTTCGGTTTCGTTCAGTCCTAGAACGAACGTATATGGACGAGTGTCTGACAGAGTATTTCCAATGATCGAATGGGTTGGTCTGTATAAATATATACGGTTGCAACGGATTTATCCCTTAGCATAACATCCAAGATATTTGTATAAACCAACTAATGATTAACGGATCTGATAATGTGGCATTCAAAGTGGTCGTGTTATCAATGAATGGAAAGTAAGCGTAGCTTCTAGCCTCACATCCGGTAAATGACAGAAATCGGGCAGGCAGCATGGCTAAGTCGGTCGCACCGAAGTAGGATGTATAATCACCTATCTAGAGAATATTCATTTGCTTCTTTAATCTATCAATGCTGTCCCTATATATATATATATATATATATATATATATATATATATATATATATATATATATATATGTATACGGGAACGGTTGCTGATCCCAACCGTTGGTGATGTACATTCGATACACTCAAGGGAAATGAGTGGTCGGTCATGTGTGGCTGAGTTGCAAGATGTTCTTCTTGAACTCCAGTGTATCGTTCCTAGAGTACACTGATCGGAAGGTGGTTCCATACCTTGTCATAGTTGGAAATCCATTACCCAATACGTGCTTGCGGTTTTGATTGTATACTATATATGTAGAACGTGAGATGGAAGCGTTTTTGCTAGATGATTATTATATCGTGGTTGATAGACATTATTATAATATCACAAGGTTTTTGATATAAAAATATTTTGGATTCTCATAAGGGAAAAACCCGTTCCGTTATACGGCGTGGTCTTATGAGATATCGTTTACTTGTTCAAACTGTTTTAAATTGTTTTACTCATACCAGTCCATGTTGCATGCTTAGGCATGTGTCGCATGATAGGGGGTTCTCGCTTTTCGTTAGGTGGCGAACGGGAGACTCTTACTCCTACATGTCCCTTTGGTAGGGTTGGTTGTGAAGTCGAAAGGCTGGCCGTAAAATATTGTATTGGGGTACCGGTGTAAGCCACAGTGGGTTTTACCTGCTGCTTTGGAGGATGGGGAGAGGATGGTTGCAAAGCCTACTTAACTCAAAAATCCGGGTCATTACAGTTGGTATCAGAGCTTAAGGTTAAGTGAATTACCTTGGCTCTGTGGCGTGACTCAGTAGAGATGGGGTTAGTAATACCCTAGATTGAGTTGAGTGTATATATACGAGTGAACGTATTTGTTATTTGATATAAAAATTTGTTTTATATTGTGGAGCTTTATTGGTTGAGTGGCTTATGAATTCTGGTCGATAGTGGGGCACCACAATATCGATAGGGGTTTCTAAACACTCGAATACGATGAACCAACATGATATGTTTTGAAATTACCATAGTATAATTGGTTGTATGGGTTGTTAGTATAAACGAATGGAACTAAAAAAAAGGTGAAATAGTTATAAATAACTAATCAGAATTCATATAAGTAAAGCATGTCAAATAAGATGAAGTAAATCTGAGTTTAAATCAGATTTGGAATTATAATAAGGAAAATTTAAGATCGTGGGAGAGTTTGAAAATGTTTTCAAATTGAAAGAGAAATATAGTATTGAACTCACTGCGATCGCTGGGAAATAATTCTGATGATGGTGTACACATCATCAGTGTGATTTTCGAGTTTCAAAGTGACGGATTACTACCAAAATTTTTATTTTGAATTGTTTTGATAAAACAAGTTGTTTTGAATCTCACAGGTTTTGAATTGGTGTAATGATTTCAACATATGATTTGAGATGAACCCAGGGATTTAAAATTTCTGGAATTTAAATTTGACTTGAACTAAGTTAAATAAAACTGGATTTGATTAGTGAATAATCTAGAATGATATTGGAATTGGTGAGTTAAAATTTTGAAAATCGAGAATGGAACTCAAGTTAAGAAGGAGATGTGATTTGAGGATATAAACCATTGGAGTTGATTGGTATGGCATGGTATATGCAGAATTGGTAACAGATGATAGGGATATAATGGTATGCCTGACAAAAAGGTACAGGTTTATATTTATTTTGGGTATGAGGTTTTGACGAGCCGAATTGGCAAGCCGCTTGGCTGTTTGATTTTCTTTTGAGTTGGAGAAGGCCTAAAGAGGCGAGTTGGGATTTTACAGATAGGGCTGTACAAAGGAGGTTATGGCGAAATTTTCTGAAAATTTTAAGTGTTAGAAAATTTTCAGAATTTTTGAAAATTTAGGTTAGTCGGAAGGAATTAATATTTTAGTCAATATTAATTGGTTCAGTTGAAATCAGAAATAAGGGGTAAACAAATCTTAGGAATTCCAATAGATAGGGTCGTCCTCTAACTTAGCAATTTCGAGGACGAAATTATTTTAAGTGGGAAGAATGTAATGACCCGGATATTTGACGGTGTAATAATTAACTTATTTAATTACTTAAATAACGAATATTTTATTTAAATAACGACAGTTGAACGTAAAATATATATATTAATTAAAATCGAGCTTGAAATGGCGCTGCAGTTCGTAATTTGGCGATTCGAACTTCAACTGAGTGTACATGATTCGTTTTAAATCGGATTTCTGTGAAACAAGAAACGTACGGAGCTGGTGGAGTATATCTTTCTAGTGGAAGAGAAAAATCGAGATTTCATCATATAGATTTTGAGATATGTCCAAATCAAATTTTAAAATAGTCGCTATAGAATCGTTTATCGACCATAACGATTTATTCGATATAACTAGAGATCGGGTTTGAATTCAGACAATGTTCTTTTGGGAAATAGTGATAATTTAATTTTTAGAAATTTATGGTAATTTTTAATTAATTAAATAAGGAACTTTTTATTTGGAGTATTTGGCACCCTGTATCGACATTTTGGGGTTTCACAATATGAGTTCATCTACCGGTATTATTACATTTTTGGGACCAGAGCACATCACTCATTTCAATGGTATTTTTGTTTCTGTCCATAACAGCCCCTACGTGAACAAAATATTTCATAGTACGGTACACTATGTTTTTAGCTTAAAACTAAACTAAACTGAATGGTTAACGGGTCAAACGAACTCGAAATTCAACGAAACAAGTTTCATACGAAACCTTAGGAAGAGGTCTAGTGAAACGTCAAGGCCTCATATTTTTAGGATTTTTTTTGTAATTTTAAGGAATTAATGCTCGATGTTTTTCATCGATATTTTCTAAAGGATTTTCGCAAACGGTGTCGGAATTCGACGAAACCTGTTCCATTGGGTCCGGAATATTTTTCTATGTTAGGAATAACTTAGTTTGTCAAAAACAGAGATCGTACGTGGTTATTTTTATATGAGACTTCGAGAGTAAGTTATAATAGAATAAAATAATGATTTGTCCACAAAAATATCTAGATATTTTCATTCCTTATAACCTAAACCGAAACCTGAAACCAGCCGTGGTAATAGAAGAAAATCCAATCCTATAAATAAAGCATTCATCTGCTTTAGAGAACTTTTCCATTTGCCGAACTCTCAAAATGGAAATCGAACAAAAGAATAAAATGATATATACCCCATGCTACATAAACAAATCGAAATCAAATCTATACATTCCAAAACTTCTATCTTTGGCTTCTCGCTGGTTTTCTCTTCAAGATGATATCCATTTCTGGAAGCTCGCTCTCAGTTGTGTATCGAAGCCGAGCTCTTTTGCAACTATACGAGAGGAGCAGCTCTTTCAGTAACGACCCGCATTCTACGCATCATAGGATCGTAGAATATTTATTTCTGTCACATACGAAGTCGTATGGTTATGTAACTTTGGGAGACGACTATTGGGGTCATTTCCCATGTTCCTGATTTTTCCTGATTTTTAAATGACCATTTTACCCCTAGTTATCACTGTTTTGGCCATAACTTTTGACTGGAAAGGAATTTTGACCTGAAACCACTTTCATTGGCTCCGGATGATGGTTTCTCTTTCCGTAGAGTGGTCATATTAGCCAAACGGACTCACCGTTTGGGAGATATGGCTGAAATAAGTTTCAGATGGTGAAAAACAGCTTAATTGGGCTTAAACGGGTGATTAGCAGCTAGGCCCAAGGGGAATTTCGGGTTTAGGGGTATATAGGTGCTGATTAGGGTTAGAAAACATTTCTTTAGACATTTTCCAGCCGCCACTTTCATTCCTCTTAACCTAGCCATGGCCTCCACTCTCTAAATCTCTCAAAAACACCCAAAATCACTTCCTAATCAAGGATTAAGGCTTAGAGGCATCAAATCAAGGAGGATTAGCACAAGGGCTGTGGTAGGGCTGCTGTTATATATTGGAATTCGTGCAAATCAGAGGTTCACTTCAGATCTGAAAGTTTTATTGTGGCAAAGGTGAGTGATTTGCATAGTTTTTGCACTAATTACGGTAATTAAGGGTAATTAGTGAAGATTAGCGAATTTATACACTAATAAATTCTGGAAAAATGTTTAGAAATTCGAAAATAATATTTTATGCCTCTGTTAGAAATTTGGTTCGATTTGATTAAGTTTTGTTAACCCTATGATCAGTTTTACTTAAACATGCTTAAGGGAAGATAAGGAGCTTTGGCCACTTTTGATCCATTTTGATTCATTTTAGTGATTGTTTGCTGTTGTGGTTGCTATTACATGTTGCTATGACTCTATGGTGTGTTTTGTGATTACTTAGAAGTGTTAGTTTGGTCAAAAACGCCGTCGAATGGCGAGAAACTGTCGTTGGAACGAAGTGCAGGAATTTATCCGGATCGGATCGCCCCCATGCCCACGAACCGACCCGCCTGCTCGAACCGCGCCACGTGCCAGAGCTCGGAGCCACGAAGGGAAGACCACGATCCAACTTGGAGAGGAAGCGCCACGAGCTGATGAGGCGCCACGATCCGCCCCATCTTCCACGATCCGAACCGATGGCACGACTCGATCCGTCGATGCTTGAAGACCACGATCCGTTCCAGCCTGGGTGTCACGATCCGCCTGAAGGAACACATCACGATCTGAAGAGCACGACTCGATCCATCAGAGGTGACCACGACCCGATCCAGTGGAAGGAGCACGAGTTGACACCATGGGCGATCCGCGAGTCGCGATCCGGCCCAAGCGAGGGTGATGACCACGATCCGAACTGAGAAGCTGACGATGGCGACCTGAAGCAAAGTGAAGAGGGGAAATGAAGACCGATCCAGATGAAGATGATGACCAAAACCCGAGATGCAAAGGAAGTCCAAATGAGAAGTTAGAGCTCAAGATTCAGATGGGAATCAACGAGTTCGCTTCATGATTGGGCTTTGCTGCGGGACGCGTGCCAAGGAGTTATCGACGTCTATAGCTTTGAACCACTATGGTAGGAGGTACGAAGGCGGATTCAGGGCCATTATGGCATCGGTAGAACCAAGGGCTACAACCAATGAAGCGGGTCATTGAAATGTTTGGTCATGACTCCATATGTTTAGCTTGGTCATAGCAGGGTTTCTACAAGTCGGGATTCGTCGTTGCCTCAGTTTGTCTAGTGTTTCAAAGTGGTAGATGTCGTATGCTTTACGCACTGAGTGAGAGATGTGAGGATGGTTGCTATGGATGGTTTGTTTGCTATCATTATGACATACACACCCCACCCCCGTATTCTTACACTATTTATTATGGCACCTTAGGGTACTGTACGGTATGTGGTACTAACTCTTTGGTTGCAGGTCCAGGTTCAGGTATGGTTTAGTATACCTGTTACTACTCTGTTTAGATGCTTATCGCTCATACCAGGCTTTATGTCTGACCCAGAGTTTTATGTCTCCTCTTATTACTCTGGGTGCTCACACGAGCAGACTAGAGACAGGTTAGCTGGTGATGCACAGGTAGATGATCCGGAGACGAGCAGGAGGCTTCCACGTAATATATATATAGTATTCTCCCTGTGTTGTTGAAGATCACTGCTTGGGCATTGATGGTGCATCTTCTACTTTAGCTTTCTTTTGATTAGAGACAGTAAATTTGGAAAGTTGTAATAAGCTGTATTTGGATTTCCGCTGCTCTGATGTTGACATTGATTATTAGTTATCAGCTTATGCACTGTCTCGCCTGTTTTATGTCAAGTATGTTATTATTATATTTTTATCCCATGCGCTGTGAGACATTCTACAGGTTCCTTGATTAGTTCATTCTCTTCCTTCCTTTCTTTGGCGACCGTCCTGTGCTAGTCGGGCATGTGTACAGCGCACTTTCGGAGGAAATGCAGGCTGGTGCGGGGCGGCCCGTCACACTTGGTATCAGAGCTCTAGGTTGCGTAGTTAACCTAGGGAAGCTATCAGGGAGAGATAATATACGTATACGAGAGAGCGTATTTGTGATTATTTGGGTTTTCAAAAGCTATATATATATATACTATTAGTAGTATAAGGATGAAGTCGTACTGCACTAGCACCACTATGGAGTCGTTAATCGTTTCCTTTTTCAGATTGACGATGAGCCGATATACTAGAGGTGCTGGTAGGGGAGCCAATAATGGGAATGCTGCTGACATGAGGACGATGTTCACTGACCTCATGAGAGAGATGCTTAGAGATGTGCAGAGGGCAGCTCCCAATGGTGGAAATGGTGGTGGTCCAATAGTGCAGGCGCCAAGAGTCGACTTCGCCAAGCTGAATAAGGATTTTACTAGCCTTGGTGGGAAGCCGTTCCACGGAACGGAGTCGGCCACGGATGTTTAGGATTGGTTGGATAGTTGCGAACGTATCTTCGAGGATTTGGGTATCGAGGATGCAATGAAGAGAAAGTTAGCGTCCCGTCAGCTGCAAGGGCGGGCAATGAATTGGTGGAATGCTATAAAAGCAGCTACTCCTGAAGATCAGATTACTTGGGAGCAGTTTAAAGCTCGCTTTAGCGAGAAGTTCATTCCAGCTGCTCAGAAGTCAGTGCTGTTTAAGAAATTCTTGGAGCTCAAGCAGAATGGCAGAGCTGTCTCGGAGTATATTGCTGAATTCGACACTTTGTCGAAGTACGGGTTATCTCTTATTGATACTGCCGAGAAGAAGAATGAGAAATTCATAACCGGTTTGGATCAGTACTTGGGGGAAAGGCTTATTAACCACATCGATGAGTCGTTTGAGTCGATTGTAGGGAAAGCATTGAGGTCAGAAAGTCTCTACCCTAAGCCGAAGACTGAGGTTGCATCCGCAGATGAGCCAAAGCCACAAGCAAGTGGTGGAGGCAAGGGTAGTTCCCAGAATAAGAGAAAGCAGAATCTAAGGATGGCCAGAAGAAAAAGAATAAGCAAGATGTGGAGTGCTTCAGCTGTGGTAAGAAGGGCCATTATGCTAGTAATTGTCGGGCCAAGCCAGCGGATAGGAAGTGCTTCAACTGTGGCCAAATGGGACATCACAAGGACAAGTGTCCACAGCCTCCTAAGGAAAAGCAAATGGTGAAAGCATATGCCCTTAATGCTATTCCTTCTTCGTCGAATGCCCCAACAGCGGCGGAGAAGGGAAAGAATGTCGTCATTTAAGGTATGCTTTCTGTTTATGATGTTCCTGTTAGAGTGTTGTTTGATACCGGAGCTTCCAGTTCTTTCATATCTAGTGACCTGGTAGATAGGTTGGGATTGGAGCCCGAGATTGTCGATAGACCTTTAGTAGTGACGAACCCGGTTGGTGGTTCGACTAGCCTTAGCATGACTTGTCGAAATGTGGTCTTATCGAGTCATGGATGCATGTTTGTTTGTGATTGCTTTGTTTTGGGCTTTACTGGGTTTGGCATTATTTTGGGAGTAGATTGGCTCCAAAGATACGGGGTGGTGGTAGACTGTGAGGGCTTGTTGGTGACAGCTAGAGCGGATGATGGGCGGAGGATAGTGTTTGGTGGTCTACCCAGTGAGGGGGTATTGGCTAGTTTTCTAAACTCCCTCGACATTCCGCATAGTGAGTTGTCAGGTTTGCCCGTGGTTGGCCAGTATCCGGATGTTTTCGAAGAAGTGACCGGACTTCCACCACACCGAGAGATTGAGTTCCGTATTGATTTGGTAAAAGATGCCAGGCCTATAGTGATGCCACTTCGTCGTATGGCACCAAGAGAGCAGCGAGAGCTCGAGGTGCAAGTCAGCGATCTTTTGAAGAAGGGATTTATCAGAAGGAGTGTTTCTGAATGGGGAGCACCAGTTGTGTTTGCTACCAAGGCGGATGGTTCCCTTCGTTTGTGTGTAGACTACCGCGAATTGAATAAAGTGACAAGGAAGAACAAGTATCCTCTACCGCGGATAGATGATTTGTTCGATCAGTTGAGTGGCGCGAGAGTATTTTCTCAGTTGGATCTCGCGACAGGTTTTCATCAGCTTAGAGTGGAAGCTGAGAGTATAGCTAAAACGGCATTTCGGACGCCGTCTGGGTTTTATGAGTGGTTGGTCATGCCATTCGGGCTGACCAATGCCCCGGCATATTTTGTGGATCTTATGAATAGGGTATTCAGAGATCAGTTGAATAAGTTTGTCCTTGTGTTCGTTGATGATATTTTGGTCTATTCGAGGACAGAGGGAGAACACAAGGAACATTTAAGAGTAGTGATGGAGGTGTTGAGAAAACACCAATTGAAAGCAAAGTTTTCTAAGTGCCACTTCTGGAAGAGAGAAGTGAGGTTCTTGGGCCATGTTGTATCAGAGAATGGTATTGCCGTGGACCCGGCAAAGGTGGCTACGGTACAAGATTGGCCTACGCCCAAGAATGCAACAGATGTAAGAAGTTTCTTGGGATTAGCGGGATATTATCGTAAGTTTATCCAAGGCTTCTCCAAGATAGCAACACCATTGACCCAGTTGACCAAGAAGAATCAAGCTTTTGTCTGGGATGAAAGGTGCAAGAATGCATTCAAAAGTTTAAAGGACAAGTTGACAAGCGCACCAGTGTTAGTCATTCCTAAAGGGAATGAAGAGATGACGGTATACACGGATGCCTGTGGTACCGGACTGGGTGCTGTATTGATGCAAGGCGGTAGGGTTATAGCTTACGCAAGTCGGCAATTGAAACCGCACGAGAGAAGATACCCTACCCATGATTTAGAATTGGCAGTGATCGTGTTCGCGTTAAAAATGTGGAGACACTATCTCTTGGGAGAAAGATTTGAGCTGTTTACAGATCATAAGTCGTTAAAGTATCTCTTCTCTCAGAAAGATCTGAATCTCCGTCAGCAGAGATGGTTAGAGTTCTTAGCTTTCTATGATTTTGACATCGCATACACACCAGGAAAGGGCAATGCGGTGGCTGATGCATTGAGTAGAAAACATGCCAGCTTAGGGGCTATGTTCCTAGAATGGAAGCAACTGGAGTATATCGCGGGGTTTGATTTCAGACCAAAGTGCGAATTGGATCCAGAAATGTTAGCAAGTTTGACGATCAGACCCACTTTGATCGAGCGGATCGGCTCTAGTCAGAGGGACGATCCTAACCTATTGGAAATCATCTCCAAGTTAGAGATGGGTATCGATGAGGAGATGAACAAGTATGGGCTTGATCGAGATAGATGGCTTAGAAAAAATGGAAAGCTTGTTGTACCCAATGTCAATGGATTGAGGGATGAAGTGCTTAGAGAATGTCATCACTCAAAACTGACTATACACCCCGGTGGTAATAAGATGTATAGAGACATGAAACAGACTTACTACTGGGAAGGAATGAAAAGAGACGTTGGGAAGTTTATATCCAAATGCATGAATTGCCAGCTAGTTAAAGCCGAGCAAAAGAAGCCTAGTGGATTGTTACAGCCCTTAGAAATTCCCGAATGGAAATGGGAGCAAGTCTCGATGGATTTCATCGATGGTTTACCAAGGACTAGATCGGGACATGATAGCATTTGGGTGATTGTAGATCGATTGACTAAAAGCGCAAGGTTTATACCAGTCAAATCGACCAGAACGGCAGCTAAGTTAGCAGAGTTGTATATGAAGTGGGTAGTGAGATTTCATGGAGTACCTAAAGGCATTGTGAGCGACCGAGACCCGTTGTTCACTAGTGGGTTTTGGAAGAGCTTACAAGAGGCTCTAGGGTCAGAGTTACATCTCAGTACCGCATATCATCCTCAGACCGACGGTCAGACGGAGAGGGTGAACCGTATCTTGGAAGACCTCTTGAGAGCATGTATATTGGATTTTCGTGGATCATGGGATGACCATTTGCATCTAGTAGAGTTTGCATATAATAATAGCTACCAATCCAGTATCGGTATGGCTCCGTTTGAAGCTTTGTACGGAAGACCGTGCAACTCACCATCATGTTGGATAGAGACTGGCGAGAAGTTTATGCTTGGACCAGATGTGGTGAGGGAAACCTCAGATAAGATTAAGATCATTCAGCAACGAATGAAGGCTGCCCAAGATAGGCAGAGGAGTTATGCTGATAAGAGGAGAAGAGACTTAAAATTCTCCGCTGGCGACTTGGTGTTTGTCAAGATCTCTCCGTTGAAGAGCGTAATACGATTTGGTAGGAGAGGCAAGTTGGCACCAAGATTCGTTGGCCCATTCCCTGTTCTTGAACTAGTCGGGAATTTGGCATATAGAATTGACTTACCGGAGAAGATGGCGGGAGTTCATAACGTATTTCATGTTTCCCAACTAAGGAAGTTCGTTCACGACTCAGATATGACTATTTCACCTGATCAGTTAGAGGACTTCGAAGTAGGACCCGAGGCGGTTGGGAACCGCAAGCCGGCCCGTATTGTCGCGCACGACATGAAGCAACTTCGAAGGAAGGCGGTGAAGCTAGTCAAGGTACAGTGGAGCGAGGACGAGAATGATTGTACTTGGGAGACAGAGGAGAACATTAGGAAGTCGCACCCAGAACTCTTTGCCTGGTAAGATTTTGACTTCGATTTAGTTTTCCGCATGCTAGGATAGGCTTGTTTGCTTGTTTTGCATGTTTGATTGTTGTATGTGGTTGTTAGGCATGCGGGATCCTTTGTATGTTTTGGGTTAAGGAATTTCGGGGGCGAAATTTCTTAAGGGGGGGAGAGTGTAACGACCCGCATTCTACGCATCATAGGATCGTAGAATATTTATTTCTGTCACATACGAAGTCGTATGGTCATGTAACTTTGGGAGACGACTATTGGGGTCATTTCCCATGTTCATGATTTTTCCCGATTTTTAAATGACCATTTTACCCCTGGTTATCACTGTTTTGGCCATAACTTTTGACTGGAAAGGAATTTTGACCTGAAACCACTTCCATTGGCTCCGGATGATGGTTTCTCTTTCCGTAGAGTGGTCACATTAGCCAAACGGACTCACCGTTTGGGAGATATGGCTGAAATAAGTTTCAGATGGTGAAAAACAGCTTAATTGGGCTTAAACGGGTGATTAGCAGCTAGGCCCAAGGAGAATTTCGGGTTTAGGGGTATATAGGTGCTGATTAGGGTTAGAAAACATTTCTTTAGACATTTTCCAGCCGCCACTTTCATTCCTCTTATCCTAGCCATGGCCTCCACTCTCTAAATCTCTCTAAAACACCCAAAATCACTTCCTAATCAAGGATTAAGGCTTAGAGGCATCAAATCAAGGAGGATTAGCACAAGGGCTGTGGTAGGGCTGCTGTTATATATTGGAATTCGTGCAAATCAGAGGTTCACTTCAGATCTGAAAGTTTTATTGTGGCAAAGGTGAGTGATTTGCATAGTTTTTGCACTAATTACGGTAATTAAGGGTAATTAGTGAAGATTAGCGAATTTATACACTAATAAATTCTGGAAAAATGTTTAGAAATTCGAAAATAATATTTTATGCCTCTGTTAGAAATTTGGTTCGATTTGATTAAGTTTTGTTAACCCTATGATCAGTTTTACTTAAACATGCTTAAGGGAAGATAAGGAGCTTTGGCCACTTTTGATCCATTTTGATTCATTTTAGTGATTGTTTGCTGTTGTGGTTGCTATTACATGTTGCTATGACTCTATGGTGTGTTTTGTGATTACTTAGAAGTGTTAGTTTGGTCAAAAACGCCGTTGAATGGCGAGAAACTGTCGCTGGAACGAAGTGCAGGAATTTATCCGGATCGGATCGCCCCCATGCCCACGAACCGACCCGCCTGCTCGAACCGCGCCACATGCCAGAGCTCGGAGCCACGAAGGGAAGACCACGATCCAACTTGGAGAGGAAGCGCCACGAGCTGATGAGGCGCCACGATCCGCCCCATCTTCCACGATCCGAACCGATGGCACGACTCGATCCGTCGATGCTTGAAGACCACGATCCGTTCCAGCCTGGGTGTCACGATCCGCCTGAAGGAACACGTCACGATCTGAAGAGCACGACTCGATCCATCATAGGTGACCACGACCCGATCCAGTGGAAGGAGCACGAGTTGACACCATGGGCGATCCGCGAGTCGCGATCCGGCCCAAGCGAGGGTGATGACCACGATCCGAACTGAGAAGCTGACGATGGCGACCTGAAGCAAAGTGAAGAGGGGAAATGAAGACCGATCCGGATGAAGATGATGACCAAAACCCGAGATGCAAAGGAAGTCCAAATGAGAAGTTAGAGCTCAAGATTCAGATGGGAATCAACGAGTTCGCTTCATGATTGGGCTTTGCTGCGGGACGCGTGCCAAGGAGTTATCGACGTCTATAGCTTTGAACCACTATGGTAGGAGGTACGAAGGCGGATTCAGGGCCATTATGGCATCGGTAGAACCAAGGGCTACAACCAATGAAGCGGGTCATTGAAATGTTTGGTCATGACTCCATATGTTTAGCTTGGTCATAGCAGGGTTTCTACAAGTCGGGATTCGTCGTTGCCTCAGTTTGTCTAGTGTTTCAAAGTGGTAGATGTCGTATGCTTTACGCACTGAGTGAGAGATGTGAGGATGGTTGCTATGGATGGTTTGTTTGCTATCATTATGACATACACACCCCACCCCCGTATTCTTACACTATTTATTATGGCACCTTAGGGTACTGTACGGTATGTGGTACTAACTCTTTGGTTGCAGGTCCAGGTTCAGGTATGGTTTAGTATACTTGTTACTACTCTGTTTAGATGCTTATCGCTCATACCAGGCTTTATGTCTGACCCAGAGTTTTATGTCTCCTCTTATTACTCTGGGTGCTCACACGAGCAGACTAGAGACAGGTTAGCTGGTGATGCACGGGTAGATGATCCGGAGACGAGCAGGAGGCTTCCACGTAATATATATATATATAGTATTCTCCCTGTGTTGTTGAAGATCACTGCTTGGGCATTGGTGGTGCATCTTCTACTTTAGCTTTCTTTTGATTAGAGACAGTAAATTTGGAAAGTTGTAATAAGCTGTATTTGGATTTCCGCTGCTCTGATGTTGACATTGATTATTAGTTATCAGCTTATGCACTGTCTCACCTGTTTTATGTCAAGTATGTTATTATTATATTTTTATCCCATGCGCTGTGAGACATTCTACAGGTTCCTTGATTAGTTCATTCTCTTCCTTCCTTTCTTTGGCGACCGTCCTGTGCTAGTCGGGCATGTGTACAGCGCACTTTCGGAGGAAATGCAGGCTGGTGCGGGGCGGGCCGTCACACTTTCACATGGTTGGTCTCGCTAGTTCCTGGAGTTCGAAGGGTCGATGTCTGAAAAGAGGCGGTGATGGCTGATAGTAGGGGTCGGATCTGAGTGATGTGGTCTGGTCGACATTGTTTTGGTGTGGGAACGAGTTGGTTGAATGGCGAAGGGGAGTAGGAGGTTTGTGAGGAGCAGGGCTGTCAGTTGTAGTGACGGAGGAGGAGTTGTTTGTTTTAGATATATGAAGTGGAAGGAGGAGTACCATTTTAAACGAGTTGTGAGTACTGTGCATGGAAAGGGGGTGTAACGAAAATCAAAAAGGTGGACTGCGAGTGTAAATTCTGATGGCGATGGACTTACTTTTTGAAATTTCTTGGTATTTGCTGTTGACTGTTGAAGTTTCGTCAATGGTGAAGGTGAGGAGAGGGTTTTCATTGAGGAAGATGATGAGGGTGGGAAGAGTGTGAGTAAATCAACGTGCATGGATTTTCACGTTCAGTAAATGGGAAAAGGAACTAAATTTAAGAAGGGGGATAGGTTCAAAAACGTGAACAAGGTCAGCTGTTCGGGTTCGTGAACACGCAGTAGTGTCGAGCAGTTCTGGAACGAAGTGGATTTGCCGGACTTGGTTCGTAGCGGAGGACGGAGTGTTAGAGGAGGATGAAGTGGTCAATGTTGCGAACCACTAGCAGCTTCACCGTTTGGACGAAGTTGTGAAGAGCAGGTTTAAACAAAGAAGTAAGCGCTGAAGCTTTTTGAACATGAAGCTTAAGTGAAAATAAAACAAAGCGGGGGCAAACGTTGAGTCCAGAAGAGGACATGGGACACGTGAATAAGCAGAAATGCATGAAAAAATAACGTATGGTGGGACAGGAAAGGTAACGATGGCAACCAAATGATAACTTGGTGCTGTAGCATGAAAGTTGTGTCTTTGTTGAAGCATTGGGGAAACGAATGGCCGGTCTCAAAACATTCGAAAGGAAGACAAAATGGGCTTTAGTTCAAAGGAAGATTTGGGCCGAGGATGTTGGGTAATGACCCAATTCATTTTAATTAAAATAAAATTTATTTAAATACTGGTTTAAATTTGTGAATTGCATAACTTGATCATATGTGAACGAAAATCAGCGAAACAAGATCCGATGGGATCGTATGGACGGTGGCTACAGAATGGAACTGACTGGAAGTCCAACGAAGCTCGTTACAATTTATTTCAAAATAAATTGTCCGTCTGAATCAACAGACGCAAATCGTTATTTAACGGTTAACGCGAAATGTGAGTAAAACTCACCAACTCTGAACAGTTATATTTTTATAACGTACTTTTAGAATTGTTAGATATTGATTGACTGTTGTGTGTAGATTGGTTGATTGAACTGCTAGACAGTTAGTTGAAATTATATATATATATATATATACACCATTAAATATTGATGTTGTTTATCAGAAAAATTCATACCGAAACGAAGTTGATGTTAATTATATGGTTTAACATCTGTGATGCAGGGGAACAGGTTGGAGGGACCCAACTGGGTTCCTCAATATATAAATACTGTTCGTTTCATATATTCTGTTATAGGATGTGATATGAAATCTGTTGATGATTTTATATGTTTGAATGATACCGATCGTTGTTATGTGGTACGTTAGATACCATAAGGAATACCGGAGTGTTAAAAAGGGAATTTTCAAAAAAATGAATATTGAAAATAGATTATTTATAAAATCAAGGGATTTTATAAAAGAGATAATATTTATAAAATCAAAGAAGAAGTATAAAAGGAATTATTTATAAATGGAATATTTATAAAAATAGAAATTTATTTATAAATGGGTTATTTATAAATAGGAAATACTTAGAAATAAAATTCAAAAGGAAATATTTGCAAACCATTTGCAGATAGAATAAATATAAAAGATAAGAGAATTATTTATTTGTTAAATAAATAAATTAAAATAGAATATTTATTTGAGAAATAAATAGAAGTATAAAAGGGGTTATTTATGTAGAAAATAAATAGAGTTTGAAAAAGGGAATTATTTATAACGGAATAGGATGTTATAAAAAGAAAAACGCTGTTATAAGGAAATCATTATAAGTGATTAAATGCTGTTATAAGGGAACATTATAAATGATTAAACGCTGTTAAAAAGGAAATCTTTATAAGTGGAGAAACGTTATAAAAAGGACATTTTTAAAGTGAAGAACCGTTACTAAAAGTAAATCTTTATAAATGGATAAACGTTATTTAAAGGAGTAAATCGAATATAAGTTATTCGAATTAGAGTTAATCAGTTAGAGTTAATCAGTTAGAGTTAATCGAATAGAGTTAAAGAAATAGAGTTAAGCAAGATTAGAAACTGACTAGAGATTAGTAAGTTGAATCGTTTTCTGAGTATCGATCTGATGTTGGTTTCGGCCTTCGGGGTTTATACTTAGAGAATTGTTCTCTTACTAGTTTACAGTTAGGGACTAATGATTGTGGAATGGTAGTGGTGCGTGTATAAGCTATGGAAATGTTTTCCAGTGTTAACGTATATTTTCTAAATATAGAAAATAAGGGAATACGAATATATATGTATATTTTTATGGTTGATGATTGGATCGATAATTCCATTTGGAAGTAAGATCGTTGTTTGTACACCGACATTTTTTCAGTGATAGTTAAATCACAGACTATCAAGTTTTGACCATATTTACGTTGTTAATATGGAGAGACCGGTTGGATTATTATCCGAAGAACCACTCCGTATTGGCATAACCGTTGCGAATCAAGTATGCTGAATATATTGAAGACGACATAAAGTACAAGGGCTGTTGTATAAATCTTAGATAACAATGGACTAAGATGGATGTACTGAATAGTGCCTTCGGTTTCGTTCAGTCCTAGAACGAACGTATATGGACGAGTGTCTGACAGAGTATTTCCAATGATCGAATGGGTTGGTCTGTATAAATATATACGGTTGCAACGGATTTATCCCTTAGCATAACATCCAAGATATTTGTATAAACCAACTAATGATTAACGGATCTGATAATGTGGCATTCAAAGTTGTCGTGTTATCAATGAATGGAAAGTAAGCGTAGCTTCTAGCCTCACATCCGGTAAATGACAGAAATCGGGCAGGCAGCATGGCTAAGTCGGTCGCACCGAAATAGGGTGTATAATCACCTATCTAGAGAATATTCATTTGCTTCTTTAATCTATCAATGCTGTCCCATATATATATACGGGAACGGTTGCTGATCCCAACCGTTGGTGATGTACATTCGATACACTCAAGCGAAATGAGTGGTCGGTCATGTGTGGTTGAGTTGCAAGATGTGCTTGTTGAACTCCAGTGTATCGTTCCTAGAGTACACTAATCGGAAGGTGGTTCCATACCTTGTCATAGTTGGAAATCCATTACCCAATACGTGCTTGCGGTTTTGATTGTATACTATATATGTAGAACGTGAGATGAAAGCGTTTCTGCTAGATGATTATTATATTGTGGTTGATAGACATTATTATAATATCACAAGGTTTTTGATATAAAAATATTTTGGATTCTCATAAGGGAAAAACCGGTTCCGTTATACGGCGTGGTCTTATGAGATATCGTTTACTTGTTCAAA
The DNA here is from genome assembly GCA_030737875.1 of Allium sativum. Lineage (NCBI taxonomy): Eukaryota > Viridiplantae > Streptophyta > Magnoliopsida > Asparagales > Amaryllidaceae > Allium > Allium sativum. The sequence goes on along the minus strand of CM060912.1, from coordinate 98,492,924 downwards.
CTGTTTTACTCATACCAGTCCCATGACTGACCCTGAGTTTACTTTGTTGTTTTCCCTAAACTCTTGGGTGCCTAAATTTGTACGGGCAGTCAAGTAGTCAAGATTTTACAGATAAATTTGGAGAGCTTGGAGCAGGAGGCTTCAGGATTCTATAGTTACTATTATTTCCGCTGTTGTTGTAAGTGTTGTACTCTGATAAGTGCTATTGTATACATATACTGTTTGTATTTCAAAAGGTATGTTATATTTTATTCGTTCCGCTGTGAGATTCGTGTTTACTCTGATGATGATGTTCTTCTTCTTCTTCTTCTTCTTCTATTCTATTAGTTCTATCTTATCTTTCCTCACCCTCTAACTTCTTTCATTAACAATTCGGTTATTTTCGATCCTTGGATGTTCGATATGTGTTGTATATCGGATAACCAAGATCGTCGGAAACCCGGGTCGTTACAATGTTTTTATTGTCATTATAGATTATAATAAAAAAGATAAGAATTAAAAGATATATTTTTAGGGTCATCTTAGTTTCAATAAAAAGAGTAAATAGAAAGATAAGTTTTATTTGTCATTTTGTTACGATAAAAAAAGATGCATTTTTGTCCATTAGAAAGAATGAGGCATTTTTAGTTCATTAAAAATGATTAAACAAAAGATACATTTTTTATCACTTAAATAGAATGAGGCAAAATTATTAAATTTTGTCGTTTTAAAAGATTAAGACAAATATATTCGTTTTTGTCATTTAAAAAGGAATGAGACAAAAATACTCACTTTTGTCTTAAAAAGGATGAAACAAAAACTTTCACTTTTATCAAATTAAAATAGTTAAACCCAATTTGTCCCTTTTATCAATTTATAATAGTTGAAACCATTTTGTCGCTTTTGTCAAATTACCAAAGTTGAAACCATTTTGTTGCTTTTGTTAAATTACTAAAGTTGAGACCATTTTGTCGCTTTTGGTCAAATTTTCATAGTTAAACCAAATTGGTCACTTGTGTCAAATTATAATAGTTAAAACAAACATGATCATTTTTGTCACATTAGAGTTGTCAAAACAAACTTTATCATTTTTGTCGCATTAGAGTTGTCAAAACAAGCACTATCGTTTTGTCGCATTAGATTGGACAAAACAAGTATATCACTTTTATTTGTTTTGATAAATTACAATTGTCGATACAACAAACACATCACTTTTATCATTTTGTTGAAATATATTTGTCGACAAAAACAAAGTCATCATTTTAATTGTTTTGTTGAAATTGATTTATCAACAAAACAAAGTCATTATCGTTATTGTTTTGTCGTAATAGTTAGTTAAATCAAAATATACATTTTGTCAAAATATCCATTTCTGTCAAAATAAATTAGTTAAAGCAAACCATATATTTTTGTCAAAATATACACTTCTGTCAAAATAGATGAGTTGAATCAAAATATACATTTTTGGTGAAAATGAACATTTTTGGCCAAATAGATTAGTTGAACCAAAATAGTTATTTTTGTCAAAATATAATAGTTAAAACAAAAATTTACATTTTGTAAAATATGATTATTGAAAACAAAAATCAATTTTTTGTTAATTAGTTTTGGAATAAAACAAAAATCACATTTTTTTTGTTAAATGAAAGAGTTAAACACCAATAGCATTTTTGTGAAATAGGTTTGTGTTACAACAGAAATATTCATTTTGATAAAATAGAATTGTCAGCAAAATGGATGTATCACCTTTTTGTACATTTTGTTGAAATTGAATTTATATTGCAAATATAAGAATCATCTTTATTTGCAAAACATACATTAGAAATTGTAAGTGAAATAAAGAATCATTTGCAATGTCATAACACATCTTGGGATTTGTATGTAAGTAAAGGTGACATTTTAATGTGTTAATGTATACATTAAAGTTTTGTATGCAATTTAATATAAAACATTTTTATGTTTAGGTTACACATTGGAAATATAAACCAATAAAAGTACCTTTTCATTTGTTAAAATTAAAAATGGAAATTTGCATACAAATAAAGAAAAATGAAAAATTATCTTTTCATTTGTCATCAACAATAATGTCATATAAATAAATTACATTTTATTAGACATTAGAAATGTATAGGAAATTATATGAGCAAAATACAATTTTATTCGACATTAGGAATAAAATAACATGTTTTGCTCCTTATCATCAATATGTTAGCAGTATTAAAATTGGTTAAATTCATTAACCAATTAGTTATTTATGTGAACTGTTATTGGCTGAAAACCCCACATGGGTATTGGGATGATAATTGATATACACTAGTCCCAATATTTATTTGTATGTCAATCGATAGATTGGCAGGCTGCAATGAGCGTTATTATTTCATTTTAATGCCCACACAGTTGTGAACTTCACTGGATGTTGAATGGATGGTTTGATGATTATTTATCATTTGTTGTCATTTACATTCGATGTATGAAATCCATATAACCGAAGTTATGTGGTAAATGATTGAGTCGCTTTCCAATTCAGAATATCTCTTATATAAAGAATATTTTAAAAAAGAAAAGAATTTCTTTTAAATAAAGAATATTTTTAAAAGATATCGTAATATAAAGAATATTTTACATAAGAAACCTTTTATATAAAGAATATTTTTAAATAACAAATATTGTAAAATATTATTCAATGAAGAATAAAATGATTATTTCTTTGTCCGTTTTGGATGAACAAAGATAAAAATATATTTTTATCAAAATGAACTAGTTATTTACTAGAATAAACCTTTTATATTAAGATTTAATGATATCTTCTAATTAATTAATATTTAGTTGGAATTAAATAAAAGAATTTGATTTTGGGTTGTCGTGGATGGTGTCTTAAATAAAACTGTTCTTAAACCATGTATTAAAGAATAAATCTTTTAATTAAGATTATTAGAGTTTCAAATTGTATTTAATTGGAATAAAATGATACGTGAATTGAATTTACCATGAACTGTGTTTTAAATGACATTTGTTCTTTAATCCAATTAACAGTGAAAATATAATTTGGAATTTATAAATCTTTTTATTAAGATTTAAAAAGAAATTCTCCAAAGTTAAGTTTTCCAATTTAATATATTAGATTGGAATTAAGTGGAAATTCGATTGATAATAATCGAGGTAGGCTTCTGTAAAAGAAGACTGTTACTATATATAGAATTTAAAAGGCTTTGTCGTTATTCCATTTATATTATTGGTCCGATACAGAAATTTATATCAATTACATATTGATTTGATTTCTGTGAGAATTCCATATATAATGGATGATGATTTTGGGTTTATCGTGAACAATGTTTTTAAATGACATTGATTCTTTAACCCAGTTAAAGACAAGATTAATTTCTTAAAACTGAATAATCATAAAGTAATGGTTTTGATATTAAAAATCAAATTGGAGTTTTAATGAGTCTCTAAAAAGAAGATTTAAGAATAAATTTAAAACAATTCATCTTTGATAAATTGAGGGGATCGTTTCCCTATGAATATTTATTAAAAAGAATATTATGAATTGGAATGAGGTGTATGATGTGTCTTTATAACACCTGATTTTTTTATTATAAAATACGCAAGTTATTCGGAAAGACTGGGTTTAACCCATTCCAAATAATTACTACGACGATGAAGAGTCGAAGATGAAGGCGATGGTTGAAGACCTGTGATCTTCAGATCGAATGGACAACTACTGATGCCTGGCATTGGGTAGCTCCTAATAATGGGTTTAAAGTGGTAGTTTGTCCGGACATACTTGTTGATTGTCCGGATTTCCGAGCACCTCACTACTGTATTGGACATACAGGACGAGGAATAAGGTGTCTCCGGTTTCGTTCAGACCCAGAACGGACTTGTAAATGGATGTGTGTCTGACATTGGATTTCATTCCATGTAATTAAATTGATTTCTATTTAATATATATCTGTGGTGGCAGAAAATTTATTCTCTTTCTTAACGCCGTTCTATGAGACATATGAGCTCAGAGGTTATATATTAGTAGTTATCGATCGCATGGCGTGGATTGTCAATGTGGCACGCCAGGATGCAAATGATCAAAGCATTTGTTGAAAAGCAGAGCCTTGTGGTTGATGATCAAAGCATAGCCTATTTTGGCATAGCTTTGTGTATAGCGTGACCTCGCGAGCCTTACACCCCGGTAAGAGTCAGAAACAGAGCAAGGGAACGCAGGGAGTGCACACGTTTCTTTCTAGTTAGAAGTGGTGTCAACGACTTACCAACCCTAACATTTTACTTATGTGGATGATGGAATTTTTAGGCCTCGGATTTATTCGGTCGCCAATGGTTGTATGATAGGTCCAATAGGACCGGGAAGCGTGTGTTCAGGAATTGTCAATCCACTAACATTATTTGTTGACCGGCCCTGCAGGATCCAAGGGTTCACTATGGGGGAACCTGAGACATTGCTAGAATGTCTCGAATTGGTAAGGAGATCGTTCCTAGCCTTGACTCTTGATGGAAACCCAATTTCCAATACGACATTGCGGTTTTGATTATAGAACTAGTATGGCAACATAGTAGGATGAGGTACTATGCCGTCTATAATTGATACATTATGATTGAAATTGTTTTTGAAACATATATACACTAATAATAATACCAAATCCATTTTTATCGTATCAAGCATTTTTGACCATTATAAGGTAAAACTCTATCCTCCGGTTTGCGTTGCATTGTGTGATGGGACTTGAGTCTTATAATGGTTTCATTTTTCTAAAAAGCATTGCGTTGTTTAACGATTTACTTTATTTCAAGCACTGGCAATCCAATGGAGTAAACCCGTTCCGCATTAGCGTCGTGGTCCTGTGATTAGCCTTATTATTGATAAGTTAGGAAAGATTTCTCACACCAGTCCCACGACTGACCTGCAGTTTGCATCATTTTGCAAACTCGGGTGCCCTCTTTTCCACACGGGCAGTCGAATAGCTTATTTTGCTTATATATTGAGCAGGATTCTGGATCAAAGCTTAAAGCTATGTCCAGAGTATTGACAGACTTCCGCTGTATCAGTTCATGTATTTCCGCTGCCTTGTATCACATTATTTGTAATTTATCTTTCGCTGTATTATTATATTCGATGTACTCTGATATTCTGTACTCTGATGTAACATTAATGTAATGTTTATAAAAGTCTTCTATTATTTGTTCTGATGTGTTGTATTCCCAGAGTTAACGTATTCGGGTTTTGAATGGTCTTGGTCGATTTAGCGATCGATTACGTTGGGTGAAATCCATATCGTTACAGTTGGTATCAAAGATCTGGTTAGCTCAAATCTTTGGGGTACAACTCGTTAGAACTGAACAAACGACTCATCAGAGATTGGATTAGTAATATCCAATAAGAATACTCATTAGAGAAAGGATCAGCATTATGCTAGAATGAGAAAACTCGTTAGAGATAGGGTTAAAAATGCCCTAGAATGAGTTGAGAGTGCCAAGTTCATAATTAACGTATTTGTGATTATATATGTAATCCGATTTTAGAAAATATGATTTTTGAATATATATATAAGTTATATATTTGAAAAGTTAATCAATTAAAAAATAATAATTACAATAATAATAAAAATTAAATTGGTTAATTAAACGACTTTCAGCTCCGTTCCTTTTCGAGGACCAATTTAAAATTTTATTTCAGAAATTTTAATGGATTTTGAATAGTTAAATTAATTAATTTTAAATAGTAACGACTAAAAATTTATTTAAATCGAAGTTAGAACAAAAATTTTATTTTAATTATAAAAGGAGTTGGAAATAGCGCGGTACTTTGAAAATTTGAATTTTAACTTTGACTGACTGTACAAGATTCAAAATAAATCAGATTTTAGTAAAACTAAAAATATTAGAATCTATTTCATAATATCTGTAACAACCCGTGTTTATATAATGTGTAATAACCATAAATCAAAGCAGAATTAATTTTTAAAATAAGAATCAAGGGAAACGGGTTATGCCATTGTGTTCGTCTCGAAATTCTGCTTGGAAACGAGTCCGAGTTTTCGAAAATCGAAGTCCGTATAACCAAGTTATGACCATTCGAAGTTTTCAGAAATTTTCAAATTCAAAACAGACTCAATTCGAATTCAAAATTCGAATCTCAAACCTCCAAATGGACTGGGCGGGAAAAATCCCGCCCAGGATCAGGTCGACCTGGGGGTCGACTATGTAGTCGACCTACCCAGGGCCAGGTCGACCATAGTGTCGACCTGGGGGTCGACCTGGTGCCCGAGCCCATTTCTGAAGCTAGATTCACTCTGATGTATGTAGCCTCATTTCTGTCCACATTCGTTGACCTGACCCTACAAATACAGCCCCAAACACCAGTCTTTCTACACCAAATTTCTTTCTGACCTTATGCTGCTCTGATTCTAGTTGAAAAGTTTGAGAGAGGGACTGCTTCTACTACGTTGAGACTGCGTTAAAGGAATTGCTGATTAGGGGACTTCTATTAGGACTTGACTAAGCATCAAACGACTCTCTATTTCTAATTCTCGAACCGCGATCTGTAAGCCCCAGTTATTTTCAGATTTAAACTGTAAATGTATTATGAATATGATGTAAAATTGAAATTGGACCTATGTATGATGACTGTTTACATTCATTCTTATTCATCTTGGATCTTGACTCTTGAATATTACTATGACATCGATTTGGGGCCTATTCATGTTGTAAATCAAAAAGAGAAACCCCTTTTATTATCATGTTGAATCTGTTATTAGCCACATGTTTTATGATTATCATCTTATGACAATCGTTACTATGACTATACTATCATCTTATGACAATCCTTACTATGACTATACTATCATCTTATGACAATCGTTACTATGACTATACTATCATCTTATGACAATCGTTACTATGACTATACTATCACCTTATGACAGTCGTTACCATGACTATACTATCACCTTGTGACAACTGTTATTTTGACTAGTACCTTATCTTGCTAGTTTTGGAATCTTTATGTTTGAGGCCAATATTTCATATGCCAGTAATGTTTTATTTCAAGTCATATCATGCTATGCTAGTAATCACTCTTGCCACCTTATACCCATTTCTTTTTATGTCACTCCATAATTAGATTTATTTGTATCGATTCGAACCTTCGTGCGATGGGAATACGATTTGGGTAGATTAGGTAAAATATGAATTAGCTTTAAACTTAGAACATGAACATTATTATGACTTGAACCTGAATATGGACATGAACTTGACACGATTTGACATAAAACATGACATGAATCTAAACATGAAAACTTGAACGTGGGCATGACAGTTAAATAAACTTGAAAATGGCCAACTCGAGGTTGGGTTGAGTTTGCAGTGTAATTCTGCCCGTAACAGCCCGGCAAATCCAGTGGCTGCAAACAATAGGATCCATTGTGGGTAGTTGGTCATATCGCACGTAAAAACCCAAGGTTAGACTATGTTGTGGTGTAAATCTGCCCGGAACCGCCCGGCAAATCCAGTAACCACAACAGTTAGTCTAATGTGAAAGGTTGGCATGCACTAATGAATTAATGCCACATGATAGGGTTAAGTCATGAACCACTTGAATATACTTAACCAACTTGACATGATGACTTGATAGGGTTAAGTCATGAACTGCTTGAACACACTTAACCAACTTGATACATGATCTGGATAGGGTTAAGTCACGAATTTGAATGACAACACTTAATCCATTAGAAACCCTAGTTACGCGGTCCTTTTCAGCAGTAACCCAGTTAGATATATCACGATACCCTGGGACTAGGCAAGGTGGGGCACGATTACTGGGCTGATTGTAAGCGACCAGAACGACGGCTGAGTAGGTGCGCCATTGTAGGTTCAGGCGGGCTATGGTCGTGCACGTAGTCTGGAGTTGAAAAAGAAGGCATTGGGCACCTGTAGATTTACACTGTGCATGCTTGATTCGTGTTGGTGGTCGGCACCATAGGACTTGATACACCCTATGGTGGACCTAGCACAGGTAACTACATTTCTGGATAGGGCCGTACGACACAGACACATGACGAGCTAGAACTTGTAGGGAGCCGATCGATTAGTAAATCGTACCGTAGGACCCCGTAATGGGTCACTTTATGACACTGGGCTAAGGGATCATTTCATGGTTAATACTTGATATGGGTTAGAATACTAGTACAGTTGGTGCAGCGAACCGTGAACATGCAATGCCAGACTTGACTTATCTTTTTATCTTAATTATCCAACTAATTCTGTTATCATCCTTATGTTTAATTCCAGTTTTCACATATCATGTTACCTTTACTAGTTTTCATACTGAAAGTCACTAGGGCTTACCAGTCTTTATGACTGACCCTTTTTCTTTCGCCCCTTTTTCTTTCGTTTCCCCCCTCCCCAGGTTCCCAGGGAGGAAACACTAGCTCTTAGCTTGGATTCAACTTGCTTTCTGACAGCTCATGTACGGTTTGGTCTTGTGCTATGCTATGGCTGCTTCTGCTATTTATGGGGAATAATTTACTTTTGTTTTAAAGTTTATGCTTCTTTACTATGAACTTGATGTAATGGAATAATTTGTATCTTAGATATATGAGCTTTTGACTCTTTTCTTGGAAATAAAAAAAGTTGGTTTTTAATTTCTACCACTGCTTTATTTATGTTCTGCCTTGTGATATCTCTGTGCATGTTTACCTAGATAATACTCCACCAAAACTAGTGCATTTCCTTTGTGAGTGACCCTAGCGGAGGTGGGGTGTTTCAATTTGGTATTAGAGCAGAAGGTTACCAGGCTGGGCAAAAGTTTTAAAAACCATCTGATTTTTTTTCAAAACCATTTATAAAGAAGCATTTTTCAAGAAAAGTTTTATGTTTAAAAAGGTTATTCCCCAAGAAGCCATTAGCACTTGCCTTTGTTTCCTCGTTTGAATCTTTTCTTTTCGTTTTTTAGCATGGCCGATCTTAACCTTCCTGAGGGAATACCCGTGCCTGGATGGTTCCGAAGGTACTTAGAAGCCAGGGCCAACGACGCAGGCACGACAGACATCCCTCCTCCTCCCCCAGTGGCCGCGGTTCCTCCTCCTCCAGGTGTCGCCTTTGCCAAAATATGCAAAGACTTTAAAGCGATGGGCGGCAAGAACTTCGTTGGAACTGAAACCTTCGTTGAGGCACGAAACTGGTTAAAGGAAACAGAAGACATGTTCATTATATTTGATATGGAGGACCATAGGAAAGTTCAGTTGGCAGTATGGTTGTTGAAAGAGGAAGCTGCATTTTGGTGGGAAGTCACCAACACTACCAGGCCAGTTGAGACTTGGGCAGACTTTAGAGAAAGGTTTGGGCTCAAATTCCTATCGTCAGCAGAGGAGAACCTTCAGATGGAGAGGTTCCTAGCACTCAAGCAAGGGGATATGTCTGTGAGGGAGTACGTGAATAAGTTTAATCAGCTTGCTCGGTTCGGTTTGGATTTGGTCAACACAGCCCAGAAAAAGGCTGTACGCTTTGCTCGAGGATTGAACGAGCCACTACACAGCTTGGCCCTAACTCATATACCCATTGGGGCGACCATTGAAAGCTTGGTGGATATGGCTCTACTCCATGAGGAAGACAAGAATAGCAAGAAGGAGGTTAAGCCTAATGAGACTCAGAATAAGAAGGTTGACTTCAAGAAGGGGAACAACAAGAATAATAAGAATAACAAGAGCAACAACAAATCACGTGAGACGAGGAAGTGCAACTTCTGCGGTATTAGTGGACATCTAGCTAAAGTCTGTAGAAGGAAGAAGAGGAAGTTGGGTGAATGATTTCATTGTGGAGATACTGGACACATCAGCAAGGATTGCCCTAAGAAGCAAGGGCAGGGGCAAGGGCAGACTCAGCGAGTAGGACCTTCTGGAGGGCAGTTGCATGCTCTCAACACCGCTCCAGCTCCTGACCGAGGTAGTAATATTTCCTTAGAAAGCCTTGTTTACATTTCTGACTTTCCTGTTCGAACTTTATTTGACTCTGGCGCATCGCATACTTTTATTTCTTCTGATATTGTTGAAAATCTGCACCTAAGTACTAGTATGGTTAAGGATCCCGTTATAGTTTCAAATCCAATTAGGAGCTCCGTCCATTTATCTATAATGTGTGTGGATTTGAGGATCTCTATCTTAAGCGTAGAATTCACGTGTAATGCTTATGTTCTCGAATTTATGGGACACGGTTTGATCCCAGGTATGGACTGACTATCCGATTATGGAGCCATTCTTGATTGTGAACGAAGGGTAGTGAGGCTCATGACTCACCTTGGTAATACCCTTGAAATTTCTTGTAACCCTAAGGGTCCGGTCATGTTATGTTATCTTGAATCGTCCGACGATAATTTGCAATCTGTAAGAGTGGTCCGAGAATATCCAGATGTCTTTGATGAAGTGAGGGGATTACCTCCTAAACGCGAGATAGAGTTCCGAATTTATCTTGTTGATAATGCCAAGCCAGTTTCATTGCCTGTTAGGCACATGGCCCCGCGAGAAAGAAGAGAGCTCAGTAAACAAATCAACGAGTTGCTTGAGAAAAATTTCATAAGACGAAGCATTTCTGAATGGGGTGCTCCGGTAGTATTCGCTACTAAGGCGGATGGATCGCTTCGTTTGTGCGTAGATCATCGTGAGTTAAACAAGCTGACAAAGAAGAATAGGCACCCACTACCAAGAATCGACGATCTATTTGACCAGCTTGTGGGAGCATCCGTTTTATCTCAACTCGATCTAGCCACAGTATTCCATCAGCTCAGAGTGGCTGAGGATAGCATTGACAAAACTGCGTTTAGGACTCCGGATGGGTTCTTCGAATGGCTCGTTATGCCGTTTGGGTTAATGAATGCACCCGCATACTTTGTAGATTTGATGAGCAGGGTGTTTCGGGAGTTCCTTAACAAGTTTGTGGTAGTTTTCATGAATGATATTTTGATCTTCTCAAAAGATGAAGAAGAGCATGCTAGGCATCTCAAGGAAGTAATGGAAACGCTTAGAGCACACCAGTTAAAGGCTAAGTTCTCCAAATGCCATTTTTGGAGGAAGGTAGTTCGGTTCCTTGGACATGTAGTTTCTAAGCAAGGCATAGCCGTAGACCCCGCAAAGGTAGTTGCGGTACAGGACTGGAAAATTCCTAAGAATGCAACGGAGGTGAGGAGCTTTCTCGGTTTGGCGGGCTACTACAGGAAGTTCATTAGGTAGTTCGCTAAGATTTCAGCCCCTCTTACTAAATTAACAAAGAAGAACCTACCTTTTGCATGGGACCTAGAATGTGATGCTGCTTTTCAGATACTTAAGAGAGCCCTCACCACAGCTCCAGTCTTAGCATTACCCGATGGAGGTAAGATGTTTACCGTGTACACAGATGCGTGCGGCACGGGGTTAGGCGCTGTCCTAATGCAAGAAGGAAGAGTAATATGCTACGGGGGTAGACAACTTAAAGTCCATGAGAAAAACTATCCCACGCATGACTTGGAGTTAGCCGCGATTGTTTTTGCACTTAAAGCTTGGCGCCATTATCTTCTAGGGGAGAGGTTCGAGCTGTATACCGACCACAAATCGGTTAAGTACCTCTTCTCACAGAAAGACTTGAATCTAAGACAACAACGGTGGATGGAGTTCTTGGCATCATATGTCATCGATATAGCTTATAACCCTGGCAAGGGTAATGTGGTGGCAGACGCGCTAAGTAGAAAAAGGCTGACTTTGAGCCCCTTGTTTGTTGAAATGAAAAGCCTTGAGTTTATAGCAACCTTTTATTTTACACCTGCTGTTGAGTCATTGACTGCTACGTTTGCATCTCTTGAGTTAAGACCTACACTTCTAGATCAAGTAGGGACTTCACAGAAGGAAGACCCACAGTTAGTTGAAATCATGGACAAGATGATTAGAGGTGAGACGTCAAGTCGCCTCAGTAGGTATGCCATAGATGACAAGGGATGGCTAAGGCACGTTGGAAGGCTATGTGTCCCACAAGTGGGAGACCTAGTAAGGAAAGTTCTCGAAGAAGCGCACCACTCGAAGATGACTATACATCCCGGAGGGGATAAGATGTACAGGGATATGAAATGCATTTTCTTTTGGGCTGGAATGAAAAAGGATGTGGCAGAGTTCGTTTCGAAGTGCATGGTGTGCCAACAAGTAAAGGCCGAGTCGAAGAAGCCGGGTGGGCTATTACATCCTTTGGAAGTTCCGCAATGGAAGTGGGAGAGTATCTCGATGGATTTCGTGGATGGACTGCCTAAGTCTAGGAAGGGAAATACTAGCATATGGGTCATAGTTGATAGACTCACGAAAAGCGCTCACTTCATTCCGGTGAAGAGCAAGAGGACTGCATCTGGGCTAGCGACTATTTACCTTCGAGAGATAGTACGATTGCATGGAGTTCCTTCTAGTATAGTTAGTGATCGTGACCCGATTTTCACTAGCCAGTTTTGGAATAGTCTGCAAGAAGCAATGGGAACACGACTGAACTTAAGCACGACCTATCACCCACAGACGGATGGACAAACCGAAAGGGTAAATAGGGTACTATAAGATCTCCTAAGGCTATGCATTCTTGACTTTGGTGGTAATTGGGAAGACCATCTTCCTCTCGTGGAGTTTGCATATAATAACAGTTACCAAGCTAGCATCGGAATGGAACCGTTCGAAGCCCTATATGGAAGACTGTGCAAGTCGTCAACTTGTTGGTGGGAGACGACAGACAGACTTATACTTGGGCCCGACATGATAAGGGACACTTCTGAGAAGATTGAGTTGATACGAAGACGGATGAAAACGGCCTAAGATAGACAGAAATCTTATGCGGACCAGAGAAGGACAGACTTAGAGTTCGAAGTCGGAGACATGGTCTTTATAAAGGTTTCTCCGTTACGCAATGTAGTTCATTTTGGAGGAGTTGGAAAGCTAGCACCAAGATTTGTAGGACCGTTCCCCATCATTGAGAGGATTGGACGAATGGCCTACAAGGTAGACTTACCCGAGAAGTCGTCTGGAGTACACAATGTCTTTCACGTCTCACATCTCCGGAAGTGTTTGCATGAGTCAGCCGAAGTGGTTGAGCCAAGCATCCTTGAAGACGTGGAAGTGGAGAAAGAAGCAAAATTGAGGCGAGTTCCGATTCGTATCTTAGGAACGGAGATTAAGAAGCTAAGGAATCGAGAAGTCAAGCTAGTGAAATTGCAGTGGAGTGAAGCCCAAGAGGACGCAACTTGGGAAACCAAAGAAAAGATACGCGCGCTTTACCCATTTCTTTTTGAGGGTACATTCTCGATCTCTTTTTCCTTGAAAACCTTTTCGTATCATGCATCTAATATCTATGTCTGTCTTGTTATCTTCTCGATCTTATCTTGAGAACCTTAGGTAGAACCGTATGGATGCAAACATGTGATTGAAACATGTTATGGTTTATGGTTGCAAATGGTTGCTAGTGGATGCATGACACACATTAGGCACTAGATCGGCTCAGTCACATTTTCATGTTGCATATGCATGGGTGCTTATACTTGTACATGGATGGAACTTGTTATGCTATCACTTGGATGTTGTATATGGATGAATGTCTGTGCACTCATGTAGAGATTATAAACTATGCTAATAATTTGCATACATGTTGGATTCATGACACTAACATATTTTGCATTAAGGAGGTTTACTGAATCAGTAACCGCCTGATCTTTTGCATTAGATAAAGTTCATATACACACACTTTCTGCATATGTTCATACAACACTAGAAGTCTTTTAAGGACAATGGTTGCCTGTGATTGATGCTTTGAGTAGATGGTTGATTGGATGGTAGGACACATCCTCCCTAACTTAGAGATTTCGAGGACGAAATCCTTTAAGGAGGGGAGAATGTAACAACCCGTGTTTTTATAACATGTAATAACCATAAATCAAAGAAGAATTAATTTTTAAAATAAGAATCAAGGGAAATGGGTTACGCCATTGCATTCTTCTCGAAATTCTGCTTGGAAACGAGTCCGAGTTTTCGAAAATCGGAGTCCGTATGACCAAGTTATGACCATTCGAAGTTTTCAGAAATTTTCAAATTCAAAACAGACTCAATTCGAATTCAAAATTCGAATTTCAAACCTCCAAATGGACTGGGCGGGAAAAATCCCGCCCAGGACCAGGTCGACCTGGGGGTCGACTATGTAGTCGACCTACCCAGGGCCAGGTCGACCATAGTGTCGACTTAGGGGTCGACCTGGTGCCCGAGCTCATTTCTGAAGCTAGATTCATTCTGATGTATGTGGCCTCATTTCTGTCCACATTCGTTGACCTGACCCTATAAATACAGCCCCTAACACCAGTCTCTCTACACCAAATTTCTTTCTGACCTTATGCTGCTCTGATTCTGGATGAAAAGTTAGAGAGAGGGACTGCTTCTACTACATTGAGACTGCGTTAAAGGAATTGCTGATTAGAGGACTTCTATTAGGACTTGACTAAGCATCAAACGACTCTCTTTTTCTAATTCTCGAAACACGATCTATAAGCCCCAGTTATTTTCAAATTTAAACTGTAAATGTATTATGAATATGATGTAAAATTGAAATTGGACCTATGTATGATTACTGTTTACATTCATTCTTGTTCATCTTGGATCTTGACTCTTGAATATTACTATGACATCGATTTGGGGCCTATTCATGTTGTAAATCAAAAAGAGAAACCACTCTTATTATCATGTTGAATCTGTTATTAGCCACATGTTTTATGATTATCATCTTATGACAATCGTTACTATGACTATACTATCATTTTATGACAATCGTTACTATGACTATACTATCATCTTATGACAATCGTTACTATGACTATACTATCACCTTATGACAGTCGTTACCACGACTATACTATCACCTTGTGACTACTGTTATTTTGACTAGTACCTTATCTTGCTAGATTTGGAATCTTTATGTTTGAATCCAATATTTCATATGCCAGTAATGTTTTATTTCAAGTCATATCCTGCTATGTGAGTAATCACTCTTGCCACCTTATACCCATTTCTTTTTATGTCACTCCCTAATTAGATTTATTTGTATCGATTCAGACCTTCGTGCAATGGGAATACGATTTGGGCAGATTAGGTAAAATATGAATTAGCTTTAAACTTGAACATGAACATTATTATGACTTGAACCTGAATATGGACATGAACTTGACACGATTTGACATAAAACATGACATGAATCTAAACATGAAAACATGAACGTGGGCATGACAGTTAGATAAACTTGAAAATGGCCAACTCAAGGTTGGGTTGAGTTTGCAGTGTCAATCTGCCCGGAACTGCCCGACAAATCCAGTGGCTGCAAACAATAGGATCCAATGTGGGTAGTTGGTCATATCGCACGTAAAAAACCCGAGGTTAGACTATGTTGTGGTGTAAATCTGCCCGGAACCGCCCGGCAAATCCAGTAACCACAACAGTTAGTCTAATGTGAGAGGTTGGTGTGCACTAATGAATTAATGCCACATGATAGGGTTAAGTCATGAACCACTTGAATATACTTAACCAACTTGACACGATGACTTGATAGGGTTAAGTCATGAACTGCTTGAACACACTTAAACAACTTGATACATGATCTGGATAGGGTTAAGTCACAAATTTGAATGACAACACTTAACCCATTAGAAACCCTAGTTACGCGGTCCTTTTCAGCAGTAACCCACTTAGATGTATCACGATACCCTGGGACTAGGCAGGGTGGGGCACGATTACTGGGCTGATTGTAAGCGACCAGAACGATGGCTGAGTAGGTGCGCCATTGTAGGTTCATGTAACACCCCACCTCCGCTAGGGTCACTCGCAAAGGAATGCACTAGCTTTAGAGGGGCATTATTGGTAAACATGCACAGAAATATCACAAGACAGAACATATAAAATAGCGGAAGTAAAATCGAACTTTCATAAACATGAATACATAAGGTCTAAAGCCTTTTACATCAGAGTACATCAAAACCTGTCTTGCAATAGTAAAGAAGCATAAAGACTTTTTCATAAATTATTCCCCAAATAAAAACAGTAAAGTAGCCATAGCCAGGAAAAGTCCAAGCCATCCATGATGACCTTCAAGCAGAAGAAGTCTGAACTAACCAACAGTATTTCCTCCCTGTAACCTGGGGGGGAAACGGAAGAAAAGAGGCGAAACAAAACGGGTCAGTCAAAAAGACTGAGTAAGCCCTATCTACTATTAGTATAAAAACTAGTAAAGTTAACTGACATGAGAAACTGAGATGAACATAAGCATGATAACAAGATAGATAAGCTAAATCAAAATAACAGGATGAACTACTGAACTCAAATAAACTAGGGTGTCGTGATAAACTACGGTGTCAAGATAAAACAAGGTATCACATTGTCAGGTTTCTATCAAGTATAATATCCCAAGATATCTATCGCGTATAACGTCCCATGGCATCTATCCTGTATATCCGCTCTGCACCTACCGTACTAGTACCCCCACTGTATTACGTGTTATCCGTGAATGACCCTTACTCAAAAGTCGTGTAATAGTCCATGTCAACCTAATATGCCGCATATATTGGTTACTCAACTCATATGTTTCTTTCCACGTATAAGTTCAGTCCTTTGCCGTAGGCTGTACGGGCTTTCCCATGTAAACGGTTTATCCTTGAAGTTGTTTTGGACTGCAACCCTTGATCTAGTTGTGTTTCCTAACCATGAACTATCGCGCGTCCACTTAGGATTTATGCCACCTAGGACCGCTAGGGATTCTGCTACCTAATGAACGTTTCCGTGTCTCGGTTTGGGTTTTGGCCACCTAGGACCACTAGGGATTACGCCACCCGTCAACCGCGCCCTTGATCCCACGTATGTATCGTGAATCGTTTTCCATGTCTAGATGCACATGTTCGCCAATGTGCCATCCGAGTTCCGTGCCAGGGCAAATCAAGAAATACGGAACTCGGTCGGGAGCTTTAAATCGTCTACCGATGCAGATATCAAGGTCTGTTTTTGTACCCGTGGCTATGGTCCCACGTGACCCCTCCCTCAACTACTGAAAGGCAATCCAAGAAAAATCATGTATAAGAACCACTCCCCGGCCCCACTATAGCCCACTTTCCTACGGGCCAACCTCACCCATGACTCGATAGCAAGCACATGGTCTGTTGGGGGTTCCCTGCCTTTCCGCACGTACACGATTGACTAAAGATGGTAGGTAGTCGGCGATGTGCTATCCAGGGCAAAAACAAGAATCGTCGACTCCACGCTAATCCATCCCAGTCTTTAGGTTGCTCGCATAGCAACCAAGGCATACTCTTGGTCCTTCTAACGCAGACCTTAACCTCTCATGGGCCTAGTATAATTACCTGGCAGCCCACAGAGGGATCCCAAGAATATCCTCACGTCCCCCGAAGCTTCCACTTCGGCACCCAGTGCGCTGGAGCTTTTATCCAAGTCAGATAACTTGCTCCCCCTCGTATACTAAGCGATGACCTACCGTATCAGGTTACTCATCGTTTTGAGAATTAGTCCTATGTCCTTAGCTAAGAATTATTACTTAGTTACCCTTAACTAAGGTTTACCACTTAGCTTCCTTTCCCGTTATCCTTGATTAACCACGGTTTTCTACCTAGTTCTTCTAGTTAGGGTTTGTCTATTGGGTTAAGTGTTATCATTCAAGTCCATGACTTAACCCGCCCACGAATCACGTCAAAGATTGGCTAAGTATTTAAGTTCAAGACTTAGTCCCACAAGTTGGTTAAGTGTACCCAGAGGCTCATGACTTAACCCTATCAAGTCAAATTGGTCAAGTACTAGCTCACCTTAATCCTATCGGATTATCTTGCTAGATCGATTAAGCATAGATTATCTTAATCCCATCAAATTATCGAGTCGGATTGGTTAAGTATAGGTTGGCTTAACCCCATCCTCTAATCGTACTACAATGGTTAAGTATATTCTAAAAAGGTCTTGTGACTTAACCTTATCAGGTCCGCGTATTAGATTGGTTAAGTGCAAATTACTTAACCCCATCCCCTAATCATCTTGTATGGTTAAGTGTCATTAAGAAAACTTACTTAACCTTGCCAAATTATCATGTTGGATTGATTAAGTGTTGGTTAACTTAATCCCCGTCCACTAGTCGTATAAAAATGGTTAAGCGTCATTAGGCAAATCAAATCACTTAACCTACCCAACTTTGTCATGTTTTGTTAAGTATCATTAGCCTAACCAATTTACTTAACCCATTTACCCATGTCATATTTGGTTAAGAGTCATTAATCAAATTAACTTAACCCTATCATGTGGCATTAATTACTTAATGCACCCCAACCTCTCACATTAGACTTTGTTGTGGTTACTAGTTAAGCCGGTCGGTTCCGGATAGCTTTACACCACAACTTGGTCTAACCTCGGGTTCAAGCACAACATGACCAACTTCTCACATTGGGTCCTATTGTTTGCAACTACTAGTTAGGCCGGTCGGTTCCGGGTAGTTTTACGTTGCAAACTCAACCCAACCTCGAGTTGGCCACTTTCATGTTTAGTCTAGTGTCATGTTCATAGTCAAGTTTTCAAGCAATTGGGTAGACCTAACTTAATAGGTAAATTCCCAATGGGTAGACCTAACTTAATAGGTAAATTCCCAAGCTTATGTTTTTATGCATACTTACATGTCAACTTCCATGTTATACTTCAAGTCATGTTTTCAAGTATAAACACATGTCATATTTTAACGTTACATGTTGTCATGTTTATACCCATTTACCCAAGTCATATTCATGTCATTATATTTCCCCATAATGTGACCCCAACGCTTTTTAAACTAGCATATACGTTCGCAACAACGTGATGGATTAAAAGAAGAGACTTGGCAAAGGAATCACAAAAATGGGTATTAAGCCACAAGTTAATCATGGTGGCAAATGAGGCACAAATGTGTTCATTAGCTTGCATGTTACATTCTTAAGCCTCAAAAACATGCATCAATCCAAACTTGGTACATAAGCGAATCATGGTGACAAAAGACATGGAATGATGGCTAGAAACTCGCATATATCATCATATAAGGATTATGACTTCATATGCAAGTTGACATAATGATTATGAAGATTCTCATGTTGCATAATGCAACATTTCAACATAAAGGTTGTGGCTTTTAGCTCATAAGATCAAGATAATGACTTCATAAACTTGCATAACATGATAGCATGCATCATTCTAATTAATCAAACCTAAACTTTCAACATGAACATTTAACTTCATAGTTAATATCTAAGAGTAGGGAAGGGCTTACAATGCTTATGTGGACTCAAATGAGTATAGCAAATGTAAGGAACCCCTTATGCAACAAATTAAAACCCCAAAATGCAAGCAAACTTGATCAAGACTCCTCCTTTATGATGCCAATAGAGAAACAAGACTTTAATGCAAGCTAAAGAGGATCATACAAGCCTAAATACACTTGTATGCATGGAAATCTCTTAGAAATTTGATTTAGGAATTTATGAAGAGAGTGGAGGCCATGAGAGGATTCATTTTGCCATAGTTTAGTTGCATGAATGAATAATGAGGATTTAGGATAGGTTAGGGTCTTATTTATAGATTAGGCAAGTGTTTTAGGCCATTGGATTAAACCTAGCTTCAATCCAATCCATCAAAGCATGTCTTGGGGAAGAAGTCAAGTGTAGGAACCATCTAGGGCCTTTAGATTAAAGATGAACCATGAGAACCATCCAAATGCAAAATCTGCATTTGAGCGAATCGGCCCACGGGTTGACAGCCAAACACCCTGGATTAACCCCTAGTCGACCCAGCGAGCTCGGGTCGACCTCAAAATTCGGCCGGTTCGGTTATTCCCCTCTCCCAATTCGCTGTTTTGAACATTTTTGCATATTTATTTATTTAATTTTCAATTATATATATATATATATATATATCAATATATATATATATTTCTCTGTGCAACCCATTTCACTTAATTAAGTATACTTTAATTTGGGAATTTTTCGTGAAACTTCGCGAGGCCATATCTTGGTCATACGGACTCCGATTTTCGAAAACTCGGACTCTATTTCGCGTATTTTTCCGAGACGAACGCAATGGCATAGCCCGTTTCCCTTGATTCAGATTTTACAGTTTAATTCTGCCTCCATTTATGTTATAATAGATTATTGAAAATACGGGTTGTTACATTCTCCCCACCTTTTAGGATTTCGCCCCCGAAATCTCCAAGTTAGGAAGAACATATCCTACCACCCATCATCCATCAACTCAAAACATCATCCACAAGCAACCATTGTCCTTAGATGATTTCTAATTCTGTATGAATATATGCAAAACGTGTGTGTACATGTTCCTTAGCTAATGCTAATGATCAGGCATGAATAATCTTTCTAATGCAAAATATGTATAGTGCCATGAATCCAACATGTATGCAAATAGTCCTAGTCATATAGATACTATATGCGTGCACAATCATTCATTCATATGCAACAACCGCATGATAATACATTCGATTTCATCCATAAACAAGTATAAATACTCGTGCATATGCAATATGAAATGTGACCGAGTCGAGCTAGTATCTAATGTGTATTCGCGCATCCACGAGCAACCACTTGCAACCACTTGCAACCATATCAATCATAACATGTTTCAAATACATGTTTACATCCATAGGGTTCTACCTAGGATTCCCTGAAACAGGGTCGAGAAGATAAACAAGACAAACTCCTTACGGGGTTTGTAACAGAAAATAGGACCGAGAGGATGTCCACAAAAGATAGCCTACAAGTAAGCTCTACCGAAAACAGGGATCAAGAATATACTCCCAAAAAGAGATATCATGCGCGTATCTAGTCTTTGACCATCAAAGTCGTCTTTCCTGAGCTTAATTCCATCGTGCCTTGACCGTCTTTTAACTTCACGATTTCGCAGCTTCTTATTTCCTGTTTCCATAACATGAGCTAGAACTCATTTCTTTGTCGCCTCCCGTTCCACTTGCACTTATCCTTTTCCTAGAATACTTGATGCAAACATGACTGCGTACTCATGATCTCATGCAAGCTTTCCAAAATTCACTAGTGAATCTCGGACCTCGTACCACAAGGTATTCCACGTAGAAGAACTTTCTCTTGAAAGTAAACAGATGCCAACCAGGTTATCAAGCGCACTTACTTGGGTGATTTCCATAACCCGTGCATAAGTGAAATAAACCATCCGTCTTATCGGCGAACACCACTCGATCGGGCTTCAAATTTCCAATAAAGGCATCAAGGGATTCTAAGTAATTAATCATGACCGAACCCAAAAAGGTTACACGAGACTTCGAGGGTATTACCAAGGCTAGTCAAAGAGTCTAACTACCCACTTATCAAAACCGAGAGTGGCACCCCTTACTGGATAACCACTTCATCCATAACCGAGGCATGTTATTCTCAAATCCAAAACAAGTCATGAATAAATGGACCGGTTCTCCACAAGACTTGAGACAAAAATGGGATTCTCTATTACGGTAGTACTTAAGGTGCAGAGACTCAACTATCGAAGCAAACTT
Organism: Allium sativum; assembly: GCA_030737875.1. Classification (NCBI taxonomy): domain Eukaryota; kingdom Viridiplantae; phylum Streptophyta; class Magnoliopsida; order Asparagales; family Amaryllidaceae; genus Allium; species Allium sativum. The sequence goes on along the minus strand of CM060912.1, from coordinate 98,471,369 downwards.
AAATGATGCGGGGATCAAAACAAAGTCTTGGCGGGATGATAGAAAAGAAGAGCTAAACTTTTAACAAGATCGTTACCCTCCTTCCGAGGTACCCTAGAAATAAGAGCATACTATTACCCTCCCGATGATCTTGTCCTTGTCCCATAATACTTAACTATCCACCCCGTTTTACCATGCCAAAGGTACTCTCTCGTCATGGGTTTCATTGTTCATCTTTCTCCCTCCTTTGAGGACTAAGCCATACCAACCAGTTGCTCATCCTTAAGCTCGTATCCTTTATCCTCTTTCTCACTATCCTTTCTTATAACGCGGCCACTGGTCTCTCGAGAACGACCTCCATCGCATGGAAAGCACTTTCGTAGATAGAAAAGACTAGTCGCAGTTAAAACCACTGTGACTACAGATGGAGGAAAGAAAGGAAAAGAGATTCAAATAAGGAAACAAGGATAGTGCTAATGGCCTTTGGGGAATAGCCTTTTTCTTTTAAAAGAAAATTTTCTTGAAAAATGCTTCTTTATAAACGATTTTCAAACAGTTTTCAGAAGGTCTTTAAAAACTTTTGCCCAGTCTGGTAACCTTCTGCTCTGATACCAAATGTAACACCCCGCCTCCGCTAGGGTCACTCGCAAAGGAATGCACTAGCTTTAGAGGGGCATTATTGGTAAACATGCACAGAAATATCACAAGACAGAACATATAAAATAGCGGAAGTAAAATCGAACTTTCATAAACATGAATACATAAGGTCTAAAGCCTTTTACATCAGAGTACATCAAAACCTGTCTTGCAATAGTAAAGAAGCATAAAGACTTTTTCATAAATTATTCCCCAAATAAAAATAGTAAAGTAGCCATAGCCAGGAAAAGTCCAAGCCATCCATGATGACCTTCAAGCAGAAGAAGTCTGAACTAACCAACAGTATTTCCTCCCTGTAACCTGGGGGGGAAACGGAAGAAAAGAGGCGAAACAAAACGGGTCAGTCAAAAAGACTGAGTAAGCCCTATCTACTATTAGTATAAAAACTAGTAAAGTTAACTGACATGAGAAACTGAGATGAACATAAGCATGATAACAAGATATATAAGCTAAATAAAAATAATAGGATGAACTACTGAACTCAAATAAACTAGGGTGTCGTGATAAACTACGGAGTCAAGATAAAACAAGGTATCACATTGTCAGGTTTCTATCAAGTATAATATCCCAAGATATCTATCGCGTATAACGTCCCATGGCATCTATCCTGTATATCCGCTCTGCACCTACCGTACTAGAACCCCAACTGTATTACGTGTTATCCGTGAATGACCCTTACTCAAAAGTCGTGTAATAGTCCATGTCAACCTAATATGCCGCATATATAGGTTACTCAACTCATATGTTTCTTTCCATGTATAAGTTCAGTCCTTTGCCGTAGGCTGTACGGGCTTTCCCATGTAAAAGGTTTATCCTTGAAGTTGTTTTGGACTGCAACCCTTGATCTAGTTGTGTTTCCTAACCATGAACTATCGCGCGTCCACTTAGGATTTATGCCACCTAGGACCGCTAGGTATTCTGCTACCTAATGAATGTTTCCGTGTCTCGGTTTGGGTTTTGGCCACCTAGGACCACTAGGGATTACGCCACCCGTCAACCGCGCCCTTGATCCCACGTATGTATCGTGAATCGTTTTCCATGTCTAGATGCACATGTTCCCCAATGTGCCATCCGAGTTCCGTGGCAGGGCAAATCAAGAAATACGGAACTCGGTCGGGAGCTTTAAATCGTCTACCGATGCAGATATCAAGGTCTGTTTTTGTACCCGTGGCTATGGTCCCACGTGACCCCTCCCTCAACTACTGAAAGGCAATCCAAGAAAAATCATGTATAAGAACCACTCCCCGGCCCCACTATAGCCCACTTTCCTACGGGCCAACCTCACCCATGACTCGATAGCAAGCACATGGTCTGTTGGGGGTTCCCTGCCTTTCCGCACGTACACGATTGACTAAAGATGGTAGGTAGTCGGCGATGTGCTATCCAGGGCAAAAACAAGAATCGTCGACTCCACGCTAATCCATCCCAGTCTTTAGGTTGCTCGCATAGCAACCAAGGCATACTCTTGGTCCTTCTAACGCAGACCTTAACCTCTCATGGGCCTAATATAATTACCTGGCAGCCCACAGAGGGATCCCAAGAATATCCTCACGTCCCCCGAAGCTTCCACTTCGGCACCCAGTGCGCTGGAGCTTTTATCCAAGTCAGATAACTTGCTCCCCCTCGTATACTAAGCGATGACCTACCGTATCAGGTTACTCATCGTTTTGAGAATTAGTCCTATGTCCTTAGCTAAGAATTATTACTTATTTACCCTTAACTAAGGTTTACCACTTAGCTTCCTTTCCCGTTATCCTTGATTAACCACGGTTTTCTACCTAGTTCTTCTAGCTAGGGTTTGTCTATTGGGTTAAGTGTTATCATTCAAGTCCATGACTTAACCCGCCCACGAATCACGTCAAAGATTGGCTAAGTATTTAAGTTCAAGACTTAGTCCCACAAGTTGGTTAAGTGTACCCAGAGGCTCATGACTTAACCCTATCAAGTCAAATTGGTCAAGTACTAGCTCACCTTAATCCTATCGGATTATCTTGCTAGATCGATTAAGCATAGATTATCTTAATCCCATCAAATTATCGAGTCGGATTGGTTAAGTATAGGTTGGCTTAACCCCATCCTCTAATCGTACTACAATGGTTAAGTATATTCTAAAAAGGTCTTGTGACTTAACCTTATCAGGTCCGCGTATTAGATTGGTTAAGTGCAAATTACTTAACCCCATCCCCTAATCATCTTGTATGGTTAAGTGTCATTAAGAAAACTTACTTAACCTTGCCAAATTATCATGTTGGATTGATTAAGTGTTGGTTAACTTAATCCCCGTCCACTAGTCGTATAAAAATGGTTAAGCGTCATTAGGCAAATCAAATCACTTAACCTACCCAACTTTGTCATGTTTTGTTAAGTATCATTAGCCTAACCAATTTACTTAACCCATTTACCCATGTCATATTTGGTTAAGAGTCATTAATCAAATTAACTTAACCCTATCATGTGGCATTAATTACTTAATGCACCCCAACCTCTCACATTAGACTTTGTTGTGGTTACTAGTTAAGCCGGTCGGTTCCGGGTAGCTTTACACCACAACTTGGTCTAACCTCGGGTTCAAGCACAACATGACCAACTTCTCACATTGGGTCCTATTGTTTGCAACTACTAGTTAGGCCGGTCGGTTCCGGGTAGTTTTACGTTGCAAACTCAACCCAACCTCGAGTTGGCCACTTTCATGTTTAGTCTAGTGTCATGTTCATAGTCAATTTTTCAAGCAATTGGGTAGACCTAACTTAATAGGTAAATTCCCAATGGGTAGACCTAACTTAATAGGTAAATTCCCAAGCTTATGTTTTTATGCATACTTACATGTCAACTTCCATGTTATACTTCAAGTCATGTTTTCAAGTATAAACACATGTCATATTTTAACGTTACATGTTGTCATGTTTATACCCATTTACCCAAGTCATATTCATGTCATTATATTTCCCCATAATGTGACCCCAACGCTTTTTAAACTAGCATATACGTTCGCAACAACGTGATGGATTAAAAGAAGAGACTTGGCAAAGGAATCACAAAAATGGGTATTAAGCCACAAGTTAATCATGGTGGCAAATGAGGCACAAATGTGTTCATTAGCTTGCATGTTACATTCTTAAGCCTCAAAAACATGCATCAATCCAAACTTGGTACATAAGCGAATCATGGTGACAAAAGACATGGAATGATGGCTAGAAACTCGCATATATCATCATATAAGGATTATGACTTCATATGCAAGTTGACATAATGATTATGAAGATTCTCATGTTGCATAATGCAACATTTCAACATAAAGGTTGTGGCTTTTAGCTCATAAGATCAAGATAATGACTTCATAAACTTGCATAACATGATAGCATGCATCATTCTAATTAATCAAACCTAAACTTTCAACATGAACATTTAACTTCATAGTTAATATCTAAGAGTAGGGAAGGGCTTACAATGCTTATGTGGACTCAAATGAGTATAGCAAATGTAAGAAACCCCTTATGCAACAAATTAAAACCCCAAAATGCAAGCAAACTTGATCAAGACTCCTCCTTTATGATGCCAATAGAGAAACAAGACTTTAATGCAAGCTAAAGAGGATCATACAAGCCTAAATACACTTGTATGCATGGAAATCTCTTAGAAATTTGATTTAGGAATTTATGAAGAGAGTGGAGGCCATGAGAGGATTCATTTTGCCATAGTTTAGTTGCATGAATGAATAATGAGGATTTAGGATAGGTTAGGGTCTTATTTATAGATTAGGCAAGTGTTTTAGGCCATTGGATTAAACCTAGCTTCAATCCAATCCATCAAAGCATGTCTTGGGGAAGAAGTCAAGTGTAGGAACCATCTAGGGCCTTTAGATTAAAGATGAACCATGAGAACCATCCAAATGCAAAATCTGCATTTGAGCGAATCGGCCCACGGGTTGACAGCCAAACACCCTGGATTAACCCCTAGTCGACCCAGCGAGCTCGGGTCGACCTCAAAATTCGGCCGGTTCGGTTATTCCCCTCTCCCAATTCGCTGTTTTGAACATTTTTGCATATTTATTTATTTAATTTTCAATTATATATATATATATATATATATATCAATATATATATATATTTCTCTGTGCAACCCATTTCACTTAATTAAGTATACTTTAATTTGGGAATTTTTCGTGAAACTTCGCGAGGCCATATCTTGGTCATACGGACTCCGATTTTCGAAAACTCGGACTCTATTTCGCGTATTTTTCCGAGACGAACGCAATGGCATAGCCCATTTCCCTTGATTCAGATTTTACAGTTTAATTCTGCCTCCATTTATGTTATAACAGATTATTGAAAATACGGGTTGTTACATTCTCCCCACCTTTTAGGATTTCGTCCCCGAAATCTCCAAGTTAGGAAGAACATATCCTACCATCCATCATCCATCAACTCAAAACATCATCCACAAGCAACCATTGTCCTTAGATGATTTCTAATGCTGTATGAATATATGCAAAACGTGTGTGTACATGTTCCTTAGCTAATGCTAATGATCAGGCATGAATAATCTTTCTAATGCAAAATATGTATAGTGCCATGAATCCAACATGTATGCAAATAGTTCTAGTCATATAGATACTATATGCGTGCACAATCATTCATTCATATGCAACAACCGCATGATAATACATTCGATTTCATCCATAAACAAGTATAAATACTCGTGCATATGCAATATGAAATGTGACCGAGTCGAGCTAGTATCTAATGTGTATTCGCGCATCCACGAGCAACCACTTGCAACCACTTGCAACCATATCAATCATAACATGTTTCAAATACATGTTTACATCCATAGGGTTCTACCTAGGATTCCCTGAAACAGGGTCGAGAAGATAAACAAGACAAACTCCTTACGGGGTTTGTAACAGAAAATAGGACCGAGAGGATGTCCACAAAAGATAGCCTACAAGTAAGCTCTACCGAAAACAGGGATCAAGAATATACTCCCAAAAAGAGATATCATGCGCGTATCTAGTCTTTGACCATCAAAGTCGTCTTTCCTGAGCTTAATTCCATCGTGCCTTGACCGTCTTTTAACTTCACGATTTCGCAGCTTCTTATTTCCTGTTTCCATAACATGAGCTAGAACTCATTTCTTTGTCGCCTCCCGTTCCACTTGCACTTATCCTTTTCCTAGAATACTTGATGCAAACATGACTGCGTACTCATGATCTCATGCAAGCTTTCCAAAATTCACTAGTGAATCTCGGACCTCGTACCACAAGGTATTCCACGTAGAAGAACTTTCTCTTGAAAGTAAACAGATGCCAACCAGGTTATCAAGCGCACTTACTTGGGTGATTTCCATAACCCGTGCATAAGTGAAATAAACCATCCGTCTTATCGGCGAACACCACTCGATCGGGCTTCAAATTTCCAATAAAGGCATCAAGGGATTCTAAGTAATTAATCATGACCGAACCCAAAAAGGTTACACGAGACTTCGAGGGTATTACCAAGGCTAGTCAAAGAGTCTAACTACCCACTTATCAAAACCGAGAGTGGCACCCCTTACTGGATAACCACTTCATCCATAACCGAGGCATGTTATTCTCAAATCCAAAACAAGTCATGAATAAATGGACCGGTTCTCCACAAGACTTGAGACAAAAATGGGATTCTCTATTACGGTAGTACTTAAGGTGCAGAGACTCAACTATCGAAGCAAACTTAAATGATGCGGGGATCAAAACAAAGTCTTGGCGGGATGATAGAAAAGAAGAGCTAAACTTTTAACAAGATCGTTACCCTCCTTCCGAGGTACCCTAGAAATAAGAGCATACTATTACCCTCCCGATGATCTTGTCCTTGTCCCATAATACTTAACTATCCACCCCGTTTTACCATGCCAAAGGTACTCTCTCGTCATGGGTTTCATTGTTCATCTTTCTCCCTCCTTTGAGGACTAAGCCATACCAACCAGTTGCTCATCCTTAAGCTCGTATCCTTTATCCTCTTTCTCACTATCCTTTCTTATAACGCGGCCACTGGTCTCTCGAGAACGATCTCCATCGCATGGAAAGCACTTTCGTAGATAGAAAAGACTAGTCGCAGTTAAAACCACTGTGACTACAGATGGAGGAAAGAAAGGAAAAGAGATTCAAATAAGGAAACAAGGATAGTGCTAATGGCCTTTGGGGAATAGCCTTTTTCTTTTAAAAGAAAATTTTCTTGAAAAATGCTTCTTTATAAACGATTTTCAAACAGTTTTCAGAAGGTCTTTAAAAACTTTTGCCCAGTCTGGTAACCATCTGCTCTGATACCAAATGTAACACCCCGCCTCCGCTAGGGTCACTCGCAAAGGAATGCACTAGCTTTAGAGGGGCATTATTGGTAAACATGCACAGAAATATCACAAGACAGAACATATAAAATAGCGGAAGTAAAATCGAACTTTCATAAACATGAATACATAAGGTCTAAAGCCTTTTACATCAGAGTACATCAAAACCTGTCTTGCAATAGTAAAGAAGCATAAAGACTTTTTCATAAATTATTCCCCAAATAAAAACAGTAAAGTAGCCATAGCCAGGAAAAGTCCAAGCCATCCATGATGACCTTCAAGCAGAAGAAGTCTGAACTAACCAACAGTATTTCCTCCCTGTAACCTGGGGGGGGAAACGGAAGAAAAGAGGCGAAACAAAACGGGTCAGTCAAAAAGACTGAGTAAGCCCTATCTACTATTAGTATAAAAACTAGTAAAGTTAACTGACATGAGAAACTGAGATGAACATAAGCATGATAACAAGATATATAAGCTAAATAAAAATAATAGGATGAACTACTGAACTCAAATAAACTAGGGTGTCGTGATAAACTACGGTGTCAAGATAAAACAAGGTATCACATTGTCAGGTTTCTATCAAGTATAATATCCCAAGATATCTATCGCGTATAAGGTCCCATGGCATCTATCCTGTATATCCGCTCTGCACCTACCGTACTAGAACCCCAACTGTATTACGTGTTATCCGTGAATGACCCTTACTCAAAAGTCGTGTAATAGTCCATGTCAACCTAATATGCCGCATATATAGGTTACTCAACTCATATGTTTCTTTCCATGTATAAGTTCAGTCCTTTGCCGTAGGCTGTACGGGCTTTCCCATGTAAAAGGTTTATCCTTGAAGTTGTTTTGGACTGCAACCCTTGATCTAGTTGTGTTTCCTTACCATGAACTATTGCGCGTCCACTTAGGATTTGTGCCACCTAGGACCGCTAGGGATTCTGCTACCTAATGAATGTTTCCGTGTCTCGGTTTGGGTTTTGGCCACCTAGGACCACTAGGGATTACGCCACCCGTCAACCGCGCCCTTGATCCCACGTATGTATCGTGAATCGTTTTCCATGTCTAGATGCACATGTTCCCCAATGTGCCATCCGAGTTCCGTGCCAGGGCAAATCAAGAAATACGGAACTCGGTCGGGAGCTTTAAATCGTCTACCGATGCAGATATCAAGGTCTGTTTTTGTACCCGTGGCTATGGTCCCACGTGACCCCTCCCTCAACTACTGAAAGGCAATCCAAGAAAAATCATGTATAAGAACCACTCCCCGGCCCCACTATAGCCCACTTTCCTACGGGCCAACCTCACCCATGACTCGATAGCAAGCACATGGTCTGTTGGGGGTTCCCTGCCTTTCCGCACGTACACGATTGACTAAAGATGGTAGGTAGTCGGCGATGTGCTATCCAGGGCAAAAACAAGAATCGTCGACTCCACGCTAATCCATCCCAGTCTTTAGGTTGCTCGCATAGCAACCAAGGCATACTCTTGGTCCTTCTAACGCAGACCTTAAATTCTCATGGGCCTAGTATAATTACCTGGCAGCCCACAGAGGGATCCCAAGAATATCCTCACGTCCCCCGAAGCTTCCACTTCGGCACCCAGTGCGCTGGAGATTTTATCCAAGTCAGATAACTTGCTCCCCCTCGTATACTAAGCGATGACCTACCGTATCAGGTTACTCATCGTTTTGAGAATTAGTCCTATGTCCTTAGCTAAGAATTATTACTTAGTTACCCTTAACTAAGGTTTACCACTTAGCTTCCTTTCCCGTTATCCTTGATTAACCACGGTTTTCTACCTAGTTCTTCTAGCTAGGGTTTGTCTATTGGATTAAGTGTTATCATTCAAGTCCATGACTTAACCCGCCCACGAATCACGTCAAAGATTGGCTAAGTATTTAAGTTCAAGACTTAGTCCCACAAGTTGGTTAAGTGTACCCAGAGGCTCATGACTTAACCCTACCAAGTCAAATTGGTCAAGTACTTGCTCACCTTAATCCTATCGGATTATCTTGCTAGATCGATTAAGCATAGATTATCTTAATCCCATTAAATTATCGAGTCGTATTGGTTAAGTATAGGTTGGCTTAACCCCATCCTCTAATCGTACTACAATGGTTAAGTATATTCTAAAAAGGTCTTGTGACTTAACCTTATCAGGTCCGCGTATTAGATTGGTTAAGTGCAAATTACTTAACCCCATCCCCTAATCATCTTGTATGGTTAAGTGTCATTAAGAAAACTTACTTAACCTTGCCAAATTATCATGTTGGATTGATTAAGTGTTGGTTAACTTAATCCCCGTCCACTAGTCGTATAAAAATGGTTAAGCGTCATTAGGCAAATCAAATCACTTAACCTACCCAACCTTGTCATGTTTTGTTAAGTATCATTAGCCTAACCAATTTACTTAACCCATTTACCCATGTCATATTTGGTTAAGAGTCATTAATCAAATTAACTTAACCCTATCATGTGGCATTAATTACTTAATGCACCCCAACCTCTCACATTAGACTTTGTTGTGGTTACTAGTTAAGCCGGTCGGTTCCGGGTAGCTTTACACCACAACTTGGTCTAACCTCGGGTTCAAGCACAACATGACCAACTTCTCACATTGGGTCCTATTGTTTGCAACTACTAGTTAGGCCGGTCGGTTCCGGGTAGTTTTACGTTGCAAACTCAACCCAACCTCGAGTTGGCCACTTTCATGTTTAGTCTAGTGTCATGTTCATAGTCAAGTTTTCAAGCAATTGGGTAGACCTAACTTAATAGGTAAATTCCCAATGGGTAGACCTAACTTAATAGGTAAATTCCCAAGCTTATGTTTTTATGCATACTTACATGTCAACTTCCATGTTATACTTCAAGTCATGTTTTCAAGTATAAACACATGTCATATTTTAACGTTACATGTTGTCATGTTTATACCCATTTACCCAAGTCATATTCATGTCATTATGTTTCCCCATAATGTGACCCCAACGCTTTTTAAACTAGCATATACGTTCGCAACAACGTGATGGATTAAAAGAAGAGACTTGGCAAAGGAATCACAAAAATGGGTATTAAGCCACAAGTTAATCATGGTGGCAAATGAGGCACAAATGTGTTCATTAGCTTGCATGTTACATTCTTAAGCCTCAAAAACATGCATCAATCCAAACTTGGTACATAAGCGAATCATGGTGACAAAAGACATGGAATGATGGCTAGAAACTCGCATATATCATCATATAAGGATTATGACTTCATATGCAAGTTGACATAATGATTATGAAGATTCTCATGTTGCATAATGCAACATTTCAACATAAAGGTTGTGGCTTTTAGCTCATAAGATCAAGATAATGACTTCATAAACTTGCATAACATGATAGCATGCATCATTCTAATTAATCAAACCCAAACTTTCAACATGAACATTTAACTTCATAGTTAATATCTAAGAGTAGGGAAGGGCTTACAATGCTTATGTGGACTCAAATGAGTATAGCAAATGTAAGAAACCCCTTATGCAACAAATTAAAACCCCAAAATGCAAGCAAACTTGATCAAGACTCCTCCTTTATGATGCCAATAGAGAAACAAGACTTTAATGCAAGCTAAAGAGGATCATACAAGCCTAAATACACTTGTATGCATGGAAATCTCTTAGAAATTTGATTTAGGAATTTATGAAGAGAGTGGAGGCCATGAGAGGATTGATTTTTCCATAGTTTAGTTGCATGAATGAATAATGAGGATTTAGGATAGGTTAGGGTCTTATTTATAGATTAGGCAAGTGTTTTAGGCCATAGGATTAAACCTAGCTTCAATCCAATCCATCAAAGCATGTCTTGGGGAAGAAGTCAAGTGTAGGAACCATCTAGGGCCTTTAGATTAAAGATGAACCATGAGAACCATCCAAATGCAAAATCTGCATTTGAGCGAATCGGCCCACGGGTTGACAGCCAAACACCCTGGATTAACCCCTAGTCGACCCAGCGGGCCCGGGTCGACCTCAAAAATCGGCCGGTTCGGTTATTCCCCTCTCCCAATTCGTTGTTTTGAAAATTTTTGCATATTTATTTAATTTTCAATTATATATATATATATATATATATCAATATATATATATATATTTCTCTGTGCAACCCATTTCACTTAATTAAGTATACTTTAATTTGGGAATTTTTCGTGAAACTTCGCGAGGCCATATCTTGGTCATACGGACTCCGATTTTCGAAAACTCGGACTCTATTTCGCGTATTTTTCCGAGACGAACGCAATGGCATAGCCCGTTTCCCTTGATTCAGAATTTACAGTTTAATTCTGCCTCCATTTATGTTATAACAGATTATTGAAAATACGGGTTGTTACAGTTCAGGTGGGCTATGGTCGTGCACGTAGTCCGGAGTTGAAAAAGTAGGCATTGGGCACCCGTAGATTTACACTGTGCATGCTTGATTCGTATCGGTGGTTCGCACCATAGGACTTGATACACCCTATGGTGGACCTAGCACAGGTAACTACATTTCTGGATAGGGCCGTATGACACAGACACATGACGAGCTAGGACTTGTAGGGAGTCGATCGATTAGTAGATCGTACCGTAGAACCCCGTAATGGGTCACTTCATGACACTGGGCTAAGGGATCATTTCATGGTTAATACTTGATATGGGTTAGAATACTAGTACAGTTGGCGCAGCGAACCTTGAACATGCGATGTCAGACTTGACTTATCTTGTTATCTTAATTATCCAACTAGTTCTGTTATCATCCTTATGTTCAATTCCAGTTTTCACATATCATGTTACCTTTACTAGTTTTCATACTGAAAGTCACTAGGGCTTACCAGTCTTTATGACTGACCCGTTTTCTTTCGCCCCTTTTTCTTTCATTTCCCCCCAAGGTTCCCAGGGAGGAAACACTAGCTCTTAGCTTGGATTCAACTTGCTTTCTGACAGCTCATGTACGGTTTGGTCTTGGGCTATGCTATGGCTGCTTCTGCTATTTATGGGGAATAATTTACTTTTGTTTTAAAGTTTATGCTTCTTTACTATGAACTTGATGTAATGGAATAATTTGTATCTTGGATATATGAGCTTTTGACTCTTTTCTTGGAAATAATAAAAAGTTGGTTTTTAATTTCTACCGCTGCTTTATTTATGTTCTACCTTGTGATATCTCTGTGCATGTTTACCTAGATAATACTCCACCAAAACTAGTGCATTCCCTTTATGAGTGACCCTAGCGGAGGTGGGGTGTTACAATACCTTTCCAACGAATCTGAAAAATCGAAATTTCATCGCAGGAATCAAAAGATATGGGTAGTTTAAAATTCAGAATAGTCGCTATGGAATTTTTATATATATTTTAATAATTAAAAATAGCCATTTTTCGAACGACCTCCATTTTCGACGAAACCACTTTTGTTGGAACCGGAATGTCAAATTATTGCTAGATTTCAATTTTCATAATTTTTAGAATTAATATGTGAGCGTGGCAAAAAAAAATGTTATATTTCAATTTCAGCCAAATCGGATCGACCAGAAAATGGCCATTTTTCAAACGATCTCCAAATTCGACGAAATTAGTTTTGTTAGGTCCGTATCGTCAAAACATAGCCAAATATAATTTTTATGGAATTTTTAGAGTCCGTATGTGGCCCCGGTAAATTAAAACGTACGATCAAATTAAATAAATAAATGATTTATATATTAAATTAAAGATAACAAGCTGGAGATGATCGAACGCGCTGACGGAACCTAGTCCATTGCGTCCGGAACGCAGGTATTTGCCTAGGGACAATTTTCGTTGGGTTGAAATTGGATCTAAAAAGAATTAATGGGCTTTAACTTTGAATTAATGAATTAAATTAATATTTTATTATAAAAACCCCACTTAACAAAACCCTAACACTAAGAATGCCCTAGCCGCCATATTAGAAATGAACGCAACGAATATTCCCAATTTGATTAGCTAAAATCGTTCAATCCATGAAGAATTGTTATATGCTTCTGAAGTGAAAACCAAAGTATTAAGAGGGATCTATGAGTTCATACGGTTATGATGGGATTATACTGCACGGATTTTGAGATCTCGAGCCACAAAGGGGCCACGCTCGCACGCTGATCGAGACCAGGGGGCGCGAGCTACTCGCAGGTGGAGGTGGTGGCGGCTCGCTTGAAGGGCTTCGACGTCGTGATATTGGACCGGCTTCTGGTGGCCTTCTGGTGCTCGCGCAGGTGACTAGGAGTCACGATGTTGGGTTCATAAGGTTCCAGTATTGCAAACGAAGGAAGATTATTAAGCACAGGATTAAGTAAATGTTAATTATCTAATTATGTTAATTATATATTTAATTCTTTAAAAAGTTTAAAATAGCATAACTCCTTCATTTTAAATAAGAATAGCGTGAAATGAAATGCGTTGGAATCGAAAAATCGAGATCTAGACGATGAAGCAGACCGGATCTGAAATGAAACACTTTGGAAATTCAGGAAATTTCAGATCTGAATTAAAAGCTAGGTGAGATTTCTATTTTAAAATTAATTAATTATTTCGTTGTGAAATTTATGTTCATCCTATATAAAATTCATGCTGATGTTGTATATATTTCAATGTTGATTGTGTTGTGATGTGATGAACCACTGAATTGAATTGTGTATTCATGTTTGTCAGAATTTTGTGTATACAATAAAAATTATATTTTTATTGTATATATAAATATATAATATTCATGTTTGTTATAAAATGGATGTAAACATATAAAATATTCTTTTATATGTTATCAGAGTACATAGAGAAATGTAAACGCATAAAATATTCTTTTAATTAACATTAGAATACATAGAAAGTGTACGAAAATTAAATTTGTCATCTAGTTATGAATTGTTATGTCAAAAATTAGAATAACAATAAAATATTCATTTTATTGTTTACATTAAAAAGTGTTTTTGTTTAAAATTAGAACAACAATAAAATATTCAATTTTATTGTTTGCATTAAACATGGTTGTGTCAAAATATAGTAATTGAAATAAAAAAGAAACATTTCTATCAAAACATGATTATTGTGATAAAAATAACATTTTGTCAAAACATAGTTACTGAAATAAAAATAACATTTGTGTTAAAACATGTTTGTTGAAATAAAATTAACACTTGTGTTAAAATTTGTTAGTTGAAATAAAATTAACATTTGTGTTAAAACATGTTAGTAGGAATAAAAGATTTATTTTTATTGTCATAAAAGAGTAGATTTAAAATATTACATTTTATGTAATATTGTTTCCATTAGAAAGAATAGAATTAAAAGACTACATTTTTGTGTAACATTGTTTACAACAAAAATAATTGAAATAGGAGATTTGATTTTATTGTCGATTTGTTACAATAAAAAATATAGTTATTAAAGTTTATATTTTTAATTGTCATTTTGTTATAAAAAAGGCTATACCTTTACTGTCACTTAGTTTTCAAATAAAGGATTAAAATAAAAAGATTATGATAAAAAGAATCCATCTTAGTTGTAACTTTGTTAAATTAAATAAAATGTTGTTATTGTCATTATAGATTATAATAAAGACGATTAGAATTAAAAGATATATTTTTAGGGTCATCTTAGTTTCAATAAAAAGTATAAATAGAAAGATAAATTTTATTTGTCATTTTGTTGCGATAAAAAAAGATGCATTTTTTTCCATTAGAAAGAATGAGGCATTTTTAGTTCATTAAAAATGATTAAACAAAAGATACATTTTTTATCACTTAAACGGAATGAGACAAAATTATTCAATTTTGTCATTTTAAAAGATTAAGACAAATATATTCATTTTTGTCATTTAAAAAGAAATGAGACAAAATATTCATTTTTGTCACTTAAAATGGATGAAACAAAAACATTCACTTTTATCAAATTAAAATAGTTAAACCCAATTTGTCACTTTTATCAATTTATAATAGTTGAAACTATTTTGTCGCTTTTGTCAAATTACCAAAGTTGAAACCATTTTGTCGCTTTTGTCAAATTACCAAAGTTGAGAACATTTTGTCGCTTTTGGTTAAATTGTCATAGCTAAAACAATTTGGTCACTTGTGTCAAATTATAATAGTTAAAACAAACACAATCATTTTTGTCATATTAGAGTTGTCAAAACAAACCTTATCATTTTTGCCGCATTAGAGTTGTCAAAACAAGCACTATCATTTTGTCGCATTAGATTTGACAAAACATGTATATCACTTTTATTTGTTTTGATAAATTAGAATTGTCGATACAACAAACACATCACTTTTATCGTTTTGTTGAAATAGATTTGTCGACAAAAAAAAAGTCATCATTTTTATTATTTTGTTGAAATTGATTTGTCAACAAAACAAAGTCATTATCTTTATTGTTTTGTCGTAATAGGTTAGTTAAATCAAAAATATACATTTTATCAAAATATTCATTTTTGTCAGAATAGATTAGTTAAAGCAAACCATATATTTTTGTCAAAATATACTCTTCTGTCAAAATAGATGAGTTGAATCAAAATACACATTTTTGGTCAAAATGAACATTTTTGGCCAAATAGATTAGTTAAACCAAAATAGTTATTTTTATCAAAATATAATAGTAGAAACAAAAATTTACATTTTGTAAAATATGATTATTGAAAACAAAATTCACATTTTCGTTAATTAGATTTGGAATAAAACAAAAATCACATTTTTTTTGGTTAAATAAAAGAGTTAAACTGTAACAACCCGGAAAATCAGAACTAATTTAAAATTTTTATTTTAACAATTTTAGTGAATTTTGAATATTTAAAATGATTTATTTTAAATAATAACGGGGAGGAATTTATTTTGAATAGAATTAGAACGTATATATTTAATTGAATCGAAGTTAGAAAATAATTATTTATTTTTAATTATAAAAGGAACGGAAAATGGCGCGGTAGTTTGAGAATTCGATTTCAAATTTCGAATGAATGCACAGGATTCAAAATAAACCGGATTTTAGCGATACCAAAAATATTTGAATCTAATTGAGAATATATTTCCAATGAATCCTAAAAATTAAAATTTCATAGCGGGAATAAAAAGTTATGTCCAGTTGAAAATTTAGAATAGTCGCTATGGAAAATTTAGCCCCTAAAAATGGAAATTTTGTAAACGACCTCCATTTTCGACGAATCCACTTTTGTTGGATCCGAGATGTCAAGTTATTGCTAGATTCCAAAATTCATAATTTTTGAAGTCAATATATGAGCGTGGCAAAGGAAAACGCGTTTTGACAGTTTCAGTCAATTTGAATCGACCGGAAAATGGCCATTTTTCAAACGGTCTTCAAATTTGACGAAATTAGCTCTGTTATATCGTCAATAAGAAGCTAGAAATAATATTTCGGGAATTTTTAGAGTCCGTATGTGGCCCCGTAACTTGAAATGTGCGTTTAAATTCAATATATAGATTTATATTTTGATTTTGACGGAAACTGATCGAAACGATAAAATTGGCTTATGGAATATATCCCATTGTGTTCGGAATGAGGGTAATTAGCTAGGGGCGATAGTCGTTGGGTTCGATTTGGGGTTCGAACGAAAAAGGTAACTTTTTGGATTTGAAAATAAAATTAAATATAAAAATATATATTTTTTCTCCTTACCCCCTCTCCCTTCTATTCAAAGTCAACGCTCAGAAAGAAAAAAAAAAGACCCCTATTCCTCACATCGTTCCCCCTTTTCCCACCACCGCCCGTCTCCTGGAGGCCCTACCGCTGGCGCCGCTTCTCCCCTACCCCGCCGCGCCACCCCTTTTTCTCCTCCGCCTCTAGACCGCAACGCCTCCACTCCCTCTCTCTGAAACCCTAAACCTCCAAATGCCTGAAAACCGATGCCACCGCCACCTTATGGCCCACCACCGCTACCGAACCTCCTCTCCGGCCTATAGACCCCACGCCCCATCACCTCAGTCCAACCGCGGAAACCCCCCCTGCGAATGGAAAGAAAAAGGAAAGGTAAATTACATTATTTTCTTTCAGTTTTTATTATAAGCTTGATTTGAATTTCAATTTCAGTTTTAATTATATATAGATTAGCTAAAGTTATCATTTTTATGAAGCTAAAGTTATCATTTTTATGAAAATAAGATTACGATTTTTATGCGTTATAAAAATAGGATCTTTATATATATGATGATGTTATAAAGGTATAATCATTATGTATATAAAGATGAAGTCTTTTAAATATAATTTTGTTAGAGTGTATCATAGAAAAAAAATGATATTTCTTTATATGAAAGATTAGATTTTTATATGCAATAAAAATGTGATTTTTATATAATAAAGCAGCGTATTAAAAATATGATTTTTACATTGATAGAGAAAATAAAAATATGATTTTTATATTGGTTGAGTATTAAAAATATGATTTTTATTGTTTGAAAGGCAATGTAAAAATATAAATTTTATATAGAAAGAAGCGTTGTAAAAATATATGAAGTAGAAATAAAAATAGGATTTTTATTTATTGGAATGAAGCGATAAAAATATGATTTTTATATATGAACAGCGTGAAAAGGATGCATTAGAGTTTCAAACAAATCCAAACAGTTCAGAAAGAAAGACTGAAGGAGTGGAACCAAAGGTGAGAACTTCTCACTTTTATTTTATTTTCTAGTAAAAATATATACCAAGATGCAGACGGTGCCTAGCAGCACCAGACACCCGTCGTCCACAGACTATGGACGACTTGTTTGTTTGTTTGATGTTGTTGTGAAAGTTGATTGTGTGATGTGGAATAGAATAAAATATTTTATAGTTAAAAATATAATTTTTAATGTGTATATGAATTAGATAAATATTAATAAAAAAATCGGACAATTTGTTTATGTACACACATTTGACTTATATTGATTGGGATGATAAATTTTACACACTGCCCAACTGCACAAATAAAATTCATTATTTGTTGATTGAAACACCACACCGGTATTAGGATGATATATGATATACACTAGGCCCAATAATTAGTCGTATGTCGATCGATTGATTGACAGGCTATTGTAAGCATTTAATATTTATATTTGATGCTTATGCAGTGTAGAATGCACTTTGGATAATGGTTGACTGTGTTTGATTATTGTTGTGTACAGGTGTGTATGAAATCCATATAAATCAAATTATTTGGTAACTAACTGTGTTTGATTCCAATTCAGAAAGAATGAATATTTTAAAATAACGAATATTTTGAAATAATGGATATTTAAAAATAATATTCAGTAAAAGATCAAAATCTGATTTTGATGTCCGACTTGGGATGGACACGAATATATTTAAATATATAAAGCTGTGTTGATTTGATTAACACCATTTTGACGTGAACGTATTTATATCGATTTTATTCATTTCTATGATGAATATCGAAAAGGAATTGATTTCAAAATCTAATGTTTTGAAAATATTATCATTTATATATCGATGATATGGAATATGCAATTTGGATTTGAAATTGAATATGAAGTTGAAATCGTTTTGAAAACCAACTTAAAACGATTTATAAAATACGTTTTAAATGGAAATCGATGAAATATATATAATGTATATTATATATATATATATATATATATATATATATATATATATATATATAATGGCCTGAATAGAACGCGCCGCGCCGCGGCAGTTCATGAATTTCGACCATTGACTTTGAATGGACATTACGGGAGATCAGACCGTCGGATTCTCCTAAAACTGGAACCTTGGGTTCATATCGAAAAGAGATTTCTAACGAATATTAGAGATTTGGAACCTAATGGTTGGATTTGGAATTATGTCCAAATCAAATTTGGAAAAGGTCGTTGTAAGCGCAGTTCGATGGTCGTCTATGGAAATCGACTGTACGGGCCTTGATAAAATTATTAAAAATATCGATAATTTGTGTAAAATCATAATAAATGATTTAGAAAGAATTAGAATGAAAAATTACATATTTAAAAAGATAAAAAGGTATTTTTATCGAAATGAACTAGTTATGAACTAGAATAATAAATCCAATGTTTTTAAATAATTAAATTGGATTTGAAATGGTTTTAAAAATAACCGGAATTTCCAATATATGAATTGGAATGGATTCGAATCAAAATTATCTTCGGAATATTTCGATATTGGATTCCGTGATTATATGGATATTGTGGAGGAATTTGAAAGATATATATATCGTTATTCCAATATGGTATTTGTCGATTTCAGAATTTGATATTGAATATAAGCGATATATTTTCTATTCAGAGCCTTGTATTTAATATCAAATATGATTTTGGGTTTGTCGTGAATGATGTCTTCATTAACACTGTTCTTGAACCCAGTTGAGAAAAGATTAAATCTTTTTATTTAGATTTAATGAAGTACACCAATTAATTAATATTTAATTGGAACCAAATTTAAATTGGGTTTTGGGTTTATCGTGAATGGTGTTTTAAATAACACTTGTTCTTTAACCCGATTAAAAATGTAATGAGATTTGGGGTGTCGTGAATGGTATCTTTAATAATACCATTCTTATACCCAATGGAGTTAAGAAAATCAGAAACTAACTGGGGATTAGTTGAGTTGAATGGTTTCCTGGGTATTGATTTGATGTTGGTTTCGGCCTTCGGGGTTAATAATTAGGGAATTGTTCACTTGCTAATTTAAGGTTAGAGGCTGATGGAATGGAATGTGATTTTGGGTTTATCGTGAACCGTGTTTTAAATGACATAGGTTCTTTAACCCAGTTAATAACAGGATATGATTTCCCAAGTTAAATAATCATTAATTTTGATTTTTGGGAAGATTAAAACCAAGCAGAGGTTAAGTGAATCTTTAATTAGATTGAAATGATCGAGAATGGAGTATCACCAGTTTTGCTCCAGGCAATAGTTAAATCTTTAATTAGATTTGAACGTGAAATGGTAATTGAATTTACCGATAACACCGTGGTGTTAGATATGAAGTATTACCAGTTTTCCTTTATGGGATGAATAGGTTCGGATTGGGAAATTAAACAAATGCTTACTTCGGTAAGGTTCGTTAATCCCGACTAGTTTGGATAAACCATAATTTGGTTTGAACTGAAATCCAAAAGAAGATTAAAGAATAAATTTAAAGAATTTTTTTTGGTTTGAACTGAAATCCAAAAGAAGATTAAAGAAAAAATTTAAAGAATTTATCTTTGATAAAATTAATGGGAACCTTTCCCAAAGTATAAGAATATTTGAATAAAGGAATATCTGGATTGGAAGAGGCGTATGTTGTGTTTTTATAGCACTTGTTTATTATATACGCGAGTTATTTAGAAAGACCTGGTTTATCCCATTCTAAATAACTGATTCGACGATGGGTCAAGGATGAAGATGGTGGTTGAACATCGGAGGTCTTCACATCATTTCGATGATTACTGATGTCTTGATTGGGCTGTACACCCAAGACAATGTAATAAGTGGTGATCGTCCAAACGTACTTAGAGATCGACCGAAAATGCGAGGGCCTCTCCCCTGTATTGGACATATGGGACGAGGAATAAGGTGCCTCCGGTTTCGTTCAGACCCAGAACGTACTTGTAAATGGATGTGTGTCTGACATCGGATTTCATTCTGTGTGATTGATAGACATCGGTTGCATAGCGTGAATTACCTGTGTGGCATGCTGAGATGCAAATGATCAAGGCTTCTGTTGAAAAGCAGAGTCTTGTGGTTGATGATCAAAGCATGGCTTTAATATAGCGTAGCTTTGTGTAGCGTTAATTCGCGAGCCTCACACCCCGGTGTGAACCAGAAATGGGAGAGGACATCAGGGAGGACATATGTTTCCTTCTAGCTAGGAGTGGCGTCAGCGTTTTGCAAGCCCTGACGTTTTACTTATGTGGATGATGGATAGCGAGGCAACTTGGTTATATCGGTCGTTTCGGGCCGATAGTTTGGTCAAGATATGACTAGTTTTGCCCAATAGGGCGGGGATCGCAGTGTTCAGGCATTTTAATCCACTCTGTGTGGACCGGCCCTGACGATCCAAAGGCTTGACAGTCTACTTGCCTGAGGGGCGGGCTAGAGCATCTCGAAGTGGTAAGGACGATCCCTTGCCTTGGTTTACAGATAAAAATCCAACTTCCAATACGTGACATTTGTAGTTTTGATTGTAGAGCCTGGTATTGGCGACATGATATATGGTACCCATGCCGCCTAGGATTGATACATTTATATTTGAAGTTGTTTCATACACTATGCACTTATAATAGTATCAAATGATTTGTTTTAATGTACCAAGCATGTTTGGCTATTATAAGGGAAAACCCTATCCTCCGGCTTGTGTTGCATTGTGTGATGGGACCTGGATCTTATAATAGATTCATTTTTCCAAAAAGCATTGCGCTGTTTTGTTATATGCACTGGTATTCTTGGTAGGAAACCCGTTCCGTGTTATACGACGCGGTCCCTTGATATATCCGATTTAAAGTAAAGTTATAAATAACTGTTTTAGTTCTCACACTAGTTATGTGGCTGACCTGGAGTTTATTTTTTAACCTAAACTCTAGGTGCCCCTATATTCCATACGGGGAGCTTGTAGTTTTGGGTTTTGCGGATTTATATTCATAGGATCCTGGTTTACAGCTGGAATGATATTTGGAAAGCTCTGTACCTGTATATTCCTTTCAGTCGTGTTTTGTATTTTTTTTTCCGCTGTTATGTATTTAAATGTAATTTAAATCTCTGATATTTAGTAAATGTGTAATATTTATTTATACTATGTATATTCTTGTATTCTGATGAAATTGTTGTAATAGGCAGTGAAATGTTCTTCTGTTTGTGTTCCGATTTGTCGTGTTCTCAATTCAATTCAGGCTTTCCTTCACGGGGAAGTTCGGTCGTTTCATAAACACAAATAGCATTTTTGTGAAATAGGTTTGTGTTACAATAGAAATATTCATTTTGATAAAATAGAATTGTTAGCAAAATGGATGTATCACCTTTTTGTACATTTTTTTGAAATTGAATCTATATTGCAAATATAAGAATCATCTTTATTTGCAAAACATACATTAGAAATTGTAAGTGAAATAAAGAATAATTTGCGTTGTCATAACACATCTTAGGATTTGTATGTAAGTAAAAGTGACATTTTAATGTGTTTATGTATACATTAAGGTTTTGTATGCAGTTTAAAATAAAACATTTTTATGTTTAGGTTACAGATTGGAAATATAAACCAATAAAATTACCTTTTTATTTGTTAAAATTAAAAATAGAAATTTGCAAACAAATAAAGAAAAATAAAAAAATTATCTTTTCATTTGTCATCAGCAATAATGTCATATAAATAAATTACATTTTATTAGACATTAGAAATGTATAGGAAATTATATGAGTCAAATACAATTTTATTCGACATTAGGAATAAAATAACATGTTTTGCCAATATGTTAGCAGTATTAAAATTGGTTAAATACATTAACCAATTAGTTATTTATATGAACTGTTGTTGGCTGAAAACCCCACATGGGTATTGTAACAACCCGGAAATTCTGGGCCAGTTTAAAATTTTTATTTTGGCAATTTTAGCGAATTTTGATTATTTAAAATGAATTATTTTAAATAATATCGACGAGAAATTTATTTTGAATTGAATTCGAACGTATATGTTATACGCGTCGTCGTTAGAATATAAATATTTATATATAATTATAAATAGAATTGAAAATGGCGCGGTAGTTCGATAATTCGATTTCAAACTTCAATTGAATGTACCGGGTGCAAAACAATCCGGATTTTAGTGAAACCAAAAATAATGGAATCTAATGGGTAATATCTTTCCAACGAATCCGACCAACTGAAATTTCCTAGTGGGAATCAAAAGATATGTCTAGTTGAAAATTCTGAATAGTCGCTATGGAATTCAGGCCCTTAAAAATGGACATTTTGCAAACGACCTCGGATTTCGATGAAACCAGTTTTGTTGGGTCCGTGATGTAAAGTTATTGCTAGGTTTCAAATTTCATAATTTTTCGAATCAATATGTGAGCGTGGCAAAGGAAAACGCGTTTGGCCAGTTTCAGTTGATTTTAATCGACTGGAAAATGGCCATTTTTCAAATGGTCTCAGAATTCGACGAAACTAGTTTTGTTAGGACCGTATCGTCAATACGAAGCTAGAAAATATTTTTCTAGAATTTTTAAAGTTCGTATGCGACCCCGGTAATTTGAAATGTACGTTTAAGATTCAATATAGTGATTTAAATGTAAATTCAAAGGAAACTGATTGTAACGATCGAATCAGCTTGCGATACATATCCCATTGTGTTCGGAATGGAGGTAAAACGCTAGGGGCGACAGTCGTTGGGTCTCGTTTGGAGTTCGAAATCAAAAGCAACCTTCTGGATAATTAATTTAATTAATTAATTAATATTAAAGCCCCCTTAACCCTCAAATAACGGTCAACCATTCTCCTCAGTGGTCAACCCCCGAAAGTCGTCTCCCCCAATTCAAAACACGGCGGAAAAAGCTCCCACAAACTCATCCTAAATTCGTCCAATCCCCCTCGAAATAAATAATGAAATCAAAACGAAAATGATCGATCTCTCTGATAGCTTTCATTTGGTACCACACTGATCGGTTTTTATTGGGAAATTGGTTCGAATTTGCTCCCAAAAGACCCGTCGTTCGCTGCTACTTCAGGCGTTCATGGGTCCACCGAACTCCACGCTGGCGGAGGCGTGGATAGCTGACGTCCAGGGTGACGTCGTGAGAAGCTTCGATCGTCGACCAGTCAAGGCAGGCGCTAGCAGTTTGGAGCCCTAGCTTTAAAGATTGGGTTCGGTTTCTCCTGGAATCAAGCGGAGAAGAAGGGAGTTCGACGCTAAACAAAGGAGAAAGGTAACACTTTGTTTATAATCAGTTTAAAACAATTTTATAATCAGTTCAAAACAGTTTTAAAGAAAATCAGTTTATAACAGTTTAAATACAGTTTAAAATTCAGTTTAAGATCAGTTTAAATTTGTTTTTTTTTAATAACATAATTTGTTTTTTTTTTAAATAACATACTTTGTTTTGAAAATCGAAATAACATACTTTGTCTTGAAAATCGAAATAACAAACTTTGTTTTGAAAATCGAAATAACATACTTTGTTTTGAAAATCGAAATAACATACTTTGTTTTGAAAATCGAAATAACATACTTTGTTTTGAAAATCGAAATAACATACTTTGTTTTGAAAATCGAAATAACATACTTTGTTTTGAAAATCGAAATAACATACTTTGTTTTGAAAATCGAAATAACATACTTTGTTTTGAAAATCGAAATAACATACTTTGTTTTGAAAATCGAAATAACATACTTTGTTTTGAAAATCGAAATAACATACTTTGTTTTGAAAATCGAAATAACATACTTTGTTTTGAAAATCGAAATAACATACTTTGTTTTGAAAATCGAAATAACATACTTTGTTTTGAAAATCGAAAAAACATACTGTTTTGAAAATAGAAAGTGAAAAAGATTTATGATAATGAAAAGGCGAGATTTTTAATAATGAAAGGGCGTGATTTTTATATATTGAACTTCGAAATAAAAATATGATTTTTATATATTGAACTTTGAAATAAAAATTCGATTTTTATATATTGAACTTTGAAATAAAAATTCGATTTTTATATATTGAACTTTGAAATAAAAATTCAATTTTTATATATTGAACTTTGAAATAAAAATTCGATTTTTATATATTGAATAGCGAAGTAAAAATTCGATTTTTATATATATAGTGGCCTTGGGCAACGAAGGTGACAAAAAGGCGAAACGACGAAGACTTCTGCAAATGAAGTGCCGTGGAGCTTGGATAGCTATCTGTGAGAATTTCTCACTCTTCAATTTATTTTCTAGTTATATATATATACTAGGATGCAGACGGTGCTTAGTAGCACCCGACACAATCGTCCACAGACCATGGACTTGTTTGTTTGGCTGTTTGGTGATTGATTGCGATATTGGTTTGAATGTGGTTTGTGGTGTGAAAAATCGAATCGATAAATTGGTTAGGATTAGACGTGCGCCGTTATAAGGCGAAGGAGTAAGGCTAGGTTAGACTCTTACTCCAAATTTTGTGGTTTACATAACGAATTGATTTGATTGATGTGTGAATGGCGTGGGCCTTCACTAGACCGGGGATAAGGCTAGGCCTCGTCCCGTTTCTAGTATCGTGCCGTTATGCCGCCGAAATTTTCTAAAATAAGTTAGAAAAATAAAAATATCATTTTATTGAATAAATGAATTGAATAGAAATTCATAGGTTGGAATAAAATGTTTTATCGTTAAAAATATAATTTTTAACGTGAAGTGAATAAAATAAAATATTCATTTATAAACCGAACGGTTTGTTTATGTACACCTATTTGAATGACATTGATTGGGACGATAAATTTTACACATCGCCCAACAGCACAAATAAAATATGTGTTTGATTGTTTGAAACCCCACACGGGTGTTAGGATGAAATTTGAAGTTCACTCATCCTGATTGATTAAATATGTTGATCGATTGATTGACAGGCTGTTATAAGCGTTGAATATCTATATTTGATGCTTATACAGTGTAGTGCACTTTGGTTGATGGTTGATTATTTTCAATGTTATTATATACATGTGTTGTATGAAAATCCATATAATTAACTTTATATGGTAATTGATTGGGCCTCATTCCAATCGTGAAAATAAAGAATATTTTGATAATATGAAATATTTGAAATATAATATTTGAAAATAGAAATATGTGAAGCCGTGATGATTGGATTGACGCCATTTTGACGTGAACGATATTTATATCGATTTTATAACGATTTCGAAATGAATTGAATTGAAAACGATTTCGAAATGAATTGAATTGAAAACGAATTCAAATTGAATTGAAAACGATTTCGAAATGAATTGAATTGAAAACGATTTCGAAATGAATTGAATAGAAAACGATTTCGAAATGAATTGAATTGAAAACGAATTCAAATTGAATTGAAAACGATTTCGAAATGAATTGAATTGAAAACGATTTCGAAATGAATTGAATTGAAAACGATTTCGAAATGAATTGAAAACGAATTCAAATTGAATTGAAAACGAATTGAAATGAATTCAAATTGAATTGAAATTTGAATTGAATAGAAATGAATTTTGAAACGAATTTATAAAGAAGAATTCAATTTTGATTTGAATTGAAAAGGAAGTTGAAATTGCTTTTGAAACGAATTTAAAACTATTTATATAATTCGTTTTAAATAGAAATCGACGAGGTATATATTATATATATAATATAATGGCCTGAATAGAACGCGCCGCGCGCGGCAGTTCGTAAATTTCGACCATTTATTTCAAACGGACATTGCGGGAGATCCGACCGTCGGATTCTCCTAAAACCGGAACCGTTGGGTTCGTATCGAAAAGAGCTTTCTAATGAATGTTAGAAATTTGAAATCTAACGGTTGGATTTGGAGATACGTCCAAATCAAATTCGAAAAAGGTCGCTGTAAGTGCAGTTCGATGGCCGTTGTTGGAAATCGACTGTACGGGCCTTGATAAAATTATTAAAAATAGTAATAATTTGTGTAAAATCATAAGAAATGATTTAGAAAGGATTGGGATGAAAAACTCCATATTTGAAAGGATAAAAATAGATTTTTATCGAAATGAACTAGTTTTGAACTAGAAAGATAATTCTATTTATTTTTAAATAAATAAATTGAATTTGAAATGGTTTTAAAAATAACCAGAATTTCCAATGATTGCATTGGAGTGGAATTGAATCGAAATTGTCTTCGGAATATTTCGATGTTGGAATTCGTGATTATACAGGTGTTGTTATGGAAATTTGAAAGATATATTTATATCGTTATTTCCAATACGGCATTTGTTAGTCGTAGAATTTGATATTGAATATAAGCCGATATATTTTCTATTCAGAGCCTTGTATTGAATATCAAATGTGATTTGGGGTTTGTCGTGAATGGTGTCTTCACTAACACTGTTCTTGAACCCAGTTGAGAAAAGATTAAATCTTTTTATTTAGATTTAATGAAGTGTACCAATTAAATAATATTTAATTGGAATTGAATTGATATTGATTTTTGGGTTTATCGTGAACAGTGTTTTAAATAACACTCGTTCTTTAACCCGATAATTAATGAAGGTGGTTTTGGGTTTATTGTGAACAGTGTTTTTAAATGACACGGATTCTTTAACCCAGTTAACGATTAAAACTAAGTTGAGTTTTAATGAATCTTTAATTAGATTGAAAAGATCGAAAATGGAGTATCACCAGTTTTGCTCCAGGCGATAGTTAAATCTTTAATTAGATTTGAACGTGAAATGGTAATTGAATTTACCGATAACAATGTGGTGTTAGATATGAAGTATTACCAGTTTTACTTCATGGGATGAATAGGTTGGGATTGGGAAATTAAAACAAATGATTACTTCGGTAAGGTTCGCTAATCCCGACTAGTTTGAATTGATATTCAAAAATGGATTAAAGAATAAATTCAAGGAATTTATCTTTGATAAAATTAATGGGAATCTTTCCCTATGAATGTGAAATTTAGAAACTAACTGTCGGTTAGCCAAGCAGAATGGTTTTCTGGATATTGATCTGATGTTGGTTTCGGCCTTCGGGGTTAATATTTGGGGAATTATTCTCTTGATTAATTTACGGTTAGTGACTAATGGATTGGAATGAGGCGTATGTTGTGTTTGTGTAACACTTATTTAAATATACGCGAGTTATTCGGGAAGACCGGGTTTATCCCATTCTGAATAACTGATACGACGATAAGTCGAAGATGAAGACGATGGTCGAAGACCGGAGGTCTTCACGTCGTTTGGGTGATAACTGATGATCTTGATTGGGCTGTACACCCAAGAAGATGGAAACAGTTAGTGATCGTCCAGACGTACTTGGAGATCGATGGATATGCGGGGTACTAGGTGCCTCCGGTTTCGTTCAGACCCAGAACGGACTTGTAAATGGACTATGTGTCTGACATTGGATTTTAGTCCGTGTGATTGATCTCTATTAAATATATATATGTTTGGCGGCGGAGAATTTATTCTCTTGCTTAACGCCCTTCTCTGAGACGTACGAGCTCAGGGGTTATATATTGATGGATATCAATCGCATGGAGTGAATTGCCTGTGTGGCATGCCTAAGTGGCAAATGATCAAGGCTTCTGTTGAAAAGCAAAGTCTTGTGGTTGATGATCGAAGCACGGCCTTTGTGGCGTAGCTTTGTGTAACGTTGATTCGCGAGTATCACACCCGGTATGAATCAAAAACGGGAGACGGACCTCAGGGAGGGCATGCGTTTCTTTCTAGTTATGAGTGGCGTCAGTGCTTGAACTGGCTGACGAGTTTGACTCATGTGGATGTTACTTATTATTACTTGCTGAAAAGCGAGGCGCCTCGTGATATCGGTTTCGGCCGATGCTTCTGGTCGGCTGACGGGCCAGGCTTACGCCCCAAAGGGCGGGGAAACGCAGTGTTCAGGAATTTTAATCCACATCGGTGGACCGGCCCTGTCGCTCCGAGGGTCACTCGAGCTCTGATCCTGAGACACGGGCTAGAGCGTCTCGAATCGGTAGAGGATCTTGCCCCTAGCCTCGGTTCATACCATAAATGATAACCCAACATCCAATACGACATTTGCGGTTTTGATTGTAAACTTATATATGGCGACATAGTGTTATGGGCCATTCATGCCGCCTATGATTGATACTTATGATTTGAAGTTGTTTTATACACTATGCACTTATAATAGTATCAAATGATTTGTTTTAAACGTATCAAGCATTCTTTGGCTGTTATAAGGGAAAACCCTATCCCCCGGCTTGCGTTGCATTGTGTGATAGGACCTGGGTCTTATAACAGCTTCATTTTTCTTTATTTAGCATTGCGCTGTTTGTTTTATGCACTGGTATTCTTGGGAGGAAACCCGTTCCGTGTTATACGGCGTGGTCCCTTGATTTACCTAACTTTGAAAATAAAGATTAATAACTGTTTTAGTTCTCACACCAGTCACATGACTGACCTGGAGTTTATTGTTTTAACCTAAACTCTGGGTGCCCTTATTTTGACACGGGCAGCTAGTAGTTTCGGTTTTGCAGATTTATATTCACAGGATCCTGGTTTACAGCTGGAACGATATCCGGAAAGCTTTGTATCCGTATATCTTCTTCTAGTTGTGTTTGTATTACTTTTCCGCTGCTATGTATTTAAATGTAATTTAAATCTCTGATATTTCTGTGTAATATTCTTTTATACTTCTTGTAATCTGATGCATTGTTGTAATATAGCAATGAAATGTTCTTCTGTTTGTGTTCTGCTTTGTCGTGTTCTCAAACGATAGGGCGTTTCGAACGGCCTGGATCGGTTTAGCGACTGGTTCGGACCGAGCGAAATTCCTTCTCGTCACAGTTGGTATCAGAGCTTTGGTTTACAAAGCTAGAGAACAAGACACATTTGAACCATATGAAAGAATTCATCAGATATTGGATTAGTAATATCCAATTAGAATGACTCGTTAGAGATGGGATCAGTAGTATCCTAGAACGAGTGTGAAGAGTATATTTTTCAAATGAAAACAAATTTTATTTTGAGAATTTGAATCAATTATTCGTATTTGATTATTTATTTATATTGATTTGGACGGTCCAGTATATAAAGATTTTGCATATACGCCTTGCAAACGTGTATTTGAAATTTCAATATACTGGATAGATATAGAATCACCTTCTAGTCGCCCGGAGAGAACTCTGATGATTGATGCATCATCATCAGAATTTATGTTCGAGTGACGAAAGGGAGATTTCTATATATTTCCTATTGACTGGTGTGAGAACCAAAGCTGTATAGGATTTATTGTTGTGATTTGGCATCAAGAATCTGATTTTTGTGTATGTATCAAAATTACGAATTTGAAACTCTAATTCACTAATTGATTGATGTTTGTGTTGTTTGTTTATTTGTTTGCTAATTTTTAGCCATTTAGCCTAACTGAATCAAATATTGAATTGTATTGAAAATTGGTCGCATTCGTTTGCATATACATATATATCATTGAACAGGTCATAGCAAGAAGGCTAGAGCAGAGAATAAAATTTGTTTGCCCGACAAATAGTTACATGTTTACTACATAATTTCCTGTTTTGTTTGGGTGATGATGATTTTGTGAGCCTATTGGCTAGCCGCTTGGCTTTTTCTTTTTCTTTTTGAGATCTGAAGGACCGGGGAAGCTATTTGAAATTCCCCGATGCTCCCATTGCAGGGGAGGTTATGGCGAAATTTTTCGAAAATTTAGGGTGTTAGCCAAATTTTTGAAGAATTTGAAAATTCTCAAAAACTGAAAAGTTAGAGAATGAAAGCCAGATCGATCATAGAGTTGAATAATCAAACCACTTTCGACTTTGTTCCTTTTCGGGGACGAAAAGTTTTAAGTGGGGGAGATTGTAACAACCCGGAAATTCTGGGCCAGTTTAAAATTTTTATTTTGGCAATTTTAGCGAATTTTGATTATTTAAAATGAATTATTTTAAATAATATCGACGAGAA
This sequence comes from Allium sativum, assembly GCA_030737875.1. Lineage (NCBI taxonomy): Eukaryota > Viridiplantae > Streptophyta > Magnoliopsida > Asparagales > Amaryllidaceae > Allium > Allium sativum. Next base: position 98,440,814 of record CM060912.1, on the reverse strand, counting down.
ATTTATTTTGAATTGAATTCGAACGTATATGTTATACGCGTCGTCGTTAGAATATAAATATTTATATATAATTATAAATAGAATTGAAAATGGCGCGGTAGTTCGATAATTCGATTTCAAACTTCAATTGAATGTACCGGGTGCAAAACAATCCGGATTTTAGTGAAACCAAAAATAATGGAATCTAATGGGTAATATCTTTCCAACGAATCCGACCAACTGAAATTTCCTAGTGGGAATCAAAAGATATGTCCAGTTGAAAATTCTGAATAGTCGCTATGGAATTCAGGCCCTTAAAAATGGACATTTTGCAAACGACCTCGGATTTCGATGAAACCAGTTTTGTTGGGTCCGTGATGTAAAGTTATTGCTAGGTTTCAAATTTCATAATTTTTCGAATCAATATGTGAGCGTGGCAAAGGAAAACGCGTTTGGCCAGTTTCAGTTGATTTTAATCGACTGGAAAATGGCCATTTTTCAAATGGTCTCAGAATTCGACGAAACTAGTTTTGTTAGGACCGTATCGTCAATACGAAGCTAGAAAATATTTTTCTAGAATTTTTAAAGTTCGTATGCGACCCCGGTAATTTGAAATGTACGTTTAAGATTCAATATAGTGATTTAAATGTAAATTCAAAGGAAACTGATTGTAACGATCGAATCAGCTTGCGATACAAATCCCATTGTGTTCGGAATGGAGGTAAAACGCTAGGGGCGACAGTCGTTGGGTCTCGTTTGGAGTTCGAAATCAAAAGCAACCTTCTGGATAATTAATTAATTAATATTAAAGCCCCCTTAACCCTCAAATAACGGTCAACCATTCTCCTCAGTGGTCAACCCCCGAAAGTCGTCTCCCCCAATTCAAAACACGGCGGAAAAAGCTCCCACAAACTCATCCTAAATTCGTCCAATCCCCCTCGAAATAAATAATGAAATCAAAACGAAAATGATCGATCTCTCTGATAGCTTTCATTTGGTACCACACTGATCGGTTTTTATTGGGAAATTGGTTCGAATTTGCTCCCAAAAGACCCGTCGTTCGCTGCTACTTCAGGCGTTCATGGGTCCACCGAACTCCACGTTGGCGGAGGCGTGGGTAGCTGACGTCCAGGGTGACGTCGTGAGAAGCTTCGATCGTCGACCGGTCAAGGCAGGCGCTAGCAGTTTGGAGCCCTAGCTTTAAAGATTGGGTTCGGTTTCTCCTGGAATCAAGCGGAGAAGAAGGGAGTTCGACGCTAAACAAAGGAGAAAGGTAACACTTTGTTTATAATCAGTTTAAAACAATTTTATAATCAGTTCAAAACAGTTTTAAAGAAAATCAGTTTATAACAGTTTAAATACAGTTTAAAATTCAGTTTAAGATCAGTTTAAATTTGTTTTTTTTTTAATAACATAATTTGTTTTTTTTTTAAATAACATACTTTGTTTTGAAAATCGAAATAACATACTTTGTTTTGAAAATCGAAATAACATACTTTGTTTTGAAAATCGAAATAACATACTTTGTTTTGAAAATCGAAATAACATACTTTGTTTTGTAAATCGAAATAACATACTTTGTTTTGAAAATCGAAATAACATACTTTGTTTTGAAAATCGAAATAACATACTTTGTTTTGAAAATCGAAATAACATACTTTGTTTTGAAAATCGAAATAACATACTTTGTTTTGAAAATCGAAATAACATACTTTGTTTTGAAAATCGAAATAACATACTTTGTTTTGAAAATCGAAATAACATACTTTGTTTTGAAAATCGAAATAACATACTTTGTTTTGAAAATCGAAAAAACATACTGTTTTGAAAATAGAAAGTGAAAAAGATTTATGATAATGAAAAGGCGAGATTTTTAATAATGAAAGGGCGTGATTTTTATATATTGAACTTCGAAATAAAAATATGATTTTTATATATTGAACTTTGAAATAAAAATTCGATTTTTATATATTGAACTTTGAAATAAAAATTCGATTTTTATATATTGAACTTTGAAATAAAAATTCGATTTTTATATATTGAACTTTGAAATAAAAATTCGATTTTTATATATTGAATAGCGAAGTAAAAATTCGATTTTTATATATATAGTGGCCTTGGGCAACGAAGGTGACAAAAAGGCGAAACGACGAAGACTTCTGCAAATGAAGTGCCGTGGAGCTTGGATAGCTATCTGTGAGAATTTCTCACTCTTCAATTTATTTTCTAGTTATATATATATACTAGGATGCAGACGGTGCTTAGTAGCACCCGACACAATCGTCCACAGACCATGGACTTGTTTGTTTGGCTGTTTGGTGATTGATTGCGATATTGGTTTGAATGTGGTTTGTGGTGTGAAAAATCGAATCGATAAATTGGTTAGGATTAGACGTGCGCCGTTATAAGGCGAAGGAGTAAGGCTAGGTTAGACTCTTACTCCAAATTTTGTGGTTTACATAACGAATTGATTTGATTGATGTGTGAATGGCGTGGGCCTTCACTAGACCGGGGATAAGGCTAGGCCTCGTCCCGTTTCTAGTATCGTGCCGTTATGCCGCCGAAATTTTCTAAAATAAGTTAGAAAAATAAAAATATCATTTTATTGAATAAATGAATTGAATAGAAATTCATAGGTTGGAATAAAATGTTTTATCGTTAAAAATATAATTTTTAACGTGAAGTGAATAAAATAAAATATTCATTTATAAACCGAACGGTTTGTTTATGTACACCTATTTGAATGACATTGATTGGGACGATAAATTTTACACATCGCCCAACAGCACAAATAAAATATGTGTTTGATTGTTTGAAACCCCACACGGGTGTTAGGATGAAATTTGAAGTTCACTCATCCTGATTGATTAAATATGTTGATCGATTGATTGACAGGCTGTTATAAGCGTTGAATATCTATATTTGATGCTTATACAGTGTAGTGCACTTTGGTTGATGGTTGATTATTTTCAATGTTATTATATACATGTGTTGTATGAAAATCCATATAATTAACTTTATATGGTAATTGATTGGGCCTCATTCCAATCGTGAAAATAAAGAATATTTTGATAATATGAAATATTTGAAATAGAATATTTGAAAATAGAAATATGTGAAGCCGTGATGATTGGATTGACGCCATTTTGACGTGAACGATATTTATATCGATTTTATAACGATTTCGAAATGAATTGAATTGAAAACGATTTCGAAATGAATTGAATTGAAAACGAATTCAAATTGAATTGAAAACGATTTCGAAATGAATTGAATTGAAAACGATTTCGAAATGAATTGAATAGAAAACGATTTCGAAATGAATTGAATTGAAAACGAATTCAAATTGAATTGAAAATGATTTCGAAATGAATTGAATTGAAAACGATTTCGAAATGAATTGAATTGAAAACGATTTCGAAATGAATTGAAAACGAATTCAAATTGAATTGAAAACGAATTGAAATGAATTCAAATTGAATTGAAATTTGAATTGAATAGAAATGAATTTTGAAACGAATTTATAAAGAAGAATTCAATTTTGATTTGAATTGAAAAGGAAGTTGAAATTGCTTTTGAAACGAATTTAAAACTATTTATATAATTCGTTTTAAATAGAAATCGACGAGGTATATATTATATATATAATATAATGGCCTGAATAGAACGCGCCGCGCCGCGGCAGTTCGTAAATTTCGACCATTTATTTCAAACGGACATTGCGGGAGATCCGACCGTCGGATTCTCCTAAAACTGGAACCGTTGGGTTCGTATCGAAAAGAGCTTTCTAATGAATGTTAGAAATTTGAAATCTAACGGTTGGATTTGGAGATACGTCCAAATCAAATTCGAAAAAGGTCGCTGTAAGTGCAGTTCGATGGCCGTTGTTGGAAATCGACTGTACGGGCCTTGATAAAATTATTAAAAATAGTAATAATTTGTGCAAAATCATAAGAAATGATTTAGAAAGGATTGGGATGAAAAACTCCATATTTGAAAGGATAAAAATAGATTTTTATCGAAATGAACTAGTTTTGAACTAGAAAGATAATTCTATTTATTTTTAAATAAATAAATTGAATTTGAAATGGTTTTAAAAATAACCAGAATTTCCAATGATTGCATTGGAGTGGAATTGAATCGAAATTGTCTTCGGAATATTTCGATGTTGGAATTCGTGATTATACAGGTGTTGTTATGGAAATTTGAAAGATATATTTATATCGTTATTTCCAATACGACATTTGTTAGTCGTAGAATTTGATATTGAATATAAGCCGATATATTTTCTATTCAGAGCCTTGTATTGAATATCAAATGTGATTTGGGGTTTGTCGTGAATGGTGTCTTCACTAACACTGTTCTTGAACCCAGTTGAGAAAAGATTAAATCTTTTTATTTAGATTTAATGAAGTGTACCAATTAAATAATATTTAATTGGAATTGAATTGATATTGATTTTTGGGTTTATCGTGAACAGTGTTTTAAATAACACTCGTTCTTTAACCCGATAATTAATGAAGGTGGTTTTGGGTTTATTGTGAACAGTGTTTTTAAATGACACGGATTCTTTAACCCAGTTAACGATTAAAACTAAGTTGAGTTTTAATGAATCTTTAATTAGATTGAAAAGATCGAAAATGGAGTATCAACAGTTTTGCTCCAGGCGATAGTTAAATCTTTAATTAGATTTGAACGTGAAATGGTAATTGAATTTACCGATAACACTGTGGTGTTAGATATGAAGTATTACCAGTTTTACTTCATGGGATGAATAGGTTGGGATTGGGAAATTAAAACAAATGATTACTTCGGTAAGGTTCGCTAATCCCGACTAGTTTGAATTGATATTCAAAAATGGATTAAAGAATAAATTCAAGGAATTTATCTTTGATAAAATTAATGGGAATCTTTCCCTATGAATGTGAAATTTAGAAACTAACTGTCGGTTAGCCAAGCAGAATGGTTTTCTGGATATTGATCTGATGTTGGTTTCGGCCTTCGGGGTTAATATTTGGGGAATTATTCTCTTGATTAATTTACGGTTAGTGACTAATGGATTGGAATGAGGCGTATGTTGTGTTTGTGTAACACTTATTTAAATATACGCGAGTTATTCGGGAAGACCGGGTTTATCCCATTCTGAATAACTGATACGACGATAAGTCGAAGATGAAGACGATGGTCGAAGACCGGAGGTCTTCACGTCGTTTGGGTGATAACTGATGATCTTGATTGGGCTGTACACCCAAGAAGATGGAAACAGTTAGTGATCGTCCAGACGTACTTGGAGATCGATGGATATGCGGGGTACTAGGTGCCTCCGGTTTCGTTCAGACCCAGAACAGACTTGTAAATGGACTGTGTGTCTGACATTGGATTTTAGTCCGTGTGATTGATCTCTATTAAATATATATCTGTTTGGCGGCGGAGAATTTATTCTCTTGCTTAACGCCCTTCTCTGAGACGTACGAGCTCAGGGGTTATATATTGATGGATATCAATCGCATGGAGTGAATTGCCTGTGTGGCATGCCTAAGTGGCAAATGATCAAGGCTTCTGTTGAAAAGCAAAGTCTTGTGGTTGATGATCGAAGCACGGCCTTTGTGGCGTAGCTTTGTGTAACGTTGATTCGCGAGTATCACACCCGGTATGAATCAAAAACGGGAGACGGACCTCAGGGAGGGCATGCGTTTCTTTCTAGTTATGAGTGGCGTCAGTGCTTGAACTGGCTGACGAGTTTGACTCATGTGGATGTTACTTATTATTACTTGCTGAAAAGCGAGGCGCCTCGTGATATCGGTTTCGGCCGATGCTTCTGGTCGGCTGACGGGCCAGGCTTACGCCCCAAAGGGCGGGGAAACGCAGTGTTCAGGAATTTTAATCCACATCGGTGGACCGGCCCTGTCGCTCCGAGGGTCACTCGAGCTCTGATCCTGAGACACGGGCTAGAGCGTCTCGAATCGGTAGAGGATCTTGCCCCTAGCCTCGGTTCATACCATAAATGATAACCCAACTTCCAATACGACATTTGCGGTTTTGATTGTAAACTTATATATGGCGACATAGTGTTATGGGCCATTCATGCCGCCTATGATTGATACTTATGATTTGAAGTTGTTTTATACACTATGCACTTATAATAGTATCAAATGATTTGTTTTAAACGTATCAAGCATTCTTTGGCTGTTATAAGGGAAAACCCTATCCCCCGGCTTGCGTTGCATTGTGTGATAGGACCTGGGTCTTATAACAGCTTCATTTTTCTTTATTTAGCATTGCGCTGTTTGTTTTATGCACTGGTATTCTTGGGAGGAAACCCGTTCCGTGTTATACGGCGTGGTCCCTTGATTTACCTAACTTTGAAAATAAAGATTAATAACTGTTTTAGTTCTCACACCAGTCACATGACTGACCTGGAGTTTATTGTTTTAACCTAAACTCTGGGTGCCCTTATTTTGACACGGGCAGCTAGTAGTTTCGGTTTTGCAGATTTATATTCACAGGATCCTGGTTTACAGCTGGAACGATATCCGGAAAGCTTTGTATCCGTATATCTTCTTCTAGTTGTGTTTGTATTACTTTTCCGTTGCTATGTATTTAAATGTAATTTAAATCTCTGATATTTCTGTGTAATATTCTTTTATACTTCTTGTAATCTGATGCATTGTTGTAATATAGCAATGAAATGTTCTTCTGTTTGTGTTCTGCTTTGTCGTGTTCTCAAACGATAGGGCGTTTCGAACGGCCTGGATCGGTTTAGCGACTGGTTCGGACCGAGCGAAATTCCTTCTCGTCACAGGTATGGGGATGATAATTGTACATACTAGTCCCAATATTTATTTGTATGTCAATCGATAGATTGATAGGCTGCGATGAGCGTTATTATTTCATTTTAATGCTCACACAGTTGTCGTTTACATATGATGTATGAAATCCATATAACCGAAGTTATATGGTAAATGATTATGTCGCTTTCTGATTTAGAATATCTCTTATATAAAAAAAAATTAAAAAAGAAAAGAATTTCTTTTAAATAAAGAATATTTTTAAAAGATATTGTAATATAAATAATATTTTACATAGGGAACCTTTCTATATAAAGAATATTTTTAAATAACAAATATTGTAAAATATTATTCAACGAAGAATAAAATGATGATTTCTTTGTCCGTTTTGGATGGACAAAGATAAAAATATATTTTTATAAAAATGAACTAGTTATTTACTATAATAAATCTTTTATATTAAGATTTAATGATACCTTCTAATTAATTAATAATTAATTGGAATTAAGTAAAAGAATTTGATTTTGGGTTGTCGTGGATGGTGTCTTAAATAACACTGTTCTTAAACCATGTATTAAAGAATAAATCTTTTAATTAAGATTATTAGAGTTTCAAATTGTATTTAATTGGAATAAAATGATACGTGAATTGGGTTTACCATGAACTGTGTTTTAAACGACATTTGTTCTTTAACCCAATTGACAGTGAAAATATAATTTGGAATTTATAAATCTTTTTATTAAGATTTAAAAAGAAATTCTCGAAAGTTAAGTTTTCCAATTTAATATATTAGATTGGAATTAAGTGGAAATTCGATTGATAATAATCGAGGTAGGATTCTGTAAAAGAAGACTATTACTATATATGGAATTTAAAAGGATTTGCCATTATTCCATTTATATTATTAGTCGGATACAGAAATTTATATCGATTACATATTGATTTGATTTCTGTGAGAATTCCATATATAATGGAAGATGATTTTGGGTTTATCGTGAACAATGTTTTTAAATGACATTGATTCTTTAACCCAGTTAAAGACAAGGTTAATTTCTTAAAACTAAATAATCATAAAGTAATGGTTTTGATATTAAAAATCAAATTGGAGTTTTAATGAGAATAAATTTAAAACAATTTATCTTTGATAAATTGAGGGGATCATTTCCCTAATGATATGAATATTTATTTAAAAGAATATTATGAATTGGAATGAGGCGTATGATGTGTCTTTATAACACCTGATTTTTTATTATAAAATACGCGAGTTATTCGGAAAGATCGGGTTTAACCCATTCCGAATAATTACTACGACGCTGAAGAGTCGAAGAAGAAGGCGATGGTTGAAGACCAGCGATCTTCACATCGAAAGGACGACTACTGATGCTTGACATTGGGTAGCTCCCAGTAAAGGGTTTAAAGTGGTTGTTTGTCTGGACGTACTTGTTAATTGTCCGGATATGCGAGCACCTCATTTCCGTATTGGACATACGGGACGAGGAATAAGGTATCTCCGGTTTCGTTCAGACCCAAAACGGACTTGTAAATGGATGCATGTCTGACATTAGATTCATTCCGTGTAATTAAATTGATTTCTATTTAATACATATCTATGGTGGCAGAGAATTTATTCTCTTGCTTAACACCGTTCTCTAAGACATACGAGCTCAGAGGTTATATATTGGTAGTTATCGATTGCATGACTTGGATTGTCAATGTGGCACGCCAAGATGTAAATGATCAAAGCTTTTGTTGAAAAGCAGAGCCTTGTGGTTGATGATCAAAGCATAGCCTATTTTGGCATAGCATTGTGTACAGCGTGACCTCGCAAGCCTCACACCCCGATAAGAGTCAGAAACGGAGCAGGGGAACACATGGAGTGCACATGTTTCTTTCTAGCTAGAAGTGGTGTCAGCGACTAACCAGCCCTGACATTTTACTTATTTGGATGCTGGAATTTTCGAGGCCTCGGATTTATTCGGTCGCCAATGGCCATATTATAGGTCCAATAGGATTGGGATGCGTGTGTTCAGGAATTTCCAATCCACTAAAGTATTTTGTGGATCGGCCCTGCAGGATCCAGGGGTTCACTGCAGGGGACCCTGAGACATTGATAAAGTGTCTCGAATCGGTAAGGAAATTGTTCGTAGCCTTGACTCTTGATAGAAACCCAATTTCCAATATGACGTTGCAGTTTTGATTGTAGAACTAGTATGGCGACATAGTACGATGGGGTACTATGCCGTCTATGATTAAAACATTATGATTGAAATTGTTTTTGAAAGATATATACACTAATAATATTATCAAACCCGTTTTTATCGTATCAAGCATTTTTGACCGTTATAAGGTAAAACTCCATCCTCCGGTTTGCGTTGCATTATGTGATGGGACTTGAGTCTTATAATGGTTTCATTTTTTTTAAAAAGCATTGTGTTGTTTAACGATTTACTTTATTTCATGCACTGGCAATCCAATGGAGTAAACTCGTTCCGCGTTAGCGGCATGGTCCTATGATTAGCCTTATTATTAGATAAGTTTGGAAAGATTTCTCACACCAGTCCCACGACTGACCTGTAGTTTGTTTCACTTTGCAAACTCGGGTGACTTCTTTTCCACACGGGTAGTCGAGTAGCTTATTTTGCAGATATATTGAGCAGGATTCTGGATCGAAGCTTAAAGCTATGTCCAGAGTATTGATAGACTTCCGCTGTATCAGTTCATTTATTTATGCTTCCTTGTATCACTTTATTTGCAATTCATCTTCCACTGTATTATTATATTCGATGTACTCTGATATTCTGTACTCTGATGTAACATTAATGTAATGTTTATGAAAGTCTTCTATTATTTGTTCCGATGTGTTGTATTCCCAGAGTTAATGTATTGGGGTTTTGAACGGTCTTGGTCGATTTTCCGATCGATTAGGTCTAGGTGAAATCTGTTACCGTTACACAATCTCTATAGCTTAACATGACAAATAAAAAGATGAAGTTTTATTTGTATAACAATTTCCAACAATTCCATTAAATCAACAGATCACCACAAACAGCATCAACCAATTCAAATCAAATCGCGTACAACAACAGACTGAATTTAACAGCGTATATGTAAGAATTTCTAAACACGATAATAATTAATTAATTTTAAGTAAATCTATATATATATATATTCTGTTATGTAAATGAATAAATAACTATGCAGAGTTTTTAGTGAGGATTTCTCACCTTGATCGGTTTCAGAAATCGTTTGTATAACGATTGTTTTTCACTAAATTAAACTGTTCATTTAATTTAGTCAAAAATCACTACTAGCTCCTTTTCCGTTCTAAACCGTTCCATGAGATAGATCCAGATTTCACGATTCCAATGGTATTTAGTTTGCTGAATTCTGTAATCGTATGAGCAAGTTATTATCGTTTATAGGTTAATCACATTAATAACTAAATCAAATAATTAATTACATCACTAAGGGTTTAATCCCTTTCCTTCCCCATTGTATATTATCTATACAAAATTGAACCCAACATCGACTTCGTCATCACCTGCGCGCGCCTATCTCCGGTTGCCGGAGCATGATCAGAGGGGCCCACCCGAACCGCCTTCCCCCCATGCCTCTGCGCCAGCCGCCAGCCGCCATCGCCACTTCGGTGGACCTAGGGTCCATGATTTCCTCCTTGAACAACTGCAGTTTGCCAGTGAATTCCGACCACCACGAGTTGCCATTTCAGATCTCAAGCGTATTATTTCATAGATCTCACTTCTGTCTTCTATTTTTGTTTTATAGGGGTTGAATTTTATTGATTGGATATTGAGATTTTGAGGAGGTTTTCTCACGATATTTCGGCCATTAAATGAAAACTGGAAGCGGCTGTGTGTTTTTAGAGAATTAAGGTTTTGAATGTTTTAGGGTTATTTATAACATAATATTATTAAATTCATTAATTCACAAAATAGTCCGTTAATACCAACTAACTCAAAATCCAGCACAACGAATGTTGCCTTTAGCCAAATACCCCTATTCCGGACACAATGGACTAGGTCCCGTCAGCCCCTTTGATCGTCTTAGCCCACTTTTCCTTAATTTAAAATATAAAACATTTTAATATTAAATTTGATCGTACATTTTAATTTACCGAGGCCACATACCGGGTCCAAAAATTCCCGAAAAAATAATCTTGCTATGTTTTGATGATACAGTCCTAAAAAAATTAATTTCATCGAATTTGGAGACCATTTGATGGCCATTTTCTGGTCGATCCAATTCATCTAAAATTGACCAAACACGCTTATATTTACTGTGCTCACATATTAATTCCAAAAATTATGAAAATTGGAATCTTGCAATAATTTGGCATTCTGGATCCAACAAAAGTGGTTTCGTCGAAAACGGAGGTTGTTTGCAAAATGGTTAATTTTTAAGGGCTATATATTATATTAAATTCCATAGCGACTATTCTGAATATTTAACTGGCCATAACTTTTTATTTTCGCTATGAAATTTCAATTTTTCACATCCGTTGGAAAGATATAATTAAACAGATTTAAATATGTCTAGTTTTACGAAAATCCGATTTATTTTGAATCCTGTACATTCAGTCAAAGTTCAAATTTTCAAACTACTGCACTATTTCTAACTCCTTTTTATAATTAAAATAAACATATACGTTCTAACTTCGATTTAAATAAATTTTATCCATTACTATTTAAAATAAATTATTTTAAATATTCAAAATTCACTAAAATTGATAAAATAAATAAATTTAAATTGGTTCTGAAAATCCAGGTTGTCACGGGTTTAGATCCAAGTTATAGTCATGTCAAGACTAACTTTTAAATATCTAGATCTAAAAGTAATGTAAACTCAGTGTGATTGGATCTTGTAAAAGAGAAAAAAGGTTGCAGATGTTGAATCATAGATCTCTAAACTTGAGTTACTCTAGTTGATTGTTGAAAATGAAAAGGCTTGATTTAATCTAGGCAAAGGCAGCATCTGTTTTTCAATTATTTTTGGTATGGAGAAACAAGAGAAATGGGGTCATATATATATAGCCATTAGGAGAAACCCTAATCTGCCCAGATCCGACGTAGGTGGGTCGACACCCCTTGGTGGGTTCGACACCCCTTGGTGGGTTCGACACCCCTGAGTGGGAATTTTCCTGCTCCCCTATTTTCTGTGATTTTGAACTGTTTTGAATTTCCTAGATATATTTTATTCATATATATTCTCCTTGTGCATATACAAACTTCAAACCTTAATAACTTCTTCATACTGTGTTTGTTTTACGCAAACCAGGTGCCTATTTTGACCAGAATTCCAAAACGAATGCAACGGCATAGTCCGTTTCTCTTAGTTCTGAATATTAAATTAATTATTCTTTAATGTGTCATCTTTTAGTGTTGTTAAAATACGGGGTGCTACATTCTCCCCTAGTCAAAGGATTTCATCCTCGAAATCTCTAATTTAAGAAGAATGTATATCCTACCATCCATCACCCATCTACTCATCCATCAATCACGAGAATCCATTGTCCTTAAAGGCTACTAATGCTTATATGAACATATGCAAAGGTTTGTGTATATGTCCCAATACTAATGTGAAGATCAGGCGGTCGACTGATTCAGTCTACCTCCTTAATGCAATGTATGTTAGTGTCATGAATCCAACATGTATGCAAATAATCCTATTATAACTTGTAAGTTCTATATCTGTGCACAATTATCCATCCAAATGCATCATTCATATGATGATACATCCATTTTTGTGACGGTCCTCCCCGCACCAACCGGCATTTCCTCCGAAAGTGCGCTGTACACATGCCCGACTAGCACGAAACGGTCGCCAAAGAAAGGAAAGAAGAGAATGAACAAATCGAAAACCTGTAGAATGTCTCACAGCGCATGGAACAAAATATAATAATAATATACTTGACATAAAACAGGTGAGACAATGTATAAGCTGATAACTAAAACCAACATCAACATCATCATCAGAGCAGCGGAAATCCAAATACTGCTTATTACAACTTTCCAAATTACCGTCTCTAAACAAAAGAAAGAGAGGTACACCATCAATGCACAAAGTAGTGACCGCAGCAACAAAGGGGGAATGTCTATATATATATATATATATATATATATATATATCATACGTAGAAGCCTTCTGCTCGTCTCCGGTACAGCTACTCGTGCATACCACCTAACCTGTCTCTAGTCTGCTCGTGAGAGCACCCAGAGTAATAAGAAGAGAGATAAAACTCTGGGTCAGACAAAAAGTCTAGTATGAGCGATAAGCAGCTAAACAGAACAATAACATGTATACTAAACCATACTTGGACCTGCAACCAAAGAGTTAGCACTACATACCGTACAATACTCTAAGGTGCCACTGAACAGATGGTGTAAAGATAACGGGGGGTGGGGGTGTGCATGTCATAATGATGGCAAACAAATCAAACATAGCAACCATCCTCACATCTCTCACTCAGTGCGTAAAGCATACGATATCCACCACTTTGATCACTAGACCCATCGAAGTAGTGACGGAGTTCTACTTGTACAACTACTGCTACTACCAAGCTCACCACATGGAGTCATGACCAAATCTTTACAAATGACTCTACTTCATTGGTCTATAGCTCTTTAGTCATACCTAGGCCACTGTGGCCCTGAATCCGTTCACGTACCCCCTACACATAGTGATCCAAAGTTATAGACATCGACAACTCCTTAGCACACGTCCCGCAGCAAAGCCCAACTCATGAAGTCGACTCGTTGGTTCCCAACTGGACCCTGAGTACAAACTTCCCATTGAACTACCGTTGCATCTCGGGTTTTCGTCATCATCTCCAGATCGGTTCAGATCTCCTCCTAGCCATCGTTTCTGCTCGGCCTTCAGCTCGTAGTCATCAACACGGTTCATGATTAATACTCTTCACTGGATTGGATCAGGTACCTCAAGCTCATCCATGGTGCATCGGTTCAGGTCGCGAGTGACCTCTCGGGTCGGTTCAGAGACGCGGTTCGGTCCGGATAGGGCGCTCCGACTTTAGATCCTTCATGGCCATCTCTTCATATGGTTCCAGGCGGTTCGGGTCGGACTCCTTCTCTTCAGTGGTTCGGATCGGGTACGAGAGGCAGTTCACAATTGATGCTCGTGGTCCTCACACAGACGGTTCAGTTCGGAGGAGATGGCTTGATTCGTGATGTGGCTCTACGACCCCATAGGGCGATCCGATCCAGCCCTCAATCCCCCATCCGATCCGAATTCCAGCACTTTGTCCATTGAGCTGTTTTATGCCATTCGACGGCGTTTTCGACCATTCTAACTATTCTAAACAATCACAAAGCATGTCATACAGTCATAGTAACATATAGAAGTGACCATAAACATCAAAACAACAACCATAGCATGTAAGTTGGATCAAACATAGCCAAAACCTCATATTTTCCCTTAAGCATGTTTAAGCAAAACCAATGATAGGATTAGAAAAACTTAACCAAATTAATCCAAATTTCTAACAGAGGTCTAAAATATTATTTCGAAATTTATAAATATTTTTCTAGATTTTTAACATGTATAAATTCGCTAATTATCACTAATTACCCTTAATTAACCATAATTAGTGAGGAACTATACAAATCACCCACCTTGGCCACAAATAAAATACCAAATCTAAAATGAATCTCTGTTTGGTGCTATTCCCAATGCAATACAACAGCTCTAATCTTGCTTTGGTGCCAATCCTCTTTGATTTGATGTTGCAAAGCTTAATTCTTGGTTAGAAAGTGATTTGGAGATGTTTTAGAGGTTGGAGGCCATTATTAGGGTTCTTAGGAGGTAAATGGCGGCTAGAAAACTGAAATGAAATGAAACCCTAACTCATTTCAGCCTCCCCATAACCCTAATCCTGAAATGGGTTATAGGCCCATTTACTAATCGACTCATTTGGCCCGGTTAAGCAGTTCTTCACAATCTGAAACTTGTTTCAGCCATATGTCCCAAACGGTGAGTCCGTTTGGCTAATATGACCACTTTACGGAAAGGTAAACCATCATCCGGAGCCAATGGAAGTAGTTTCAGGTCAAAACTCCTTTCCAATCAAAAGTTATGGAAAAAGCAAGACTAGCTAGGGGCAAAAAGGTCATTTAAAAATCGGCAAAAATCATGAACATGGGAAATGACCCCAGTAGTCGTCTCCCAAAGTTACATGACCATACGACTTCGTATGTGAAAGAAATAATTATTCTACGATCATACGATACGTAGAATGCGGGTCGTTACACTCTTCCCCCCTTAAGAAATTTCGTCCCCGAAATTCCTTAACCCAAAACATACAAAGGATCCCGCATGCCTACCAACCATATACAACAATCATGCAAAACAAGCCTATCTTAGCATGCGGAAAGACTAAATCGAAGTTAAAATCTTATCAGACGAAGAGTTCTGGATACGTCTTCCTAATGCTCTCCTCTGTCTCCTAAGTTCAGTCATTCTAATTCTTGCCCCACTGAACTTTGACTAACTTCACCGCTTTCCTTCGAAGTTGCTTCGTATTGTTCCCAATAATACGCATAGGCTTGCGGTTCCTAACTACCTCGGGTTCAACTTCGATATCATCCAATTGATCAGGTGAAATAGTCGCATCTGGGTCGTGCACGAACTTCCTTAACTGGAAAACATGAAATACGTTGTGAACTCCTGCCATCTTCTCTGGTAATTCAACTTTGTATGCCAAATTCCCAATCTGCTCAAGAACTGGGAATGGACCAACAAATCTTGTTGCTAACTTGCCTCTCCTGCCAAATCCTATCACGCTCTTCAACGGAGAAATCTTGATAAACACCAAGTCGCCAATGGAGAACTTTAATTCTATTCTCCTTTTATCAGCATAACTCTTCTGCCTATCTTGGGCAGTCTTCATTTACTGTTGGATAACCTTAATCTTGTCTGAAGTTTCTCTTATCACATCGGGTCCAAGAACAAACTTCTCACCAGTTTCTACCCAACATGACAGTGAGTTGCACGGTCTTCCGTACAAAGCTTCAAACGGAGCCATACCAATACTGGATTGATAACTATTATTATATGCAAACTCTACTAGATGCAAATGGTCATCCCATGATCCACCAAAATCCAATATGCAAGCTCTCAAGAGATCTTCTAACACTCGATTCAACCTCTCTGTCTGTCCGTCGGTTTGAGGATGATACGCGGTACTAAGATGTAGTTCTGATCCTAATGTCTCTTGTAAGCTCTTCCAAAATCCACTAGTGAACAACGGATCTCGGTCACTCACAGTGCCTTTGGGTATTCCATGAAATCTCACTACCCACTTTATATACAGTTCCGCTAACTTAGCTGGCGTCCTGTTTGACTTGACGGGTATAAACCTTGCTCTCTTAGTCAATCGGTCCACAATCACCCAAATGCTATCATGGCCCGATCTAGTCCTTGGTAACCCATCAATAAAATCCATTGACACTTGTTCCCATTTCCATTCTGGAATTTCTAATGGTTGTAGCAAACCAATAGGCTTCTTTTACTCAGCTTTAACTAGCTGGCAGTTCATGCATTTGGATATAAATTTCCCAACGTCTCTTTTCATCCCTTCCCAGTAGTAGGTCTGCTTCATGTCTCGGTACATCTTGTTACTACCGGGATATATAGTCAGTTTTGAGTGATGACATTCTCTAAGCACTTCATTTCTCAATCCATTGACATTGGGCACAACAAGTCTTCCATTCTTTCTAAGCCATCCATCTCGATCAAGCCCATACTTGTTCATCTCTTCGTCGATTCCCATCTCTAACTTTGAGATGATTTCCAATAGGTTAGGATCGCCCCTCTGACTGGAACCAATCCACTCAATCAAAGTGGGTCTGATCATCAAACTTGCTAACATTTCTGGATCCAACTCGCACTTTGGTCTGAAATCATACCCAGCGATGTACTCCAGTTGCTTCCATTCAAGAAAATAGCCTCTAAACTGGCATGTCTTCTACTCAATGTATCAGCCACCGCATTGCCCTTTCCTGGTGTATATGCGATGTCGAAATCATAGGAAGCTAAGAATTCTAACCATCTTTGCTGCCGGAGATTTAGATCTTTCTAAGAGAAGAGATACTTTAATGACTTATGATCAGTAAACAACTCGAATCTTTCTTCTAAGAGATAATGTCTCCACATCTTCAGTGCGAACACGATCGCTGCCAATTCCAAATCATGGGTAGGGTATCTTTTCTCATGCGGTTTCAGTTTCCGGCTTGTATAAGCTACAACCCTACCTCCTTGCATCAATACAGCACCTAATCCGATACCACATGCATCCTTATATACCGTCATCTCTTCATTACCCTTAGGAATGACTAACACTGGTGCACATGTCAACTTTTCCTTTAGACTCTTGAATGCATTCTCGCACTTTTCGTCCCAGACGAAGGCTTGATTCTTCTTGGTCAACTGAGTCAACGGTGCTGCTATCTTGGAGAAGTCTTGGATAAACTTACGATAATATCCAGCTAATCCCAAGAAACTTCTTTTGTCCGTTGCATTCTTGGGCATAGACCAATCTTGTACCGTAGCCACCTTCGTAGGATCCACGGCAATACCTTTCGCTGAAACAACATGGCCTAAGAATCTCACTTCCCTCCTCCAGAAGTGACACTTAGAAAACTTTGCTTTCAACTGGTGTTTCCTCAACACCTCCATCACTATCCTCAAATGTTCCTTGTGTTCTTCCTCTGTCCTCGAATAGACCAAAATATCATCCACAAACACAAGGACAAACTTATTCAACTGATCTCTAAATACTCTATTCATAAGATCCACAAAATATGCTGGTGCATTGGTCAACCCAAATGGCATGACCAACCATTCATAAAATCCAGACGGCGTCCGAAATGTCGTTTTAGCTATACTCTCAGCTTCCACCCTAAGCTAATGAAAACCTGTCGCGAGATCCAACTGAGAGAACACTCTCGCGCCACCCAAACTGATCAAACCAATCATCTATCCGTGGTAGAGCATACTTGTTCATCCTCGTCACTTTATTCAATTCGTGGTAGTCTACACACAAACGAAGGGAACCATCCGCCTTGGTAGCAAACACAACTGGTGCTCCCCATTCAGAAACACTCCTTCTGATAAATCCTTTCTTCAAATGATCGCTGACTTGCACCCTGAACTCTCGTTGCTCCCTTGGTGCCATACAACGAAGTGGCATCACTATAGGTCTGGCATCTTTCACTAAATCAATACGGAACTCAGTCTCTCGGTGTGGTGGAAACCCGGTCACTTCCTCGAAGACGTCTGGATACTGGCCAACCACGGTCAAACCTGACAACTCACTATGCGGAATGTCGAGGGAATTTAGAAAACTAGCCATTACCCCATCATTGGGTAGACCACCAAACACTACCCTCTGCCCATCATCTGCTCTAGCTGTCACCAAAAAGCCCTCACACTCTACCACCACCCCGTATCTTTGGAGCCAATCGACTCCCAAAATATTGCCAAACCCAGTAAAGCCCAAAACAAAGCAATCACAAATAAACATGCATCCATGACTTGAAAAGACCACATTACGACAAATCATGTTAAGGTTGGTCGAACCACCAATCAGGTTCGTCACTACTAAAGGCCTATCGACAATTTCGGGCTCCTATCCCAACCTATCTACCAGGTCACTAGATATGAAAGAACTGGAAGCTCCGGTATCAAACAAAACTCTAACAGGAACATCATAAATAGAAAGCATACCTTGAATAACAACATTCTTTCCTTTCTCTGCCGCAGTTGGGGCATTCGACGAAGAAGGAACAACATTAAGGGAATATGCTTTCACCATCTGCTTTTCTTTGGGGGGTTACGGACACTTATCCTTGTGATGTCCCACTTGGCCACAGTTGAAGCACTTCCTATCCGCTGGCTTGGCACGACAATTACTAGCATAATGGCCCTTCTTACCACAGCTGAAGCACTCAACATCTTTCTTCTTCTTTTGGCCATCCTTATTCTGGTTCTGCTTCCTCTTATTATAAGAACCATTCTTGCCTCCACCATTTGCTTGCGGCTTTGGCTCCTCTGCAGATGCAACCTCAGTCTTCGACTTAGGGTAAAGACTCTCGGACCTCTATGCTTTCCCCACAATCGATTCAAACGTCTCATCGATGTGGTTGATAAGCCTTTCCCCCAAGTACTGATCCAAGCCAGTTATGAACTTCTCATTCTTCTTCTCGGGAGTGTCAATGAGGGTTAATCCATACTTGGATAAAGTATCAAATTCTGCAATATACTCCGAGACAGCTCTGCCATTCTGCTTGAGCTCCAAGAATTTCTTAAACAGCACTGACTTCTGAGCAGCTGGAATGAACTTATCGCTAAAGCGAGCCTTAAACTGATCCCAAGTAATCTGATCCTCGGGAGTAGCTGCCTTTATAGCATTCCACCAATTCATTGCCCGTCCTTGCAGCTGACGGGATGCTAGCCTTCTTTTCATCACATCCTTGATACCCAAATCATCGAAGATACGCTCGCAGCTATCCAGCCAATCTTGAACATTCGTAGCCGACTCCGTTCCTTGGAACGACTTCCCACCAAGACTAGTATAATCCTTGTTCAGCTTGGCGAAATCGGCCCTAGGCGCCTGCACTATTGGACCACCACCATTACCATTATTGGGAGCTGCCCTCTGCACATCCCTAAGCATCTCTCTCATGAGGCCAGTAAACATCGTCCTCATGTCAGCATCATTCCCATTATTAGCTCCTCTACTGGCACCTCTTGCGTATCGGCTCATCGTTCAATCTTTAAAGAGGAAACGATTAACCATCTCCATAGTGGTGCTAGTGCAGTGCGACTTCATCCTTAGCTATACTAAATAAGCGCTCTCATATATGTATACTATCTCTCCCTGATGACTTCCCAAGGTTAACTATGCAACCTAAAGCTCTGATGCCAAGTGTGACGGTCCGCCCCGCACCAACCGGCATTTCCTCCGAAAGTGCGCTGTACACATGCCCAACTAGCACAGAATGGTCGCCAAAGATAGGAAAGAAGAGAATGAACTAATAGAAAACTTGCAGAATGTCTCACAGCACATGGAACAAAATATAATAATAATATACTTGACATAAAATAGGTGAGACAGTGTATAAACTGATAACTAAAACCAACATCAACATCATCATCAGAGCAGCGGAAATCCAAATACAGCTTATTACAACTTTCCAAATTACTATCTCTAAACAAAATAAAGAAAGGTACACCACCAATGCCCAAAGTAGTGACCACAGAAACACAGGGAGAATGTCTATATATATATCATACGTAGAAGCCTCCTGCTCGTCTCCGGTACAACTACTCGTGCATACTACCTAACCTGTCTCTAGTTTGCTCGTGAGAGCACCCAGAGTAATAAGAAGAGACATAAAACTCTGGGTCAGACAAAAAGTCTGGTATGAGCGATAAACATCTAAATAGAACAATAACTGGTAAACTAAACCATACCTTAACCTGGACCTGCAACCAAAGAGTTAGCACTACATACCGTACAATACTCTAAGGTGCCACTGAGCAGATGGTGTAAAGATAACGGGGGATGGGGGTATGCATGTCATAATGATGGCAAACAAATCAAACATAGCAACCATCCTCACATCTCTCACTCAGTGTGTAAAGCATACGATATCCACCACTTTGATCACTAGACCAATCGAAGTAGTGACGGAGTTCGACTTGTACAACTACTGCAACTACCTAGCTCACCACATGGAGTCATGACCAAATCTTTACATATGACCCCACTTCATTGGTCTATAGCTCTGTAGTCATACCTAGGCCACTGTGGCCCTGAATCCATTCACGTACCCCCTACACATAGTGATCCAAAGTTATAGACATCGACAACTCCTTAGCACACGCCCCGCAGCAAAGCCCAACTTATGAAGTCGACTCGTTGGTTCCCAACTGGACCCTGAGTACAAACTTCCCATTGGACTACCTTTGCATCTCGGGTTTTGGTCTTCATCTCCGGATCGGTTTGGATCTCCTCCTAGCCATCGGTTCAGCTCGGCCTTCAGCTTGCAGTCATCAACACGGTTCGTGATTAATACTCTTCACCGAATCGGATCGGGTACCTCAAGCTCCTCCATGGTGCATCGGTTCGGGTCGCGAGTGACCACTCGGGTAGGTTCGGAGACGCGGTTCGGTCCAGATAGGGCTCCCCGACTTTAGATCCTTCATGGCCATCTCTTCATGTGCTTCCAGGCGGTTCGGGTCGGACTCCTTTTCTTGAGTGGTACGGATCGGGTATGAGTGGTAGTTCACAGTTGATGCTCGTGGACCTCACACAGACGGTTCGGTTTGGAGGAGATGGCTTGGTTCGTGATGTGGCTCTACGACCCCATAGGGCGATCCGATCTGGCGCTCAATCCCCCATCCGATCCGAATTCCTACACATTGTCCAGCGAGCTGTTTCACACCATTTGACGGTGTTTTCGACCATCCTAACTATTCTAAACAATCACAAAGCATGTCATACAGTCATAGCTACATATAGAAGTGACCATAAACATCTAAACAACAACCATAGCATGTAAATTGGATCAAACATAGCCAAAACCTCATATTTTCCCTTAAGCATGTTTAAGCAAAACTAATGATAGGATTAGCAAAACTTAACCAAATTAATTCAAATTTCTAACAGAGGTCTAAAACATTATTTCAAAATTTATCAATATTTTTCTAGATTTTTAACATGTATAAATTCGCTAATTATCACTAATTACCCTTAATTAACCATAATTAGTGAGGAACTATGCAAATCACTCACCTTGGCCACAAATAAAATACCATATATAAAATGAATCTCTGTTTGGCGATGTTCCCAATGCAACACAACAGCTCTAACCTTGCTTTGGTGCCAATCCTCTTTGATTTGATGTTGCTAAGCTTAATCCTTGATTAGAAAGTGATTTGGAGATGTTTTAGAGGTTGGAGGCCATTATCAGGGTTCTTAGGAGGTAAATGGCGGCTAGAAAACTGAAATGAAATGAAACCCTAACTCATTTTAGACTCCCCATAACCATAATCCCGAAATGGGTTATGGGCCCATTTACTAACCACCTCATTTGGCCCGGTTAAGCAGTTTTTCACCATCTGAAACTTGTTTCAGCCATATCTCCCAAAAGGTGAGTCCGTTTGACTAATGTGACCACTTTACAGAAAGGTAAACCATCATCCGGAGCCAATGGAAGTGGTTTCAGGTCAAAACTCCTTTCAATCAAAAGTTATGGCCAAAACAAGACTAGCTAGGGGCAAAACGGTCACTTAAAAATTGGCAAAAATCATGAACATGGGAAATGACCCCAATAGTCGTCTCGCAAAGTTACATGACCATACGACTTCGTATATGAAAGAAATAAATATTCTACGATCATACGATACGTAGAATGCGGGTCGTTACAATTTTCATCCAATAGAAGAAAAAAATGCACACACATCCATATGTAGTATGAGTGTGATTGAGCCGATCTAGTGCCTAATGTGCGTGTATATGCATCCATGAGCAACTACTAGCAAACACTTGCATCCACTTGTATCCATCAAACATAACATGTCTCAAACACATGTTTACATTCATAGTATTCGTATTAAGGGTCGAAGGTTCGATACTTAAATGATAGAAACAAGCGTAAATAAAAGCTTTGGAAAGGAAGTTAAGAACATACCCTCGGAAAGAAAAGAGTACGAAACGCGAATCTTGTCTTCAGTCTCCTAAGTTGCATCCTCTGGGTTATCTCCCCACTGAACTTTTATCAACTTAACTTCTCGGTTGCATAGCTTCTTAAATTCTGATCCAAAAACACGAGTAGGAACTCGTCTAACTATTGCTTCCTATTCCACCTCTACTTCCTCTTGTATACTCGGCTCGGCTACTTCTGCAGTATCCTGCAAACACTTCCGTAAATGCGAAACATGGAAAACAGCATGAACACCGGATAGTCTTTCCAGTAGCTTTACTCTATAAGCCATTTGGCCAATCCTTTCTGTTATGGGAAATGGTGCTACAAATCTTGGTGCCAATTTTTCTATCGATCCAAAGCCAACCACATTCCTCAAAGGTGATACCTTAATGAAAACCATGTCTCCCACCTCAAACTCAATGTTAGTCCTTCTCTTATCGGCTTAGGACTTCTGCTTATCCTGAGTTGTCTTTATTCGTCTTTGGATAAGATCAATCTTTTCTGAACGTCTTTTTAACCATATTCGGTCCAAGTGGAAGTCTTTTTGTAGATTTCCACTAACAAGTAGGCGATCTATCGTCCATACAATGCTTCGAAGGGTGCCATTCCAATACTATCCTCAAGAACTCTGTTCACCCTTTCTGTCTGTCCATCGGTCTAAGGGTGATAAGTGGTGCTAAAACACAACTGTGTACCTAATGTGTAACGACCCAACTTTCGAACACGTCGGAAGTCGTTCCATTAATAAGAATAGATAGAAGATAAAATCACAGACAAACATCAGAATCTCACAGCGGAATTTTTACAAAAGATAATACTTCATAATATTACACAGCGGAATATATTACATCAAAGCATACTGAATCTAGTGATTTAAGCCATTCATAGTACATCTGTAATTATACATATCATAGATGACTAACTTGCAGACTTATAATTATACAATAGATAAGGTCAGTAGATCAGCACATAAAAAATATCCATCCAGCTTCTCAAGTTTTTCCAAATCCTGATTCACTTGTCTATTCATAACAAGTGTTATGAATACCCAAGAGTTTAAGGAAAACACAGAAAAATAAACTCCGGGTCAGTCAAGAGACTGGTATGAGTAAACAGTTTAAAACAAATAAAAATATCTCATAAAACCACGCTGTGAATACGGAACGGGTTTTTACCTTATGAGATCAAAACGCTTTGTATACTTGAAATCAGATATTATCATAGTATCTGGGTGTTTTCACAAATAATTTAGAATCTAGAAGAATGTTTGCATCTCACATTCTCCTATATAGTATACAAATAAAAACCGATTGGCGCTTAGGGAAATTGGATTTCCAACTATGACAAGTTATGGGACCACCTTCCGATGATGTATCTGTAGAGGCAAATACACCTGGGTTCAACAAGAACGTCTTGCAACCTGACCATCACATGACCGACCACTCATTTCTCTTGAGTGTATCGAGTGTATATCACTAATGGTTGCGTACGGCAACCATTCCCAAATGGGCAGAATCGATAGATTAAGAAACAAAAGGATTTTCTCTAGATAGGTGATGTTACACCCTAATGAGAGTGAACCACATAGCCATGTTGCCTGCCCGATTTTTGTCATTTCCTGGGTGTGAGGCTTGAAGCTAGACTTACCTTTTCATCATCGCTGCTTTAATTTCTCTGAATGCCACATCGTCAAACCCATCAAATCACAAATTGATCTCGCCAAAAGCATGGGTATAAAGTTAAGAGAAACGAATTCCTCCGCCACCAAACAAAGTTTTGAAGGGACCAACTTACGCGATCTATTAGGTATACTTTGTCAGACATTCATCCATGCAAGTTGTCCTGGGACTGGACAAACCGAAGGCACTATTCAAAAATAGTCCTTGTATCTCGTCGTCTTCAATTTAAAAATCTCTGACGTGCGGCGTATAATCAAATCAAAGTGAAATATTTATTTCGGCCTCTTTGAAATGATTAACGAACATTTTTCCTTTTAAATTATAAATCTAACATGATTATAATCTAATCTGCATATATAATTCCAGTCAAATTAAACAGTATAAAATCATCTGGTCTCTATCTAGTTATTTTGATCATCTTTTCAAAATGCCCAATTTTAGTGTGTGCGTCGCACACGGACTTTCTTTTCGTTTTGCTCGTCACTTCTAAAAATAAATACTTACATTATTCTTCTTTAGAAAAAATATCACTCATTCTTATCCCTCAATCTGATTATCCATAATTGACTTAAATTAAGATTAAATCATTTATTTTACAACTTTTACACTTGATATTTTTCCTCGTTAAATTTTCCCTTTGATCCTTCGTTCTTGAATTACTTATTCCTCTTTCTATACTGATAAAGTTCCTCCTTTTAATTTATCAGTCTAACCATGATTAAAAACATTATTCACAATCCTTGTTTAGAAAGTAGAGGACTGTTCATGATCAACTTCTTATATCTGATGTTTTAGATTTCAGATACAACTAACAAATTCTAGCGTAGGTGTTACATACGGTTTATCTTTTACCTTGTTTAAACTTTAAACATTTCATTTGAAATTAAATTCAAATTTTATAAAATTATATCTTCTGTGCTGACTTCACGACTTCTGTCACAACCAAACCCGATCCTTTCCACTTGATCGACTCTCTTTTCATTGACTTTACAGTTTGAATATTCCGTTAGAAAATCATTTCTAATTTTCCTTTTAAATTAAATTAAATTTAATTTAAAATTACAGTTTCAGTATTTAAATTTTAGTCTTGACAAAAACTGTATTAAAAATCCTGATTCGCTTACTCTATTTCTCTTGCAAATTAAATAAAAATACTATTTTTGTTTAAATATTTATTTTTCCTTTTTATTTAAACCATAGTTTAATTTTAAACCAATTTAAATTTGAATTACGTTCAAATATTTTCATTTTAAAGTTTAAATGGCAAAGTACCAATTTCAGTAAAGCACCAGGTCTAAAAACCCTACGTTTCACGTGCCAAATCTCCCAAAACCCATTGTTTTGGCTTGCCCGATCACCTTGCCACTTTGCCTAAAATACCACATCACAATTCCATGTAATTTCCCCTGCCCGATCACCTTAGTTCCCATGCGCCAACCACTGCCAGGTCGTAGTACCACTTTCCAAGTACCACCCCCTGCTGGACCTTGTGATCCTTGGCCCAATCACTCAAAAACCACGGTGGCCACACGTCCTTTTCTTCCTCCTCATTCCTCCAGGCCTGTGCACGCCTGTGCACGTGCATAGTTGATCCCGACACCATCCACCGCCGATGACAATCCAGAGAAGTCTCTCCTCCTTCCCTGATGTCGACGCCACGCCCTGACAGCCATCATCACCTCGTCAGTCCAAAAACCTCATGCCATCATCTACACAGTAAACAGGACCCTGCAGGAAAACACCTATCACGCCTTGCCTAGCCACTGCACCACCGCCACCTCCCTGCCATGTCATCGCCACCTCCCAACGCCCCTTTTTTCCCCTGACCGCACTTCCCTAGGCCCGTCGTCGGAGAGAAGTTCGGCGGTGAAAAATAGAACCCAAAACCAAGTTTTAAACCCTATTTCGATTTAATTCTCCAAATCTATGCATTTGAAAAATTAACTTGTATTTTTCCTAGCATACTAGGACCTAGATGGAACTTCACCCTCAACCATATCATCTCCGATCAACTAGATGATCGGAAATTTCCCTAAGTACCCATTTCTGATCATCTTGGATTTCTCATAGTTTAGGTTATTAAAAATCTTGATCTTACTTTTAGAAATCATGATTTTGATCCTTTATTGCATTTGTAAACTCAAACCAAAGTGTTACGAAGTTTGAAAATCCAATTTGATTTGATGAAACAGAGAGCATCCTGATGTATTGTTCTTTGATAACAGTAATGGTTTTGGCAAGTGTTTGTTTCATTTTGAACACTTAAATGACTATGTAAGAGTTTTCAACATAGTATAACACCATACTTTAATACACTAATCCTAGGTTTTGCTGATCCATTTGAATTTGTAAGGTTTCACCCAAAAATACATAGTCTGAGCATATTACCAGGCAAATAAAATCTCAACATAAGACACTTAAGATTTTCAATAAAAATCAAGGATTCCTACATCATATCTAACAAGCCAACCATTCATGATATATTACTTGAGCAAGGGTACAAAAGAAAACCAAGTTCATTCATAGTTTAACCAAAAAACTACAGTAAAATCAAAATAGAAAATAAAATACAGGTTTACTCACCTGGAAATGTGCTAAAATAATTAGCTTATCCTCTTTTATTGATCAAGTATAAGTGCTGGTATGGTGTGTGTAAGTATGTGTGTGCTCAGGTCTTTGTATAGTGGTAGGAAGTCCTTAAAATATGTTGAAAAAAAATCAGTTTTAAGATTTTGAAAAGTGACAACTGATGGACAAAACAAAAAATATCTTTTCTCTTGCCAAATCACAACACCACTCCCAAGTTCACATGGCTTAGCTCAGCAAATCTTCACTCTAAAACTCCTATGCACATGGCCTCTTTCCCCCTATGCCAACCACCACTTTTTACCTATTGGTTCTTGTGAATTGTCACACCATATATGCAAATGATCTTTCACAAATCATTCTTGGTTTTCAAACAAATTAAAACATCATTTTTGTACCATTTAAAATCAGTTTTGTGTTGGGTTTTTAAATCAAAATTCTCATATGTCAACATGATTTAACCACAATTATATAAATATTTTTACTTGCCTTTCAAGGCAAAACAAAATATGAATGTTTTGGTACAAGCATGATCTCGTCCATGTGAGTTTAAGCAAGGAAAAATCTTAAAAGAATCATTTCTTAAGTGCTTAACTAGTGTAGGAAGGATCTATGGTATATACACAAGATTTGGCAATCTTTTAGCACATGTTTTGTGACAAAATGAATATGTTTTGGGAAAATAAAAGAAAGGAAAAATTCAGAAAATCTGAAAATGTATAAACAAGAACGATTTGTCATGTGCAAGTGCATATCCTTTCAAATTCCTATTCTAGTGTTTTCTAGTGTAGGTGCGTCTTTTGTAGGTGCATCTTTATGTGCATATTCATGAAAATGTAAGTAAAGAAAGGAAATATGTAAGCAAAGAGATGATGGGATTTTTTATGTTTTATTATGATGCATAAGTGAAATAAGCATGTTAATTTGATCTTGCTCTTGCCAACAAAACATGGTTTGGTCAAGAATGCTTTGTTGTAAAAAAAACAAGAAATTTACTTAAGAAAAATATAAGGCTTTAAAATCCTTTTAAAAATGAATGCACAAAATACATAAAAAGGAAAAGTGCTTTTTATAATGCTATACACATGTGTTATTATCCATACATAAGAAAAATGAATTTTTAAACAAACGCTATACATTACATGTTATTATACATGAATTTTAACTCATATTTAATTACGTAATTACGATCAAGTATTATCTGTGTTAGTGTTGTGTAAAAAGTCTGGGTCATTACATAATGCTTCTTCCAAGCTCCTCCAAAATTCAATGGTGAAAATGGGGTCACGATCACTTACGATGCTGGAAGGTACTCCATGAAGACGGACTATCTCACGAACGTAAAATGCTGCTAACCGTGCTGATATCCTCTTACTCTTAATTGGGATGAAATGAGCGCTCTTAGTAAGTCTGTATACTACAACCCAAATACTGGTGTTTCCTTTCTTCGATCTAGGAAAACCATCTATTAAATCCATAGAGACGCTCTCCCACTTCCATTGTGGGACCTCTAAAGGATGAAGTAAACGACCGAGCTTCTTTTGCTTAAGTTTGACTTGGTGGCAAATCAAACATTGAGAAACAAACTCTGTCACATCTTTCTTCATCCCAGGCCAAAAGAAAAACCTCTTCATAACTCTATACATCTTATCACCGCCTGGATGAATAGTCATCTTAGAATGATGGGATTCTTCTAGGACTGTCTTCAAAAGACTCCCAATTTAGGGAACACAAAGCCTCCCATCTCATCGCAACCACCTTTTATCGTCCGTGGAATATCTACGGAGGTGACTAGAAGTCTCCCTTTTGCTGAGCCTATCCATGTGGTCTGAAATCTACGGATCCTCTCACTGCGAAGCTCCTATGTGATCCATAAGAGTAGGTTGCACATACAAATAAGCCAAGCAAAAACTCGTTGGAGGGTCTAAAGTCAAAAGTCGATATGAACTCCAAACTTTTCCTTTCCACAAACAGAGGAAATAAGGCCATTCTCTGCCTAATTAGTGAGTTTTCCACCAAATTACCCTTCATAGGGGCATAAGAAATCTCGAAGTCATAAGATACTAGGAATTCCATCCACCTTTGATGCCTCAAATTAAGTTCCTTCTGCGAAACAAGTACTTGTGAGATTTATGATTGGTGTACAACTCAAACTGCTCTCTAAGAAAATAGTGACGCCACTTCTAAAGCGCGAATACAATAGCATCTGGCTCTAAGTCATGGGCAGGGTAGTTCTTCTCATGAAACCTTAGCTGTCTACCCCCATAACATACTACCCTTCCCTCTTGCATCATAACCGTACTAATCCATGTACCACATGCATCAGTGTATATTGTAAACACTTTGCTTCCATCGGCATTGTCAAGACTGGGGTTGTTGTCAGAGCCCTCTTCAATCGTTGGAAAGCAACATCACAATCCATATCTCATGAAAACGTCAAATTCTTCTTCGTCAGCCTGGTGAGTGGGGCTGATATCTTTGCGAAGTCCTTAATGAACTTCCTATAACAGCCTTCCAATCCAAGAAAGCTTCTCACATCCGTTGCATTCTTAGGAATTTGCCAATCTTGAACTGCAACTACCTTTACGGGATCTACTGCTATCCATCTTTAGAGACCGCATGCCCTAGAAATCTCACCTCTTTTCACCAAAAATGGCTTTTGGAGAATTTCGCCTTAAGATGATGCGCACACAGTGTTTTTAAAACTTCTCTCAAATGTTGGGCATGCTCTTCCTTACTCTTTGAGAAGATCAAGATATCATCAACAAAGGGCATGACGAACTTATTTAGAAACTCCCGAAACAACCAATTATCAGATCAACAAAATAGGCAGGTGCATTCGTCAACCCAAAAGGCATAATGAGCCATTCAAAGAAACCATATGGAGTCCTAAAAGTGATCTTGTCTATACTGTCCTCGGCCACCCTCAACTGATGAAAACCGTAGCCAAGTCTAACTGAGAGAATACTGGTGCACCAACAAGCTGGTTAAACTGATCATCTATCTTCAGGAGTGGTGCCTATTCTTCTTAGTTAGTTTATTCAATCCCCTATAATCCACACATAAGCTAAGCGAACCATCCGCTTGTTGCGAATACCACCAGAGCACCCCATTCAGATATGCTTCGCCTAATAAACTTTTTTTCAAGTAGTTCCCCTACTTGCTTACTAAGCTCCATCCTTTCTCTTGGAGCCATATGGCGCATAGGTAATGCAACTGGCTTTACATTGTCTACCAAGTATATACGAAAATTGATCTCGTGACTCAGAGGTAATTCCCGAACCTCCTCAAAAACATCAGAATATTCATGGACTACTGGTATAGATCATAGACCATCGATAGATGCATCAAGAGACTCTAGGAAACTAAGCATGACGGACCCTTTTGGGTCACAAGAAATTTCGAGGGTCCACCCATGACAGGTCAAAAGCCTAACAACCTTCCTCTCACAATCTAGAAGGGCACCATATATGACTAGCCAATCCATCCCTAGAATCAAACCATAGTCCATAAAACCAAGCACATATGCGTAGCACTCAAACTCAGCGCCTAACACAGATATTCTCAAACCCCAACAAATTATGGACAAATGAGTTGTACCACTAATGGGGTTTGAGACGACAACGGTATCTACTACCATAATAGTACTAGGGTGTAGAGACTCAACCACAAAATCAGATATAAATGAATGTGAAGCTCCAGACTCAAAAAGAGTTCTAATAGGATGATTGGAAAGAGAAATCAAACCTTCCATGGAAACTTTCCTACCTCTATCTCGAGCACTGGTCACGAGAGCATGCATCTGCCCTCCAAAAGCTCCTGCCCTTTGACCTTGTCCTTGCTTCTTCGGGCACTCCTTAGAAAAGTGTCTGACCTCTCCACAACTGAAGTAAGCATTCTTCCTTCTTTTGCAATCCTTGATCAAATGAACCTCGCATCCACAATTATGGCACTTCCTCTTATCCTTAGCCTTGTCATTCTTTCTACCCTTCTTCTATTGTTGTTGTCCTTTCTTTGGCCATACTTTCTTGTTTTGTGTTTCCTCAACCGTAACTTCTTTCTTTCCAACCTTATCTTCCTCATGCATCAGGTCCATATCAACAAGCCTCTCAAATGTTGCTCCCATCAGAATATGGGACATAGCTAACCCATGAAGGGGTTCATTCAGTCCTCTAGCAAACCGTAAAGCTTTCTTATGCGGAGTATCCACTAGCTCCAACCCAAATCTTGCTAGTTGGTTGAGTTTATTAACATACTCTTTGACAGTCATGCCTCCTTGCTTGAGTGCCAGAAATCTTTCCTTTGCATGATTTTGTCAGCTTGAGAAAGAAACTTTGTTTCAAACCATTGTCGAAAATCATCCTAAGTCTCCACTGGACGCCTTACTTGCGTCACTTCCTACTTGAATGAAGCTTCATCTTTCAGTAGCAGGGCAGCTAACTAAATCTTCCTACCATCGTCCACTTCGAAAATTCCAAACAGATCCTTCGTCTCTTTGAGCCAATTCCTTGCCTCTACGAATGTCTCGATTCCACGGAATAGCTTTCCTCCCATAGCGCAGAAATCTTTGCAGATCTTAGAAATTACCTTCACGTGGAGGAGGAGGAGGAGGAACGACGGGTGCAGCTTGGGGAGGAATGTCAGCTTGACCACCGGCAGGTGTCATGGCCTCTAGATACCTATGGAACCAGCTTGGTATTGTATCGCCCTCAGGAATATTAGGTTCCCCGGACATGCTAAAAAGAAAGGAAAGGGGTTCAAACAAAGGATCGAAAGATACTACATATGGATTTGGGGAATATGTTTTTCAAAATAGACTTCTTTCTTTGAAAATGCTTTCTTTTAAAACCTTTTTGAAAATAATTTTTAATAACTTTTATCTAATCTGGTAACCTTTAGCTCTGATACCAAGTGTGACACCCCACGTCCATTAATGTCACTCATTAAGAGAATGCATTAAGTTTCGTGAAGCATTATAGGTAAACAGAAATAGAAACATTACAAGACAGGTATAAAATAGCAGCGTAATTTAAAATTCTATTAATGTAGAAAACATAACATCGTGGTTCAAAACATCATATGTCTAAAAATACATAAACAGAGTACATCATCTTAAAAATTTCTGTCTTTTACTTGTAACATCAGAGTACAGTAATAAAAGAAGTATAATCCCCAAAAACATAGCCATAGTAGAAAGTATAAGAACTTGAACAATACATCTAAGCAGCTCTAAGAAGAATGAAAGCAGAATCCTGATCACGGTTGAGTATTCCCACCCTGAGAAACGGGAGGGGAGTGGAAGAGAAAGAAGAGGAAACAAAATGGGTCAGACATGAAGTCTGCCGAGTCTAGATACTTTTAGCATAAAAATAAGTAAACGTATCATGACAGGCATACAGTGTGGACAAGAGAGATAACATCATAATAGGCAGGTATGACAAGGTAAAGAGGATAAACATGATAGAGTATATTGCGCTTCTCTAATACTTTCCTTTCTCTCTCTGCACCAATACTAGTGTCTTATGAACAAGATGATCCCTAATAAGTATAAGATGGTAGACTTAGGTGTACTTCCAGTGAGAGGTTTTCACCCCATAAAATCAACAGGCATCCCAACAAACCGGAGTTACCCTTAAGGGTATTAACGGGCTCCCCAACATATCGGAGTCTAGATGTACCCTAACTACTACCCTAATCAATCGGCTCCCTACTCCGTAGTACCCTATGCTGGCCCCACGGTAGGGTGTATCAATCCCTTGTGGTAACCCTTCATTTTTAGGATGTGCACAACTATATCTACAAGTGCCAGGACATCTAAACCTCCTTTGACGTACCCATGCACGCACATGACCCCGTCGGAATGCGCCGCCCACACCTTCCCCTACGTTTGGATCTTTTACAATCAGCCCAGTAAGCGTGCCCCGTCTCCGACCTAGTTTGAAGTACTCGTTTGATACCTATATATGGGTTACTGACAAAAACGTGTCCAACACACAAGATGATACAAGCTTTCCCCTACGCTTGCATCCCCACTAGGTTTTCCACCGGTTATGCCATACTAGAGTAAAAGATTGCATAACCCCACAGGTTAAGTTTGTGGGCCTATATATATAAATATTACCCACCAACCCGAGATATACTTAACCCTCCCACTGTTCATACAAGTTTACTTAACCGCAACACAAGTTATATGTTCATACAATACCTATGGATTCAACTAGGTTAAGTATTCCAATTCATTACCATATTCATTTATGGTTATAATGTGCTAGACCTCACACATTAAGCCAACCACTTGTGAATGCCGGTTTTGCCGGTCGGTTCCAGGTAGACTTCTTCCACAAGTCGGACTTAAACCTCGTATCTTAGCATGTCTCGAGTTTATGCACTTAGACCTCTCACATTAGATTCACCATTTGTGGTCGCTGGATATGCCGGTCGGTTCCGGGTAGACTTCCACCACAAGTGTAATCTAACCTCATGTCTAGGCACGATTACAGATTCTAATTATTGTAATTCTAGGCATTTCGATTATTAACCAATTGTTCCTATGTCATTATATGTGTTCATGCCCCTTTCACAAGTTATGTTCATAATGAACCATATGTCCCATATTCATATTCATATATTTCATTCAAGTTATACCCAAATTTCCCAATGCAAGTTATGCCGCAAATTTAACGTTTTCCCCTCGTTCCCAATTTTTACACGTTTGCTAATTTCAACAGCATGCATAGGCTATAAGATAGCCTGGCTATAAAAATAAAAGGGAAAAGATGAAGGGAAGAGACAAAAATGACCATACTAACAAGATAGACATATAATGGTAGAAATAGGCATAAATATATAGTGGCATAATGACAAAATAAGCATATAGGAACATATCTGATGAACATGTGACAATAGAACTAAATCTAACATAATAGGAACATCATGATAGTCGATAAGATCTAAATAATGAATTTGATAGCCAACTAACAACAGATATGATTTAGCCACAAACATAATAGGAACATGCATGATGTGATCTAAACAGTGAATTAGATCTACAAAAAATGACAGATCTAATAAGATAAATAGGTATAGGATTTGGTCTAGTCCGTAGTCATGCCAAAATAACTGAGATAAACAGGTTATAGCAGATCTGTTATGATTCAAACAGTCATAGATTTAGATCCAAGTTATAATCATGTCAAGATTAACTTTTAAGTATCTAGATCTAAAAGTAACATAAACTCACCGTGATTGGATCTAGAAAAATAGAAGAAAGGTTGCAAATGTTGAAACACGGATCTCTAAACATGAATAACTCTAGTTGATTTCTGAAGAAGAAAAGGCTTGATTTAATCTGGGTAGAGGCAATATCCAGTTTTCCATTATCTTTGGTGTGGAGGAACAAGACAAATGGGGACATATATATTGCACTCAGGAGAAACCCTAATCTGCCCAGATCTTTTGTAGGGGGGTCGACCCCTCCTTATGGGGTCGACCCATGGGTCGACACCCCCTTATGGGGTCGACCCAGGGGTCGACACCCCCTTTATGGGGTCGACACCCCTAGGCGGGAATGTTCCTGTTCCCCTATTTTCCGCAATTTTGAACTGTTTTGAATTTTCTTGATATATTTTATTCATATATGTTCTCCTTATGCATATACTAACTTCAAACCTTAATAACTTCTTCATGCTGTGTCCGTTTTACGCAACCAGGTGTCTATTTTGACCAGAATTCTGAGATGAACGCAATGGCATGGTCTGTTTCCTTTATTTCTGAATATTAAATTAATTATTATTTAATGTATCATCTTTTAGTGTTATTAAAATATAGGGTGCTATAGCCTAAGTTATTATAACGTTAAGTAATATATATATATAGTATATGCAATTTGAACGCTTGGAAGGAAGTTTAAAATTGCCTAGCCTATTTGCCTACATAAGTTTATACATAGCCCTGCGGTTATAGTTGTCTAATATTTAAATTATAAACAATTACATACTAGGTGTCTCTAAGGATTTTTCAAAAGGTGCCTAACCAAATTCAGACGTGACTAATCATGGTTTCACCGGCCAGTTGAAGGGTTACTAAATGTTAAGTATTAGTTTAGTTAATAATTGTTTTTTAAGTTTGAATAGTATTATTTTAAAATGGTGTATACAGTATTAAATTTATGTCTTGGTCAAAAAGCAACGGAACCAGATAAAAACAAGTAATGTCGGATCCGTACTGATAAGCATATCATTTTGGAATTGGAACGGATGGGATTGGACACAGCGGAAAGCTTGTAAAATTAACTGTTTTGACAATGGATGGAAATTGATGTGAGTTCAACTCACTCAATTTTATCCCACTTATATCTTATATAGGTCGGGTTTAAATATTTGTGTGCTATGATTTTTAATTGTTTGATGGATGCTGAATATATATCTACTTGGGGTGACCAAACCAATTAAATTAAACGTTTGTTTAATTTAATTTAAAGCCAATCGTTATTTTAACGACTATTTCCAAATGAGGTAACTTACCTCATTGGTTACGTTTATAAAAATATAAACATATTAAATTGAGATGTGATTGTCTGGATTGTTGTTATTGTTTGATTATGGAATATTATATATGTTTATTGATATATATATATATATATATGATTTTATTTGAGGTAACGTATTTGGATACAGGGAAAAAAGGCTGAGGGGATCCAAATGGATTCCCCAATATATTAAATGTTATTTATTTTCATATTATCACTATATGAACTGTTCTGTTTGGATGAATGATTTGGTTGTTGATCATTGGTTAGAAATTCAACGTTTTTTCTTTGAACCAATGGGCAGTATGGTTGAGTATTGGATGTAGTTGGCCTAAAACTAAATCGTTTTTAAATGTGATTTACCATTAGGTACATCGACAGTAATAAAGTTATAAAAATTTATTTTATAATTGAAGGGCGATTTTGAAATCGATATATTTGAATAAAAGTTTAATAAAAGGAAATTTATATGTATTATTGTCGAAATCCGGGAGTCGAATCTCCGGGTCATTACATGCTAGCAAGGTTATTTTTTCATCATCATTATTTAAGTTTTTATCCTTGTTTTCTGTTGCATGGCTAGAGATAGCAATGGAAAAGACCGTGACCTGAAGAAGAGGCTTGAGGGAGATAAATACATGGCTTTTGTTGTTTATGAGTATTATGCGTCATTTATGATCATCATGAACACCTTGGTCAATAGAGTTTACGAGAAGGAGTAAGCTATACTTTTATTAGAATGTATCCTAAAAAGAAGCTTGATTGCATATTCGCATATCTATTCATGCTGTTGTTATATCATGTAGAGTCATAGCAAAACTATTTGAAGAAGTTGACAAGTATATTGCGGAAGATAGATTGATAAAGGCGATAGAGATGAGTGCTCTAAATATATAGCATAGGGTAAGGACATCACAATTAAGATGTGTACAACCCATATCATTTTCAGTGCATTATTTATTTAGAATTCTGTAGTCAGCATAACATATTCAGATATTTATTCAATGGAAGGCTAATTTTCAAAGCAACATTTCCCAAACCCATGCATATTGGTTGTCTAGATAGGTTTTAGTCCTTAATATAAATAATTTACAACCAACGTGGTTGGTATGCAATTGTATAGTCTGACAAGTAGCAAGATCAGATGGCGATTTTTCTTTTACAAAATCAAGTGTTTGGAACATGTGCGATTATACAATTATTTATCATAGTTATTACTTTTAGTTTATATGGTTCACAAGTTTGGTGATAGCCGGCTTTGTCGGGTGTGATATTTGAATCATGTCATGGGATTGGTAAGTGTGACTTTAATTTGTTTGGCTGGCAGCATGGAGACAATCAATAGTATAGATTTTCTTGCAGGTTTTAAAAGAGATGTTTGTCCATGTTAGTTTTACATTATTTTGTATTTTGGCTTTTCAAGGTATCTGCAAGGTTGCATGGAGCTGGCTGTAACCGTATTGGAAACTCGATCGTAAGGTAGCATAAAAAACACAGTGCACATGAGATTGACACTAAGCAGTGATTGTTTGATCGACGCACAGTCCATACTTCCAATATTGATTATGTTTAGGAAAATTTTTTGTAATAAATATCACCTACAACAAAATGTTTAATCACTAAGAGAAGAATACAACAGATTTCGATTATTGGCTGAAAATTTGGCAAGCGCTGTGTAGTTGAATGATAAGGCTTGAATTTGTCTAAAAACGAGATGTATCTGATGTTGTAAGGCTTGGTAACCAAATTGATACTACAATGAGGCCTTAGTACCCAGCGACCTATTTACAATCAAGCTCTTAATATTAGATTTTTACCATTTTATTCACTTTTTATGTCTCTAACATACGACCATGTCATTTTATAATTTGTCAGGCAATGGCTAGATGCAGGCAGCCAATCCAATGCAGCGCATTCAATAAAGTTGGTTCAATTTATGCTTATGTGATTAGTAATAGTTTGTTCGTAATTAAATCTAAACAATTGTAGATGTTTATCCCTTAAAAACCATATATATGTTGGTTTATTAAATCTTTGTAAAAACTACAGGTTGAGCGTCATTAGGCTCGGTCGTACATAGTTCGATCCAATACACCCAGACAGTTTGTGAAAAGTAAGGGATGATCACACACAACCAAGGTCGATCGCCAACTAAAGGTTAAGCAGGGCACGAAGGGTCGAGCATGACAAGGAAGGTTGCACATGTCATCCGCGCAACACAGGTAGGATTGTTCATACATCATAGCACGACCGTACAAAGAGATCGTGCACACAGAGCAAGCTCGAGTACGGCACGGAACAAAGTCAATGAGGCTCATACATCCTGTAAATGTCGCCCGTATTAAAGGAAGTTACTCAGTCCTATATCAAAGGGGTTGGTCGCACAAGACAAGGAGAAGAATTGGTTTCGATCACGCATTCAACCATGTAGTCATTCGTTCATACTATCCTGGCCTGTCGTACATCAGGAACCGAAAAATACCACAAGTTGCACACACATCCTATGTCTACCCATAGATTGCAACCCCGGTCGCTCGCTCATTTAATCAGTCACTAATGCTTTAATCAGATGATACCTACTGGTCAGTCAGACACCTAATACTGAAGAGTCGCACTTACATTTTGATCTGCAAGCCTTGATCGCTCGCCAACAGACTACCGT
Organism: Allium sativum; assembly: GCA_030737875.1. NCBI lineage: Eukaryota > Viridiplantae > Streptophyta > Magnoliopsida > Asparagales > Amaryllidaceae > Allium > Allium sativum. The sequence continues at coordinate 98,402,850 of CM060912.1, read as the reverse complement.
GTTGGTCGCCCATTCATTTACAATTAGATATAACTACATCAACCATATACCATCTTTTGGTCAACCGTTAAAAGGCTTAACATTACACTCATTCGGTCACCCATACACCAATCCAAAAGCTTTGACCAGTCACCCGTGTACTCATCGCCTGATCACCCGTTCAATCTGCTCGGATCTATGCAATCGCTCGCTCCTATGAAGTCGTTCGCATAGGACAGCTAGATATAGCAATCGACAGTTTGCTACAGCTAGGCGATGGCATTTTAGTAATTAATGGGACAAGCGACCCGCCGCCTGCATATATGAATTTCAGCTCATTTCCTCGTAGGAGCTCACCTATAAATAGAACATGGCTTCCACTACAAAAGGGATCGACTCCTGGTTGCCACGAAGTGCTGTCAAATTTTCTCTTCCACCATTCCTTAGCATTCCAACCATCATCATCTGCATTTGAAGATCTTTCATCCATTTTTGGCTATGGATCCATAGAGATCGCCTAAGTGGCAAAGAGATTGAAGGCTCTTCTTCCTCCTCCTCTCAAACAAGGACATTCTTCCTCTACTCCGCTGGTCCTACATTGCTTCATTGAATTCCGTGAATCTAAGTGAGATCTATATGTGTGTGAGAGAGAGAGAATATGTTGTAAGAAAAGGAAGATGTATGTACAAAGAGTGATTTTATGCCTTGTAATCATTGTCATGATAATGCAAGCTACCATCATAATGGATGTAGGCCTAGCTTAGGGTTGAACCACTCTAAAACCTTCTCTCCATTTTACTTTCCTTGCATTTTTACTTCAAATCTATGTTGATTGCGGCTCCATTTACTTTCTAACCACATTGGTGAAGTACGGTTCGCGTACCATTTGTGTTTGAACCATTTTTTGGTGAAAACATTTGGCGTCCACCATGGGGCCGTGTTCGCATCTCCTTCCTTCACACTTTCTCCAATTCTAAACCTACCATTAAAGTCCCGACCCACCTCCTTCTCCGAAGTCATAACCGGTTAGAAAAGAAACAACAAGTCCATTAGAGCTACTACGAGTGTTGAGAACGCTCATGATAATGAAGCTACACTACAAACTTTGAATCGAGAAGTTGAAGAGTCTCCCAAGCCATCAGTCACTCAATTTTAGTTGAACGGGGTTATAACTGGCTTAAGTAAAAAATTGATGCTATGACCAAAATAACGATGGAAAAACTTAATGCTTTGCTTAATGCTCAAGCCAATCCCTCGCGTACAAATGTTGTGGGCGATATTGACAAAAAAGAGGACTCTTCTGCCTCAGACCCTAGTCGGTCCCACTTCTTAGTGGAAGACAAGGGGGAGGCTGGTGTTGATAACTCTAAAGTCTAGGCACCACCTTGTAATGAAAAATGTGCGGCTCGGAGAGCCACAAGTCCCACCAAATGGGCACCTCCCAAAAGTGGTACAAGGCATCGGAACTTGAACCGCGATCATACCGGTAAAAGTACTGATGCCTATCCCGTGGAACAAGATGGCGATGAGAAGCGCATTTCGGATATGATCCAACGAATAATGAAAGAAAATGCATCCCATGAAGACGATGAGAAAGAATGGGAGTTTTCACCTAATAAGAACCCATTTACGGAAAGGATCCATCAAGTGAAGTTTCCTAAGAAATTCATACCTCTGACAGTAGCACCTTATGGTCGGATTGGAGATCCGAATATCTTCCTATTCAAATACATTCAACACATGAATGGAGCAAGGGCCACTGATGAGATAAAATGCTTATACTTCCCTATATGCTTAGAAGGTGTGGCTTCACTATGGTTCACTGCACTCCCACCTAAATGCATTGATCAGTTTGCCGACTTGGTGAGAAGATTCCAAGACTTGTCCTGTCTTCAAACTACCAAAAAAAGGGATGTAATGTCACTTAGAAAGATGGAACAAATGTCTGGAGAAACCATTAAAGCTTTTCTTACATGATTCCATGCTGCGACAGCCGAAGTCATAGTACCAGAACCTTGGTACTTATTAGCAGCTTTGAAAGGTGCTATTGATAAGAAGTCAGAATTTGTAAAGTGGATCAAAATGGATAAACGAAAAACTCTACAGAAGTTCTACAAGAAACCCGAAGAGTATATAAGCGAGGAAGAGGATCCACCGAATATCCAGAAACTTATACAAAATAGTTCTACCGAAGAGAGGAAAGGCAACGAGGTCCAAACTGAGCAAAAGAATGACTCTGGGCAAAAGAGGGTAAATGAAGAGAAGGTTAACAAAACCTACAAGAAAACATGGCTCTACAAGCATTCAGAGTTGACCGTCCTAAATGAAACCCTAGAGAGGATTTACTTAGCTACAAAAGATTCGGGCATCTTTCCTCAGGTGAAGTGTAGAAAACTAAAGAGCAGCAAGCCAACTCTAGAAAATTCTGCCAGTTTCATAACCAACCGGGGCATAACACCAACAAATGTCGGCACCTGAAGAGTTTTAATTGAAGAACTCATTAGAAAGAACTTTAGTATTTAAATGGAAAAATTGCAGCTTTAAATCGCTTCATGTCCAGGGCAACAGACAAGTGTCTTTCCTTCTTCGATTCCCTTAGGAAAGGAAAACAATAGATTCATTGGACTTCTGAATGCTAGAAGGCTTTCGAGGAGCTGATCCAACACATGGAAGCACCTTCAATGCTGTCAAAGCCCAGTGATGGAGAAGATTTGTTCTTATATCCGGGAGTGTCCGCTCATGGTATGAGTGTATTGTTGGTAAGGGAAGATTCGAAGGTTCAAAGGCCAGCTTATTACATCAGTAAGAGATTAAATGCGGCAAAACTGAACTACCTGAAACTGGGCCTTTTGCTTGCTCATCGCCTCAAAGAAGCCTCGCCCCTATTTTCAGGCTCATCCTATTAAAGTCCTCATGGATCAACCTTTGAGGCAGATTTTATTTCGCCCAGGGACTTCTGAGAGGTTGTTAAAATTGAATATTGAGCTCAGTCAGTATAACATTGCATACCACCCCTGGAAAGCGATCAATGGACTAGCGCTTGCGGATTTTATCGAAGAATTCACCGATCGAGGAGAGACAAAAAAGGAGTCTGACACCGAAGCCAATGGAAACTATTTGGTGATGGAGCATCGAATGGTTGTTGTTCCGTAGTAGGAGTAAATCTGGAAACTCCTGAAGGAAGATCTATATGCTATGTGCTGAGATTGAAATTTCCATCAACAAATAATGAAGCTAATATGAAGCCCTCATTGCAGGAATAAGGATAGCAAGAGAATTACAGCTAAAGACAATACAAATCTTTAGTGATTCCCAACTAGTTATGTGTTAGGTCCGAGGAGAGTTTCAAGCTAAAATGGGTAACTTGCCAATTTATCTATCTATGGCTTTGGAACTACTGGAGCGTTTCGAGCATTATATCATATCTCACATTTCGAGAGAAGAGAATACCAAGGAGGATTCACTGGCAAAATATGCAAGTACAGGAGATGCACAATTTATAAGATTAGTTCCAGTGGAGGTCCTTTCAAGCCCCAACACGGAAGAGATTGAGATGGATTGGGTCATGGAGGCGACCGATCAGCCAGACTCATGGATGACACCAATCAAAGAGTATCTCGTGACCGGTGCACTCCCAACGGAAGTTAAAAAGCGAAGGAAGATCTTACGAAAAGCTCCTATGTATCTCGTTCAGGATGGAAGACTATACAGACGAGGGTTTTTCTATGCCCTTACTTCGATATGTTACAAAGAAGGAGTCAAAGGCAATCATGATAGCATTACATGAGGGTGAATGTGGAGGTCATACTGGTGGTCAGACATTGGCTAAGAAAATTCTGTGATACGGTTATTTCTAGCCTGACATAAATAAAGACTCTGCAACATACATCAAAAAGTGCGATAGATGCCAAAGATTTGCTAAAATTCCCAGGATGTCATACACGACCATAACCCATATGGTCCATGATTGTTCGCCATTTGGAGCATTGATCTCATAGGAGTGCTTCCCACCGCAAAATATGGTTTTACATATGCCATTGCCGCTGTTGATTATTTTACAAAATGGGTTGAAGAAGAACCGTTTGCAAACATAACCTCAAAGAAAGTTATTAACATTGTCTTGAAAAACATCATTTGCAGGTTCGGAGTGCCACAAAAAATAATCACAGATAATGGAACTCAATTTGAGAGCGAAGAATTCCAAGACTTCTATGCCAAATATAAAATCCAGAAGAGCTTTTCAGCAGTGGCCCATCTGTAGGCAAACAGACAAGTGGAAGCAGTAAACAAAATCATAAAGTCAACCACTAAGAAGCGATTAGAGAAATCCTAAGGTGGTTGGGTAGATGAGCTCCCACTAGCACTATGGGCACATCGCACAACTCATAAAACTGTGATTGGGCACACTCACTTTTCTTTAGCTTTTGTTTCTAAAGCCATGATCCCTATGGAGTTGGAAGTTCCCACTCATAGGAGGATTCACTTCAACCAAGAGGAGAATGAGAGACTACAACTTAAAGCCCTCGACCAGCTTGAGGAAAAAAGGAAGGAAGCATAACTCAGGGTTGGTGCACATCAGAGAAGTGTAGCCAGACATTTTAATTCAAAAGTCAGATGCAAGACTTTCGAGATCGGAGACCTTGTGCTGAAAAAAGTAATGACTGGAATCGGGGTTTTTGGACCAAATTGGAAAGGACCCTATGTTATAAACCAAAAACTTCGGGATGGTAGCTTCAAATTATCCACTACAGATGGAGCTCAGATTCCTCGAGCTTGGAATAACGAGCATATCCACCGTTACTTTCTATAATGCATTATTTAAATCTATTGTAAAAAATTGTCAGTATTTGCAAACTTTGCATTTGAGCTACGTACATATTAAAAGCCATGAGTGGGAAACTCTACTTGCTCGAACAAATCGCGTATTTGCATACTTTTGCTAAAAAGTTGACTTCTTTATGTAGGCAAAACAAGAATAATCACTCTTTCAAAATACAACCATAGCTGGAAGCTTCTTAAGCATGCCCCAGTTGGAACAATTCGAGGGTTAAGCGCCGAAAGCATCATGCAAACTAAGCAAGAAGATTAAGCGCACCACCTTGCAAATCCCAAAAGAATAAGCCATCCGATGAAAAGCACATCAAATGGACAATAAGTCGTAAAGCTACACCTTCCATCACAAACAAATAGTTCCTTTAAAAAAGGGGAGGAGATTCAAAGTACCAAATCCTTAACAAGCGTCCAGCAAAAGGATTGGTACCAAGCTGTGAAAATAATGCAAAGGTGGAATCAACCCAATTTGTCCCATAGTCAAAAGATTGCCAATCCCACTAAAGAGGCATCTTGTTAGGTGCAGGAAACAAGTTCCTTAAGTCGAAATAAAACTCGATAAGAGGAGCTGGTGCCCACCTCACAGTATGAAGCGTCAAGTCGGAAGGACCGACATGTCCCACAGTTAAAAGATTACAAGTCCCACTAAAGAGGCACCATGTTTGGTGCAGGGCACAAGTTCCTTAAATCGAAATAAAGCTCGATAAAAGGAAATAGTGTCCACCTCCTGGGATGAATCATCAAGTTGGAAGGACCAACAAAACCTAGGCTGGAAGTACTAGTCCTAGTGCCGGAAGGACCGACAAAAAGTTGGAAGGACCAGCTGTAACACCCCGTATGTTAAATAACTTGTTATAACATAAATCAGAGCAGAATTAAATTTAATATTCTGAATCAGGGGAAACGGGCTGTGCCATTGCGTTCGTCTCGGAAAAATACGCGAAATAGAGTCCGAGTTTTCGTAAATCGGAGTCCGTATGACCAAGTTATGGCCCGTCAAAGTTTCACGAAAAATCAAAAACGAAAACTGCTCATGTTTTGAGGCCCGGGATGAGTTTTGGGCTGTTTTTTTTTGGGCCCTAAATGGTTCCTACACTTGACTTCTTCCCCAAGACATGCTTTAAAGGCTAGGATTGGTTCTAGGGTATATCCTATGGTCCTAAAACATCTAACTAATCTATATATACACCCTAATACCCCCCTTATCCTTACCAAAAATAGATCTAAGGCCATTATGCCACCACTTAGAAAATTGGAGAGCCTCCACTAAAAATCCTAAGAGGGTTTGCAAGCTAATCTACATCTTCTTCTACTTAATCATTGGGATTTGCTTCATTTAACTTGCTAATCTTGTTTTGGTGAGCTTCTATCCCCTTAATAATCAATTATTGAATTGATTATGATAAGATGTGATAAAGTATGGCTATGTTTGTGGATCCATATATTTATGCAAGCTTGATGTAGTGAATATTATGTGTTTTGCAAGTTATATGCCTTATGTCATGCAAGTTTCATAATATGTAATCATGATATTTTTATACAAGTTGTTTCATGATGTTTATGATGCAAAACACTAAGTGAATATGGATCCATTATGCAAACATGTTATGCAAGTATGTGAGTACTTATGCAAGTCATGTATATGCTTATATGCATGTTTAACATCTTATGCAAGTATATGAATGTTTATGCAAGTTATGTATATGTTGAAATGCAAGTTTAACATAATATGCAAGCCTATGCAAGTATGTGAATGTTTATGCAAGTTATGTATATGTTGAAATGCAAGTTTAACATAATATGCAAGCCTATGCAAGTATGTGAATGTTTATGCAAGTTATGTATATGTTGAAATGCAAGTTTAACATAATATGCAAGCCTATGCAAGTATGTGAATGTTTATGCAAGTTATGTATATGTTGAAATGCAAGTTTAACATAATATGCAAGCCTATGCAAGTATGTGAATGTTTATGCAAGTTATGTATATGTTGAAATGCAAGTTTAACATAATATGCAAGCCTATGCAAGTATGTGAATGTTTATGCAAGTTATGTATATGTTGAAATGCAAGTTTAACATGATATGCAAGCTTATGCAAGTATATGAATGCTTATGCAAGTATGTGAGTGCTTATGCAAGTTAAGTATATGCTAAAATGCAAGTTCTACATGTTATGCAAATCACATGTATGATGATATGTAAGTTCATATGCAACATGTTATGCAAATCACATGTTTGATGATATGTAAGTTCATATGCAACATGTTATGTAAGACACATGTTTGATAATATGCAAGTTTGGGTTGAATATAGTTGGGTTAATACATGCTCATATTTGCAAGTTGACATCCTCTTAACCCATGATAAAGTTATATGCTAAACCCATGTTATGTGTGGTAAATCTTCCCTTTATTATGTTATGTCATAATGACGATTTACGTGGGGAACGATGGGGTTAATTAATATGTTAATTAAAAGTATGTTGAAATGGGTATGATTAAGCATACCATAAAAAAATTAATTAACATAAGTGGGAATTTACCTATTGAGTTAGGTCTACCCATGTTATGAATAAATTGATATTAATTAGGGATAATTAATATGGGGGTGATTAATTAGGTGTAATTAATCGACTAAGACACGAGGTTAGGCTCTGTTATGACGTAAGACTGCCCGGACCCTACCGGCTTAACCAGGCGGTCATAACAGCCAGTCTAATGTGAGAGGTCTTAGGCACAAATTAAATACGTGATTAAAGTAAAGACACGAGGTTAGACTCTGTTATGACGTAAGACTGCCCGGACCCTACCGGCTTAACCAGGCGGTCATAACAGCCAGTCTAATGTGGGAGGTCTTTATGGGAAATCACGGTCTTAATTAATTAAGAAACACTTAACCATATTAGCATGTAGTGGGACATGAGGGGTTAAGTGGGTGCCTTGGGTGGCATGAGGAATCTAGTGGGTTGCCTTGGGTGGCAATAGAAAATACGATTAGAATACTTAACCAAGTGAAACATGTAATTAAACATGATTAAAGGGTTAAGTGGGGAACACTAGATTAATAACAAGCTCTGGTGGGTAGCTTGTGGAGGGCCCATTACAACCAGTATCCCATATGTATCTTTGTAGCTCGGCCCAAGCCGAGGACGGGACACGCATATTGGGCTTGTCTATAAGTGGCCAAAACGGGGTTAGCGGTGGCAACGCAGGCCCATCGGGTTTCATATGCGTGTGTGGGCCCGGGACTGGGAGGTAAGACGTTGTTGCATCGTGTAGGTATAACCCGTGCACCGGTGTTGCTTTTGGGTTGCCACTTTGGGGAATGATACACCCCACTGTGGGCCCAGCACGGATACCTACGTCAGGGAGCCGATCGCTTAGGGTAGTGGGGTACACCTAGTAGAGATAGGGGCAGACGGCACCTATGTAGTCAACTAGGGTACAGGAAACTACTGGTTATATCTATCTTTGATATCCTTGGGTGGGATCAACCTTTGAGTAGGAGTGACTGGTGTGGTGCAGTTAGTAATTATCCTTGGGTGGGTAGATGCGTCTTTACGGTTATCTTAGTTCGTCCTGTGTTCGTAGGCAACTTAGTGTAGTCATTATCCCCAAAGATACCATACCGAGTTCATATCATACCCTAATTACTTTAATAATTGTATTATTAAGGAGATAGGGTTCACTCAGGCTTATGTCTGACCCCCGTTGTTTTTATCTTTTTCCTTCAGGTCCTCAGGTTGGGCCTAGTGCTAGTGGGCTTTGATCAGTTTGCTTTATCTATCTCTTGGAGCTTGGACCGTAGATGTAGAGCTCAGCTTATCTTATCTTTTCTGTTATGGCTATTTGTTATGAGTAGTGGGATTATGTACTTATTTTATTCAGGATGGATATTTTGTACTTGACTCTTGTTATGGTTTTATGATGTAACCAAACATGTTTTACTTTCCGCTGCTATGAGATGATGTTTTAAATTTTCAAGTATTACACTATATCTGTCTTGTTGTAATTTTACTGTTCTATACTCACTAAAAATACTCCACCGATGCTATGGCATTCCCTTAGTGAGTGACTATAGCGGGTGTGGGGTGTTACACGTGGTATCAGAGCTTAAGGTTACCAGAACAGATAAAATTTTTAGAAAAACTATTTTCTAAGAATATTTTTGAAAGGAGTATTTTCAAAAACATGTCTTTTAAGAGAAAAGTTTTTGAAAGAAAAGCATAATCCCCAATAGCCATATCTATATCTTTCGAATTCTCCGTTTTGAATCTCTTCCTCTCTCGTTTTGAGTTTCCCCTCCGCGTATAGATGACCTTTCTAAGATAGATAAGAACGGAAAACCACTTCAAGGGACTTAGACATTAGTCGGATTAGAAGTTGGTTCAAGAAGGAGGAGGACTGGTAGGTATCTATTGGATAGACGAAGGGAGGAAGGCTCAAATAGTTGTTTGGTTAATGAAGGATGAAACCTCATTGGTGGGAGGTTACGAGTGGAGAATGGGATGAAGAAGGTGAGTAGTTATCCTTTTGGGAGGAATAGGACACCTTATTATGATTGTCCAAAGAGGCAAGGGCAAGGTACGGAATCTCCTAGAGGGTAGTTGTATTCCCTCACGACTAGGGTACCAAATGGGGATAGACCGTCTAGGTTGGAATTTGGATTTCTTTATTATCCGATTCGAACTTTATTTAATTCTAACGCATCGAGTTCGTTTATCTTATCATTGTTAATTGAGTCACTGCACTTAGACACCAGTTAGTAGATGATCCCTTAGTTGTTTCAAACCCAATTGGGGCTCCATGAAGTGTTTGGGTTTGAAAGTTGCTATACTTAGCGTTGAGAGTAGATGTGATGCTTTTTGGGCTTCACGAGCTATGGGTTAGTTTTGGGCATGGACTGGTTATCCAGTAGGGGTGCCGTTCTTGATTTTGAAGGGAGAGTTGTTAGGTTTATGACCCGCTTGGGTAACACTCTCGAGATCTCTTGTAATCCCATGGAATCTGTTATGCTAAGTTATCTAGAATCGCTTGACACGTCGGTCGAGAGTTTGCGATCTGTTAGAGTGGCCCGAGAATACTCGGATGTGTTTGAGGAGGTGAAGGGCTTATCTCCGGTGCGGGAGATTGACTTCCGAATATATCTGGTAGACAATGCTAAACCTGTATCTTTACCAGTGCGCCACATGGCTCCTCGCGAGAGGAGGGAACTCCATAAGCAAGTAGGGGAGTTGCTTGAGAAGGGGTCCATAAGACAAAGTATATCGGAGTGGGGTGCTCCAGTAGTTTTTGCTACGAAGGCGGATGGGTCCCTCAGACTTTGTGTAGGCTAAAGAGAACTAAATAAACTCACAAAGAAGAATAGACACCCATTGCCGAGGATTGATGATCTCTTTGATCAGTTGGTTGGCGCCTCAGTATTTTCGCAGTTGGACTCAGCCACGGGGTTTCGTCAGTTGAGAGTGGCTGAGGATAGTATAGAGAAGATTGCCTTTAGGACTCCGGATGGTTTTATGAGTGGCTGGTGATGCCATTTGGTTAGACGAACGCCTCCGCATACTTTGTTGATTTGATGAGACGGGTGTTCAAGGAGTACCTAAATAAGTTCATGATGATCTTGGTGGATGACATCTTGGTCTTTTCTAGGAGCGAAATAAGTTCCGTATGTGCTCAATAGGTTGAGCAAAGCCAGTTATGGGATAAACGGTGGTTTTGGAGCGAGACTGGCGAGGACATCCAGAGTTGGACAAGGGCTTAATTATTTAGCCGTTTTTACTAGTATCATCTCACGTAGGTCGTCTGAATTCGAAGGAGGTATCCCTTGGGTGTTTGTCTGATATTGGTTTAGGCCTTTGGGGCTTGCATTTGGGGGATGCCGAGTTCGACTAGGGTGGTCTGCGTGAGAGATGGACAGTTGTGATGATTTTGGATGGGGTAATATCCTGGTTTTCTATAAGAGTTGAGAAGAGCATGCCCTACATCTTAGGGAAGTGTTGGAGACTCTTCGAGCGCATAGTCTTAGGACAGCAAAAGTGGATGGGAATCTTAGCATCCTATGAGTTTGAGATAGCGTATACCCCTGGCAAGGGTAACGTGGTGGCAGACGCCTTGAGCAGAAAAAGGCTGTCTTTGAGTCCATTGTTCGTGGAATAGCGAAGCTTGGAGTTTAATTCTATGATTGACTTTAGACCTTCTGTTGACTTTGTACCTGGTTTGTTAGCATCCTTGGAGGTTAGACCTACTCTTTTGGGACGGATTGGCGAGGCTCAGCGAGACGACCCACAGTTGGTTGAGTTGGTAGAGAAGCTTATAAGGGGGGAGTCATCCAGTCATTTGGGTAGATACACCATAGATGATAGGGGATGGTTGCATAGAGACGGTAGACTTTGTGTACCGCAAGATGAGAGTTTGAAGAAGGCTATTTTGGATGATGCACATCGTTCAAGAATGACTATTCATCCCGGTGGGGATAAGATGTACCAAGACATGAGGCGAGTTTTCTTTTGGGCCGGTATGAAGAAAGATGTGGCCGAGTATGTTGCTAGATGCTTGGTGTGCCAACAAGTAAAAGCAGAGCAAAAGAAGCCAGGTGGGTTGCTTCATCCTTTGGAAGTTCCGATATGGAAGTGGGATAGTGTCTCGATGGACTTCGTTGATGGTTTACCGAGATCGAGGAAGGGCAATACAGGAATTTGGGTCGTGGTTGATAGACTTACTAAGAGCGCCCATTTCATACCCGTAAAGAGTAAGAGGACTGCTCCATGGCTTGCTTCAGTCTATGTTCGAGAGATAGTTCGATTGCATGGGGTACCTTCCAGCATAGTGAGTGATCGAGATCCTATCTTCACTAGTGAGTTTTGGAAGAGTTTACAGGAGGCGGTGGGGACTCAGTTGTGTTTGAGCACCGCATATCATCCTCAGACAGACGGCCAGACCGAGAGGGTGAACCGTGTTTTGGGAAGACCTTTTGAGGCTTTGTATCTTGGATTTTGGAGGTACATGGGAAGAGCATCTTCCTTTGGTGGAGTTTGCATATAACAACAGCTTCCAGTCTAGTATTGTCATGGCACCTTTTGAAGCTCTTTATGGAAGGCCTTGTCGATCACCTACATGTTGGTGGGAATCTACGGATGAGATCTTGCTAGGGCCCGATATGGTTAGAGAGACTTCAGAGAAGGTTGATTTGATTCGAAGAAGGATGAAAGCAGCGCAAGACAGACAGAAATCTTATGCAGATAAGAGGAGGACTGATCTTGAGTTTGAAGTTGGGGACATGGTTTTTGTCAAAGTGTCTCCATTACGGAATGTTGTTCGCTTTGGATCCGCTGGGAAGTTAGCACCGAGGTTTGTAGGACCGTTTCCTGTCAAGGAAAGAATTGGACGGATGGCATATAGGGTGGAGTTGCCAGACAGACTTAGTGGTATACATGATGTTTTCCATGTGTCACATTTGAGGAAGTGCCTACATGAGACCGCAGAGGTGGTAGAGCCGAGCTTGCTTAGAGAAGTGGAAGTAGAGCGTGATGCGACGATTCGACGAGCTCCTACTCGCATCCTTGGGTCAGAGATTAAGAAGTTGAGAAACAGAGAGGTTCAGCTAGTCAAAGTGCAATGGGGAGATGACAAGAGCAATGCTACTTGGGAGACGGAAGCGAAGATGCGTTCTTTGTACCCTTTTCTTTTCGAGAGTATGTTCTTTAACTTCTCCTTTATTGCCTATCTTGTACTTATCTTGTCCTTAGTATGTCCTCTCGTTAGCACCTTTGACCTTTTAGATAGGGTAAACCTATGGTTGAAACATGTGTTTGAGACATGTTATGATTGATGGATGCAAGTGGATGCAAGTGTTTGCTAGTGGTTGCTCGTGGATGCATATACACACACTTTAGGCACTAGATCGGCTCAATCACTTCATATTGCATATTGCATATAAATGTGTGTAGGTAGCTATATTAATGGATGTATGATGGTTGTGCTATCATATGGATGATGCATTTATTCGGTGAATGATTGTGCACGCATGTAGAAATAGTATGTGTCGATAGGGTTCTTTCGCATACATATTGGATGCATGGCACTATCATGGTTTGCATTAAGGAGGTCAACTGAATCAGTAGACCGCCTGATTTTGCATTAGATAGGGAACATATACACACACTTTTTGCATATGTTCATACAGCATTAGAAACTTTAAGGACAATGGATGCCAGTGTTTGATGGTTGAGTAGATGGTTGTTTGGTTGGTAGGATACGTTCTTCTTGACTTAGAGATTTCGGGGACGAAATCCTTTAAGTAGAGGAGAATGTAACACCCCGTATGTTAAATAACTTGTTATAACATAAATCAGAGCAGAATTAAATTTAATATTCTGAATCAGGGGAAACGGGCTGTGCCATTGCGTTCGTCTCGGAAAAATACGCGAAATAGAGTCCGAGTTTTCGTAAATCGGAGTCCGTATGACCAAGTTATGGCCCGTCAAAGTTTCACGAAAAATCAAAAACGAAAACTGCTCATGTTTTGAGGCCCGGGATGAGTTTTGGGCTGTTTTTTTTTGGGCCCTAAATGGTTCCTACACTTGACTTCTTCCCCAAGACATGCTTTAAAGGCTAGGATTGGTTCTAGGGTATATCCTATGGTCCTAAAACATCTAACTAATCTATATATACACCCTAATACCCCCCTTATCCTTACCAAAAATAGATCTAAGGCCATTATGCCACCACTTAGAAAATTGGAGAGCCTCCACTAAAAATCCTAAGAGGGTTTGCAAGCTAATCTACATCTTCTTCTACTTAATCATTGGGATTTGCTTCATTTAACTTGCTAATCTTGTTTTGGTGAGCTTCTATCCCCTTAATAATCAATTATTGAATTGATTATGATAAGATGTGATAAAGTATGGCTATGTTTGTGGATCCATATATTTATGCAAGCTTGATGTAGTGAATATTATGTGTTTTGCAAGTTATATGCCTTATGTCATGCAAGTTTCATAATATGTAATCATGATATTTTTATACAAGTTGTTTCATGATGTTTATGATGCAAAACACTAAGTGAATATGGATCCATTATGCAAACATGTTATGCAAGTATGTGAGTACTTATGCAAGTCATGTATATGCTTATATGCATGTTTAACATCTTATGCAAGTATATGAATGTTTATGCAAGTTATGTATATGTTGAAATGCAAGTTGAACATAATATGCAAGCCTATGCAAGTATGTGAATGTTTATGCAAGTTATGTATATGTTGAAATGCAAGTTTAACATAATATGCAAGCCTATGCAAGTATGTGAATGTTTATGCAAGTTATGTATATGTTGAAATGCAAGTTTAACATAATATGCAAGCCTATGCAAGTATGTGAATGTTTATGCAAGTTATGTATATGTTGAAATGCAAGTTTAACATAATATGCAAGCCTATGCAAGTTTGTGAATGTTTATGCAAGTTATGTATATGTTGAAATGCAAGTTTAACATAATATGCAAGCCTATGCAAGTATGTGAATGTTTATGCAAGTTATGTATATGTTGAAATGCAAGTTTAACATGATATGCAAGCTTATGCAAGTATATGAATGCTTATGCAAGTATGTGAGTGCTTATGCAAGTTAAGTATATGCTAAAATGCAAGTTCTACATGTTATGCAAATCACATGTATGATGATATGTAAGTTCATATGCAACATGTTATGCAAATCACATGTTTGATGATATGTAAGTTCATATGCAACATGTTATGTAAGACACATGTTTGATAATATGCAAGTTTGGGTTGAATATAGTTGGGTTAATACATGCTCATATATGCAAGTTGACATCCTCTTAACCCATGATAAAGTTATATGCTAAACCCATGTTATGTGTGGTAAATCTTCCCTTTATTATGTTATGTCATAATGACGATTTACGTGGGGAACGATGGGGTTAATTAATATGTTAATTAAAAGTATGTTGAAATGGGTATGATTAAGCATACCATAAAAAAATTAATTAACATAAGTGGGAATTTACCTATTGAGTTAGGTCTACCCCATGGGAATTTACCTATTGAGTTAGGTCTACCCATGTTATGAATAAATTGATATTAATTAGGGATAATTAATATGGGGGTGATTAATTAGGTGTAATTAATCGACTAAGACACGAGGTTAGGCTCTGTTATGACGTAAGACTGCCCGGACCCTACCGGCTTAACCAGGCGGTCATAACAGCCAGTCTAATGTGAGAGGTCTTAGGCACAAATTAAATACGTGATTAAAGTAAAGACACGAGGTTAGACTCTGTTATGACGTAAGACTGCCCGGACCCTACCGGCTTAACCAGGCGGTCATAACAGCCAGTCTAATGTGGGAGGTCTTTATGGGAAATCACGGTCTTAATTAATTAAGAAACACTTAACCATATTAGCATGTAGTGGGACATGAGGGGTTAAGTGGGTGCCTTGGGTGGCATGAGGAATCTAGTGGGTTGCCTTGGGTGGCAATAGAAAATACGATTAGAATACTTAACCAAGTGAAACATGTAATTAAACATGATTAAAGGGTTAAGTGGGGAACACTAGATTAATAACAAGCTCTGGTGGGTAGCTTGTGGAGGGCCCATTACAACCAGTATCCCATATGTATCTTTGTAGCTCGGCCCAAGCCGAGGACGGGACACGCATACTGGGCTTGTCTATAAGTGGCCAAAACGGGGTTAGCGGTGGCAACGCAGGCCCATCGGGTTTCATATGCGTGTGTGGGCCCGGGACTGGGAGGTAAGACGTTGTTGCATCGTGTAGGTATAACCCGTGCACCGGTGTTGCTTTTGGGTTGCCACTTTGGGGAATGATACACCCCACTGTGGGCCCAGCACGGATACCTACGTTAGGGAGCCGATCGCTTAGGGTAGTGGGGTACACCTAGTAGAGATAGGGGCAGACGGCACCTATGTAGTCAACTAGGGTACAGGAAACTACTGGTTATATCTATCTTTGATATCCTTGGGTGGGATCAACCTTTGAGTAGGAGTGACTGGTGTGGTGCAGTTAGTAATTATCCTTGGGTGGGTAGATGCGTCTTTACGGTTATCTTAGTTCGTCCTGTGTTCGTAGGCAACTTAGTGTAGTCATTATCCCCAAAGATACCATACCGAGTTCATATCATACCCTAATTACTTTAATAATTGTATTATTAAGGAGATAGGGTTCACTCAGGCTTATGTCTGACCCCCGTTGTTTTTATCTTTTTCCTTCAGGTCCTCAGGTTGGGCCTAGTGCTAGTGGGCTTTGATCAGTTTGCTTTATCTATCTCTTGGAGCTTGGACCGTAGATGTAGAGCTCAGCTTATCTTATCTTTTCTGTTATGGCTATTTGTTATGAGTAGTGGGATTATGTACTTATTTTATTCAGGATGGATATTTTGTACTTGACTCTTGTTATGGTTTTATGATGTAACCAAACATGTTTTACTTTCCGCTGCTATGAGATGATGTTTTAAATTTTCAAGTATTACACTATATCTGTCTTGTTGTAATTTTACTGTTCTATACTCACTAAAAATACTCCACCGATGCTATGGCATTCCCTTAGTGAGTGACTATAGCGGGTGTGGGGTGTTACACCAGCGGTCGGAAGGAATGACAAACCTAGGCTAGAAGCACCAGTCCTACTACCGGAATGACTGCCAACATGCTGGAAGGACCAGCACAAGCAGAAATCCTAACCGAAAGGGTTATCCAATTTAATCTTCTTAAATTCTGAGTTAATCGGAACAAGGAAGGTATAAAATTGGATTAAATTTACATGTATATAACCCTAAAATAAGCGAAAACATGTGTTTAATCGAATCTCCAAAAGGCTTGGGTTACCAGATTAGTAAGAAATACGGTTGAATACATTATAAGAATATATAACCCTTTTTAGGAGGTATGCATTCAAACCTAAACTCCGAAGGGCTTGAACTACCAGACTAGGGAGAATACAAAAGAATGCATGACCCAAAAAAAAAGACTGAAAAGCGGCATGAAACCGATCAACTAAACGAAATTCTAGATATGACTAAAAGAATTTGGAAAAACTAATCACTTCCAGTCTAATAAGATTATAGCAAACTACTATAGCATCAAAAGCAAATCGGCAATGTTAAAATTACATACTGTAAGCTCGCTACAATCACATGATCGACAAAGTGAATTTTGATGCATGCGCAACATTCAAGGTATAAATAAAAGTGCGACAAAACAGGATGAAAGAATGTAGTATGACAAACAAAAGCACTATCCCATACTAACAAAGAAATGCACAATGACATCACAATGTCACAAATCAGTCATGGGGACACTAAAACGCCAACATAAGTGTAAGTCGCAACACATACCTGCATAAAGTTAAATGCGAGGATCGACACTCGCTTATACAACTGATCTAAAGCTTAATTCACAAAAGAGAAGCGATCGGAAGCAAGATAAGAAGACTATGTATCCTTATTCTTCCTGGGCCTATCAACCTTCCTTTTAACCTGAGTAGAGCAGGATGGAAGCTCACCAGCCAAGGGCTTTTTGCGCTCTGGACCTGCCAACTCAACGTCTCCTTAAGCAAAAGAGGCAACAACACTATCCCGAGATTTGAGAGCCTGGATTAACTTCGCCTTGTCATTCTCTAGGATGGAAATGCGCTCATGATTATCCCTGTGTAGCCTTTGGAGATCACAAGCTAGTGTGTGCCAACCACTCATTTATTTCGCAGCGTGATCCTTGAGCATATCCATTTGCTTCCCAAACTAGTACGTGGCGGTCTCAAATCGAGCAAGCATCTGGGTCTTCGCGACGTTCATATCACTAGAAATTGTCTGTTGGTCAGATGGAGATATACCCATGTCAGAAGACACTCCCTGCAGAATCTAGTCTATGATTCATTCGGAAAGCTTAGGATTGCTTGGCCTTGGGGCATAACGAGGTCGGCTAATAATTGTTTGAAGCTCCGCATGAGTTAGACTGACGAAGGGAGAATTCATAGATGTCTGGCCAGTCGTTTGAACTTCAGTCGTCTAAATGCCTATATCGAAAAACTTTTCTAGCTTACATCGCTTTTGAGATGTATCCATCCTGTACAAATGAATTAACAAATAGTTATTCGGGGATTTAAGGGTCGATCAAGATAAAAACAGGTGGTGTGACCAAAAGTTAAGCCCCGAATGACCAAACCCTCCAGCCCTGGCCGCGCATGATAAGTTCACATCGCTGTCGCATGCTTGACTTAAAACGGTCGCTCATACTTAACTAAAATAGGACCGTTCAGGACTGACTCTTAAGGATTGAATAAGAGCGATCCTCTATCAAATAAGCTTGAGCAACCATAAGAGTCAAACCAAAAGTATAAATGATAGCAACAATATCAAGCCCAAACAAGGCTGCGCGACTTAAACATTTCATCAAGCACTCATTCAAGCACGACAGTTGGGATCAAATCGTTTGCACACAATCATAAGATTGGAAGTTGTGTAAACTATGAATTAAGAGGTTGTTTAAAGCATTTCAGCAAGCGTATCATGTGTACAAAGTTTAAAACAAGGAAAAAAGGGTATGTTGAAGTTGAATTTTCTTGAGATAAGTGCATACACAAAACAAATCGGACCCACACCAAAATTCTGACTATTATCATCACAAAGGGATCAACAACAGCACAAATCGTATCCGGTGATCATATGAACTTTAGAAAACGATCCAAGGGAGCATAAAGAAGAGCTTATTCCTATTAAACTGTGCATTACTAATTCAAAGGAAAATAAGGATTTGCATACCTACGCTCCACAAATTGATGATATGAAAGGGTACGAAACTTCCTAACCGAAAAATTCAATCGAGAGGAAATCGAAGTTAGGATTATTGGAATTAGGGTTTTTCAGATAAATGAAGCGGCTTTCATTAATGTGCTTCCTCTAAAAAATGGAAAACGAATCAAAGTGAGAAGCAGGAAAACGAGGGAGAAGACTAAAAGACTCACGTCCAGATTATTCTTGCCACGCCAGCTCAATCAAGTTTGAATACTTAACTACGCAAATATAATTGACCCACAAATCCAGCTCGCTCGCCTGAGCCTCCATGGTTTGCTCATCCGTAATGACACTTCAATCCAAAAGGTGGGAGTGCGAGCGACCTAGGCTTATTCACTAATGAGAAAGGACGAATCAACCACACTCGATCATCTTTACTTACCAGCGACTCTAAATTACGTGTGATCATTCCTTGACAACCCAGATTTAATATACCAAACTATGTTATGATCAATTATTTCGAAGCCTGTAATTTTTTTGCAAAATAAAAATTATGAACTTCGAGGGGTAATGTTTATCCCTTAAAAGCTATAAAACCCCATATTTGAACAACATTAAAAGAGGATAAATTAAAGAATAATTAATTTAATATTCAGAACTAAGGGAAACGGACCATGTCATTGTGTCAGTCTCGAAATTCTGGTCAAGATAGACACCTGGTTTGCATAAAACGGATAACGTATGAAGAAGTCATGGACGGTAGAAGTTTAGCGAAAAGAGCAGGAGTTCCCGTCGCACTTGGCAAGCGCGCCAATGTATTTTTGCACTGGCTCACCTGTAAAGTGCTCCCATGTAAGTTTTTGCGCACCCGGACCCAAGTGGGTGTCGACCATGGCCCGATTCACCCTACGGCTGAGGTGGCATTCGAATTCTGGAGGCTGGCAGCTATAAATATACCTCAATTCTCTTGTTTTCTCATACTAAAAACAATGGAGGCCAGATGTCGTCAATGCCTGAACTTAATCTAATCCTATCTTCTTCTACAAATCAAGTTTAAAAGATTCAAGCGTTTCAACTATAGATCTGAGTTTCAACACCAACAAATTCTTTTCTATCTTCTAAAATCCAAACATTGTGAGTTAGTTACTTTTAGATTTAAATGACTAAAAGTAAATGTGATATGAGTATGATTTGGATTTGTTATAAATCATGAATCTATGACATCCTTGAATCATGTCATGTTAGATCTACTTTGTTTGTTGTTAATTTATCATGTCATGTTAGATCTACTTCGCTTGTGGTTAAGTTATCATGTCATGCTAGATCTACCTTTATAGATCTAATTTGCTTGTGGTTAATTTATCATGTCATGTTAGATCTACTTTGCTTGTGGTTAATTTATCATGTCATGCTAGAGCTCCCTTTATAGATCTAAATCATTTGTGGTTAATTTATCATGTCATGCTAAATCTACCTTTATAGATCTAATTCGTTTGTGGATAATTTATCATGTCATGCTAGATCTACCTTTATAGATCTAATTCGCTTATGGTTAATTTATCATGTCACAATTATGGATCTTAAACATTGTCATGCTAAATCAACCCTTATAGATCTAATTTGCTTATAGTTAATTTATCATGTCACACTTGTGGATCTCAAATACCTATCATGTGGTGATTAATTTAGATCCATCATTAATTGGAAATATGAATCCTTGTTTATTCGTGCCTATTATGATGTCCTTGGCATGCTAGATCTAGTTTTATTGTCACATGCTCGCTAGATCTATTTTTATATAAGCACCTTATCACTATGCCAATTACATGTTTATATCACTTTTGTTAAAATAATCACTATTGTCATCTTTCCCTTTTATTGTTTATGGCTAGGCTACTTTCTAGTCTAGGCATGACACTAAATACATGCGAACGCGTTAGTTAGGGAAGGGGGGAAAACATTAGAATTGGCTACTTTCTAGTCCAGGCATGAAGCTAAATACATGCGAACGCGTTAGTTAGGGAAGGGGGAAAACATTAGAATTGGCATAATTTGAATGACAAATATGAATTCGGACATATAATCCATTATGAATATAATTGGGTAAATGGGCATGAACACCTATAAAGACATAGGTATAATTAATTGGTTAATAATTAAAATGCTTAGGATTATAGTAATTAGAAAAGTGTAATAGCACTTATGACACGAGGTTAGATTGCATTTGTGGTGGAAGTCTACCCGGAACCGACCGGCATATCCAGCAACCGCAAAAGCTGAATATAATGTGAGGGGTCTAAGTGCACAAATACAAGATGGGCTAAGACACGAGGTTAGGCCCAACTTATGGAAGAAGTATGCCCGGACTAGACCGGCATATCCAGCATTCACAAGTTGTAGGCCTAATGTAGGAGGTCTAGCCCATTATAACCATAAGTGGACATGGTAATGAATTGAAATACTTAACCTAGTTGAATCCATAGGGATTGTATGAATATGAACTAAAGTTGGGGTTAAGTATATTTGGTTGAATAGTGGGTGGGTTAAGTAAATCTGAGGGGGTGGGTAATATTTACATATAGGCCCACAAACTTAACCTGATAAGGTTATGTAATTAAAGACACCTAGTGGTATGCATAACCGGTGGAAATAATAAAGTTATGTAATTAAAGACACCTTTTACGGTAAACATAACTTGTAGAAATGATAAGGTTATGTAATTAAAAACACCTAGTGGTATACATAGCCATTGAAAACCTAGTGGGGGATACAAGACAAAGGGGAGAGCTTGTATCATATTATGTGGGACCCATTTCATCCAGTAACCCAAAGTAGGTATCAAACATGTACTACGAACTAGGTCAGAGAAGGGGCACGCTTACTGGACCGATTGTAAGAGATCCAAACGTGGAGGATGGTGTGGGTAGCGCAAACTGATCGGGCAATGTGCGTGCATGAACCAGGCAGAGGGGGATAAGACGACTGTAACGCCTGTAGATATAGGGCTGTGCATATCAGCGAAGGATTTCCACTTTAGAATGTGATACATCCTTTGCTGGGGCTGCCACAGTGTATCTACGTGTATTACGGAGCCGATCGATTAGGGTAGTAGTTAGGATACTTTTGGGCGTATGCCTAAGTCTATCACCTTATAATGGAAGGGATCATCTCATTCTGGATATACTAGTAGTAGTGCAGAGTAATCATTAGAAAATATACATCCCATCCAGTTTACCTTGTCATACCTGCCTCATATGTAGTTATCTCTCTTATCCGCTTTATATGCCTATCATGCTACTTTTATTTATTTACTTACTAAAAGTAACTAGACTCGCCAGACTTTATGCTTGACCGTTTTTGTTTCCTCCTCTTTCTTCTATTTACCCACCCAGGTTCTCAGGGTGGGAATACTTAGACTTGACCGTGATTCCGCTTACTTTTGTTGGAGCTGATTTGACGTATGGCTCAAGCTTTTATCCTTTCTGCTATGGTTATGCTTTATTTGAGAAATTATGCTTCTTATTTACTATGATGTTTTAAAGTACAAGACAGTAGTTTTTATGATGTAATGGTTTACGTGTATTTCAGACATGTGTTGTTTTTGAACCATGATGCTTTATTATAAATAAAATTTAAATTTTGATGTTGCTTTTATATCTATCTTGTAATATTTTTGTTTCTGTTTACCTATAATGCATCATGAATCTTAATGCATTCCTTATTGAGTGACATTAGCGGACGTAGGGTGTCACACTTGGTATCAAAGCTGAAGGTTACCAGATTAGATAAAAGTTTTTGAAAATTATTTTTAAAAAGGTTTTTAAAGAAAGCATTTTGAAAAAGAAAATCTGTTTTGAAAAACATATTCCCCAAATCCATATGTAATATCCTTCGGTCCCTTGTCTAAATATCTTTCCTTTTCTTTTTCAACATGCCTGGAGAACCAAATATTCAAGAGGGCATTACGATACCAGGTTAGTTCAGTAGGTATCTGGAGGCCATGGCGCCTGCCAAAGGCCAAGGAAACGTTCCTCCCCTAGCTGCACCCGTTGTTCCTCTTCCTCCTCCTCCGCGTGTAGACAACTTCTCCAAGATCTGCAAAGATTTTCGTGCTATGGGAGAAAAGCCATTCCAAGGAACCGAGACATTCGTAGAGGCAAGGAATTGACTTAAGGAGATTGAGGACTTGTTTGTAATCTTTGAAATGGAATACCGAAGAAAGGTTCAGTTAGCTGCTTGGCTATTGAAAGATGAAGCCTCGTTTTGGTGGGAAGTTACCCAAGCTGGACGTCCAGTGGAAACATGAGAAGATTTTAGGATGAGGTTCGAGATGAAGTTTCTTTCCCAGAATGAGAAAAGCTTGCAAATGGAGAGGTTCTTAGCACTCAAACAAGGAAACTTGACTGTTAAAGAGTATGTGAACAAATTCAACCTGTTAGAAAGGTTTGGATTGGAACTGGTGGACACTCCGCATAAGAAAGCTTTACGGTTTGCTAATGCGCTAAACGAACCCCTTTATGGGTTATCCATGTCCCATATTCCAATGGGAGCTACTATTGAAAGGCTTATTGATATGGCCTTGATGTATGAGGAAGAGAAAGGAGTAAAGAAGGAAGTTAAAGCTGAGGAAACAATGCAAAACAAGAAGATATGGCCTAAGAAAGGACGACAACAATAACAAAAGAAAGGTGGAAATAATGGCAAGGCTAAGGAGAAGAGAAAGTGTCACAGCTGTGGACCCGAGGGTCACTTGGTGAAAGACTATAAAAGAAGTAAGCATACTTGCTTTAATTGTGGAGAGGTCGAACATTTTACCGGAGAGTACCCGAAGAAACAGGGACAAGGTCAAAGGACAAGAACTTCTAGAGGGCAGGTGCATGCTCTCGCGATCAGTGCTCCTGATAGAGGTAGAAAAATTTCTATGGAAGGTTTAATTTCTCTTTCAAATCATCCTATTAGAACACTTTTTGATTTTGGCGCTTCATATTCATTTATATCTAGTTTTGTGGTTGAATCTCTGCACTTAGATACTAGTATGGTAGTGGATCCTATGATTGCCTCAAACCCCATTGGTGGTTTAGCTCATTTATCTATGATTTGTCGGGGTTTGAGAATATTTGTGTTAGGCATCGAATTAGAATGCGACCGTATGTGCTCGGGTTCATGGGCTATGTGTAGATTCTAGGAATTGACTGGATAGCCATGTACGGTGCCATTCTAGATTGTGAGAGGAGGGTCGTTAGGCTTCTAACCTGTCATGGGAAGACCCTCGAGATTTCTTGTGACCCATAAGGGTATGTTATGCTTAGTTTCCTAGAATCTCTTGATTCATCTGTCGATGATCTGCAATCTGTTCCAGTAGTCCGAGATTATTCTGATGTTTTTGATGAGGTACGGGGTTTATCTCCAAGCCGCGAGATCGATTTTCGTATATATCTGGTGGACAATGCAAAGCCGGTTGCACTACCAGTGCGCCATATGGATCCAAGAGAAACGAGGGAGTTGAGTAAGCAAGTAGGGAAGCTAATTGAGAAAGGATATATCAGACGAAGCATATCTGAATGGGGTGCTCCATTTGTATTTGCAACTAAGGCGGATAGTTCGCTTCGTTTGTATGTGGATTATAGGGAGTTGAAAAAACTCACAAAGAAGAATAGGCACCCACTTCTGAGGATAGACGACTTATTTGACCAGCTTATTGGTGCCTCGGTATTCTCTCTGTTAGACTTGGCCATGGGGTTTCATCAGTTCAGGGTGGATGAGGACAGTATAGACAAGGTTGCTTTTAGAACTCCGAATGTTTTCTTTGAATGGCTAGTTATGCCTTTTGGGTTGAAAAATGCACCCGCCTATTTTGTTGATTTGATGAGTAAGGTGTTTCAGGAGTTTCTAAATAAATTTTTTGTAGTCTTTGTTGATGATATTTTGATCTTCTCCAAAAGCGAAGAAGAGCACGCCCCACATTTGAGAGAAGTTTTGAAAACTCTCTGTGCGCATCAGCTTAAGGCAAAGTTCTCCAAATGCCATTTTTGGAGAAAAGAGGTGAGATTCTTAGGGCATATGGTCTCCAAAGAAGGGATAGTTGTAGATCCCGCAAAGGAGGTTGCGGTGCAAGATTGGCAGATTCCAAAAAATGCAACTGAGGTGAGAAGCTTTCTTGGATTGGCGGGCAATTATAGGAAGTTCATTAAGGACTCCACAAAGATATCAGCCCCTCTCAACAGGCTGGCAAAGAAGAACTTGGCATTTTCATGGGATATAGGTTGTGATGTCACTTTCCAACGTTTGAAGAGGGCTTTTACAACAGCCCCAGACTTGACCTTGCCCGATGGGAACAAAGTGTTTTCAGTTTACATTGATGCATGTGGTACAGGGCTTGGTGCGGTTCTGATGCAAGAAGGAATGGTAGTGTGTTGTGGGGGTAGACAGTTGGGAGTTCATGAGAAAAACTACCCCACCTATGATTAAGAGCTAGGTGCTATAGTATTCGCGCTAAAGACGTGGCGTCATTATTTACTTGGAGAGAGGTTCGAATTGTACATCGATCATAAATCTCTCAAGTACCTGTTCTTGCAAAAGGAACTTAATTTAAGGCAACAAAGATGGATGGAGTTTCTAGCTTCTTATGATTTTAAATCACTTATACCCCTGGCAAGGGTAATGTGGTGGCCGACGCACTAAGTAGGCAGAGGATGGACTTATGTCTTCTATTTGTGGAAAGTAAGAGCTTGGAGTTCATATCAACTTTTGACTTTAGAACCTCCATTGCTTGATTTGTTTGCATCGCTTGAAATATGACCAACTCTTATAGATCAGATAGGAGCTTCGCAGCAAGGTGACCCACAGATTTTAGACATCATGGAGAAGCTCAGAAAAGGGGAGACTTTTAGTCACCTAAGTAGATATTCCATAGATAAAAAAGGGTGGTTGTGATAAAATGGAAAGCTTTGTGCTTCTCAAGATGGAAGCTTAATAAAGGTAGTCCTAGAAGAAGCCCACCATTCTAAGATGACTATTCATCCAGGCGGTGATAAGATGTATAGAGTCATGAAGAAGGTTTTCTTTTTGGATGGGACGAAGAAAGATGTGGCAGAGTTTGTTTCTCAATGCTTAGTCTGTCAGCAAGTCAAAGCTGAGCAAAAGAAGCCCGGTAGTCTACTTCATCCTTTGGAGGTTCCACAGTGGAAGTGGAAGAGCGTCTCTATGGATTTCGTAGATGGTTTTCCTAGATCAAAGAAAGGCAACACCAATATCGGGTTTATGGTCGATAGACTCACTAAGAGCGCTCATTTCATTCCAATTAAGAGTAAGAGGACGATAGCTTGGTTGGCAGCAATTTATGTTCATGAGATAGTCCGTTTTCATAGAGTACCTTCCAGCATCATAAGCGATCGTGACCCCATCTTTACTAGTGAATTTTGGAGGAGCTTGCAAGAAGCATTAGGTACATAGTTGCGTTTGAGCATCGCTTATCGTCTTCAGACCAATGGACAGACGGAGAGGGTAAACAGAGTTCTTGTGGATCTTTTAAGGCTATGTATCCTTGACTTCGAAGGGACTTGGGAAGCGCATCTTTCTTTAGTAGAGTTTGTCTACAACAATAGTTATCAAGCTAGTATTGGTATGGCACCCTTCGAAGCATTGTACGGACGACCCGGTAGATCACAAGCTTGTTGGTGGAAATGTACCGAAAGATTATTACTTGGACCATATATGGTTAGAGAAACATCCAAGAAAATTAATCTTATTCGACGACGAATGAAGACAGCTCAAGATAGGCAGAAATCCTATGTAGACAAGAGAAGGACTAACATCGAATTTGAAGTGGGAGACTTAGTTTTCATTAAAGTATCACCTCTGAGGAATGTGGTTCGCTTCAGATCTGTAGGGAAATTGGCACCCAGATTTGTGGGACCATTTGCTATAACCAAAAGGATGGGCCAAATGGCCTATAGAGTAAAGCTCCTAGAAAATCTATCCAGCGTTCACAATGTTTTCCATGTTTATCATCTGCAGAAGTGTTTGCATGGCACCGTGAAGTTGTATAACCAAGTATATAGGTGGAAGTGGAAGTAGAACGGGAGACGACAGTCAGACGAGTCCCTATCCGTATTCTTGGATCAAAGGTTAAGAAGCTACATAATATAGAAATAAAGCTGGTAAAGGTTCAGTGGGGGAGATAACCCAGATGATGCGACTTGGGAGACCGAGGACAAGATTCGTGCTCCGTACCCTTTCCTTTTCGATGGTATGTTCTTAACTCCTTTTTCCAGAGTTTTATCTATGCTTGTTTCTATCATTTGAGTATGTCCTATCAATAGTTCTTTCGACCTTTAGATAGGAATCCTATAGATGTAAACATGTGTTTGAGACATGTTATGTTTAATGGATGCAAGTGGATGCAAGTGTTTGCTAGTGATTGCTTGTGGATGCATATACACATACATTAGGCACTAGATCGGCTCAATCACTCTCATACTGCATATGCATGTGTGTGCATTTTTCTTTTCTTTCAAAGGATGAAAATGGATGTATTATCAAATGGATGTTGCATTCGGATGAATGATTGTGCACACGTACAAAACTTACATGTTGTAATAGGATTATTTGATTACATATTGGATTCATGACAACTAACATACATTACATTAAGGAGGTCATGTGAATTAGTAGACTGCCTGATCTTTCGCATTAGTGTTGGGACATATACACACACCTTTGCATATATTCATATAAGCATTAGAAAATTTTAAGGACATTGGATGCCTGTGATTGGTGGATGAGTAGATGAATGATGGATGGTAGGATACATTCTTCTTAACTTGCAGATTTCGGGGATGAAATCCTTTGAGTAGGGGAGAACGTAACACCCCATATTTCAACAACATTAAATAAGGATAAATTAAAGAATAATTAATTTAATATTTAGAATCAAGGGAAACAGACTGCGTCATTGCGTACATCTCGAAATTCTGGTCAAGATAGACACTTGGTTTGCACAAAACGGATAACGTATGAAGAAGTTATGGACGGTAGAAGTTTGGCGAAAAGAGCAGGAATTCCCGGTGCACTTGACAAATGTGCCAATGTATTTTTGCACTAGTGCACCTGTAAAGTGCACCCATGTAAGTTTTTTGGCATCCGGACCCAAGTGGATGTCGACCCATGGCCTGATTCACCCTAGGGCTGAGGTTGCATTCGAATTCTGGAGGCTGGCAGCTATAAATATACCTCAATTCTCTTTTTTTCTCATACTAAAAACAATCAAGGCCATATGCCGTCAGTGCCTGGACTGAATCTAATCCTATCTTTTTCTACAAATCAAGTTTAAAAGATTCAAGCGTTTCAACAATAGATCTGAGATTCAACACCAACTATTTTTGTTCTATCTTCTAAAATCTGAACACTGTGAGTTAGTTACTTTTAGATTTAAACGTGATATGACTGTGATTTGGATTTGTTATAAATCATGAATCTATACATCCTTGAATCAAGTCATGTTAGATCTACTTCGTTTGTGATTAATTTATCATGTCATCTTAGATCTACTTCGCTTGTGGTTAATTTATCATGTCATGCTAGATCTACTTTTATAGTTCTAATTCGCTTGTGGTTAATTTATCATGCGATATTAGATCTACTTCGTTTGTGGTTAATTTATCATGTCAAGCTAGATCTACCTTTATAGATCTAATTCGTTTGTGGTTAATTTATCATGTCATGCTAGATCTACCTTTATAGATCTAATTTGTTTGTGGATAATTTATCATGTCTTGCTAGATCTACCTCTATAGATCTAATTCATTTTTGGTTAATTTATCATGTCACAATTATGGATCTTAAACATTATCATGCTAAATCTACCCTTATAGATCCAATTCGCTTATGGTTAATTTACCATGTCACATTTGTGGATCTTAAACTTTAATAATCATGTGGTGATTAATTTAGATCCATCATTAATTGGAAATATGGATCCTTATTTATTCATGCCTATTATGATGTCCTTGGCATGCTAAGTCTAGTTTTATTGTCACATGCTCAGTAGATCTATTTTTATACATCCACCTTATCACTATGCCAATTACATGTTTATATCACTTTTGTTAAAATAATCACTATTGTCTTCTTTCCCTTTTATTGTTTATGGCTAGGCTACTTTCTAGCCTAGGCATGACGCCAAATATATGTGAACGTGCTAGTTAGGGAATAGGGGAAAATATTAGAATTGGCATAACTTGAATGACAAATATGAATTTGGACATATAATCCATTATGAATATAATTGGGTAAGTGAGCATGAAAACCTATAAAGACATAGGTATAATTAATTGGTTAATAATTAAAATGCCTAGAATTACAGTAATTAGAAAACGGTAATGGCACTTATGACACGAGGTTAGATTGAATTTGTGGTGGAACTCTGCCCGGGCCCGACTGGCATATCCAGCAACCGCAAATGTTGAATCTAATGTGAGGGATCTAAGTGCACAAATACGAAATGGGCTAAGTCACGAGGTTAGGCCCAACTTATGTTAGAAGTCTGCGCAGACCCGACCGGCATATTCAGCATCCACAAGTTGTAGGCCTAATATGGTAGGTCTAGCCCATTATAACCATAAATGGACATGGTAATGAATTGAAATACTTAACCTAGTTGAATCCATAGGTATTGTATGAATATAAACTAAAGTTAGGGTTAAGTAAGTTTGGTTGAACAGTGGGTGGGTTAAGTAAATCTGAGGGGGTGGGTAATATTTACATATAGGCCCACAAACTTAACTTGATAAGGTTATGTAATTAAAGACACCTAGTGGTATACATAACCGGTGGAAATAATAAAGTTATGTAGTTAAAGACAACTTTTAGGGTGAACATAACTTGTAGAAATGATAGGGTTATGTAATTAAAGACGCCTAGTGGTATACATAGCCAATGAAAACCTAGTGGGGAATACAAGACAAAGGGCAGAGCTTGTATCGTGTCGTGTGGAACCCGTTTCAGCCAGTAACCCAGAGTAAGTATCAAATATATACTCCGAACTAGGTCGGAGAAGGGACAGGCTTACTAAATCGATTGTAAGAGATCCAAACGTGGAGGACGGTGTGGGCGACGCAAACCGACCGGTCCATATGCGTGCCTGAGCCGGGCAGAGGGGATAAGATGACCATGACACCTGTAGATATGGGGCGGTGCATATCAGCGAAGGGTTTCCTCTTTAGGATGTGATACATCCTACGGTGGGGCCGACACAGAGTATCTACGCATATTAGGGAGCCGATCGATTAGGGTAGTAGTTAGGGTACATTTGGATGTATGCCTAAGTCTACGACCTTATAGTGGAAGGGATCATCTCATTCTGGATATACTAGTAGTAGTGCAGAGTAATCATTAGAAGCGTATACACCCTATCTTGTTTACCTTATCATACCTACCTCATATGTAGTTATCTCTCTTATCCACTTTATATACCTTTCATGCTACTTCTATTTATTTACTTGCTAAAAGTAACTAGACTCGCCAGACTTTATGTCTGGCCCTTTTTGTTTCCTCTTCTTTCTTCTGTTCCCCCCTCCCTCGGTTCTCTTGGCCGGAATACTCAGGCTTGACCGTGATTCTGCTTACTTTTGTTGGAGCTGCTTTGACATATGGCTCAAGCTTTTATCCTTGCTACTATGGCAATGATTTATTTGGGGAATTATGCTTTTTATTTACTTTGATGTTTTAAAGTACAAGACAGTAGTTTTTATGATGTAATAGTTTATGTGTATTTCAAACATGTGCTGTTTTTGAACCACAATGCTTTATTATAAATAAAATTTAAATTTCGCTGTTATTTTTATATCTATCTTGTAATATTTCCGTTTACCTATAACGCTTCATGAAACTTAATGCATTCCCTTAGTGAGTGACATTAACGGACGTGGGGGGTCAAAAAAAACATATGTTGGTCTATTAAATCTGTGTAGAAACTACGGGTCGAGCTTGGTCGTGCATAGTTTGATCCAATACAGCCAGAAAGTTTGTGAAAAGTAAGGGATGATCACACACAACCAAGGTCGAGCACGAACTAAAGGTTAAGCAAGGCATGAAGGGCCGAGCACTGCAAAGAAGGTTGCACACATCAGAACAGTTGGGTCATCCGCTCAACACAGCTAGGATTGGTCATACAGCATAGCCCGACTGTACAAAGAGGTCATGCACACATAGCGAGCTTGAGTATGACACAGAACAAAGAGAGTGAGGCTCGTGCATCATGTAAAGGTCGCCCATATTAAAGGAAGTTACTCATTCCTATATCGAAGGGGTCGGTCGCACCAGACAAGGAGAAGAATTGGTTTTTATCACGCATTCCACCATGCAGTCGTTCATTCATACTATCTTGGTCGGTCTTACATCAAGAACCCAAAAATAGCAGATGTCACACGTGCATCCTATATCTGCTCATAGATTGCAACCCCAGTCGCTCGCTCATTCAATCAATCACTAATGCTTCAATCAGATGCTACCTACCAGTCGGTCAGACACCAACTCCTGAACGGTCGCACTTAAATTTTGATCAACAAGTCGTGATCGCTCGCCTACAGGCTACAGTGTTGGTCGCCCATTCATCTACAATCAGATATAGCAGCATCAACTAGATACACTCTGTCGGTCAACCGTTAAAAGGCTTAACATGGCGCTCAGTCGGTCACCCATACACCAATCCAAAAGCTATGACCAGTTGCTCATGTACTCATCACCCGTTCAATCTGCTTGGATCTATGCAATCACTCGCTCCTATGAAGTCATTCGCACAGCACAGTTGAATACAGCTATCAACAGTTGGCTACAGTTAGACGATGACATTTTAGTAATTAATGGGACGAGTGACCTGCAGCCTGCACATATGAATTTCAGCTCATTTCCTCATGGGAGGTCAAATATAAATAGTCATGGCTTCCACTACAAAAGGGGTCAACTCCTGGCCGCCACGAAGTGCTATCAAATTCTCTCTTCAACCATTTCTTAGCATTCCAACCATCATCATCATCTCCATTTTGAAGATCTTTTATCCTTTTTTGGCTATGGATCCCTGGAGATCGTCCAAGTGACAAAAAGATTGAAGACTCTTCTTCCTCCTCCTCTCAAACAAGGACATTCTCCCTCTCCTCTGCTGGTCCTACATTTCTCCATTGAATTCCATGAATCTAAGTGAGATCTATATGTGCGAGAGAGAATATATTGTAAGAAAAGGAAGATGTATGTACAAAGAGTGATTTTATGCCTTTTAATCATTGTCATGATAATGCAAGCTACCTTCATAATGGATGTATGCCTAGCTTAGGGACAAACCACTCTAAAACCTTCTCTCCATTTTATTTTCCTCGAATTTTTACTTCTAATCTTTGTAGATTGCAGCTCCATTTACTTTCTAACCACATTGGTGAAGTACAGTTCACGTACCATTGGTATTTGAGCCATTTTATGGTGAAAACAGTAGAATTAGGACTGCGAATTATGATCGTATTATAATTTGACTGTTAAATATGTAGATAAAGTTCCAAAAGGACTACAAGTTGATGATTTACACAATTACATTCATATTATTCAATGTGATTTTCTTCATGTATGTTGTCATTCTCTATCTATTGCATGTTTATGTAAAAACAGAGGGATTCTGACATCCATGCACGTAATACTGCTAATAGAGTACTTGCCTGAACATTATTTGTATTGTACTTATAAAATATGTACTTGATTACATATGTTGGCACTTTAGATGAGTTTTTTCTGCGTACAATGTTTTGGTTGAGTTTCTTCTATGTAAAAAACTAGTACTCCAGAATTTTTAATTAAAGCGTATTTGCTTTCTTCTAACGTAGCATTTGCCTTCTTCTACTGTTGCATTTGATTTTTTTTTTCTGATTTTTCATTTCAAGAAAATGGTGTTGCATTAAATAAAATATTATTAACTCCACGCTGCATATGGTCTCACAGCTGACATGGCGTGTGACACATAGGCAGCTAACGTGGAGAGCTGACTTAGTGTGTGACACGTCGACGTCTTACATGGAAGCTGACGTGACACCCACCATCATAACGTGGAAGCCAGTCTCTAACTTATGGTTACGGCAAAGCTGTGTTTGGTTGCATTACTTTCTAGTAGTGTTGCATTACGGTTATAATGCAATACTTTCTTTCCATGGGAGTAGATGCGCAAAAGTGTTGCCTTAGAGGGCTAAGGCAACGGCCGCTGATGCCACAGCCCTCTGGTGTTGCCTATTTGAAAAAACGGCCTAAGGTAATGCTTTTTCGATCTACGACCACATAAAAATAGTGTCAAATATGACCGCTTTTGTAGTAGTGGCATTTTTATAAAATCTATAAATACGCTCTTTCATATATATACATTCATACTCAATCTAGGGTATTATTAACCCCATCTCTATTGAGTTGCACCACAGAGCCAAGGATATTGCTAAACCTTATGCTTTGATACCACTGTAATGAAATTTCGATGCCCAAATTCCGGTAAAAGTACATAAACCTGTATTACTTGCCAAAAACCAAGTATCGAAAACACCATATAGTTAATAAAAAGAAATTAAAGGGTGAGCTAAGAAAGAAAGAAATATTAGAATAAAAGAAAAGAAGAATAAAAACACAAAAAAAAAACAGAGTCTGACATCGCTACAGAACAAAATTTAATATAGAAATAAATCTTTATTGATAGCTTGAAAAAATACGTATAATCATCAGAGTACATCATCACATCTAGACAGTTATAACAACCTGTCCTCATATACAACACACAACGTAATAAGCGCTAATACGTCTGAACTCCCATAGCATCATAAACTGAATCTATAAAACTCTGTCTAACTTGAGCATTGCAAACGTCAGGATCAGTCCGGTGAACTAGAGTGAGAAAACTTACTAAGTTTATAGGTATAGTCCAACTTGATTTAAGGTCAAACTTTTATATTCAAAAGAAAAGGATAATCGTAAGACCAGTCCACACATAAATAAAGACTGTTTTTACCTTACGATAACACAAAGCATTTTGAAATCATATCTATTATGATATTATAATAATGTCTAAATCAAAAAAATAACCATACAGCAGAATGCTTGCTTCTCACGCTCTACATACGTAGTATATAATCAAAAACTGCGGGCGTTTATTGGAGATTAAATTCTCATTATTACAAGGTATGGAACATCCTTCCGATAATGTATCTCTAGAGAGGAATAAACTGGGTTCAATAGGAACATCTTACGACCCGGCCACACATGACCGACCACACATTTCCCTTCAGTTTATCAAATGTATATCACCAAGAGTTGGGATTAGCAGCCATTTCCCGAAAGGGACATCATCGATAGAATATACAAGCAAATGTGTTTTCTCTAGATAGGTGATAATACACCCTAATCAGAGTGACCCACATTGCCATGCTGCCTGCCTGATTTTTTTCATTCCTTTGTTGTGAAGCTTGAGGTTCTAATTACCTTTTTAAGATAGTATACGACCATTCACTTTGAATGTCACGTCGTTAGATCAGCCAGAAATCACTAATTGATTTCCACATAACTAATCTAGGTGTTAAGCTAAAGAAGTTTCCTTCCTTGCCACCAACTTGGTACGTTTGAAGAAATCAACTTCTAACTATGACAAGGTATGGAACATCCTTCCGACAATGTATCTCTAGAGAGGAATAAACTGGGTTCAATAAGAACATCTTACGACCCGACCATACATGACCGACCACACATTTCCCTTCAGTGTATCGAATGTATATCACCAACAGTTGGGATTAGCAGTCGTTTCCCGAAAGGGACATCATCGATAGAATATGCAAGCAAATGTGTTTTCTCTAGATAGGTGATAATACACCCTAATCAGAGTGACCTACATAGCCATGTTGCCTGCCTGATTTTTTTCATTCCTTGATTGTGAAGCTTGAGGTTCTAATTATCTTTTTAAGATAGCATACGACCATTCACTTTGAATGTCACGTCGTTAGATCAGCCAGAAATCACTAATTGATTTCCACATAACTACTCTAGGTGTTAAGCTAAAGAAGTTTCCTTCCGTGCCACTAACTTGGTACGTTTGAAGAAATAAACGTACGTAACCTCTTTGGAAATATTATGTCAGACATCCATCCATACAAGTTGTCTTGGGACTGGACAAACCAATGGAACCCTCCTACTGTATCCTAGGAATTATCTTATGGATCAGTAGCAAGTTGTTCTTGCAATCCGCAGATTCCAATCATGACAGAATTACAAATCATATAACTTTGGTTGCATACCAGGGAAATTCGACAAGTAGTCCTTCCCTTTACGAAGGTCCATGACCTTCCACTGCATCTTCCACGATTTTGTATTTGTTGGTTCAGAATGGTTTTCGAATATAAATTTGATTCCGGTCTTTCTGTACCAACAATTGCATAGATTTGATAGTCGATTATTTATCTATCAAATGAACAACCATTAAAACGTTAAAATAAAAACAAGTTCACTGATTCAGTACTCAGCATCTTTAAAAATAATTCACGAATGGTTAACTTAAAACTTCTATATCTTTCAACATTTTTAACACAGTATTTACTTCTTATTTTATATTATAAAAATATTCTCAAAACTGTTTGAAATACATTAGGATTAAATCATATATATGTTCCCAACTTTGGGTTCAATCAAATTTCACCTAAAACATCTTTATAAAATCTCCTTTGTTATATTTATTGAAAACAAAAACTAATAATTATTACATTTGAATAAACCTATTGCAAACTTTATCTCCGTCATTCCCTTTACCTCGAAAATATCGTTATATTTTCACAAAATCTCTTTTATTTCCGTTACTTTGAAAATATCATTTTATATTCTCAAATCCTTTTTATTAGTTGAAAACATTCCTAATTCTTATTCATGCATTTCTATACTTCAACATTCATTAGTCCATGACCGTAAATTGGTAGGAGAATAACTCCGTAAGTATCAACCCCGAAGACCAAAATCAACATCAATTAATACTCAAGAAATCACTCAACTCAACCAATCTCCAGTTAGGTTCCAATTATTTAATTTCATATCTTTGCTCTTTACCAACCTATATTATTCAATTCTAATCCATTCAATCCATTTTCCGCTTCAAAAATCTCATTTTAATTTTGTTCATTTTATATAATTTCATTATTAAGTAACACAAATTAAATTTAAAAAATACATCTAAGTCTATGTATAAGTTCCTAAATTTTAAAGGTATTTCAATTTTAAAATTTTATTTTATTTTGGAGACTAATGCTCTACCTAAACCAAATTTCATATGTGGCTTATTATCCATAAGAAACTAAATACTGTAGAGCAATTAAGAAAGAAAAATCTATTTTTTGATTCTAAGTATTGTTTCTGTAATAGTTTTGATGAGAATGTTAATCTTTTTTTCCTCTTGCACCAAATCTTTCTATATATTAAAAATGGTTTTAAGTATTTTTGTTTTAAACTGTACAAATATTTTTAGGAATTGTGATTATTATTGGAATTGTTTTAGATTTAATTTTAATCTTAAATATATATGTTCTAGATTCATTAGTAACTACTATTAGCTGGTTTATTAGGTTTGATAGAAATCACAAAATGTTTCATTCTAATTTTGTTGCTATAGATAAATTAATTATTAAGATCGCAAGTTTTTGTCTAGATTGGTTGTCTAACCCTCAGTATAAATTAATTAGGAATCCGATGTTTAAAAGATATCTAGTTAAAGTTAGAAATAATTTGGGTTTGTTTATTATGATTAATAAGTATTTTAGTTCCAATAGAATTTGCATTTGTTATTGATACCTGTTTTTAATGAGTATTATAGTAGTTTTTTGCTATCCTATGGTATTCACATATATATGAATATATGTATATCACACATATATACATATATATATATATATATATTTACGTATATATACATACATATATATGTGTGTTGTTAGCTTACCTTTGTGTAGTCTTTTTCAGGCTATAGGTAGTTGATTTTTGCTATGGATATTAATAAAGTGCAGATCAGGAGTGTCCCCTCTTTTATTGTGATGTTTTATTCATGTTTTTTTGTTGTATTTTATTTTGGGAGTGTCAATTGTATTGTATAGGGGTAGATATACTTCAATATCGGACGGTGGCATTGCTAGAACTCGATTTTGAATTATGATGGGCGGTGGTTTCTCCAAGGCTCATCTATCTACCTATCCTATACAGTTGGTTATAATCCAAGATGGTCATGTACTTTAGGTTATCTACAAGGCATGTTAGCAACTATCATGGACTTTGGTTATATGTGTGTGTGTGCACGCGCGCACTTTCTTCTTTTTAGAAGATCACACATTTTTTGTTTCAAAAAAAAGTAAGACAAATTTAAAATCAACGATTTAACTTCACACCCCTTTCATAAACCTTATTTATTACTCGGGTTTAATATAAACTCCGTTTTATCTCAATTTCTTTCTACTTAAAGTAAATATTTATTTAAACCGTCGTATTCGCTCAAAATCTCTTTATAACTTTGTTTTAAAAAATCGAGTTAATATAAAAGCTATTCATAACCTCTTTACAAAATTCAATTAGATTCCATTTTAGCTTTGATTTCTTTACTTCAATGAATTTCATTTACAAAATAATCGCCTAAATTTGTATTAATTAAATTAATAGTTCACTTCATCATTAACTGTCGTATAAGTAGATAACTTCTTGATTAACTAAAATAAATAGTAATTTTCTTTTTAAAATCTTATTAAAATTAAAACAAATATTCATTAAATTATTTCGTTAGATTAATTAAAAGTAAATTAATCAAATCACCAATTTAGATTAAAATAGTTGACTAGTCAACTCAAACCATGGTTATGCCGTAAACCAATTCCAATTAGTTATTCCTTTAAACTAATTAATAATACAAGTAATCTAAATAATTCCATTATATTGTCTCTTGACAAAAAATAATCCAAAATTTAACCCTTAGGTTAATTTCTACTCACTTGCTTATAAAAGCTTATTAACATAAGAATTTGCATCATAAAATCATTTAATAATTGCTAATAAACTTAAATAACAAATAATAAATATTTATTTCTTTTAATAAACATTCATTCAAAATAACAAATTTAAAAATCTATCTTCAGTATTAAAATAAATTTTATAACT
This sequence comes from Allium sativum, assembly GCA_030737875.1. NCBI lineage: Eukaryota > Viridiplantae > Streptophyta > Magnoliopsida > Asparagales > Amaryllidaceae > Allium > Allium sativum. Next base: position 98,365,088 of record CM060912.1, on the reverse strand, counting down.
TCATTTGTATCGATTCACCTGACGGTAAATCAACATTTATAAAATGATGTATTTATAGGCCGCATATTGCCAATTACTCAACCAATATTGCACATTGGTTAATAACAAAACCACGTCGAATTTCCAGCCAACGATCAATAACCCAATCAATTATCCAATCGGAATAGTTCATATAATGATAATGTGAAAATAGATATCATTTGATATATTTGAGGAATCCAGTTGAGTTAAAATATAAAACCCGACTTAAAATATGAGTGGGGCAAAATTGATTGAGTTGTACTTACGTTGGTTATTTAATCATTAAATAATGATTAATTTTCTAATTAATCCAATCAGCCATTTTATTTTTCCATAAATCCTAATGAGCTCCAAATTACTCCAAGTCAGTTTTATTGTGTCACTCTTGTCGGTACGGTTCCAACGTGTCCAACGGCGTTCATTTTTTTTCAAGTCTGAAGGAGATATAACATTTTATAGTTTGTGTATATATTAAAAATTAAACTAAAATTATATTATTATTTATTTCACGAGCCTCACCCAATCAATACGAACCCAATAATGACCCGCGCCCCATATGTTTGCGAACAAATTAAACAATTGTAAATAACTGTAAAATCCGTTCGGTTTTCCTAAACAACAAGGATTTTTGTAGTGGGTGTCGAACTCTGGGACCAAAAAATATTTTAATTAATAAATCCAATCAAGTTATTTTAGAATTTTGATTAGTTGCAAACACAGAAAATAAATAAAAAGAGAGTTTTAACAATAAGTGAAAGCAATTAGGGGATAATGACATAGATTTGATTAATACTCATCAATAGCCAAAAAATAAATATAGATCTAATTATTGTTTCTGTCACAAACATGACTTAACGATAATTAGGTTCTTAGAAACAAATAAGTGAATGACGATAAGCATAGCCTATGCAGGAGCGGAGCTCTTAAACAACCATCGGCTATTAGGACATATTCACAAATTAATTCCTAAAACCCTAAAATTAGATCTAAAACCGATAATTGTTAGATTGAATATGAATATACCTTGTGAAGGAGCATAGCTCTTAAACGACACAGGATATGAAGGTTCAGATCTAACCCTTAATTCAGATCTAGATCTACATGTATAACGTCCTCATCTTTTGGCTATTTGATTCATATTGAATCATACCTATAAGTGTCATCACCCCCTAATCAAAAAGGATTAGCTAGACATACCTAAAGAAGAAGAGAAAAAGAAAATAAATAACATGAACATAAATAAAATAAAATAACAACAGAGAAGAGAAGGAGGAGAATTTTAGTCCAATAGAAGTTGTACAGACTAAAACCCAGTGTGTTTTTACATGAATGAGATACAATGTATTTATAGCTGATATGACAAAGACTCTTTGGCTAATTACACAATGTGGGACTAAATATTTAGCCCAAATAACACATAAGCCAGTGTGAATGCAACTGTAGAGTGAGTTTCTTGCAAATGAGCCAATGTGAACGCAACATGAGTAATCATTGAGCCAAATCTTCCTAATTACTCTATTTGCAACCGTTCTTCAACCTTTACACTCTTCAAGCTTTAGTAATTTCAAACTTCACTCTTTTTAAGCAAATTCTTCATACTTTATCCATCAAATGCTCTAAACCATGCTTTTTATAAATAATCTGAAAGCACAGCTATAAATGCACAATATCAATTATTTTAAAGGGAAAATAAGATAAATAAGCGGATAAAATATATACATTTACGTGTATATCAAATACCCTCACACTTATCTTTTTATTCGTCCTTGAATAAACTAAACTAAGATATGTCACTCATTCGTAGGAAACACGATTGCATTTAGTGTATGCAACAAGCCATTAAACCCCTAGGTGTCCCTAGTAGGACGAGTATTGTCTCGTGAGGGTTTTCCGCGGATACTACCCACAAAATCCAAAGCGTCTTAAGTACGCGGATTAATCAAATGATACATTTAATATCTTTCACATTCCAAGGATTTCACCTAACTTCAATAATAACGGTTTAGCCCCAAATTGTCCATCCCATAATTGGTGCAAAAATGAATAAAAAATTTCAAGTTGAATCATAATTCCTTGATAATACTGGAATTGTCTTGAAGGTTAAGAGCGTGGTGTCAACCAATGTTCTACACATCGACAATGTGCACCCAATCATTTATTCAACTTTCTTTTTGAATAATTTTGCACTAGTGTAACTGTAATGTATTGGATGTGAGTTATGCATAGATGAAGGAGAATTTTGTAAGTTCTAAAAATATTATAGATAAGAGGGCAAGTGTACTAGTTGAACTTCAACCTACAAAAGATAAAGTAATACTAAGGCACATATGGACGTTTTGTTTCCTTTTATCTCCTCTACTACAATCCTCGCTTCTAACTATGGTGTAATGGATGTGGATGGAATGGAAATGAATGCTTTATAGTCAAGAATGATGAATGACTATTTTATTCTTAGAGATTTTCTCTTTATTAAATTTTCCTCCTTTTTTCTCTTCCTTCTTTCTTTTTTCTTTTTTTTGTACATGATGAATGATGAGTGGATATGGAACAGAATGATACTGTACCATGTATTATTTCATTTGATTCCTCCTTTACTAAGCGAATCATAACCAACACTTCATGAAAGGAAAGTTTTGTGCCATAGTTACTCTACTTCTATAACCTTAGTTCAACACACAAGTCAAGATTGATGTTATTAAAAAGCTGAAAGGAGTAATAAGCAAAGTTTCGTAAGATAGATAACCCATATAAAATAAGATGTGGTATATGGTTATCCTACCTTAAAACAAGTACGGAGTGGGTAGTGTAATATTGGTATAAAGTGATGTTTTTGAACCTTCGAAAATAAATCAGTACAAGGTTCTTAAGTATACCAATATAAGAAAAACCTATCGAAATATGTATGTAATTCGACTAAAACTTGGGTTTGAATAATGTGGGGTATCGAAGAAGAATGCTACAATGAGTCATTTCTCCTTAATTGGGCCAAGTGGATTTTAGAACTTACGATTTTGAAATTTTGAGTGAGAAAAAATATTATGCTTGAAAACGAACTCAGAAAATCCAAAAATGTAGGTTTAAAATCTTTTTTTTAATTATCTTTACTTGCACATTCTAACATGTATAACAAGGGTTGACTTTCTTACTCCAGAACACGACTAACGTCTGCACAGTCTCAAGCTAGCCTCTTAAAAAGACACATTTCAACTCAATGAATAAATATTGTTCATTCCCATCACCTAACAATTCAACTTATCGAACAAGAACCAGGGTGTTATTTATGAATTTTAAGTTAGTCCTTATTCAACGAGTGACCTAGTTCATAAAACTTGACTGTTGATGTAATGTAAATTCCCCCCACACTTGAGTGTGACTGTGTCCTCACAGTCATTAATCAGAAATATCTTAGTGAAAGGGAAATAAAATAAGAGGGTTAGCACGGCTTACCGAATGGGTGTGCAGAAAATACGCAGTCATCGAGTAGATGAACCGGTCCACAATGGACCAATGGATCAGCCTCATTAAGATTACGAGACACAGTTGAAGCATAGAAAACCAAATAATAAAGAATTTTTTATCATATTTCAGATTTGGAAAAACAAATTTTGTTTTTTCAAAAGTTTGAGTCGCTAGTTTTAAAAATTTGAGCTTATAATTGATCCTAAAATCAAATTGAATTTCTGTAGCAACTAAAGAGAGGTCATCGAACCGGGGTATAGTAAAAGTTTCAAAAACTAAGTTTGATTTGCTCAGATAAATTGAGAGACGTGTGCATCACTCTCATCCCCACAGTTGTTTTGAGAAATATTGCTCGGTTTTGTGTTAATATTTGAAATTTTGTTAACTAAAGGTTCATTTGTAAACCTAAATTCAAAACCAAACAAGTGAATTTTGAATAAATTTCGAAATCGTGTTTTCTCAAAAACAGTGTTATTCCAGAAAGAGTACATATACGGCATAAATTTGTCAGTGAAAAATGAGTGATTACATGTGGTTTAGTTGAAACGATTACGTCGCAAGGAGTTTCAACAGTTTCAAAAAAATTGACATTGTGTTTAAGATCACATTCAGCAGTTTCGCTGTTTTCACCCTCAAGAATTTTGATGTTTTGAAATGTTTCATTTTCAATTTCAAACCCAACAACATTATTTTCAATCAGTTCAATAAGTTTTTGCTCACCAAAGTCGTCCTCACTCAAATAGTTGTTACCAACTTCATCGTTTCTTTTAGGTTGACAATCTAAAATTGCTAAAGTTTCAAAATTTTCAGAATCTAAGAGAGTAAGATCAAATTGAAGATTGATGTCTTCATTTTCAGGAGAATTCAAATTTAAATCAATTACAGAGATTTCAACAACCTTATTAAGATTTTCATCACTTTCACAAGTTGTTATTTGAAAATTTTCGATGTCAGTAAGAGTTGAATTTTCAGCAGAAGCATCTGTTTGAGTTTGAATTTCAGTTTCACAGAAACCAGTGTTTTACACAAGAGATTTTCAAAATTTTCATTTTCATCAACAGTCATATCGTGAGAATCATCAATAATCGTTATGTAATGTTGTGACGAAGTTACTGGCTGATTATTTGTTCCAAAAGAAGCATTGGCATAAAGTATTTTGTCACCAGATTGGGATTTGTAGTTGTTGTACAAGTTCGTAACTTCAGTTTGAAGAAGAGAAATGTGATAAACTATCCTAATGCAACTTTGTTTGTTGTCTGTTATTCTTTGAGCTAGTTCTTCGATGTAAGTTAAGCCAGGTTTCATGGAATCCTCAAAGTCATTACCATCATCAATTCCCTCAAGTAATAACTTCTCTATATTTTGCCAAAGCTCAATAGTGTATTGAGCTAGTTGTTCAATGTTATGCATGTTTTCAATATATTTATTTTCAGAATCTTATTTTCATCTAAAATTCCTGCCCATTACTTGATATCCTCGCAACATTTCCAAATGTCATGCATTAATTGATCAATTTCACTCAGGCTCTCTTCAATCAAATTGTTAGACACACCAGACTTCAAAATGTTGTTTCTTAGATTCGTCGTTTCTATGTGTTCCTCACTGGTTGCCTTTAAAAATTAATCCACCTCATCCCTTAGAAGTTGTCCATTATTTATTTTCCAAAACCAACATCGCCAAAAAATTTGCTTGTTTGCAACACATTTTTCATATTCGATAACCAACATTTGGAATCCACTCGTATTATGAAAACCATTTTGGTTTTCAAAAATTTCGTTAAAACTCATGTTGCAATTGTTTTGATTTTCAACACTTTGCATAGCCATTTGCACTAAAAGTTGACGCACCTCAAATAAATTCTCCTTAATCATAGAACATCAGTTTTCATATTGGGGAGCAACCATTTGATGAGATTTGTGGAAATTATTCGAAAAATTTTCAGCTTGAAATTCATTCTGATTTGAATTGTAACCAAAATCATTTAAGTTTTGAAAAGAATTGAAATTTTGGTTATACATGGGGCAAGCGCGCATGTACTAGAGGAAGAGAGTTTTTTGTTGAAAAATCAGTTGTAAGATTTATGGTTATAAAACTCTAAAAAATATGTTAAAATTAACAACTTCGGATTATATGAATACAAGTCCAGGCCAGGTACGGACAGGGGTAATCAGTGTGCCACGAATCACCGTAGAAACACGACTGAAGGTTTAAGAACCTGTTTGAGTTCTAGACTCTACCGTTCCTTAGACACCTCAGAGAGTATCAATCCTAATTATCAATTTAACGAATATTTTGTCCTTTGAGCTTTGGTGAATCCTCGATTTGATTTCAAAAATAATTTATTCCACGTTTGATCTAAAATTTCCAAGCCACACATCAACAGGCAAAATAATCCATCACAGAATAATAAATTGCAGAAATAAATTTTTTTACAATCAAGCCGCTGCCCCTACAGAAGATTTTTACAAGCAATTTCTATATATTTTTCTTTGCAACAGAGCACCTGCAGAGTTTAGAAAATTCTCAATTAGATCGGCCGTCCGTCCAATGCAACTGAGTAGCGCTAGCATGTTCACACCCCACTTGGCGGGCAACCGCTCTAACACTGAATCGTCTACCGCTTTCTGTTGTTGTCGCCTCCTATTAATTGCTTAATTGCGCTGCGGCACAGGTTCAGGCTAGGAGCCCGAATTTTTTTAAGACTTTTTTCTAATTTTCACTGTACCTGTTTTCGAAAAAATTTCTCTTTCTTTTTTTTATTGAGAGAAAAGTAGAATGAAGGAAAATGAAATTAAAAATCAAATGAGTGAAAAAAAATGAAAACAAACTAAATTAGCCCTAACTAAACAAAAGAAAGATGATTTTTTTTTTTTTTTTTCAAATGATAAACAAAAGAAAAACAAATTGGTAGCCTTTTTTTTATACAAACAGATTAAGGAAAAAGAGGGGGAAAATGAAATGAAGAAAGGATAAAAGGAGTATTTAAATTAAATACTAAAAGGTTATCCAAAAGCCCAATGCACCACTTAAAATACTCCTCAAACCGACATAAATCTGGTTTACCCAGAAACAAGATGCTTCCAGTCAAATCCTATTAACAAGCCCGAGAAAAATCAAATTAAACCACAGCCCATGTAAAATAAAATTAAACCACAGCTTAAATTTCGAAGTCACCAGAAAGTACGCTGCTATTCTCCCAAATCTCATATGAAAATCAGGATAATTCGAAGACAAAAAATTCCGACCACAGGACGATTTGAGATCGTTTTGGTTCGGACTTCTGGTTATGGTTTGAATTGCGAGGTCTCGGATTTTTGGAAATCGATTTAGGGTTCGAATATGGCTTGGGATTGGGGCTTTTGATGTTGATGTTTGAGTTTGAGGGGTGAAACAGTGATTCTGGTAGGGGTTTACTAGGTTTATGCGAGATGATCAGGACTGTACGAGTTGTTGTAACTGTGGTTTGGGAACATGAAGTATGGATTATTGCTGGAAAGCAGGGTCTGGACGGACGGGGCTCGACAGAGATGATGGGGCTGAGATTTGGTGTATGATGGTGTTTGTGAGAGTTTGTGGCAGTAATGGTTTTGGGCAAGTAGGGTGGAGGCATGCGTGCTTATGAAGATGACAGGGTGGAGGAAATTGAAATGTTGTATGTATGGCCGAGGGTGGAGTATGATTGGTTGGAAGTGAAATGTGAGGTGAAGTTTGTTGTTTGGGAGAAGTGCAGTAAGGTGCAAGGTATTGTATGTGGATGGATGGGTGTAGTAACTGTTCAGGTGGTGAATTGGCTGATGAGTTGCAGAGGGTTGTGAGAGATGATTGATATTGTTTGAGGTGTTTTGAAGCCGGTGGTAAGGCTTGCAGAAGATCCGGTCTAGAGGGAATTTTGGTTGCGTGGAGTTGATTCAGGTAGGAAATTGCGAAGGAGCGTGGTATGGATTTTCTGAAGGGTGGTACTGTATATGGAGGGTTATGAGGCTGATGTTGTGATGCTGTTGTTAGGTAATGTATGGAATATGGTGTTTTCGTTGGTTACTCTGTTGATGAAGGAGAATTTGAACGTGTTGTAGATGATGGTCGGATGGGATGAAAGGAGGTTTGTATGATTTACAGGTTTGGAGCAGTGAAGCGTGTTCAGAGAAATAGTGAAGACGAGGAGATTTATTGCTTTTTTATTTGAATTTGCAAAAAAAATAAAAAGAATTTGGAAAGAAAAGGAAAGGAAATATATAGAAAGTGGAAAAAAATTTAAGGAAAAAGAGGAGGATTATATATATATATATATATATATATATATATATATATATATATATATATATATATATATATATAGTAAGAGAAGAAATATAGTCAGTCTTTATGGGTGACAAGAAGAATGAAAAAGAAAAAAAAGAATTTTGTTTATATTTTTATTTATTTATCTTTTTTGTAAACAGAAAAAAATTGTACAAAGAATGGAAAGAAATCTGAAAAGAAGGGAAAGAAAACAAGAAAAACTATTGGAAAGAAATTGCACAAAAAATTAGCAAGTGTTTTTTCTCTTGTCTTGGAAGATTACGGTATCATAGAATAATACAAAATCAAACCAAGCAAGAATTTTTTCTATCTATAAAAAAACAACATAAATAAAATAAAAATATTTTGTGTTTTTTTCTAAAAAAATAAAATAAAAATAAAACTATAACCTGAAGAAATTAAAAATAAAAATTATTTTGGTCCCAAGCAACGGAGCCAAAATTTGTTTACGAACAAATTAAACAATTGTAAATAACTATAAAATTCGTTCGGATTTCCTAAACAACAAGGATTGTGTAGAGGGTGTCGAACTCTGGGACCAAAAAAATATTTTAATTAATAAATCCAATCAAATTATTCCAGAATTTTGATTGGTTGCAAAAACAGAAAATAAGCAAAAAGAGAGTTTTAACAATAAGTGAAAGCAATTAGGGGATAATGACATAGATTTGATTAATACTCATCAATAGCCAACAAATAAATATAGATCTAATTAATGTTTCTGTCACAAACATGAACCAACGATAATTAGGTTCTTAGAAACAAATAAGTGAATGATGACAAGCATAGCCTATGCAGGAGCTGAGCTCTTAAACAACCATAGGCTATCAGGATAGATTCACTAATTAGTTCCTAAAACCCTAAAATTAGATCTAAATTTGATAATTGTTAGATCGAACACGAATATACCCCGTGAAGGAGAATAGCTCTTAAACGACACAGGATATGAAGGTTCAGATCTAACCCTTGATTCAGATCTAGATCTACATGTATAACGTTCTAATCTTTTGGCTATGTGATTCATATTGAATCCTACCTATAAGAGTCATCACCCCATATCAAAGGGGATTAGCTAGACATAGCTAAAAAAGAAGAGAAAAATAAAATAAATAACATGAACATAAATAAAATAACAATAGAGAAGAGAAAGAGAAGAATTTAATTCCAATAGAAGTTGTACAGAATAAAACCCTGTGTGTTTTTACATGAATGAGATACAATGTATTTATAGCTGATATGACAAAGACTACTTGGCTAATTACACAATGCGGGACTAAAGATTTAGCCCGAATAACAAATAAGCCAGTGTGAACGCAGCTGTAGAGTGAGTGAGTGGTCATGCAAATGAGCCAATGTGAATGCAGCATGAGTAATCATTGAGCCAAATCTTCCTAATTGAACTCTATTTGCAACTGTTCTTCAAGTACACTCTTCAAGCTTTAGTGTATTTCACTTTTTAAAGCAAATTCTTCATGCTTTATCCATCAAAGTCTCTAAACTATACTTTTTATAAACAATCTGAGAACACAGCTATAAATGCACAATATTAATTATTTTAAAGGGAAAATAAGATAAATAAGCGGATAAAATATACATATTTATGTGTATATCACCATACTTCAACTAATTCGCACACGTCTACAGCACTTCCTCTTCCATGTTTTGAAAAAAAATACGCTACCTTCACTCGGACAAAAATACCCATGCTCTTTTCTCCTACCTCTTCATTACATACTCCTCCTTCACAAACCAACGTTTGACCGAAGCGCAACCGTTGCCCCAACTACAGCCCACCCTCTTCTCTATACAAGTTTCTCTACCTCATCCAAAAAAGAAACTGCCTGACTCCCTTTTCTACCCATTCCAAAATAGCATCCTCGATTCACCTTTAACAACTGACGCACATTCCTCCACCCGCTTACTCTAACTTCTCTCTACCGACCTACTCCACATTACAAGCGACCTGCCTCCGACTCCGTATAGCCCATCGGCCTGAACGTCGAACCTACCAGCGTTGACTTGATCGCAGAAAAATAAATTCCGATCTGGAGCTACTTCGGCTACAGTAGCTCGTCATTGCGACAATCGTCTCAAAGTCGGAGTGCCTCTCTACTGGTGTTGAGCCTCGCGACTTTTTTTTAATATTTTCATATACGCACCTGGGTTAGACTTTATCCTAATGAAAAATGGCACATATTTAAAATAGAAGGCATAAGTGTAGTTTCCATTTGTTCTGAATTTCGTTTTCGTGACATGGAAGCTTGCGACATATTTCTGGAAGAAGAAAAGATGAAGGTTTATGGTGCGTATATATATCGGTAGAAACCTTGGCACCCAAGCTTTAGGGTAATAGAACTGCAGCGGGAAGTTTGCAGAGACTTAGGGGAGGCAATGTGCAAGAGTTTCCATTTGATGGTTGTACATTGATTTTAAAATATAGGACGTAAGTCTATACTTTTTGTTAGGTTAGGTGAGTACTATATATTCCTTGTGCACAAAGTCATATACTAGGTAAGTTATATAAACAACATGCGTAAGTTTTCAAATAAGCTGGATTGGTTTGACACCATAGGGTGTTAGTTTAGGGCAGGCAAATCTACTGATTTGATTAGAAAGGCTTGTACTTCGTTTTACTTATGGGCTAAGTTTATATATATTATTATAATATAATATTAAATTCTACCACTTATAACCATTATATTTTTCCTGCCACGTGCAAACTGCAAATACAAGGAAAATGGCCACACTGCTACGTCTCAATGTTCTGTTCCTAACGAAATCTGTTTCGTTGAAAACTGACTACCTTTGCAAAAATGGTGTTATTTTAATTTCAATTCATATATCTGTTCACATTTAAATTGCACACATTCATAAAACGACTCTAATAGGCTCCAAACTGGAAATCAAATAATAATTACTTTTGCATATTCTAATAAAATTCATTTCATTGAAAATGGAGGTCGTTTGAAAAATAGCTATTTCTAAGGCCTATATAATATCAATAAAATATAATTAAATCCAAAACTATTCTTCTTAAATAATAATAAATTATTATTAACGTATATATACAGTTGAAATCTTATATAGGTCCATAATAAACCAATATAGATTTTAAACGTAAAGTTTAAAATTCTGGGTAAAACGAGATCCAATTATAAATAAACTCCTTAATAATTTTATTAAATAAATCATTATAGTTTATAAACAATTCCATAGAGACTATTTGAAAATTTGAATTGGACATAACTCACAATCTATAATATGAAATCTCTATTTTTTCTTACATTAGAAAAATAGAATCAAATAGATTGTGACGATTCATGTTTCAAAGAATTCTAACTTAAAATGGATTCTATATATTCAATTTAAGTTCAAAACGTAAATTGCAAACTACTACGACGTTACAAGCTTGATTTTTATTAAATATAGATGTAACGTTCAAACTTCGTTATATTAGCGAATTCTATATTATAAATCCATTTAAAATTCCGAATCAATATTTAAAATAATAAATTAAATATTTGACTACCAAAAATACGGGACGTTACATCAGTATTCTCCTTTATTTATATTTTCTTCTACATTCCTCGAACAGTCGTGTCTGTACCCCTTCGTACAGTCGAGCATGTACCTTTTCAGAGCCGTGTTCACAAATAAAAAAATTACGCTTGCTCCTACTATTGTCGCTCATGTGGGTCTACATGCTTGCCAAAAAACCACAGCTTCACTATGGTCACACCCATTTGTTATGCACTCGAATTATGCTAATGGGTCGCACCCGTTTGCTATATATCATAGTCACGCCTCTTCAATCAACTGGCGCCCGCTTCTGAACAGATACGCATAGCCTATTACTTTTTAAAATAAATCTGGCCTAGTTTTAAAAATAGGATCATATTAGATCGAAATCCAAACCCAGCCCGACCCGTTTCAGTCCGATCGGAATAATGGCTGCGGCGTGCGTGTGTGTTGTAGTAAAGTATGACTTCCCTCCTCACAACAAAGCACACATTTGGGTGACCCAAGGCCTCAACCTCCTATTAAGGAAGCCACTTATATATCTGAAAACTTTTTTCAAGTTTGGCGATGTGGGATGGTTTTTCATTCAATGTTACAGTTTTTCCCGCTGTAAATTTGAGAATGACACTATCATTACCTTCGTCATAGAGACTGCAGAATTACCCATGTAGAGGTTTTCTCCCTGATCGTATTTTTTGTAAGTAGGGAACATAGATATATCAAAATAAACATGACGAGTAGCTCCTGTGTCTACCTACAACTTTGCAGAGTTCGGGACTAAGTTGCATTTTGAAACAATTACTGAAAGGTTCAACTCCTCAATGTTTGAACTTAAAATTTTCCACTATATCTTCCACCGATTTGTCACTTGTCTTGTGCCTGCAATATTTAGCAGTGTGTCCAACCTTTCCACAGATCCAACATTCACCTTTGAACTTCTTGTTTAGCTTATCTTTAGATTGACTTTCTAGGGCCTTTCGCTTTTTAGATTGGAGTTTATTTTTGTAGAAGTTTCCTTTCTTCTTTGACTCTTCAGTAACAAAAGCCTCTTTGCCTTATGGTAAAGTTATTATGTCATTAGCTGCTTCAGTCTTTAATCTAAAATTGAGTTCTTCTAAGAAAATCTATTTTTTTTCTTGTGTTTCAGATAGTTGCAGTAGTCTCTCCAGGATGGTGTTAATTTTCCTGTTATTGTTTTAACAATGAAAGATTCTCTAACTTGATGTCCTTGCAATTCAAGTTCATGGATTATGAGTTGTAGTTCCTAAACTTGAGTAGTCACAGATTTGGAATCCACCCTCTTATATTCCATAAATTTATCGACTATGAAATTCTTCAAAACAACATTCAACATCTTGTATTTCTTTGCAAGTGTAGTCCAAGGAAATTTTGCTATCTGGTGTGGTTGGTACACTTGGTATAGTACTTTATCCAAACAATTCAGAATGTAGTTTCGGCAGAGGAAATCTGATTTTTTCCATAAGTCAATCTTAAGAAAAACGTCTGCGTCTTTTTCTCTTGTTCGCTTGTCTTTAATGTAACACCCCGCATTTTTAAACTAAAAATGTGGAAATACATATATATATATATATTATATACATATATATATATAAGAGAAAAAATAAATAATGACAATAAAATTGCATGTATTAAGTTCATGCTGTGAAATAAAGGAACAAGAATAATAAAAGAAATTACGTGCAATATATGAAACGAGAAGAAATGCAATGTAATGCAATTAAAATATCATGCAAACATTTAAAAAGAAATAAGAAGGAAAATTTGAAAAGCATCCAGAATTAGGTCACGAAATTAGCGTCATTGCATTCGTGGCAATTTTCTGGTCAATTTAGACCTATGGTTTGTAGAAAACCGATTAAAAATGAAAGAGATATCTTTAATTTAGATAATGTAACGAAACATGAAAAAGGGGAATGAGAAAAAGGATAATATCTAGCATTGTCATAAGTCTTATTAATAAAAGACTTAGTAGCTCAGTTGGTTAGAACATGTGACTTGTATACAAGAGGTTGAGAGTTCGATTCCCATCAGCGCCATACGTTTTTTTTAAGGAATGGCTAAAAAGTGGCTTAGTGTGAAAGCGATTAAAAAGTGGCTTAGTATGAAAAGGGCTAAAAGGGGGTTTAGTTGAGAGAATGTTTCGAAAGAGGAAAAAAAATATATATTAACTGGTTTGAAATTTGAAATTGTTCGCATATAAAAGATTGGCATACGCGCAAGAGCTGAATACATATGAACATAATTTAGAATAAGGGTTGTATGCGAACAAAAGAGGATATTTGAAATTTGATTATTGATAAATCAAATTTCAAATATATATATATATATATATATATATATATATATGACGTTTCGATACCCCACTGCTGCCGCGCATCATGTTGCACACATGGCGCGTTTTTATTGGTTGATGATTGTTTTTTTGGCAACATGCCTATTTTCTATTGGTCGGATGACGTGGTTAGCATGGATGAAGTTTTAAATAAATCTAAAGGGCCAAATTCATTTACTACACATATAAATAGACCTCTAGAGCTAACCCTAATCTTCATAATTCTAATGGTGACGCCTAAACTCTACTCTTTTCTATTCTTCTTCTTCTTCAATTAGAGAAAGCTCTGCCCTTTTCTCTTCTCCTCCAAAAACCTATTCTAAAAATAAAAATCAGGAGAAATCGAAGATCAACAAATCAAAGTAGGATTGTGCAATGATCGGATCTACAACAAAAACGCCTAGATTTACGTTACAAGTGAGGTTCTAAATTTAGAATTGGGAAATCAAATCAAGGTGATTGTGTTCAAATTATAATTTTGAATAATGATATATGCATCGTTCGTCATTCCCCATTTATATAAAGATTAATTGATAAACATGCTAATTAATATAGTCTTAATTTTACGTTTATTCTATTCTTCTCCTTCTATTTCCCTATTTATTTTTAAGACTAGGCTACCTTCGAGCCTAGTCCAATCTCGCTGAAATATGCATAGGAACGAAATTGAGATAATTGGAATTTTTGGATACGATAATGAAAAAGGGAATATGGGGATATCGTTTAATTGAATATAAGAATGCAATTTTGGGAAAAAATTGATGATTGGAATTTGGGCATAATCAAAATAAATATGAAAAATTGGAAAGATTTGGGGAACATGTAAATAAAAGTAATTGGCATAAGATTGATGATAATTATGAAATTGGTTTGGGCATAATTTGGTATAACTCGTATACATGGAAATATAGGCATAACTTGGACTAGAATTGTAAGCATAATTTGAATTTGAAATTATGGGTAATTGGAATATATTATAATCCAAAACTTGAATTTGGGCATGAATTAAGAAAATAAATAATGAATGCCTAAGACACGAGGTTAGATTTTGTTTGCGGTAGAAGTCTGGCTGGAACCACCCGGCATATCCAACAACCGCAAACGGTAATCTAATGTGAGAGGTCTTAGGTGGAAATCAGACCCATAATTGTGTCAAGACACGAGGTTAGATTCAGATGTGGTAGAAGTCTGCTCGGACCCGCCCGGCATATCCAGCAACCGCAAACGGTAATATAATGTGAGAGGTCTTGCGTGTTTACGGACATAATAAATAGTAATGAACACTTAACCAAGACGACACATGTAAGGTTGACATGGATATAATAAAGGGGTTAAGTGGGTAACATGGGTAACATGGACAATTTGTTAAATTGGAATACTTAACCTAATTAAATTTGTAGTGGTGTTACGAACCAGCTGAATTGAGTAGGGGTTAAGTAAGCTAGTTAGAGAAGTGGGAAGGGTTAAGTTAATCTTAATTAATGCCAAAATGGGGAATGATAATAACCTACTATGAATGAACTTAAATAAGAAAAGGAAAGATAATAGGTAGGCTTGTCCTAGGGACAAGTGGGAATTATAACTTATGGAATAAGGTGTGTTATAAGGAATGGTGGGGGAAAATGAAACAACTTATGTAATAAGGTAAGATGTACTTAATTGTAAATTAAGTAATATGTAAAGGAAAGTATAAATCTACAAATAAAAATAACATAAGTTATATGAATGGAAAGGGATTAGGACATAACAGGAGATTGGTTGAGTTAAGTAATTCTCTGAGTGTCAATCTGATGTTGATTTCGGTCTTCGGGGTTGATACTTAGGGAGTTATTCTCTTACCAATGTATATGTGAATTAAGATGTACTTAATTATAAATTAAATAGAACATGTTATGGTAACCATAAGGTGGAATAATGAATAGATTATGAGGATAACATGTTGTAGGCTTATTAATAAACTTAAATGGGTTAAATTATTAATGGAATTAATAAGGATGGGTAATTTGGTAAACTTAAAAAGGAAGTTAATGTGAATGAGAATAACCAAGTTAAATGAGAAAACTGAAGAGGTGGCGCAAGCGCATAATTAATGATTAGACGTAGGGTCTAATGACATATTAAATTAAGGCGCTTGGAGCAGTCCGTACATTGCAGGATGTATAGCCCAATGAGGTAGATCATCATGGTGTCATAAGGCACGAGGGGAGCGCACATTCATCTGACTTTTATGGTGGCTCCAACGGACTGGAAGGGGAAGCACGCGGCTTCCTAAGACGTTAAACGTGCTCCTAGAGTCCTTTGTGTGGTGGCTGATGTTTAAGGCTATGCCCGCAGAGGTTGGGTCTGCGCGTAACTACTAGGTGGGTAGGCCTTGACTGCAAGAATAACTTGGCAGTCAGAATGTTGTACGCGGTGACGGAAAAGGTGATTTGGCGGCTGCCTTAACAGAGGCAGAATGTCAGGACCAACAATGATAGTAGGTCGTCGAGTGCCTGTCATCGACAGCCAGGAGGATGCAGAAAGACTAGAGCTAGACCCAAGATACCATTAACCATTCACTATCGTGGGACGGTGGTTGAGGGGAGACGCCACATGGATGTTTAGATTGTTTTCTCAGGGGCTTGTCGCTTAGCTCTTGTAGTCTTTACTAGTTGAGGGAGGGGCTGAGGTTGGGCCATAGCCACCATAGAAAACATACCCTAGGGATATTTGTGTGAGAGGCTCTTAAAGGGGGGCCTGCACAGATTTAAGGAAAGCTCCCGATCGAGTTCTGTGTTTCTTGTGTAGCCCTGCCATGGAACTCGGGCACGCACACGGTAGGTTTTTGGGTTAGGAATCGAATACGTTTGACGATACGTACGTGGGAAACTCAAGATACATGCATGTCTGCTCTGGGTGATGTATCATAAACTCTGGGGCATAACTTGATGATGGAATCTAACTCGATGAAAAAGTTCGAGGATAGCAGCCGGTACGCTTATGTAGTACAACGATAGTGGTTCTATGCGGGCATAGCATTGTTATACATGTAAAGAGATATGTACATTACTATGGCACAGGATGATGGACTGCGCACATAAATGTGGTATTACGGAGGGGACCGTGCGAGTGGGGTACTGTAATAACCCGGAAATCCGAGCCAATTTAAAATTTTTATTTTGGCACTTTTAGTGAATTTTGATTATTTAAAATGAATTATTTTAAATAATAACGACGAGAAATCTATTTTGAATAGAATTCGAACATATATATTTATATATCTCGACGTTAGGATATAAATATTTATTTTAATTTATAAAAGGAATTGAAAATGGTGCGGTAGTTCGATAATTCGATTTCAAAATTCAAATGAATGTACCGGGTGCAGAATAAACCGGATTTCAGCGAAACCAAAAATATTTGAATCTAATTGAGAATATCTTTCCAACGAATCCGAAAAATCGAAATTTCATAGCGGGAATCAAAAGATGCGTCCAGTTGAAAATTCAGAATAGTCGCTATGGAATTCTGGCCCTTAAAAATAGAAATTTTGCAAACGACCTCGGTTTTCGACGAAACCACTTTTGTTGGATCCGTGATGTCAAGTTATTACTAGGTTTCAAAATTCGTAATTTTTTGAATCAATATGTGAGCGTGGCAAAGGAAAACGCGTTTGACCAGTTTTAGTTGATTTTAATCGATTGGAAAATGGTCATTTTTCAAATGGTCTCAGAATTTGACAAAACTTGTTTTGTTAGGACCGTATCGTCAATATGAAGCTAGAAAATATTTTTCGGGAATTTTTCTAGTTAGTATGTGGCCCTGGTAAAATGAAATGTGCGTTCAAATTCAATATATAGAGTTATATTTTGATTTTGATGAAAACTGATCGAAACGATCGAATCAACTTAGGATACATATCCCATTGTGTTCGGAATGGGGGTAGTTAGCTATGAACGACAGGCGGTAGGTCTCGTTTTGAGTTCGAATGAAAAAGTTACTTTTTAAAGTTAAAATAAAATATAATATATATTATTATATATGCTTTCCTTTAGCCCCCCTTTTCTCTGTCAAACCTCAAAAGAAAAAAGAAAAAAGAGAGAGAAGGGGGGATCGCGATCCCCCCCCCCCCCCGATTTGGTCCGCCGCCGCCACGGAAAGGAGACCCCCTCCTTCTTCCCCGCCTGCTCCTCCTTTCCCTCCCCCCCCCCCCCCCAGCGATAGATCGACGATGCCCCCCCCTCGAGCTCGTCCGCCGCCCAGCCACCAGGAGGTGCCCGCCTCCGACAAGACCCCCTTACCTCGCGCCCGATCCTCGTTTCCCCCTTCCTCTTCTAAAAAAAACAGCGACCCTCCTCCCCTCTAGTGATGCGCAGGCCTCCCCCCTTTTTTCTGAAAACAAAGACTGATGAACCCGGTGAGCTTTTGCTTACCTTGTTTACTTTATTTTATTTCTATTTTAAATCTGAAATTAAAGTGGTGATTCTTATATGGGAAATCTGAAAATAAAAATGCAAGTTTGGATAGGGAAAATGTGGTCTTTTTCTTATGGAAAGATTATATTTTTATTACCAATAAAGATTTGATTTTAATAACGATAAAAATATGATTTTTTATCTATGTAAAGTGTTAAAAATATAATTTTTATATTATAGAAAGGTTAAAAATATAATTTTTTTATAAGCAAGAAGTTAAAAATATAATTTTTATATAAGTAGGATAATAAAAATATGATTTTTATTAGATGTGAAGATCAAAAATATAATTTTTATAAGGTAGAGAATATAAAAATACGATTTTTATATATATAGTGAAATAAAAATCTGATTTTTTTATTATATGTATAGTGATATAAAAATGTGATTTTTTATCCATGGAATGATAATATAAAAATGTGATTTTTATATATGTAGTGAATACGGGCAACGAAATTGAAAAAAGGCGAGCACGACGAAGATTTCTACATAAGAAGAGTCGTGGCGTTTGGATTAGCTGACTGGTGAGAACTCCTCACTTTTAATTTAATTTTCTAGATAAAATATATACTAGGATGGAGATGGTGTTTAGTAGCACCCGTCGCCCACAGACCATGGACGGCTTGTATGCTTGTTTGTTTGATTTTGATGTGTAGTTGATTGTGTGATGTGAAATGAAATAAAATATTTTATAGTGGAAAATATTTTATAGTTAAAAATAGAATTTTTAACGTGTATTTAAAATGAAATAAATATAAACAAATCGAACGATTTTTTTATATACACACATTTGACTGGTAATTGATTAGGACGATAAATTTTACACATCGCCCAACTTCACAAATAAAATCTGTGTTTGATTGTTTGAAACCCCACACGGGTATTGGGATGATATATGAAGTGCACTAATCCCAATAATTAGTTGTATGTCGATCGATTGATTGATAGACTGTTATAAGCGTTGAATATTTATATTTGATGCTTATATAGTGTAGAATGCACTTTGGATGATGGTTGATTATTTGTCATTGTTGATATATACATGCGTTGTATGGAAATCCATAGAAATAAAATCTATGGTAATTGATTGGGCCTCATTCCAGTTTTGAAATAGAATATTTGAATAAAATATTTGAAATAGAAATATTTGAAAAAGAAATATTTGAAATAGAATATTTGAAAATAGAAATATATGAAGCCGTGTTGATTAGATTTGCGCCATTTTGACGTGAACGATATTTATATCGATTTTATTCATTTTATAATGAATATCGAAAGTGATTTCAAAATCTAATATTTTGAAAAGAATTGAAATTCAAATTAAATTGAATAGAATTGAAATTCGAATTAAATTGAATAGAAATGAATTCGAATTGAAACTGAATAAAAATGAATTTGAATTGAAATTGAATAGAAATGAATTCGAATTGAATTTGAATAGAAATGAATTCGAATTGAAATTCAAATAGAAATGAATTCGAATTGAAATTGAATAGAAATGAATTCGAATTGAAACTCAAATAGAAATGAATTCGAATTGAAATTGAATAGAAATGAATTCGAATTGAAAGTGAATTGAATTGAAAGCGAACTGAAATTGAATTAAAAATCGATTTAAATTGAAATCAATTTGAAATGATTTTAAAACGAATTTATAAGAAAAAATTCAATTTTGATTTGAATTTGAAAAGAAGTTGACATCGTTTTGAAAACGAATTTAAAACGATTTATATAATACGTTTTAAAAGGAAATTGACGAAGTATATATTATATATATTATATATATTATATAATGGCCCGAATAGAACGCGCCGCGGCGCGGCCCGGTAGTTCGTGTATTTCGACCATTGACTTCGAATGGATATTACGGGAGATCCGACCGTCGGATTCTCCTAAAACCGGAACCGTTGGGTTCGTATCGAAAAGAACTTTCTAACGAATATTAGAAATTAGAGATCTAACGGTTGGATTTGGAATTATGTCCAAATCAAATTTGGAAAAGGTCGCTGTAAGTGCAGTTCGATGGCCGTTGATAGAAATCGACTGTACGGGCCTTGATAAAATTATTAAAAATAGTAATAATTTGTGTAAAATCATAAGAAATGATTTGGGAAGAATTGGGATGAAAATCTCCATATTTGAAAAGATAAAAATAGATTTTTATCGAAATGAACTAGTTTTGAACTAGAATTATAATTCTATTTATTTTTAAATAAATAAATTGAATTTGAAAAGGGTTTCAGAAGTAAACAGAATTTCCAATAATTGAATTGTAATGGATTTGAATCGAAATTGTCTTTGGAATATTTCGATGTTGGATTTCATGATGATACAAGTATTGTTATGGGAATTTGAAAGATATATTTATATCGTTATTTCCAATACGATATTTGTTGTTCGTAGAATTAGATATTGAACATAAGCCGATATATTTTCTATTCAGAGCCTTGTATTTAATATCAAATGTGATTTGGGTTTGTCGTGAATGGTGTCTTCATTAACACTGTTCTTTAGCCCAGTTGAGAAAAAGATTAAATCTTTTTATTTAGATTTAATGAAGTGTACCAATTAAATAATATTTAATTGGAATTGAATTGGTATTGATTTTTGGGTTTATCGTGAACAGTGTTTTAACTAACACTTGTTCTTTAACCCGATAATAAATGGAATGTGATTTTGGGTTTATCGTGAACCGTGTTTTAAATGACACTGATTCTTTAACCAAGTTAAAGATTAAAACTAAGTGGAGTTTTAATGAATCTTTAATTAGATTGAAAAGATCGAGAATGGAGTATCACCAGTTTTACTCCAGGCGATAGTTAAATCTTTAATTAGATTTGAACATGAAATGGTAATTGAATTTATCGATAACACCGTGGTGTTAGATATGAAGTATTACCAGTTTTACTTCATGGGGTGAATAGGTTGGGATTGGGAAATAAAATAAATGATTACTTCGGTGTGGTTCGCTAATTCCAACTAGTTTAAATTTATTTTCAAAAGGAGACTAAGGAATAAATTTAAAGAATTTATCTTTGATAAAATTAATGGGAACCTTTTCCAAAATATAAGAATATTTGAATAAAAGAATATTCTGAATTGGAATGAAGCGTATGTTGTGTTTGTGTAACACTTGTTTATAATATACGCGAGTTATTCAGAAAGACCTGGTTTATCCCATTCTGAATAACTGATTCGATGTGGTGTCGAAGATGAGGACGGTGGTCGAAGACCGGAGGTCTTCACGTTGTTTGGATAATTACTGATGATCTTGATTGGGCTGTACACCCAAGAGGAGGGAATCAGTTGGTGATCGTCCAGACGTGCATGGAGATCGATGGATATGCGAGGTACTAGGTGCCTCCGGTTTCGTTCAGACCCAGAACGGACTAGTAAATGGACTGTGTGTCTGACATCGGATTTCGTTCTGTGTGACTGATATCGGTTGCATAGAGTGGTTTGCCTATGTGGCATGCTAAGATGCAATTGATCAAGGCTTTTGTTGAAAAGAAAAGTCTTGTGGTTGATGATCAAAGCATGGCCTGTTTGGCATAGCTTTGTGTAACGTGAATTCGCGAGCCTCACACCCCGGTTGTGAACTAAAAACGGGAGAAGGACCTCAGGGAGGACATGCGTTTCTTTCTAGCTAGAAGTGGCGTCAGTGGTTTTACACGCCCTGACGAGTTTGACTTATGTGGTTGTTGCTGTTGTGAGGCGCCTCGGTTTGATCGGACGATCCGGGTCCAATGGAGTCATTCGTTGGCTCGTTTACGCCCCAAAGGGCGGGGAAACACAGTGTTCAGGCATTTTAATCCACATCGGTGGACCGGCCCTGATGATCCAAGGGACGATGCGTTCTGTTCCTGAGATTCGGGCTAGACAGCCTCGAATCGGCAGAGGACTATCTTTTGCCTCGGTTCATAGATGGAAATCCAACTTCCAAATACGTTATTTGGCGGTTTTGATTGTAGAGCCTAGTATGGCGACATGATATATGGTACCCATGCCATCTATGATTGATATTTATGATTGAAATTGTTTTGACACCATACACTTATAATAGTATCAAATGATTTGTTTTAAAACGTATCAAGCATTCTTTGGCTATTATAAGGTAAAAACCCTATCCTCCGGCTTGCGTTGCATTGTGTGATGGGACCTGGGTCTTATAATAGCTTCATTGTTCTTTATTTAGCATTGCGCTGTTTGTTTTATGCACTGGTGTTCTTGGGAGGAAACCCGTTCCGTGTTATATGGCGTGGTCCCTTGATTTACCTAACTTTAAAACAAAGATTAATAACTGTTTTAGTTCTCACACCAGTCCCATGACTGACCCTGGAGTTTATTGTTTTAACCTAAATTCTGGGTGCCCTTATTTTGACACGGGCAGCTAGTAGTTTTGGTTGTACAGATTTATATTCACAGGATCCTGGCTTACAACTGGAACGATATCCGGAAAGCTCTGTATCCGTATATCTCTTCTAGTTGTGTTTTGTATTATTTCCGCTGCGATGTATTTAAATGTATTTTAAATCTCTGATATCTTCTGTGTAATATTTATTCATACTCTGCATATTCTTGTATTCTGATGGAATTGTTGTAATATACAATGAAATGTTCTTCCGTCCACGTTCTTTTGTGTGTTGTTCTCAAAGTGTCTGCTCTTTCCTTCACGGGGAAGTTACGGGTCCTTTCAGGTACCATGGGGTGTACCTCAGTTTGGGGGTAGCTACATTACAATATATTAGGTTAATATACTAGGAAGTAGATGGGTGCGACGTGTGTGTGTAAGCCTCGAGCGCTAATAACACATATAACCTAATAAATAAGAAATGTGATTGAACAGTATATGTAGGATTATCCAGAAGTGTAATTTAAGTCCAATCACCAGAACTTGTGTTCTGACCCCCCCCCCCTCCTTATAACATTCGCAGGTTAGGTTCATGACAGAGACTATATAGCTTTGGATACTGGTTTAGCAGTATTGTTATTAAGGTAAAGCTATGCTTTAATTACATAATATTTTATTCCTTCCGCTATGAGATATTTTCCGAACTCTGACATGTTTTATGTCTCTGTCTTTTCTGCAGGATACTAGAGCAAACCAACTCGACTTTTGTTGGATTGGGTTTTTTGAACAAAAACGGTCCGTCGGAATTTGGGTTGTTACCCTTAGGCTTTGGTTCATCCTCCTCAATGCACTTTTGTAGCCCCAATGTGGTGATATAAGATAATGTTTGATTCTACCATGTTAGGAAGTCATCACATCTCCTTTGAACGTATCAGACCTATTGTAAGTAGCAGTCTTTGTAGATAATTCAACTGCCGCGATCTCGGAAAATTATGCACTATTGTTGTGATTGCTATTGTTTGGAGTAGTAAATTATTTAAACATACTTATTGTCAAAATAAGCTAATACAGAATTCCAAAGTAGTGGAAATTTGATTTATAAACTTGTAAGATGAGTTTATAACTGATTAGACTTTGTTTTTATGTACCAAACGAATATCATCTAAAGACTATATTCAAAGTCTCCCAAGATACATCAGATGTAATCTATAGGAGATTGTAATGAGCATGTCACTGTATGATTTATATATGATGTAGCAGTGGAAAAGAGAGATAAAGAAGAAAACTAGAAAAATAGGATTAAGAATGTGATCGGTATTCTCCCTTATTTATATTTTCTCCTGCACCCCTTCGAACAATCGCACTGTAACTTTTTCGGCTCGTATCCGCAAAAAAAACTGCACTCGCTCCTGTTATTGTCGCTCGTACGGGCCACACAGTTCGCTAGAAAACCTGATGCTTCCTAACGGTCGGGCCTCTTCAGTCAACCTGCGCCTGCTTCTGAATAGATTCACATAGCTTATTACTATTTTAAAAAATCCAATCCAGTTTAAAAAATAGGATCTTATTAGACACAAACCCAAACCAGCCCAGTTCGGGTTGATCAGATGGCAGCATGCACGCGCGTGTGGTGATGAAGAATAACTTGCCTCCTCACAACAAGGCTCAAACTTGGGTGTCCTAAGGTCCAAACCTCCTATGAAGGTAGCTACTTGAAAACTTTTTTCAAGTTTGGCAATGTGGAACAAGTGTATTTCATTTCTACTAGGAATTCAAACAGTAATATCGAGATATTACATTTCATTTCCATTACTAGATCGTATTCTTTTGCTTGTAATATATATATGAATTATCTAATCTTCTACATCTCTATAACCACGTACTAACATTTCCAATTGTTGCTTTTTAACCACATTTTCTTAATTCTTGTACTGTGAAAGCAACATATAATTTGTTACAGAACATTTGTTTAGATTTATAGATTTACTTGAAGTGGTTTGGGTCATATCTTAAATTGCACAAAAAGAATATTTTTAAATTATTATTTAATTTTCTTCAATATTTCATAAGAGGAAAAACAAAATAAAGTGATTCGCATAATTTGATAGGAGATATAATTACGACACTGTCTATAATTTATTGCATAAAGTTGAAGCAAACAAATGGAATCAATCGGGTTAAACATAAATAGAGTATCCCAGACTATATTACATGATGTTAGTCATGCAGTGAACATGTGCAAAATGAAGAAATAATGAGAACAACATTTATATTAGTAACAACCTCTCTATCTTTTGACAAATTTTATAAGGTATGGTGCAAAATAATTGGAATTATCATTAATTTTAGGCAAAAATTTCAAGTATGCTAAGCCTGCACTTGCAAAAATTGCTAAACTTAGAAGGACATAAATTTATTTAGTATCGTGTTAAATAACATTTAGTTGAGTGCAAAACCACCCCTACATTTTTGTTAGGTCTATAAGGAACATGAATGTATTACTGGAAGAATACTTGTACGTTGGTTCTACTTCACGTCATGTTTTATACAAAATATCATAAACGATAACAACTGCAAGAAAATTACAATTTTGTATTTCTGATGATAACTTCAGCCTCATTTCCCCTTTTTTAAAATGATAATTTGTGTCTATAATTCACCTGCTACAGAAAAACCTAATGAACTTGACTAACAGCTGAAATGGTAATAAGATAATATGGTAGCATTTGATTTTCTAACTGGGCAGTCTAAGTTCGCATCTGCGTCTGATGCGTCGGACACATCAAACGTGGGGCCCACTCGAATGCCCCTTCAGGATGAATGGTCAAAAGGGTAGCTTTTGCGTCAGACGCGACTGACGCGTCGGACGCATCAGACGTGGCAGAACTTTCTAGATAACCTATTTTTGTTATCCTCTCCTATATATCCCCATCCCATTCCACCACTCCTTCACAATCATCATTCCTCTTTCTACTCCACTTCTCCTTCACTCCTGCATAATTTCAAATTTAACATAATGGCGAATAGTGATGATTCAGATCTCTCTGGTTTGGAAGACATGCAAGATATTCTCACCATTCAAGAAATTATGGAAGGTCAAACACGAGAAAGGAGCAGAATACACGATTCTGTAAGTTTCGGTCTTGCTTGGGTTCGTGAAATACTATCAGGCCACGCCGATCGTTGTCAACGAAATTTTCGAATGAAGTGATTGTGTTTTACATCTTTGTGTGAACGATTGAGAAATTATGGATTGGAAGCTTCGATCCACATAACGGTCAAAGAAATGGTGGCTATGTTCCTATATACTATTGCGTTGGCTCTTCCTATAAGGCAGGTTACTGAGCGGTTTCAACGATTAAATGGTACGATTTCTGTTGTTTTTCATAAAGTTTTGGATTCAGTTATCTTACTGGAAGTGGATATTATTAGGCCGATAGATATCTAATTTAATTGAATTCCAGAACAAATTCGTTCTTCACCACGCTACTATCCTTTCTTCAAAAACTGTATTGGGGATATTGATGGGACACATGTAATGGCTCATGTGTCTCAGTCAGACATGCAATGTTTTGTAGGATGGAAAGGATCTGCTACACAAAATATTATGGTTGTTTGTGCATTTGATTTAACTTTTACATTTGCAAGAGCGGGATGGGAAGGAACTGCACACGATGCTAAAGTATTTCGGGAAGCTATAAATAATCTGGATTTTAATTTCTGCTAGACAGTATTATTTGGTGGATTCAGGATATCCACTATTGTGTTTCAAGACACTAAAGTATTTTGAGACAATATACGAAACGAACTAGTTGACGCGGGAATGCATTAAAAATGTACACTTTATTGTGTTTTTCAATTCTGCACTTTCAATTCTCCAGTTTCAATTTTGCAATCATGTAATTTCAGTTCTGCAATTGGTATTATGCATTCTATTTATTTTTTCGACAATAAATACACATTAACACAAACACAAACAATTAAATAATAAATACAAAAACAATAAAATAATAAATTTGCCCCTTTTGTAAAAAAAACGCATTCCCCGTTCGTAACAATTCCTGTTCAAATGCCCCTTCCAAATAACCCTTCGCATTCAAAATCAAACGCACCCTAAGTATACAGTCACCAAGCACACATCATTAAAATAATCTACCGGTACAAGATACCATAATGGTTCATATATATTCGATGATAGTTATAAATAATACCTCCACCAACACTACTGATCACTTAAAACCGTAGTTCCGACCGTAGTATAATCACGAGTAACCTTGGGTCGTGGACCACAAAACTTAGGAACTCATTCGGGTCTTCATTAAAAGCAAATCTGGTCCAACCCTTCAAACTTTGTTCCATTCTTTAATTCAGCTCTTAAAACCCCGGTTCAACCGTCCAATTTTGATACCTAAATCATAAGTAATGCTTTTTTTTGTTATAAAACATGATTTAAATAAGTATATTCATAATTATATATTGTCACGCAACTTCTGGTTATTGTGTTCTATTACGCAACTTGGTTTAAATATATTGATATTTTTAAAATTCTAATAAAAATACATATGCGGTTCTTGACGGTTCGACTTGTAGGACCTTTGAAACCTCGAACATCATGATTTCATTCGTGGTTTGGTTACGGAAACATTGCTTAAAACTTAGGCAATTAGATGATAATTATAACCATGGTTTGATCCATGTTTTGAAGAAAGTGAATATTCTGTATATTATGCTGGAAATATCCACGCATATATGTGTGTGTATATATATGTGTGTATACACACACACACATATATATATACATATGCATATACATATATACATATATAAATAATACAAAAAGAAATCCTCTTGTAGATTCTAGCTTTAGCACTAACACGAATTCAACTTTTATATTTTTCAATATCGCCTCCCTAACAACATGCTTGTTTTTGCATGCATGCAAGCATATGTACATAATAAATCATTGCGATTTGCAAAGGGGAAAATAATAAACTCGTTAAACTACATAATACCAAAAAATGAATATTTACGTAGTAATTTCATGTAATAACCCGGAAATCTGGGCCAATTTAAAAATTTTATTTTGGCAATTTTAGCGAATTTTGATTATTTAAAATGAATTATTTTCAATAATAACGACGAGAAATTTATGATTGAATAGAATTCGAACGTATATATTATATAGATCGTCGTTAGAATATAAATATTTATTTATATTTATAAAAGGAATTGAAAATGGCACGGTAGTTCAATAATTCGATTTCAAACTTCAATTGAACATACCGGGTGCAAAATAAACCGGATTTTAGTGAAACCAAAAAAGATGGAATCTAATTGTGAATATCTTTCTAACGAATCCGAAAAATCGAAATTTCATAGCGGGAATCAAAAGATATGTCCAGTTGAAATTTCTGAATAGTCGCTATGGAATTCAGGCCCTTAAAAATGGAGATTTTGCAAATGACTTCGGATTTCGACGAAACCACTTTTGTTGGATCCGTGATGTCAAATTATTGCTAGATCCAAAATTTCATAATTTTTAGAATCAATATGTGAGCGTGGCAAAGGAAAACGCGTTTGACCAGTTTTAGTTGAATTTAATCGACTGGAAAATGCTAATTTTACAAACGGTCTCAGAATTTGACGAAATTAGTTTTGTTAGGACCGTATCGTCAATACGAATCTAGAAATAATTTTTCGGGAATTTTTAGAGACTGTATGCGGCCCCGGTAAGTTGAAATGTGCGGTTAAACTGAATATATAAAGATTTATATTTTAAATTCAACGGAAACTGATCGTAACGGTCGAATTGGCTTACGAAACATATCCCATTGTGCTCGGAATGGGGGTAATTAGATAGAGGCGACAGTCGTTGGGTCTCGTTTAGAGTTCGAATATAAAGTCAACCATACTGGAAATAAATTAAAAATAAATTAATATAATATATATATATTTTCCCTTAACACCCCCCCCCAGATTCATTTTCCTCGATCAAAAACTTTTCCCTCTTTTCAGAAAAACCCGCTTGCCTCGTCGATCAACCCTAGCCGTTGCCCCTCGATTCCAGCCTCCACCGCCAGCGACGATCACCCATCGCCCTCTCCTCCTCGTTCTCTCTCCTCTCCCCTCTCTCTAAGCTATCCTCCAGCCTACTCGACGATGCCAGAACCCCGAACCCCCTCTCAGATCGAAACCGCCTCCAGCCCACCCCAATGCCGCGTCGATCACCGAGTCCGCCCCTGCTGGCGGCGACGAGGGAGGAAGCTCCGACGATTCGAACAGTGGCGGTGTTGACTTTGAGGTCCTCGGTGAGTTCGATTTAGAGCGTGAAAACCAGAAAATACAGTGAGCTTTTCCCCTTTCCTTTCCCTTCTTTTTATTTTATTTTATTTTATTTATTATTTAAAACTGAAATTAACAAGTAAATAAAACTGAAATTAGCATTAGTTTTAAATATATGAAACATAGTTAAAAACACGATCTTTTCTTAGTTAAAAATACGGTTTTGCTTAGATGAAAATATAAACTAGACTTTGGTTTGAAAATATAAAATTAGAAAAGAAAAGATTTTTTTTAAATAAGGAAGTCGAGACATTTTAAACAAAGATTTGATTTTTATTTTAAACAAAGGTATGATTTTTATCACGGAGTTGGAGAAATAAAAATATAGTTTTTATTTATGAAGAAGAGTAAAAATTCGATTTTTATATATTGAATAGCGAAGTAAAAAATTCGATTTTTATATATTGAATAGCGAAGTAAAAATTCGATTTTTATATATTGAATAGCGAAGTAAAAATTCGATTTTTATATATTGAATAGCGAAGTAAAAATTCGATTTTTATATATTGAATAGCGAGTAAAAATTCGATTTTTTTATATTGAATAGCGAAGTAAAAATTCGATTTTTATATATTGAATAGCAAGGTAAGAATGTGATTTTTATATATGTAGTGGCTACGGGCAACAAAAGTGACAAAAGGCGAGGACGACAAGATTTTCTACATATGAAGAGTCGTGGCGTTTGGATTAGCTTTGGTGAGAACTTCTCACCTTTTAATTTTACTTTTCTAGTTGAAATATATACTAGGATGCAGACGGTGTTTAGTAGCACCCGACACCCGTCGTCCACAGACCATGGACGGCTTGTATGCTTGTTTGTTTGATTGTGATGTGTAGTTGATTGTGTGATGTGATGTGAAATGAAATAAAATATTTTATAGTGGAAAATATTTTATATTTAAAAATAGAATTTTTAATGTGTATATGAAATGAAATAAAAATAAACAGATCGGACGATTTGTTTATATACACACATTTGATTGATATTTATTGGGATGATATTTGACGTACACTAATCCCAATTGTTTAGTTTTATGTCGATCGATTGATTGACAGACTGTTATAAGCGTTGAATATTTATATTTGATGCTTATACAGTGTAGAATGCACTTTGGATGATGGTTGATTATTTGTCATTGTTGATATATACATGTGTTGTAGAAAATCCATATAATTAACATCATATGGTAATTGATTGGGCCTCATTCTAGTTTAGAAGTAGAAATATTTGAAATAGAAATATTTGAAAAAGAAATATTCGAAATGGAATATTTGAAAATATGAATATATGAAGCCGTGTTGATTAGATTTACGCCATTTTGACGTGAACGATATTTATATCGATTTTATTCATTTTATAACGAATATCGAAAGTGATTTCAAAATCTGAAATTTTGAAAAGAATTGAAATTCAAATTAAAATTGAATAGAATTGAATTCGAATTGAAATCGAAAGGACTTGCATTCTAACTAAATTGAAATTGAATTGAAATCGATTTGAAATGAATTTAAAACGAATTTATATTAGAATATTCAATTTTGATTTGAAATTGAATATGAAGTTGAAACCGTTTTGAAAATGAATTTAAAACGATTTATAAAGCAATTTTTGAATGGAAATCGACGAAGTATATATTATATATATATATATAATATAATGGCCTGAATAGAAAGCGCCACGCCGCGGTAGTTCGCGAATTTCAACCATTGACTTCGAACGAATATTACGGGAGATCCGACCGTCGGATTCGCCTAAAACCAGAACCGTTGGGTTCGTATCGAAAAGAGCTTTCTAACGAATATTAGAAATTAGAAATCAAACGGTTGGATTTGGAATTATGTCCAAATCAAATTTGGAAAAGGTCGCTGTAAGTGCAGTTCGATGGCCGTTGATGGAAATCGACTGTACGGGCCTTGATAAAATTATTAAAATTAGTAATAATTTATGTAAAATCATAAGAAATGATTTGTCAAGATTTGGGATGAAAAACTCCATATTTGAAAAGATAAAAATAGATTTTTATCAAAATGAACTAGTTTTGAACTAGAATTAAATTTCTATTTATTTTTAAATAAATAAATTTGATTTGAGAAGAGTTTTAAAAGTAACCAGAATTTCCAATAATTGAATTGGAATGGATTTGAATCGAAATTGTCTTCGGAATATTTCGATGTTGGATTTCGTGACGATACAGATATTGTTATGGGAATTTGAAAGCTATAAATATCGTTATTCCCAACACGATATTTGTTGGTCGTAGAATTTGATATTGAATATAAGCCGGTATATTTTCTATTCAGAGCCTTGTATTTAATATCAAATGTGATTGTGGTTTGTCATGAATGGTGTCTTCATTAACACTGTTCTTGAACCCAGTTGAGAAAAGATTAAATCTTTTTATTTAGATTTAATGAAGTGTACCAATTAAATAATATTTAATTGGAATTGAATTGATATTGATTTTTGAGTTTATCGTGAATAGTGTTTTAAATAACACTCGTTCTTTAACCCGATAATTAATGAAACGTGATTTTGGGTTGTCGTGCACGGTATCTTCAATAATACTGTTCTTAGACCTAAAGGAGTTAAGAAAATCAGAAACTAACTGGGGATTAGTTAAGTTGAATGGTTTCAGAGGTATTGATCTGATGTTGGTTTCGGCCTTCGGGGTTAATACCTAGGGAACTGCTCACTTGCTAATTTTACGGTTAGGGAATGATTGAAATGTGATGTGATTTTGGGTTTATCGTGAACCGTGTTTTAAATGGCACTGATTCTTTAACCCAGTCACAGATTAAAACTAAGTGGAGTTTTAATGAATCTTTAATTAGTTTGAAATGATCAAGGATGGAGTATCACCAGTTTTGCTCCAGGCGTTAGTTAAATCTTTAATTAGATTTGAACGTGAAATGGTAATTGAATTTACCGATAACACCGTGGTGTTAGATATGAAGTATTACCAGTTTTACTTCATGGGATGAATAGGTTGGGATTGGGAAATTAAAACAAATGATTACTTCGGTAAGGTTCGTTAATCCCGACTAGTTGAATCGATATTCAAAAGAAGATTAAAGAATAGATTCAAGGAATTTATCTTTGATAAAATTAATGGGAACCTTTCCCTATGAATGTGAAATTTAGAAACTAACTGTCGGTTAGCTAAGCGGAATGGTTTTCTGGATATTGATCTGATGTTGGTTTCGGCCTTCGGGGTTAATATTTGGGGAATTATTCCCTTGTTAATTTACGATTAGTGACTGATGAATTGGAATGAGGCGTATGTTGTGTTTGTGTAACACTTGTTTATTATATACGCGAGTTATTCGGAAAGACCTGGTTTATCCCATTCTGAATAACTGATACGACGATAAGTCGAAGATGGAGACGGTGGTCGAAGACCGGAGGTCTTCACATCGTTTGGGTGATTACTTATGATCTTGATTGGGATATACACCCAAGAAGATGGAAACAGTTGGTGATCGTCCAGACGTAGTTGGGGATCGATGGATATGCGGGGTACTAGGTGCCTCCGGTTTCGTTCAGACCCAGAACGAACTTGTAAATGGACTGTGTGTCTGACATTGGATTTTAGTCCGTGTGATTGATTTCGATTAAATATATATATCTGTTTGGCGGTGGAGAATTTATTCTCTTGCTTAACGCCCTTCTCTGAGACGTACGAGCTCAGAGGTTATATATTGATAGATATCAAACGCATGGAGTGAATTGCCTGTGTGGCATGCCTAAGTGGCAAATGATTAAGGCTTCTGTTGAAAAGCAAAGTCTTGTGGTTGATGATTAAAGCCCCGCCTGTGTGGCATAGCTTTGTGTAACGTGAATTCGCGAGCCTCACACCCCGGTTGTGAACCAAAAACGGGAGAAGGACCTCAGGGAGGGCATGCGTTTCTTTCTAGCTAGGGTGGTGTCAGTGACCTACCAACCCTGACATTTATATACTTTTCACCTGTGTGGTTGTTGCTGTTGCGAGGCGCCTCGGTTATATAGGTTTCGGCCGATGCAACCTGGTCGGCAGACGGACCAGACTTACGCCCCAAAGGGCGGGGAAACGCAGTGTTCAGGATTTAAGTGTAACCCACATCGGTGGACCAGCCCTGTCGCTCCAAGGGTCACTCGAGCTCTGATCCTGAGGCTCGGGCTAGAGAGTCTCGAATCGGTTGAGGACTATCTTTTGCCTCGGTTCATAGATGGAAACCCAATTTCCAAATACGTGACTTTGCGATTTTGATTGTATAACCTATATATGGCGACATAGTGGTATGGGGCATTCATGCCGCCTATGATTGATACTTATGATTTGAAGTTGTTTTATACACTATACACTTATAATAGTATCAAATGATTTCTTTTAAACGTATCAAGCATTCTTGGCTATTATAAGGTAAAAACCCTATCCTTCGGCTTGCGTTGCTTTGTGTGATGGGAACTAGGTCTTATAATAGCTTCATTTTTCTTTGTTTAGCATTGCGCTGTTGTTTTATGCACTGGTGTTCTTGGGAGGAAACCCGTTCCGTGTTATACGGCGTGGTCCCTTGATTTACCTAACTTTAAATAAAGATTTACAACTGTTTTAGTTCTCATACCAGTCACAGGACTGACCTGGAGTTTATTGTTTTAACCTAAACTCTGGGTGCCCTTATTTTGACACGGGCAGCTAGTAGTTTTGGTTTTGCAGATTTATATTCACAGGATCCCGGTTTACAGCTGGAATGATATCCGGAAAGCTTTGTATCCGTATATCTCTTCTAGTTGTGTATTGTATTATTTTCCGCTGCGATGTATTTAAATGTAATTTAAATCTCTGATATTTCTGTGTAATATTCATTTATACTCTATATATTCTTGTAATCTGATGTATTGTTGTAATATACAATGAAATGTTCTTCCGTTTGCGTTCTGATGTGGCTTGTTCTCGAACTATCCGCTCTTTCCTTTACGGGGAAGTTACGGGTTTTCACATTTCAGTAGCCAACGAAGAAAGCCAACAAGTGCATTTCATAAATGATTTCACACCTAACAAAATCTCTTGGAAGAAAGATCTAGTTGCCTATTCACCACAAATTCCAATAAATGTTGTATAATTTCTTACGTAGAAACTTTTTCTTTAGCTAACCAGGGAAGATTGAACATAAGTTTTTTACAGTTACTCTATTTTACGTAGTTTTTATTTCCCAACATTTACTTTATTGCTCGTAGTTTTCTAAGATTTACTTTAGTAGCAGCAACATCTCTGCCCCTTTTTCCATCTTGGCAGCTATGTTGTAACTTCATAGCATGGGTTCACGTTGATTGAGTAGTTGATCTATATTGTTCTTTTCATCGAAATTGTTGATCCACAGTCATATATAACTTGATTTTTAGCGCCTTTAAGCATATATATCCTTTTTATGTATGATGATATATCTAATTATCTTAAAATCTTCGCTGCTCTTAAAATTTATCAGCCTTTTTTATTGTTTTATTTCTATCTAGTACGTTGCTCAGTAATTGGTTGTAAAAATACTAGTGGGAACACAACAATTGTTCTATCCCCATTTTATGTGTTCCATCCAATCACAAACCCTTGATTTCCACCTTTTGCACTTAAACCCCTAAATTGTTAAGGGACTTAAATGCAAAACAGCAGAAATCAGGGGATCTGATGGGAGGGACACGGGGGGACAGTGGGAATGGGGACAGAAGAATTGGTCTCTAGTGGAAACTACTTGAATAGAATTCAAAAATCATAATATATTCTATTGGTCATGTAAGTGAACACTATATATTCTAGTAGCAGCATCTTCATTTGGCTAGTTTCAACTCAAATAAAAAACTACATATTTTATGTGTGCTGCTATTCACATCCCCACTTTTCTCTTTTGGTCACCACACAATTTCGTTCGGTTGCAAACGACCGAACCAACTTCACGTTTGTCGGCCATGAACAACCGACCAACATAGCTTCAAAGAAGCAATATTCTGGAACCATCCCATATTTCTTTATCGGTGTTGTCCATTTATAATAGGTTTCTATAAGTTTTGACATTACCCAAGCCTGTAAAAATCAGAAATATGCCATGTATAAGGTTCTTCTCTTCATTTTATCGAGATGTTACTTAACATGGATTATATATCAAACGTTACCATAGGAGAAAGTAAAGTAGCCAACATGTTGTGAACAATTCCTTCACCTGGCTTATGAACAAGCAACTCTGAGAAACGATTACCATAGAAGAAACCAAGAGGTATTCCAAAAGCAGATAATTATGGTGTATTCCTTTTTTTATTCCTGAAAAGTAAAGTGCGCGGACACTCCGATCCTGCAAATTAAATATTAATCTACTAACTAAGCTTTGAAAAGCGTATATTTTTTAAGAGATTCAAGAAATACTACCATTTGCATTTGCACATTCTGCGGCAATATCCAGTGCAAATTTCAAGCAACCAACCACGACAACCCGCTTGCCTTTACGAGGCGATCGACCTCCTGCTCGCTGAAACATTGAATGAATTTATGTGGCGCTGAAGTGCCTAATTAAATAATACGTTGCTTTATTTTCTTAATCTCTTTCTTTACTTGAAATATTCTCTATCGCCATAATCTTATCCTTAGTTTAAATTTCAAATTCTCCCTTATTTTATTAAATATATCTTGGAAACACACACAAACACACACACACACACACACACACACACACACACACACACACACATATATATATATATATTCGCATTTTACTGTCCAAGTTCATTTGCTTGTAACTTCCTCATTCATTGACCATTTTTAGCATAATATATATGAAAATGATTCAAAATTTCGCAACGAATCAAAATAAAAGATTTTCGTACCTAGATTCCTAAAGTTGCAAAAATCTTATTTTCCTGCCTTATTATTAAATTGTTTATTTTTATTTTTATTTAATATTTATATCTTTTACGGGGTGTTGTAGTTTACTCATCCGATTTTAAAGTAATACCCTCTATACTCGCTATAGCACTAAATGCTTCCTTGTCCCATAGCCTTAGATTTAATTCAGGAAGTCTGATCCAAACAGACATTGTGCTCAGCAAATCACGATCAAGAACCAGCTTCTTGCTCTATTTTCAAAGAATTATAAGCATGTTATTAATGAAATAAGACCCGCTTTTAATAGCATATCACTATCTTCATGATTTGAGAATCTAATTACGAAAAAGCAATTGTCCCGTGTGAAGATTTCAAAAGTTCTGTTAGAATTCCATGTACGTGTGACAAGCGCCCTGAAATGATGATAGGGCGGTCTCTTGGCACATTTGTAGAAAACCACTGAAAAATCCTATTTGTCTTCTGTCCTTTTGCTGACCTCTTCACTCACCACAATGATCTTCTTATCATTGATAGATACAACAGAAGCAATGTATTTCAGATCGAAATCAGAATTATGTCCATCATTTTGACCATATCAGCTCAGGATGAAGGCTTTAAGGCATTAGGCAGATTCATCTTTGCTGATTGCCCCTTTTCTTGAGAATTTTTATTCTCATTCTTAAGCTAAAAATGATTACACCTGAATGTTAGATAGCGTTTCTGATTTGATTTATAGGGGAAACCTCTTCCCATCCCCTTATGCATATGTGCAGAATCAGTAGATCATGAATCAGGTCTCAATGATCTTTTGCATTTTTGCACAAAAGTGAATCTATCCTCACCAACAATGAAATAGAAGCTTATTGAGGAATACCAGGATTGAGGTTAGGAACAGGGGGAGAGAGAAATGGAGTAGAAGAAGAAATGCCCCATTCTGATCAGGGTTATCACTGAAGATTGGATTTGGATTGATCTTGAAGGTAGCTATAGCTGTAGAGCTTTCTCAGAAAATTTCGCTATGCTATTACTAGTATGTTTAAAAGTTGTGTTCTAGCGGTCACCAAAATCAGCAGATCATATAATTTTTCTTATAATATATTTGAATTATATGATCTTTTACATCTTTGTAACCACATAATAACATTTCTAATCGCTACTTTTCTTCTACAAAATTTTCTTAATTCTTGTATTGTAAAAGCAACATTTAATTGTTCATAAAACAGTTGTTTAGATTTATAGTTTTTAGCTGAACTCGTTTCACTCTACCACAAATTGGATAAAAGGCAAAAATTTGAACTATTAATTAATTTTCTTCAATATTTCATAAGAGGAAAAACATAATAAAATGTCTTGCATAGTTTGATAGGAGAAATAATTACTAAACTGCCTATAATTTATTGCATGAAGTCGAAGAAAGCAAATGGAATCAGTCGGGTTAAACATAAATAGAGTATGTCATACTATATTATATGAGGTTAGTCACGCAGTGAACATGTACAAAAATGAAGAAATAATGAGGATAACATTTATAATAGTAACAACCTCTCTATGTAATGACAATTTTTATAAGGAATGGTGTAAAATAAAGTGAATTATCAATTATTTTAGGCAAAAAATTTCAAGTATGCAAGCCTGCACTTGCAAAACTTAAAAGGACATAAATTTATTTAGTATCGTGTTAATAACATTTAGTTGAGTGCAAAACCACCCCCTACATTTTCGTTAGGTCTATAAGGAATTATCACTGGAAAAATACTTGTATGTTGGTTTTATTTCACATCATGTTTTATACAAAATAGCATAAATGTGTTAAGAACTACAAGAAAATTACAATTTTGAATTTCTAATAACTTCTGCCTCATTTCACCCTTTTTTAAAACGTTTATGTGTGTTTATGATTCACCGACTGTAGAAAAACCTAATGAACTTGGCCAACAATGGAAACTGTAACAGGACCATCATTAAAATAATCTACGAGCATAAGATAGTTTATAAATAATACCATAACGAACATTATTGATCACTTAAAACCATAGTTTTGAGAACCCGACCTGGTCGCGATTGAACCGCGAGTAACCTCGGGCTGTGGACCACAAAGTCCGAAAACTCATTCAGGTCTTCAATAAGCACAGATTCTGTTTCATCCCTCCAATTTTTGTTTCAGCCTTGTATTCATCTTTTAAACCCCTTCTTCAACCCTCCCACCTTGGTATCTAAATTATAAGTAATATTTGTTTTATTATGAAACTCAGTCTAAATCTGTTTATTCGCAAACATATCTGGTCATTATGTTCTATTATGCAACTTAATTTAAATATGTTGATATTGTTAAAATTCTAATTACAGTACATATGCGGTTTTTGATGGTTCGACCAATTAGACATTTGAAACCTTAAAATCAGAGTGAAACATTGCTTACAAGTTAAAACTTGGACAATTAGATGATAATTCTGACCATGAGTTGATCCATGTTTTGAAGAAAGTGAACATTTTGTATATTATACTGGATCCATCCACGCATATAGTACAAAAAATATCCCTCTTAGATTCTACCTTTAGCATTAACACGAATTCAACTTTTATATTTTTCAATATCGCCTCCCCAACAGCATGCATGTTTTTGCATGTTGTGGAGAAATTTTGATTCAAGACCACTCAAATCAAAAAAAAAAAAATCCCCAACTCCGCAACGAGATCGTGGTAATAGTGCAATTAAAACAACCAATCGAACAATCTCAATCTTATCCAAGCCAATCACAATCATCAAACAATGGAAATAATAGAGCAATAACGAGAAACTAAATCACACAGGGATTTATAGTGGTTCCACCGACGTCTTGTCAGTGTACGTCCACTTTGAGAGAGAAACCTTTATTAATATCAATAGAAGAGTACAAGAGATTGATTACAATGATAAAATTTACTAGAAAAAATTTGATTTTATGGAGAAAGGAATTGAAGAAGAATAGGATTGCCTAAACCCTAATTAGAATAAACCTTGATCTAATCTTTTGATTTTGTTGTACCTTCTCCTTTTGGATTCGATGTAGCTTATATAGACATAAGGAAGTATATGGAAGTTCCCAAAATTTCCTCTAGATCCGAAATATCTGAAATATTCTCTAGATCCTAAATATCCTACAGATCCTAAATATTCTCCAGATCTGAAAATATCCTCCAGATCCTAAATATTCGAAATATCCCGAAATATCCTCCTCAATCTAACAGATAGTATCGTATACTTCAACACTCCACCTCGATATTATATCCATCTACATCACAAACTTCAATGCACCCAAGCATTTCCTTCTATCTTCAATCAAGAAAGCTTGAATGTTTCCCCAATGAACTCCGGCATAGCCACCGCCCATTGCACTTCACTAACGAGTTTAGGCATAGCCCCCACCCGTCAATAAAGTGTTGAAACATCCAACTCTTAAACTAGTCTTACCAAAAGACAATGTTCTCGGGAGTGAAAATGAGTACTTACCATGAAGATAGAACACCAACCTCTCACTGATACTCTTCTATATCCAAGTTTCTCTCTCAACTGTGCCACCACGTGGCACCTAGCATCTCTCCAAGCGAATTAAGTTTGAGCAATGCTCGAACTTTCCAATTAGCAATGCCTTAGTGAACATGTCCGCCACGTTATCCTTTGTGTGCACTTTCCACAGGCATACTTGCTTGTCTTCGTCCATGGCTACTAGAAATGATTCTCTTACTTCAATATGCTTCATTCGTGAGCTAAATGCCAAATTCTCTGCCAAATGTATAGCACTTTGGCTATCACATCGAACATCGATACTCTCATGTTCGAAACCCAAGTCACACAATAGTCGCTTCAAATAGGGTGCCTCCTTTGTCGCTTCCACAACGGCTATCAACTCCGTCTCCATAGTGGATAAAGCAACTACGGTTTGCAATCTCAATCTCCAACTAGTGATCGTACCACCAAGTGTGAATACATACCCAGAAGTTAATTTCCTTCGATCCCTATCAGCGGCGTAGTCCGAGTCACAATAACCAACTAACTTGCAACTCAATCCATCACTACCACCAAAAACAAGACCATAGATGTTGTTCCTTTCAAGTATCTCAATATAGCCTTCAAGGCTTCCCAATGTGATTTCCCCGAATTAGCCATATACCGACTAACCACCCCGACGGCATCTGCAATATCGGGTCTTGTACACATCATGGCATACATCAAACTTCCAACTGCACTATCATATAGTACCTTTGCCATATAAGCCTTGTCTTTCTCCTCGATAGGTGATCCCTTACTCGAAAGCTTTATATGCAAAGGTAAAGGTGTATTTAACGCCTTTGCATTCTCCATGCTAAACCTGCAAAGACCTTTCTTAATGTACTCCTTCTGAGTTATTTTCAACTCAAAATGCTTTCGATCTCTTTCAATTTCCATGCCCAAAATCTTCTTTGCTTCTCCAAGGTATTTCATTTCGAACTCCGCCTTTAATTTTTCTTTCAACTTGTTGATTTCTGCCTTGTCCTTAGAAGCAATGACCATATCATCCACATACAAGAGTAAATACACCCAACAATCATTTCCTAATCTCTTGAAGTAAACGCAAGCATCCTTGATGCTTCGATGGAAGCCACTTTCAAGCATGAAATGATTAAATCTCTTGTACCATTGCCTAGGTGATTGCTTCAAACCATATATTGATTTCTTCAACTTGCAAACTAGTTCTGACTTACCTTCTACAACAAACCCTTCCGGTTGCTCCATGTAGATGACTTCATCCAAGTCTTCATGTATAAAGGCGGTTTTCACATCTAGTTGCTCCAACTCCAAGTCGTAAATAGCAACTAATGCAAGTAATATCTGAATAGAAGTATGCCTCACAACCGATGCGAAGATCTCATCATACCCCTTTCCTTTCCTCTGTGCAAACCCCTTAGCCACTAGCCTAGCTTTGTATCTTCCATCATCCTTCACTTATATATCTATTTGCACCCAATAGCATGGTTTCCTTGAGGAAGTGGAACCAACTCCCAAGTCTGGTTCTTCATCAACGAATGCATCTATCTCTTCCTCCATGGCGCAAATCCACTTCGAGCTATCACTCGAATCCATGACGTCATCAAGGTCCATTGGCTCATCTTGGACTACATGAAGAGCATAGTCCAAATTCTCACAAAACTAAGATAGTTCTAATCACCATATCTTTCGGGTGGCCTTATAGCACGACGACCAAACCGAGTAGCAATACCATCACCCGGTCTTCCTTCAGCTCCACCTTGAACCGAATCTTCTCTAGGCTCTTGCACATCATCAATAATACTTAAGGAATCTTGTGGACTATATGATGTAACATCAACCGCATTCACCTCGCAAGCACCTCCAACAACTCTACTCTCTCTAAGCCTGAAAGTGGGAATAACTTCTTTCTCCATTGATTCACCATGAACCGAATTCGGAACATCCGATGAGCCTTCGTTCTCCTTGAACATAGCCGACTCATCAAAAGTAACATGACGAGAAACCATAGCCTTCTTCTTTTCCGGATTCCAAATCCGATAGCCTTTGTCACCATCCATATAACCGAGAAAAATCCCTTTGAAAGCTCTAGGTGAGAGCTTATCAATCCCCAGATCATGCACATAAACAGGACTGCTAAATACATGAAGATAACTCAAGTCAATCCTCTTCCCCTTCCACACTTCCTCTGGAATTTTGTTATCAATAGCCGAGCATGGAATCCGATTAATAGTATGCACCGCAGTTGACAAAGCTTCGGCCCAAAATCCCTTAGACAAACCCGATGTCAATCTCAAGCATCGAGCTTTCTCTAGTAGAGTTCGTTTCATTCTCTCCGCCAATCCATTAGATTGCGGATCTCCCGGTGTAGTAACATGCCTCTGAATACCATGATGCTTGCAAAAATTCCGAAATTCTCCGGAAACATATTTGACGCCATTATCGGACCTAAGAACTTTCAAAGTTTTCCACTCTCATTCTCAACAAGAGTCTTCCATTCTTTGAATCTTGCAAATGCCTCCGACTTGGCCTTCATTACATACACCCAAACCTTCCGAGAAAATTCATCAATGAAATAAATATAATATCTTGCTCCTCCCAAAGAAGCTACAGTCGCTGGTCCCCAAACATCCGTGTGCACATACTCAAGAATCCCTCTTGAATCATGTTTTCCTTCACCGAATGATACTCTAGTTTGCTTCCCAATGGCACACTCCTCACAAAATCGCAACTTGCTGAAACTCTCACCATCAATCATCTCCCTTTGACGAAGAACGTCTAAACTCTTCTTCGAGACATGAACCAATCTCAAATGCCACAGCCGTGTAGCATCTAAGCCACGAGAACTATCAACACTAACACAAGTTTCGCCTTCCATGGTCACTCCTTGAAGCAAATAGATACAATGAGTTTTAGCACCCTTCATAACCACAAGCGGACCCTTCGAAACCCTCAAGCTATCACTCTCATTTTTGATCATACAAGCTAAAGAATCCAACTGTCCCAAAGAGATAAGTGACTTCCGTAGTCCCGGAACATAGTGCACATTAGTGAAAGTACGAACCACTCCGTCAAACATCCGAATTTGCATGGATCCAATGCCCTTTGACTTGCAAACTACACCATTTCCCATAACAATTGATTTTCCTTCCCATTCAACAGAAGAAGAAAAACAATTCCTATTAGGCGTCATGTGATATGAAGACCCCGAATCAAGTACCCAATCGCTGCCCGGAACATCTGATGCTACTGCCGACAAAACATCTACGTCTCCCTCACCAACATCTCTCTCCACCGCAACTGATGAAGATGTTACTTCCTTCTTCCACTTGTCTGGACAATCATTCTTCCAGTGACCAGGTTTCTTACATATAAAGCACTTTCTATTTCTTTCTTTTGATTTTCCTCTTCCACCGGGCTTTTTAGACTTAGAACGCCTCTGGTTTCCCTTCTTCTCTGACTTTTATTTCTCCGCAAATAAACCTTGACCATTAACAACACAAGTACTACGATCACTCAGCTCCTTTATCTGATCTCGCAATTCCTCACTAAGAAGACCCGTCTTGACATCATGTAGAGTCA
This sequence comes from Allium sativum, assembly GCA_030737875.1. Classification (NCBI taxonomy): domain Eukaryota; kingdom Viridiplantae; phylum Streptophyta; class Magnoliopsida; order Asparagales; family Amaryllidaceae; genus Allium; species Allium sativum. The sequence goes on along the minus strand of CM060912.1, from coordinate 98,322,358 downwards.
ATGTATCTCGGCCATAGATCAAACTGTTTGAGAACCCAGTATAGCGCTCAGGCAATGAACATAACAATATCATTGCCTTCTGCTCCTCCTCAATCTTCAAATCTACCGCCTTCATCTTCATTAGCAAATCATCAAACACATTTAAGTGCGCCTTTAGCTAAGTTCCTTCCTTCATCTTGTAGGTAAAGAAAGTCCGCAACAAGATCAGTCGATTTGTGAGTGACTTCTTCATATACAACTCCTCCAACTTGTTCCAAATACCTTTAGCAGTCGTCTCACCATTAATTTTGGAAATAACATTCTCCCCCATGGCAAGTTGAAGTGTAGTGAATGCTCACTCTTCCATTTCTTCTCTCTCCACATCTGAGATGTCCTCTGGCAATAAATGTGTATCAAACACCACCCGATGTACCCGATTCCGCCTAGGAACCGCTTTCATCTTCCATTGCCACTTTTCGAAATCATTATCGCCATTCCACTTGTCGATAAACAATTGCGAACCAGCAACTGCATACGATCCACGTATATACGGAGCTACACCACTTGGACCAACTGTTGATGGATTATTTGAACCTGATTCCGGCATTTCTACAACTATCTACCAACACCAATGCTCTGATACCAAATGTTGTGGAGAAATTTTGATTCAAGACAACTCAAATAAAAAAAAATCCCCAACGCCGCGGAAAACGAGATCATGGTAATAGTGCAAAAACAACCAATCGAACAATCTCAATCTTATCCAAGCCAATCACAATCACCAAACAATGGAAATATTAGAGCAATAACGAGAAACTAAATCACATAGGGATTTATAGTGGTTCCACCGACGTCTTGTCAGTGTACGTCCACTTTGAGAGAGAAACCTTTATTAATATCAATAGAAGAGTACAAAAGATTGATTACAATGATCAAATTTACTAGAAAAAATTTGATTTTGTGGAGAAATGAATTGAAGAAGATTAGAATTGCCTAAACCCTAATTAGAATAAAGCTTGATCTAATCTCTTGATTTTGTTGTACCTCCTCCTTTTGGATTCGATGTAGCTTATATAGACATTGGTAAGTATATGGAAATTCCCAAAATTTCCTCTAGATCCGAAATATCCTCCAGATCCTAAATATTCTCCAGATCTGAAAATACCTTCTAGATTCTAGATATTCGAAATATCCCAAAATATCCTCCTCAATCTAACACATAGTATCACATACTTTAACATTGCATGCATGCACACACATATGACATATGTTCATAATAAATCATTACAAAGGGGAAAATAGCAAACTCTTGAACTACATAATACTGAAAAATGAATAACCTACAGTGTACATTTATGTATATTTACTTAGTAATTTCATTATCCAATTAAGAAAGCCAACAACTGCATCTCCGAAATGATTTCACACCTAACAAAATCTCTTGGAAGAAAGATCCAATTGCCTATTCACCACAAATCCCAATGCAAGTTTTATAATTTCTTACGTAGTAGCATTTTCTTTAGCTAATTAACCAGGGAAGACTGCACATATGCTTTTTACATCTACTCTATTTTACATAGTTTTTTTTCACATTTACTTTATTGTTCATAGATTTCTAATATTTACTTTAGTAGTAGCAACATCTCTGCCCCTTTTTCCATCTTCGCAGCTGCTATGTTGTAACTTCATAACATGAGTTCACGTTGATTACCATTAGGCTTTCATGGAATCATTTGAAATATGGATTTGGATGGATTAATAAGACATAGCTATGTCAGGATCGCTTCATCAACACATTGAAGATAATTCAGTTGACACGTTAACCTATAAATACCCTTCTTCAAACATGGTAGAAGCAAGCGATTAAGCATTCAATATTTTACTAGCTAAAACTATAAACATATGATATATGACGTTCTGCCAGTAAATTCCGTGAAGTCATCAAAATAGATGATGATCTCAAAGGCTTGACAATCAAACTACTATGAAGCAATATGTTTCTTTTTCGTTGCTTAATAACTGTATTCTATATAAAATCACACCTTTGACCATATATACTAATCAGTAGTTGTTTAAGTAATAATAACTATTAAGTTTGTAAAGAAATTCATTAATACTTGTCATGGATGAACTTATTTTGATAAGAGATCTCCACACTCCAAAATCTAGATCTTCGAATGGGATTGCTTCTTCTGGTCTTCTCTGCTACTTTGTCTACTATGCTAATGGTTCAATAAACTTGTACCTAAATCTATGCCCACTGATCGCTCACCATGTCCATAGCCATTCTTAGTCATTTCAATTTGGTTTTAATATAGTTGTAAAACAATTGTTAGTAGATTATGTAAAACAATAATGTGTGGAATAGAAAAAAAATACTATTTTCATTTAGTATTTATTACCCATGCAGCCTTGCACACACTTTTAGCCATATGTTATCTTAAGCTCCAACACTTTAAGATTTGTGCATAATTTGCAGTAAAAATCATCTAATATATAGGCTTAGCACCGCTATCACTGTACCTTCGTGAACATACCAAAGTTGCAAAAATATCTAAGCACCAAGATTGTAAAAATATACTAGGGTTAATCAGCTATGCAGGGACGAATAAGAGATTAACTGGAAGTTCGACCTATGCATTTTGGATAAACTTGTTCATTTCTTTTTTTTGGTATTAACGGGTCCCCAATATAATAACATTATTTGGATCGATTTATAAATAATCTTGAAAACTAAATTTTTAGAAGTAATCATTTTAATGCTGGTAAAAAGAAACAAAACTGAATAATTATATAAATACTAGCGGTGCACAACAAAAAAACCCTCAAATATCAGCAGATTTTAGCAGCGGAAAATTCCGTCGTAAATTGATGATGGATTTCTGTGGAATCTGTAGGGATGTTATCTAGGATTAACATTACAAGTTTGATTCACAGAAATGTTACATATGAGTTTGATTTATAGATATGTCTGGTCAATTAACATATGAGTTTGATTCGTAAAAATATGTTACCTGTTAATAGATAACATAAGGAATATCTATAACATAACATAATAATTAAAATTACCTTTTTTAAATGAGAATTATTGGTTAGTCCTTGTCACTTTTGGATTCTGTCTCTACTTTATCCTCTATATATGGTTCATCTGTGGTCTCAAATACTTCAATTAATGCATTCGATTCGTCGTTTAGAGGTCCAAAATCTGTTCGATCATCGGTTATTACTATTCCTCTATTTTCCTCGACATCTGCTTGATAAGCTTGGTCGTCTGGAATATTACGTCCGTCAAATGATTCAACAAAATTTCAGCAGCAGTTCCCTTTAGTTCTCTGAACAGTACACAATTGCGTTTACACAAGGAACATAAAGGACGTTCTTTCGAAATTTTGAGAACCATTTAAAATTAAATGACTTACGAGATTTAGTTTCGTTATTGTGTTCATAACTTGTCCAATACAAAGGAAAAATCCAATAAATATTTTATATGACGAATATAAATGTCCGTTCCGTTAATAAAATGAACATTCACATAACGATTATATATAATACTTATCAGACGAGGCCCAAAAAACTCTTTAAGGCTTTATGAATATAATATATTCTGATTGGTGCTCTTCAATCTTTTAATTGTACGATATGTGTTTTACCACATATACGTATATTTTCAACATTAAATCAAACTATATAACCATATGTTTCCGCTAAATTTTTATAAAACATAAACTTAATTATTTTCATTTCCACTACACATTTCGACTACATAAATATTGTTTTCAATGAATGATGGCTCAACCAAATCAACAAATACATATATTAATTACCAACTATATATACATATAACACTATATATATGCATATATACATATACCACTTAAAGTAATTAAGCCCTAGATTAGCAACATAATCAATTCAATCTATATATACATGTATTAACAACACTAGATATACAAACATACAATCTAACTAACCTTAAATTAGTAAATCTAGGGTATTAAACAAAATTAGGGTTCATACCTTCAAATTGGGTAGAATCGGAGATTAGAGAGAAAGAGAGAGTGCCTAGAATGAGTTGGAGAGAGTGTATGCAGATGATGGAGTGGTGGAGTGTTGGGGATTTCGTTGTTTGAGACACTAACGGAGTAGAATAATTGTCGTACTTCTGACTTCAAGGATTTGCATAGCAAATTCTTTAATACAATAGTTCAACCCACCAGATAAAAAAGGGCTATCGAACTATTGACTTCAGGATTCGATGAAGCTTTTGAAAAAGAAAAAATGGATTCAAAATTTGTATGATTTTGATCCAACCAAGAAAACTATAGATTTAGTTTTCTGACGATGCAAGAATCGAAAATAGAATGAAGAGGAAGCAAGAAGTTTGCTATTCTGCAACACTTCCAGATTTGTAACACTTTAGAAGTGTTTCGGACAGAACTGTTTTGCAACAGTATAACGGTGTTGCAGAATATCTTAGGAAGAAGAAGATCGAAAATCAGAGATATGTGAAATGATTTTGCGCAATTCTATATATAGGTGACGAGAGGAGGCATCAATTAGCCAAGCGTTGCAACTGTTTAATTGCAACAGTCAATTCAGTTCGAATCAGAAACATATGCACCCTTTCCGTTTTGCAAAGCTTCTGTTTGATCCAAATTTGGGATCAAACACCAAAGGTGTTAAAGTCACACTTCACCGATTCGGTAAGAATATGAAACCGCGTAGTCACAAAACAAATGGATAAAAACAAGTAACAAAACAATGGAATTTTATAGTGGTTCGATTCAATATGAATCTACGTCCACTTTTAGTCAATTCTTATTATGATATTCGAGCTTACAACATATGAATTTTTCCTCATTACATTCATTTCTTTCTTTCACTCTCTTCTCACTCTTTTTATAATCTAATTTCACTTGATTTTGGCAAAGAAAATGTAGAGATCTTTTAGCTTTGTGATGAATCTTCAATCACTTGTACGCTTTGATACTTTTCCATGATCTCATAGATTCCATATTGACTTCGCATTCAATCTAGACTTCAGAGAGGATTAGAAAAGATAAGAGACCGTTTGAATGGTGTTTGAGAGATTTATCATATAACTTGAATGAGAACTCACACGCTTAAATTCACTTGGAGAGAGCTTTTATGATCATTGACTCAGGATTTGACTTTCATGAAGTTAGAAAAGTGTTGTTGAACCCATAGAAGCCATTAAAGAAGTTGTAAGTGAGTTTTGAATTTGGTGGAGTCTCCTCCTTAGAATGAATTTTTTTCCTCCCCCTTTTGGAATGAATTATGAGGGGTATTTATAGTTGATTTTTGGCCTGGGTGTCGATTATGTAATTATGCAGAAAACGCCATGACTCAGCCCGCCATGACTTCACCTTGCCATGACTTCATCTCGCCATGACTTCATTTCGACATGACTCCATTTCTCCATGACTATCGTCTTAGGTATGTTCCACTTTGCAGCTATCATGGCGGATGATGCTATTGTGCTTGCGGCATGCGACATGGAGTTCACAAGATGATTTTCACGCCATGAATGAATTTGCAGCATGATCTTGTTCTCACAGCACATGGCATAACTAAATACTAGTGTATAACTTGTTCTTCCATTTATTCATGAACAATCCAATAGTATAAGTAGTTCACATGACGATATTCTCCTGCCCCATTAATAATATGCCACATATCAATATATATAATACACCCTATGTACTTGTGAATCATTCTGCCCATGTGCCCATCTTTTGAAACTTCTACTTGCTGGAGCGACATGGGCTACTTCAACACACGGATCCAAAGGGACACACTGCATACAAATTTTCAGGCTCAACGCGGCTTAAGTTCCAACGGTATGGGAGCACCCAGTGGCTTGCGACATGAGATAACTGTCATGCGACATGATTCAGATTGTGGCAAGTGTCCTCCTTTCCAGCTAGAGTATTTGTTAGAGTGCCATGCGGCAAGCAGGAAATTCAAAACAACTTTACACGACATGAATATGGCGGATACGACATGAAATGAAGGAATGAGTCGTATTCTAAGAACACCACGCCATGCTGTTATAACGCATGTCGTACGAACTATGGTACTGGAAGAACTACTTGGCATGATTCAACATATGCGACATGATCACCTATGGTCTAAAATAACCTGGTAACAATCGTCCCATTCATATGGTGCCACATGGGGCTTTGTATATGTTACCATTCACAATATCATGAAGAATTGCCTGTTTTATAATGTAGTCCAGACTTTCACAGCATGGATGACATAGAAGGCTTGCGGTATGGACGCAAGTCGTTGGTGGCGACATGAACGCTTAACAAAATGAGAACCATATGACATATAATTTGTATGGTCATGATTCCGTGCTTATGTCGTCACCACGACTTGCTTTAAGGTACGTGTTTAACGACTTGGTAACTTGAGACTCGATATGTGATTGACATAGAAATGTGTTTATTTTATGCTCTTATTTCTTATCTTTTGGATATAAATAAATATTACTTGGGTATTGTTTTGTTATTTTTATAGATAGTCCAACCCAGCCCGCATGCAACCAGAAATGTAGAGAAATAGAGATCAATTTGCTGTGTATTTGCATTTTGAAGAATTGTAGATGAAGATATCACATCTAGTTGCTATTGGACAGGAAAAGGAGTGATAAAAAGGCTTTGCACATCACAAATCAATGAAGAAATATCAAGGAAGCAAGAGGAAAAAGAGAAAAGGCCCAAATTTGCTTTATTTATCTAAGGCCCATTTATGTTTCTCATTGTAACTAATTAGTGGTGTAATGACTAGGCCCATTTACCATTAGGGTTAGGGTTAGGGTTTGGCTATCTACCCTATATATACCCTTGTAATAACCTTGTAGCCACCATACCATCATATCTCATCTCTTATTCCATTGTTCTAATAAAAGTTCTTCTTTCTCTTTTATTTTCTGCATTTTTTTTGTTTTTCTTAGCAACTAGTGTTGTCTATACGATTAGATTCGGTAGAACACTATTTGTATTTTGCACTTATTTGCATTAGTGATTTACCGTCTGATTAGATTCAGCGGAAATCCTAATTTTAATTCTTGTTTGTTATTTCAATTTCTGCAATTTCAATTTCTGCTTTTATTATCTTCTTAGGTCAAATTGGATTTGATTAGATTCAAATCTAATTCATAGTTTTATTTCTTTTCCATTGAAATTGTGATCTGATCATCGGTTCAATTAGATCTGTTCTGAATCAAATCACAGTTTTAATTTTGTTTTTTTATTTATTTTCAAAATCAACCTCCAAAGTTCGTCTAACACGCCCACGAAACATATAAATAATAAAATTTAACTTTCCTCCCTGTGTTCGACCTGTATGCTACACACCTGTATGCTTGCAGAATTTATTACAAATGTCGCGCTTTTCTAATTCATAGATTAGCGTCGATCAAGTTTTTGGCGCCGTTGCCGGGGAGGTAACGATTGAATTTTATTATTTATTTAATTTCCGATTCGTGTTAGTTTTTATTTTTATTTTATTTTTCTTCTTTTTGTTTTTCTATATATATATATATATATATATGTATATATATATATATATCTCAATTAGTGATTTGGCGTATCAACCGTCACGAACTAAGAGAAAAAAATAAAAAATTCTTGCCACCTTTGTTTTCCTCCAAATCTTTTTTTTCTTTCTGTTTTCAATTATTTCTTTCCATTTTTTTAATCTTCCGACATTTGATATTTGGTATTAACTGCTGATACTGTTGTCTTCTAAACAAAAAAAATTCTTAACAAAGTTTCTTTGATTTTATCTCTTTTTCTTCTTATTTATTTCTTTACCCTTTTCAAATTTTTTTCCCTTTTTCCTTTTATTTATTTTCTCTCTTCTACTCTTACAACAATAAAAGAAAAGTGTCTTGCCATCTTCTTTTATTTCTTTCTTGTTTTCGACTTCTCTCTCCTTTCTTTCAATTTTTTTTTCCCTTCTTACAAATTCATTCTTTCTTTTACAATCTCTCTTTCTTAAAAAAAAAAAAAAAATCATCTTCAACATCATCCGCATCTCCGTACACAACGCCATAAACCAGTCCTCCAATTCCTTTCCTCTTTTCAAATCCTCTTCCAAATTTTCTTCAATTTTTTTTTTTCATTTCCAATATCTACAAATTTCTTTCCAAAAAAAAAAAAAACATTTTTTTTCTCTGTTCTTCCTTATTTCTTTCCATTTGTCTACTTCACAAAATTCTCCATCCACCATAACGACGCATAAACCCTCTTTCACAATTCTCCACCATCAATTCTCCAACAGTCTGACTACCTTCGCAACCAGTGCAAACTACACCATTCAATCCAACATTTCACATCGCTTGCTTTACTTCACCAAATCAAGGCCGATCACATTCAAACCATCACTCTTCCACAAGCCTTTCAAACCAACGCAACAACGCCACCTCAACTCATTGCGCAACCAGAAATCTCAAAGCCAATTCCTCAAACTCATTGATCAATCGTTCACTTATCCATCCTCACACAAAACCACCAAATAACCACTGAAAGCATCCAAATACCGAGCATCATATCCAATACCCCAACTGCAGTGCTCTCAAACCACAACCCAATTTCAACACCACAGATCTACCACGACCTTACCTGCATCTACAACTTCTGATAGTCACTAATTCAAACATATCCCATTCACCCGCCTTCATCCAGTCACGCAACCCATTAATCACCACCAGCAACTTCACATCAGTTCAAACAGCACCAGACATCCACCAACCCGTCAACAACTCTTCACCAATTCAATCCAAACTCCGTAACACCTTCCGACCCCCTGCTGCATCACCTCCGAACTCAACCACTATAGGCAGCCTCGGTCACCACCTCACCAATTTTCACCATCTCCAGAAACCCCAATTCAAACAGCAAAACCAGTTCAGCATCCGCACTTCAAAACCCTACAGCAACTTCCCTCGTCAGCCTTGACAACACCCAGCCCTGTTCGAACCCTAAATCCGATCCATAAACAAGCCTTCTCCTTCAGTCCAACTCCAGTAATCTCAATTCAACAGCGTTCGAACTCCCATCAAATACCATCTTTTACTTATCCTCGAATTCAGAAACTTGTTCTTCGGATCGGATTCGAGCCTAGAAATCCGAAAGGAATTTCTTTATATTTTTTTTATAAAATCGAAACTGTTCGATTTCAAGAGAAGGTGCGACTTTGTTTATAATTCCGTTCGATTTGGGAACAGAACCCACAGTGGTTTGCGTTTTTTTATTTGAGAAGAGAACTAATTTTGTGCGTTGGGAGTAATTTGTTTCTGAGATATTTAGAAGGACGTGAACTTGTAAACAGCTTGGTGTGTCAGTTCTTCCTTCTAGTCAGGGGCGTGCGATGGTTCTAAAACACGTGTGACACTTCTTGAATTATTCTTGGCCTTAATTTGCTTGGTTTTCCATTTTTCTAGTTCGGTTTCCTAGCTTTCTTTTACAACATTTTTTTATTGGTCTAGTTAGTTCCAATTTTTTCCTTTCAGATTCATTTTAGTCGTTGTTTTAATTTCAACTCAGTGTGCTTTTCTTTTCGATTATTTTTATTTGCTATCTTTCCTCTCAAAAAAAAAAAAAGATCAAAGAATAGATTCAAGCAAACAAACAGGAAATTCAAACATCAACCGATTCACAAATAGTGGGCTTCGAATTGTTAACGCTACTCAACTGCTTTGGACAGACAGCCATACCCCACGGTAATATTTTTCTAAACTGTACAGGTGTTGAAGCTGCTTTGAAAATATAGAAATTGCTTGTAAAAATCTTTTGCAGGGGCCGCGGCTTGCTTGTACAATATTTTACTTTTCTTTTATTGTTTTGTGACTGTTCTGTGTCTGATATTTCTGAATCTGCGTGTGAGAAATGAATTTCCATAATTACTGTCATCACTCTCATTGTTTTCAACAATAAAAATAGACGCTGCAAAATAATATAATTGAAAAGTGGTGTTTTGTGAAGTTGACTGTCTCGTATAATTGGATCGCGGGTATATATTAGTTCAATTTATTGAACTTTTAGCAAAAGAGGTTGCATACTACCCGTAAAACATTGGTCGTATCCCTTAGTTTTATACTATACGTGAACGGCCATAAGACCCTCTTCCCCCTTCCAATTAAGTCAGTTAATTAATAGAGCACAACTCATTCTTTTATACTATTTTGAACTAAGAATAATTTCTGTCTTCTCTTGATTGCATTCAAATGTCTGATTCAAAAAAATCTTTGAGAGAAATGTGGAATCATAACCTGAGTAGACGTCCTCTTGAAGAGTATGAGTATGAATTACAACTCATAAAGCAAAATTTTCCGAATTTTTGTGAGTCCAATGCCAACAATTTTCAAAATTTTCAAAATGACCAACATTTTCAACATCATGAATATAATCGAAATGGCAATTTCAATTCAAATTTCAATAATTTCGATTATGGGCCACATCCGTATCAAAACGACTTTGAATCCCAATATAGCTTTGATCCACAACAATATGGGGTTGGAAACCAATTCGAAAATAATTTTGAAAATGATTTTCAATTCGATCAGAATTTTCAAAATTACAACCCATATCCACATCTTGAATATGACCAAAATCGCAGTTTTCCCTCGAATTTCGACAGCTTTGGTTACGAACCTAATTTTCAAAATCAAAATGATTTCCAACATCATTATCATCTTTCTGAAAATTCAAATATTTTTGAGAATCAAGGAATCCAAAACGATAGCTCTCAATTCGACGATTCTGAAGAATATCATCTTAAAATCCTTAGAGAGAGGGCTGATGAACTTCTTTGTTTGTTGACAACTTTGAAAGAACAACAAGAGCAACAAAATCAAATTCAAACAAGCGATGAATCAGAAAATAATCCATTCTTTACGGATAGTGATAATTTTCAGATAACAACTTTCGAAATTGAGAATAACGATCTAAATGAAGTTGTTCAAAATTCAACGAATGATCTGGACTTCGATTCTTTTCAAGAAAAAAATTTAAGCTTAGATTTTGATCTTCCTCTTTCAGACTGTGAGAAACTTGAAATTCTAGAAATTGAACAAAACGAAAATGTGGAATTTTTCAACTCAGAAGTGGAAATGGATTTTAATGAACATGAATTTCTTGATTTGTACAAGGATGAATTGCCAAACGAGGAAGAAGGGGATTCATGTCACGAGTTCGAAAATTTTAACTTTGAGGAAATTTCAAATGAACTTAAGATTGTCAGTGTCGAAAATACGTTGACAATTAATGATGAGAAATGTGATCACATACTCTTGAACACCACTCAAATGTCAAATTTCACTAAATTTATATACGATCACAAATTCTTGAAAAATTACACTGACAAATTTGTTGAATACATGAATTACTTTTGGAATGCTGGCTCGGTTGAAAGACTTCAGGTTAGGACGACCCTGAATATTTATCTCCTGGACTATAAATCTAGGTTTAAAAATGAGATGATTTTCAAAAACTTTTGCTTGTTAGAAAACATGTCTAGACATAGTGGGAATGGGACTCATAGGGCTAGAAACAAGTGTGGGGGGAAAAGTTGGTGGAATTCTTTGCATCGCATACATCGCAAACACATATATCATTGTACATATGATCCATTTTTACATATAGTTAGATTGCATTTCATTTTACAAGTCATTTTACATTTTATCCATCTTTGGGTACGATCTTTCAGATTTAGGAAACGTTACAGTGTGGGCACTGTATAGTTCAAGTGTGGGGGGGGGGAGTCTGCATTTCATCCATTTTCATTTTTCTTTGTTTTTATTTCTTTTATTTTCATCATTTAAATAGGACCATCATGCATTTTAGACTGTAGTAACATGCCATTTTTTTTTTTTTTTGAAACATGACTCATTTTAGTTTGATACAACAAAATAAGTTTACAATTTTTAGCCAGTTGATAGTATTTTTCTCTCTCAACTTAGATCTAATAGGAAATATAATGAAAAGTTTAATTTTGAGGGATAATAGTGTAACCGGTACATAGGGAGATTCTTAGGTGATGGCCATGAAATCTATTCTATATTGTAGACTTTGTTTAAATAAGTGGAGGACTTAAAAGACTTATATTGGCTTTTCAAATCTTTAAAACTAAGTTGTGTTAAGTTGAATTCGCATAACTCTCTTTTGTGCTTATATTTTCGATAATAATAATAATAGTATTCCAAGGGTATCCAACATTGCTTGTATATCGAGCGTTGGTGCGGAAACCCGCCAAGCTCTATCCGACACGTTGTTGACAAAGTCAAAGTTGGAATATCTTGGTCTCATTTTATGAGATTGGACACCTAAGGATTACCGACACGTTGTTGACAAAGTCAAAGTCGGCCTGCACAATCCGCCAAGCTCTTTACCTACTCTCCGTTAGTCCGCGAGGCAGTGCATGGGTGGTAAACCTTGGTCTTTTTAGGTGTATGTACTTAATCATAAATCTTAAAATTTTATAAGAATAAAGAATAAGCGATAATACCCGAACACTTCTTGACCTTATTGATTTGACTAAGCCATACATGAGAAAATTAGAATACCACTTTGCAACTGTGCCAAGCAAACTAAGAATTTATTTCATGGCTGCACTATGTTATCGACCGAACTAACTGGCCAAACTGGAATTTAACATTTGAAAACTTGATTTATATTGAAAATTTGTGACAAGTCGAGGTATCTAAAATAAAATCAACTGGTTAGAAATTGTTAACTTAATTTGTTGTACCACTCTCCTGAAATAAGTCGTGTTTTCATTTTTCATTTTTATTTGCATATGTCCGCTGCATTCATGTAGTTTCATCAGAATCATAGCATACTGCATTTGGATTTTGTGGGTAGTATCCGCTGAAAACCCTCACGAGACACCACTCGTCCTACTAGGGACACCTAGAGGTTTAACGGCTTGTTGCATACGCTCAATGCAATCGTGTTTCCTACGAAAGTGTGACCTATCTAGTTAGTTTTTCATATTTTTTTTGTTTTGCTCGAGGACGAGTAAAAGATAAGTGTGGGGGTATTTGATTGACATAGAAATGTGTTTATTTTATGCTCTTATTTCTTATCTTTTGGATACAAATAAATATTACTTGGGTATTGTTTTGTTATTTTTACAGATAGTCCAACCCAGCCCGCATGCAACCAGAAATGTAGAGAAATAGAGATCAATTTGCTGTGTATTTGCATGTTGAAGAATTGTAGATGAAGATATCACATCTAGTTGCTATTGGACAGGAAAAGGAGTGATAAAAAGGCTTTGCACATCACAAATCAATGAAGAAATATCAAGGAAGCAAGAGGAAAAAGAGAAAAGGCCCAAATTTGCTTTATTTATCTAAGGCCCATTTATGTTTCTCATTGTAACTAATTAGTGGTGTAATGACTAGGCCCATTTACCATTAGGGTTAGGGTTAGGGTTTGGCTATCTACCCTATATATACCCTTGTAATAACCTTGTAGCCACCATACCATCATATCTCATCTCTTATTCCATTGTTCTAATAAAAGTTCTTCTTTCTCTTTTATTTTCTGCATTTTTTTTGTTTTTCTTAGCAACTAGTGTTGTCTATACGATTAGATTCGGTAGAACACTATTTGTATTTTGCACTTATTTGCATTAGTGATTTACCGTCTGATTAGATTCAGCGGAAATCCTAATTTTAATTCTTGTTTGTTATTTCAATTTCTGCAATTTCAATTTCTGCTTTTATTATCTTCTTAGGTCAAATTGGATTTGATTAGATTCAAATCTAATTCATAGTTTTATTTCTTTTCCATTGAAATTGTGATCTGATCATCGGTTCAATTAGATCTGTTCTGAATCAAATCACAGTTTTAATTTTGTTTTTTTATTTATTTTCAAAATCAACCTCCAAAGTTCGTCTAACACGCCCTCGAAACATATAAATAATAAAATTTAACTTTCCTCCCTGTGTTCGACCTGTATGCTACACACCTGTATGCTTGCAGAATTTATTACAAATGTCGCGCTTTTCTAATTCATAGATTAGCGTCGATCAATATGCTAACGCTATAGTCCATGTCGAGATGAACGAAATGATCCATGTTACACCTCAATGACTTGATCTACTCGTCATGGTTTTATTCCATGTCGACGACTTGGTGCCACGTCGTACTATTGGCTCAATAGCGTGAACAAATAACAGTTTGCATCGTAATCAAATTCTTTAAGTCAATCCTTTGAACCGCATTGAACTAACGGGGTTAACATTTGCCCCTCGAAGCTTGTATTTCTTGCTTGCGAGGAATGCGAGCTTCGAAATGAGCGCAATTGGCGTTGAGATTCAGTCGTACCTTTTTGTTTGCTACAGCAACTAGTTCTTTGAATTTAGATGCTCCATGCTACTTTTTCTGTAATTAAAACAAATATTTGCATGACTTTTGGACTTATACTTTGCTATCGGTTGTCCACAGCGATAACGGATTAGTTAATCATTAAAAAACGAGATATAACAAATTTTATTTTTGAACTGAATGAAGTTTCTACACAGAATTGTCCTACTCAGCGGTTCACAACTTACTGAATATGGTTTGCACAAATATGATGTCCAAATTCGAATTTGTATTTAACAATTAAAAAACAAATAATCAATTGAGCCGACTATAGATTTTGAACGCTATCATTTTAATGATTTATATGATGGTGTATGGTATTTTACATTTGAGAAATACGCATCTGTGATTTATTCTCTGCTTCTCTTTGGAGAAGTCTTTGATTATTGGTGCCCTATTTTAGGAGGCCATTGTTAGCATTCATTATGTGAAGAATTTCACTGCTCAATGTTTATTTGTCATGCTGATCAGTTTTTGGCATTGAAGTTTCCGTTGGATACCCCACGTTTTAGTGAGGTCCTTTTAATCCAACGTCTTGTCTTTTTCCTACGATTGAATCAACATGATGGATTTCTTTGAACATTGTTGATATCTCATATGGAGAAGTCGCTTTCTCTATGGAAAGGGGTTTTTGGTTGTTGCATTGTTTCGCAGTGCGTACTCCTGCGAGGTTTGGGTTAAGGCTGCATCACTCTGCGCTTACGAACTCCCACGCTTCGTCTTGCTTTAGCAAGCTCCCGCACTTCGTTTCGCGCCTACGGATTCCTGCGAACCATAGGGTTAAGGCTGCATCTCTCCGCGCTTACGAACTCCCACGCTTCGTCTTGCTTTAGCAAGCTCCCGTGCTTCGTTTCGCGCCTACGGATTCCCGCGAACCATCGAGTTAAGGCTACATCGCTCCGCGCTTACGAACTCCCACGCTTCGTCTTGCTTTAGCAAGCTCCCGCACTTTAATTCGCGCCTACGGATTCCTGCGAACCATCGGGTTGAGGCTGCATCGCTCCGCGCTTACGAACTCCCACGCTTCTTCTTGCTTTAGCAAGCTCCCGCGCTTCGTTTCACGCCTATGGATTCCCGCGAACCATTGGGTTAAGGCCGAATCGCTCCACGCTTACGAACCCCCATGCTTCATCTTTCTTTAGCAAGCTCTCGCGCTTCGTTTCGCACCTACGGATTCCCGCGAACCATCGGGTTGAGGCTGCATCGCTCCGCGCTTATAAACTCCCATGCTTCGTCATGCTTTAGCAAGCTCCCGCGCTTCGTTTCGCACCTACGGATTCCTGCGAACCATGGGTTAGGGCTGCATTGCTCCGCGCTTACGAACTCCCACGCGTCGTCTTGCTTTAGCAAGCTCCTGCGCTTCGTTTCGCGCCTACGGATTCCCGCAACCTTTGGGGGATGAGGTTCTGGATCCGCGACAGCTTGTTGCTCTTTT
The DNA here is from genome assembly GCA_030737875.1 of Allium sativum. Taxonomy (NCBI): domain Eukaryota; kingdom Viridiplantae; phylum Streptophyta; class Magnoliopsida; order Asparagales; family Amaryllidaceae; genus Allium; species Allium sativum. The sequence goes on along the minus strand of CM060912.1, from coordinate 98,306,539 downwards.
CGCCGTTTGATTCATTGGGACTTCCTTGATCAACCGTTGAGTTGGTATTATTGGAGTTACCTTATTTCATCGGATCTTGAGGAAGGAAACGCCTACAGAATAGCCTGCAATGAGAAAATCGTCTTTTAGCAAATTTTTCATAAATATTTTGCAAGTCAGAGATTTACATAAGCAGGCAACATTTCATTCGTAGTACTTTTGTTCCGTACAATGCATGTAAACCATTATAGACTTTTTACAAGAAAGTAAAACATAGTTAAAGTAAAGTAATGCAAAGGGGCGATAATGATCGCTTATTCTGAGCCGTAGATATTAGATCATCATCAATGGTTGTCAGTTGGTTATTAGCCTTGGGATGATCTGAGCAGAAGCTACATTGCTTGGACCAGAATGATCATTTGATGCCCCTTGCCCTTGGGGAGCTGCAGGAGGATTTGCATCCTGGGAGTTCTTCACAAATTGTTGCAGACGGTTCTTCCTAATCATCTCTTCAATTAATGATTTCAGGTGCCTGCATTCGTTGGTGCTGTGGCCCGGCTGATTATGATATCGACAGAACTTCCCGAATTTAGTCAGATGTTCATTCATTTTTATTGGCCGAGGCTCTGGGTAAGCTTTTGCATCCTTTGTAGCAAGGTATATATTCTCAGGAGTGTTATTCAGAGGAGTTAACTCAGACGAGTTAAGAAGGTGAAACTTTTTATTAGCTTTGCTGTCATTCCTGTCATTTGCTCGCTTCTAGCCCTGAATACTCTTTTGATCGCACTGAGTAGCAGCATTTTTGGGAGCCTCAAGAAGTTGGTTACCACCGATGATCTGAAGAGGTATAGGATTGTTGTCCACTCTCATGTACTCCTCCGCCGTCTTATAGAACCTGTCAAGTGTAGTCGGTTCCTTCATTTTTATCCATCTTCCGAACTCGCTCCTCTCGTCTATGGCGTTGAGTAGAGACATGAGGATTATGCGAGGTTCCGCGTTCCTTACTCCAGACAAAGCAACATTGAATCGACTAAGGAAGGCTTTGACGGTTTCCCCTGTATTCTGTTTCATTGCTGAAAGCGTTATAACATCCTTGGCTTTGGTCGCGTACAAGCGGAACTGCTCCTTAAACTTTTTGGTCAGGTCAGAGAACCGATCGATGGATTTGGGTGGCAGCTTTGTGAACCATAGTGATACAGCACCTTCTAAGTAGAGAGGAAAGTACGTGCATCTCATCTCATCGGTCGCCTTAGCTGCACTCATATGACATTCATTTTTGAATAGGAAGTAGTTCGGATCAACGAGACCGTTGTACAGAGGCAATGTCGGAGGATTGAACTTCTTCAGACATTCTGCTTCAAGGATTCTTTTGGTGAATGGAGTCATATCAGGAGAAAAGTACCATTCTCTTTTGTCATCCTTGCTAGCCTGATTCTTTTTTATGGCTCGTTCTATCATGTCCGAAATGTATTCTTCGGTGCTATGGCGCTCTATGAAGCTGAGCTCTTTACCAAATGTTCGCCTAGGCATTCGACCTCGATTAGTGAGTTTTGGCTCTTTGCCTTCTCGTCGTGGAGGTGCCCCCGTGACAGGATTAATGACCTTTCGAGCATTCACTTTGGAATGGTCCTTAGCTTTTGATCTCAAATTCTCGATGTTAGCTTCGTCCCTGTCAATTTCCCAATCATAATCGTCTTCCATATTGTCGTTGCGGTTATGATCGGAAGCGGGCAATTTATCATTCTCCTCGAGATCCACATGCACTTTCGGAGGGGCTGAATTTGATCGAGCATTAAGGATGGTGTCGAGTTTCTCCATCATCATTTTGGTAGAGACATTCATTCGGTTGTTGACATTGGCAATAGCGATTTTTAATTCATTTTTGGTCACCCAGCTCCAGTTTCTGAATTTTCGCCAACTTCGAAACGATTATTAAGCGATGTTTCTTCGTTAGCGACATTTTCAGCACTTTCGACATCTTTACTAACGGTCTTCTTAGATTTGGCCATAACTTCGGAGAAGAATGCAGTTTAGAGCTTTCATGCAAGGATCTCAACTTTGGGAGAGTGCGAGAAGAGGTAGGAGATGCGAGCGCGGCCCCACGATGGGCGCCAAATGTTTGCTCCAAATTTGGGATCAAACACCAAAGGTGTAAAAGTCACACTTCACCGATTCGGTAAGAATATGGAACCGCATAATCACAAAACAAGCGGATAAAAACAAGTAAGAACACAAAGGAATTTTTATAGTGGTTCGATTCAATATGAATCTACGTCCACTTGTAGTCAATTCTTATTATGATATTCAAGCTTACAACATATGAATTTTTCCTCATTACATTCATCTCTTTCTTTCACTCTCTTCTCACTCTTTTTATAATCTAATTTCACTTGATTTTGGCGAAGAAAATGTAGAGATCTTTTAGCTTTGTGATGAATCTTCAATCACTTGTACGCTTTGATCCTTTTCCATGATCTTCATAGATTTCATATTGACTTCGCATTCAATCTAGACTTCAGAGACGATTAGAAAAGGTAAGAGACCGTTTGAATGGTGTTTGACAGATTTATCATATAACTTAAATGAGAACCCACGCGCTTAGGTTCACTTGGAGAGAGCTTTTATGATCATTGACTCGGATTTGACTGTCATGAAGTTAGAAAAGTGTTTTTGAATCCATGGAAGCCATTAGAGAAGTTGTAAGTGATTTTTGAATTTGGTGGAGTCTCCTCCTTAGAATGAATTTTTCCCCCTTTTCGAATGAATTATGTGGGGTATTTATAGGTGATTTTTGGCCTGGGTAGCAATTCTATAATTATGCAGAAAAACGCCATGACTCAACCCGCCATGACTTCACCTTGCCATGACTTCATCTCGCCATGACTTCATTTCGACATGACCCCATTTCGCCATGTCTATCGTCTTAGGTCGGTTCCACTTTGCAGCTATCATGGCGGATGAGGCTATTGTGCTTGCGGCATGCGGCATTAAGTTCACGATATGATTTTAACGCCATGAATGAATTTGTGGCATGATCTTGTTCTCACAGCACACGGCATAACTAAATACTAGTGTATAACTTGTTCTTCCATTTATTCATGAACAATCCAATAGTATAAGTATTTCACGTGACAGTATTCTCCTGCCCCATTAATAATATGCCACGTATCAATATATATAATACACCCTATGTACTTGTGAATCATTCTGCCCATGTGCCCATCTTTTGGAACTTCTACTTGCTGGAGCGAAATGGGCTACTTCAACACATGGATCCAAAGGGACACACTGCATACAAACGTTCAGGCTCAACACGGCTTAAGTTCCAATGGTATAGGAGCACTCAGTGGCTTGCGACATGAGACAACTGTCATGCGACATGATTCAGATTGTGGCAAGTGTCCTCCTTTCCAGCTGGAGTACTTGTTAGAGTGCCATGCGGCAAGCAAGAAATTCAAAACAGCTTAACATGACATGAATATGGCGGATACGACACGAAATGAAGTAATGAGCCGTATTCTAAGAACATCACGCCATGCTGTTATAACGCATGTCGTACGAACCATGGTACTGGAAGAACGACTTGGCATGATTCAACATATGCGACATGATCACCTATGGTCTAAAATAACCTGGTAACAATCGTCCCATTCATATGGTGCCATGTGGTGCTTTGTATATGTTACCATTCACAATATCATGAAGAATTGCTTGTTTTATAATGTAGTCCAGACTTTCACAACATGGATGACATAGAAGGCTTGCGGTATGGACGCAAGTCATTGGTGGTGGCATGAACACTTAACAAATGAGAACCATATGACATATAATTTGTGTGGTCAAGATTCTGTGCTTATGTCGTCACCACGACATGCTTTAAGGTGTGTGTTTAACGACTTGGTAACTTGAGACTCGATATGCTAATGCCATAGTCCATGTCGAGATGAATGAGATGATCCATGTTACACCTCAATGACTTGATTTACTCATCATGGTTTAATGCCATGTCGACGACATGGTAGAACGCCGTACTATTGGCTCAATAGCATGAACAAATCACGGTTTGCGTCATAATCAAATTCTTTAATGTCAATCCTTTGAACCGCGTTGAACTAACGGGGTTAACAACTTCTGGAGCATCGCATCCCTTCGGGTTGAAACCATTCGACTGCCCAAATGTCACTGGTCGACCATTGTTAACCAGAGGCCAAAACGGTCGACTGGTTGAGTTTTGGCTTGTCGACTGATTTGTTTTCGTAGCCTAATGGATCACGAGACCCCAAGAGCTCCAAGGCCCATCTTTTGACATTTTAAATATTATTATCTATGCCAAGTTCATGCCTAAGGCCCAGTGCCTTATAGCTCCTTCTCTTTTTTTATATATATATCATATACAAGCTTTTACATATATAGAGAAAAACTCCTTTATATTCTACAATGTGGGACTAACCCCTACACCTTATCTTCTCCCATTCTTGCTTCCCTCTTCAAAAAAAAACCCATATCCCAAAACTAATTTTGAAAATTTACAACAATCTCCCCCTATTTTCAAAATAAATTAAAGTGGACGACTTAATCACTAGTGTGACTTCCTACATACCTAAGTGGGATCAAGCCTATGTAGTTTTACGATCAAGATTTGCATCATCGTGGAAACAACACATAAATAAAAGTATCTTTTGGATTTGAACTTTTACTTAGTGTAAACTGTTCAAAGCTCTATCGAGATTCTATGGTGAACGAATCTTGAACCAAGTATCCTTTAATGATAAAGCCGGAACCATCACACATGTTGTACTCCTTAGTTAGAATGTTCTGTATTGCTCAGCATGTTAATGGCCATGTGCTTAAATTCTAGTTCATGAGTCCACTTAGAAAGCGGTCTTACTTTCCTAGGAAACGGCCTAATTTCCATACTCATATAGGTAAGTCACTTAAGGTGTTTCTGCGAGACACCTTTTAGTGTTTTTTGACTTATTAAGGATATTTATCCATCCTTTGTTCTTACAGAATCCAACATTAAACATTATGGAATTATTGGTTTAGTGTTCCATAATCAATTCCTTAACTTGTTGGTACCCATTGATCTTTGTCTATCCATTTCAAGACACAAGTTGGGTTTCTGTTAAGGATGATCAATCTTCATTCACAAACCTTTGTCCCATTTCTTTTGACTTTATAGAAACCATAGCCTTTGGAAGACTCTTCGTAAGTGGGTCAGCCAAGTTTTTCTTTGTTTCTATGTAGTCAACAGTTATAACTCCACTTTTGAGTAACTCTCTCACCATTTGATGTCTTAGACTCACATGTCTAGACTTCCCATTATATGTCTTATTAGAGACATTATATATCGTTGCTTGATTATCACAGTTAATTAAAACTGTTGGAGATGGCTTTTTCCATAATGGAATTTCTACTAACAAATTTCTAAGCCATTTCGCTTCTTTACATGCGTCTGCTAATACAATCAATTCTGACAACATAGTTGAATCGGATATACAGGTCTGCTTCTTAGAAGCCCAAGACACGGTAGCGCCTCCTAATGTAAATATCCAACCAGTCGTAGACTTGGATTTGGATTCTACATTGTTCCAGGTTGCATCACTATATCCTTCTATTATAGCAGGATATCCTCTATAAGATAAACCATAGCTTATGTTTCCCTTCAAATAAGCTAAGACTCTGGAAATGGCTCAGTGTTCGAAATCTAGATTACTCGTAAATCGACACAATACACTTATAGCATGTGCGATATCTGGTCTAGTGCAATGCATAGCATACATAAGACTCCCAATAATACTGGAATATTCTAATTGAGAAATGGTACGTCCAATGTTCTTTTCTAATTTTTATACTTGGATCTAAAGGAGTTGGTGCTGATTTGTCATTATAGTGATCATACTTCTTTAGGAACTTCTCAATGTAATGAGATTGAGTAAGTAATAACTCCCCTTTTCCTAATGGTTTTAATTCCTAAAATTACATCAGCCTCTCCCAGATCTTTCATATCAATTTAAAGAAGATAGAAACTTCTTAGTTTCATTCACAAAGGATATATTAGAACCAAATATCAGCATGTCACCAACGTATAAACATATTATAACATAACCGTTGTTATCCGATTTGCTATAGATACATTTATTTGCATCATTAACAATGAATCCAAATGACAGGGCAACTTTATCAAACTTCTCATGCCATTGCATGGGAGCTTGCTTCAGGTCATAAAGAGATTTAACTAATTAACAAACTTTCTTTTCTTGACCTGGGGTTATGTAACCTTTAGGTTGTTCCATGTATATCTCTTCTTCTAAATCTCCATTTAGAAAAGCTGTTTTTACATACATTTGATGTATGACCAAGTTATGAATTGATGCAAGTACTATTAAACAACGTATCGAAGATATGCGAGCCACCGGAGCATGTGTATCAAAATAATCAACTCCTTGTCTTTGTTTATATCCCTTAGCAACTAATCTGGCTTTTAAATTTATCAATGGATTTATTTGTATTCAACTTTTTCTTAAATATCCATTTACATCCTATAGGTTTAGCACTAGGAGGTAAATCGTTTAAAATCCAAGTTTGGTTTAACATTATGGAATTCATTTCATCATTGATAGCCTCTTTCCAAAAATTAGAATCTCTAGAACTCATAGCCACAGAATAAGTTTTGGGATCATCATCGACATTCATTACATATCTTGTTACATTAAGGACTTTGTCCTTCTCGCCTTCTACGAGATATGTTATGAAGTCAGGACCATAGTCCTTCTCTATTCTCGCTCTTTTACTTCTCCTGTGTTCAGTACTATCATCTGATACTGACACTTCCTTGTTGTTTTAAGGAGGAGCATATTCATCGTCATCTGTATCATTAGTCTCAGTTGGTTCTACACTAGATGATCTAAATGGATTCTCAATAGTTTGATTTTCAAAAAATTCTACATCTACAGATTTTATGACTTCTACGGTATCAAGAATCATAAATCAATAAGTTATACTATTAAGAGAATATCCTATGAAAACACACTTAAAAGCTCTATTACTTACCTTTGGTCGTTTAGGGTCTGGTTTTCTAACATATGTTAAGCAACCCCAAACTTTAAGTCCAGTAAGATTAGGTTTTTGTAACACCCCGTGAATTCTATAACGCTAAGCTTCACAAATTAAAGTATAATTAATTCTAAATGAAATAATTAAGGGAAACGGGTTACACCATTGCGTTCGTCTCGGAATTCTGCTAGAGATAGAGTTCGAGTTTGCACGAATCGGAATCCGTATGAAGGAGTTATGGCCTTCGGAAGTTTCAGAATAAAGTTTAAAATTCAAAAAGCTCAGTTTTAAATTCAAAATTCGAATTTCAGGTTCAAACTGGGCTGGGCGGGAAAATTCCCACCCAGAGACCAGGTCGACCATGGTGTCGACCTGGTCACCCCAGGTCGACCACAGCGTCGACCTGGTCCCCCCCAGGTCGACCATAGTGTCGACCTGCCTGGTCGACCTGGCTGGCCAGGTCTGGCTCTGGCTCGAATTTCTGTGGCTTTGTGTGTCACTAGGGCTGACGTGTCACCTCTTGATTGGATCTCTGAACTTTGAATGGCCTAGATTCCTCCTATCTTCATCTTACGGCTCAAAACAACTTAAAAATCTATAAATATACCCCAAGTCTTAACTGAAAATTCACACAAAAAAATGAGAAAGGAGTCGTCATGCTGCTAGGGAGGAATTAAACATAGCCGTCAAGAGAAAAGCCTAGATACGAATCAAACTAAGAAGAAGATTAAAGTTTAGATCAAATTTATCAACGCAACGTTAGTCTACCCAAAGGAGCGCATCTCAATTTCAGAATTCAGAATCTAGAATTCAAGATTCTGCATTCGTTGTAAGTATAGTGACCTTTCAGAATATGAATATAAATTGTGATGTGATTCGATGTGAATGAAAATAGAATTGTGTTGTTGTATTGTATAAAATTCTATGTATTGCGATGGTTCTGGCATGACCTGTGTATTGATGTTTGTGGCATAAATTGATTGATGCAAGCCTATTGAACAATTGTGTATGAAAAAATGGCACTTGTAAGTTTGTGGCAAAAACTAGAAATTGATCCCTTTTTGTTTATGCCTACGACATGGACCTTATACATTCATTAAGCCTAAATTAAAGCTTATGTAAACATGTTTTAGACTTGAAACCTTTTATGCCTACATGACCCAAAACCTATGATATCATTTTCATGTCTATTTGCAAGTATAATTGGATCTATGTTAAGCATCGTTTGGGTTTCATAAATTATGCAAGTTCATGTTTATTTGCAAGTATAATTGGATCTATGTTAAGTATTGTTTGGGTTTCATAAACTATGCAAGTTCATGTTGAAATAGGCTATGTGATTAGATATTATAATTGGACCTTTTGGTGGATATACATCATGCTAGTTTTGTGTTTGACATTATGCCAAGTTAAACATGTTTAAACACAAGTTCATATTAACCTAAACTATGCCATTTCATATGTCACCTACTTAGTTATACTTTGATTTTAATGCAAGTTCACATGACCCATCATTTATGTTAATATCGCTAAATTGCAAGTTCATGCGCCATACACCCTTATATGTTGTCAACTATTACATGTTCTTGATTTCACCTTTTCTTACGCTTATAAAGTTGGGTTGAATTGTGTCGAGCCCAACATTTGTTATAACGTTGCGAACGTATAAACGGGGGTAATAACGTTGGGTGTAAAACATGAAAATGTATGTTGGCATGGTTGGCACATGCCAACGACAATGACATTTAAGCGGTATGAATTGTTATACCAAAAAACAAAAGATATGATATTTACATATATAATTGAGAAGTACTAAAATATGTAAATTTAGAAAACACGATATGCTTAACCCGAGTTGGATTGAGTTGTGATGTAAACCTGCCCGGAACCACCCGGCTGTCCAGTAGTCACAACAATACCTATCCATTGTGGGTGGTTAAGCATTGAGCCCAATAATGACCCGAGGTTAGACTGAGGTACGGTGTAAACCTGCTCGGAACTGACCGGCATATCCAGTAACCATAGCAATACCTGTCTAATGTGAGTGGTCAAGTGCTCCTAAGAGGCTAAGGACAGATGGTAGGATTAAGTCAACTATAACACTTAACCAAATTCAACATGTTAATAAGAATTGATGGGTGGGGTTAGGTAAATACAGATATTTAACCACTTAACATGTTTGACTAGAAAATCCTGGTAACGAGGGACCCGTTTCAGCAGTAACCCAAGTTAGGTATCAAAGGTACCCTGAAACTAGGGAGGGTGGGGCACGATTACTGGGCTGATTGTAAGCGGTCCAAACAACGGCGGTGGGTGCACAGTGCAGGTCTAACGGGGTGCAGGCATGCACACACTTCGGAGCAGACAACCAAGGCAATGGGGACACAAGTAGCATAACCTCAGCCTTCTAGAGTTTGTGTCGGGGCCGCCATCATGGGTCTTGATACACCCCATGGTGGGACCAGCATAGGTATCTACAATTCTTGGGGGCCTTACGACACATGTTAACGCAAGTAGGAGTCGATCTTTAAATAAAGTTGGGGATCACTTCACCCTCACCATGGGGTGCCAGTTAGAATAAACTCAAGTAGATGCAGAGATATAGTATGGGTGCGATAGTACATTCGACATTCCCTTAGCTTGTGACACCATCGTATTTTCAGTATATATCTATCATACCCTTTTCTTGTTCACATACTAAAGAGTTACTAGATTTACTCAGGCTTTATGTCTAACCCTATTTTCTTTTTGTCTTCTTTTCTTTCGTCCCCCCCGGTCCACAGGGAGGAAACAACTCAGCTCAGTCAGGCTCTGTACAAGCTCCAAGAACGTAGATGCATGAATTGGGTCTCTTTTGCTCGGACTATGGCTTTGGATATCACTGTGGGGATTTTTGTCACTTTATTTATGTTTTCTGCTTCTTTAATTATCAAGACAGTAATGATGATGTAATGTTGGAAATATTTTGAGACAATTATGGAATGTTTGGTTTTGAACACATATTGATGAAATAAAAGTCTATTTGGTTTCCGTTGTTTAAAATATGTGTATTTATATCTGTCTTGAGTTTATCTGTGGCTTTTACTTATAAACCTTCACCAAAATTAAGGCATTCCCTTTGTGAGTGACCTTAACGGAGGTGGGTTGTTTCACTTGGTATCAGAGCATAGGTTTACCAGACCAGATAAAAGTGTTTGAAATTGTTTTCAAAAAGAAAGTTTAAAGAAGCATTTTTCAAGAAAAAGTGTTATATTTATAAAAAGACAAAATCTCCCAAAGCCATGTGCCCTATCTATCTCTCTCTATCCTTCGTTTTGAATTTTTCCTTTCTGTTTCAGCATGTCTGGAGACCTTAACCTCCCGGAAGGAGTGCCGATTCCCGGCTGGTTTAGGAGGTACTTAGAAGAAAGGGCCAATGGCGCGGGCCCAGCAGACATCCCTCCTCCAGTGGTCGCGGTTCCTCCTCCTCCTCCACCTACTCGTGGAAATGCCTTCGCAAAAACATGTAGAGACTTCAAGGCAATGGGTGGAAAAGACTTTTATGGGACAGAATCCTTTGTAGGAGAAAGAAACTGGCTAAAGGAGACTGAGGATCTGTTTGTCATCTTCGGGGTTGATGACAGGCAAAAGATACAACTAGCGGTATGGTTGCTTAAGGATGAAGCTTCCTGTTGGTGGGAAGTTACCAATGCTCAGAGGGCGGTGGAAACATGGGACGATTTCAGGACAAGGTTTGAGAAGAAATTTCTCTCCCAAGCTGAAAGAAGCCTGCAAATGGAGAAGTTCCTAACTCTGAAACAGGGGAGCATGACGATCAGAGAATTTGTTAATCAGTTTAATTAGCTGGCCAGATTTGGGTTAGACTTAGTAAACACCCAACACAAGAAGGCACTTCGCTTTGTCAAGGGTTTGAATGAGCCTCTACACAGCCTTGTCATGACCCATGTATCCACGTGAGCGACTTATGAAAGCTTGGTGGACATGGCATTGCTGAACGAGGAAGATCACGGTAAGAAAGAAGCTAAGGTGGAAGAGAAGAAAGAAGGTCTACAAGCAAAGAAAACAGACTTCAAGAAAGGAGGGAAGAACAATAAGCCCCGTGATAAGAGAAGGTGCAATTTCTGTGGCATTGTGGGCCATATATCAAAAGACTGCCGAAAAAGAAAGGCGAAGATGGGTGGTTGCTTTCATTGTGGAGGGACTGGGCACCAAGCTAAGGACTGCCCAAAGAAGAAAGGGCAGGGACAGAAAGCCGGATCCACTTCAGGGGGTTAGGTTCATGCGCTAGTGGCACCACAGCAGGAACGAGGTAGTAATATTTCTGTAGAAAGTGTAGTCTATCTTTATGATCATCCAGTTCGTACACTTTTTGACTCTGGCGCATCACACTCTTTTATTTCATCTGCCTTAGTAGAATCTCTGCATCAAGACACTAGTATGGTAGAAGATCCCTTAGTAGATTCAAATCCAATTGGGGGCTCCGCTTACTTGTCAATGGTTTGGGTTTGAAAATCTCTATTCTCAGCGTTGAGTTTAGTTGTGATGCCTTTGTCTTAGGCTTCTCGGGATATGGTTTGATCTTAGGCATGGATTGGTTATCCAGTAATAGTGTCATTCTTAATTGTGGGAAAAGAGTAGTTAGTCTCTTGACTCGGCTTGGTAACACTCTAGAAATTTCTTGTAATCCCTTGAATGCTGTTATGCTAAGTTATCTAGAGTCGCTTGACGCTTCTAATGAGAATTTGCAATCAGTAAGAGTAGTCCGGGAATATCCGGATGTCTTTGAGGAGGTGAAAGGCTTACCTCCGAGGCGGGAAATAGACTTCCGCATATATCTTGTGGATAATGCAAAGCCTGTAGCTTTACCTGTCAGACACATGGCTCCAAAGGAGAAAAAGGAGCTCAGTAAGAAGATTAAAGAACTCCTCGAAAAAGGGTTCATTAGACGGAGAATTTCGGAATGGGGTGCTCCGGTGGTGTTCGAAACCAAAGCGGACGGTTCGCTTCGCCTTTGCGTCGACTATAGGGAGTTAAACAAATTGACCAAGAAAAAATAGGCACCCTCTTCCCCGAATCGACGATTTATTTGATCAGCTTGTTGGTGCGACGGTCTTCTCCCAACTTGATCTGGCAACTGGGTTCCATCAGCTAAGAGTATCTGAAGATAGTATTGATAAAACGGCGTTCAGAACCCCAGATGGTTTCTTCGAGTGGCTTGTCATGCCTTTCGGCTTGACAAATGCACCCGCTTATTTCGTAGACCTAATGAGCAGGGTGTTCAGAGAATTCCTCAACAAATTTGTGGTTGTCTTCGTAGATGATATCTTAATCTTATCAAAGAGTGAGGAAGAGCATGCTCAGCATCTGAAAGAAATCATGGAAACTCTCTGATCCCATCAACTAAAAGACAAATTCTCCAAGTGTCATTTCTGGAGAAAAGAAGTAAGATTTCTGGGGCATATAGTGTCCAAAGAGGGGTTGGCTGTGGACCCCGCAAAAGTGGTGGCAGTGCAAGAATGGAAGACACAAAGAAATGCAACCGAAGTTCGAAGCTTTCTTGGGCTAGCCGGTTTTTACCAAAAGTTTAATAGGGATTTCGCAAAAATCTCAGCCCCACTCACAAGGCTAACAAAGAAGAATCTGGCGTTCACTTGGGATTTGTACTACGAGTTTGCTTTCCAACGATCGAAAAGGGCTCTCACAACAGCCCTAGTTCTGAACTTGCCATATGGAAGCAAAATGTTCACAGTATACACGGATGCATGTGGAACAGGACTAGGCGTTGTTCTAATGCAAGAAGGAAGGGTAGTAGCGTATGGTAGGAGACAATTAAAAGTTCATGAAAAGAACTACCCAACCCACGATCTTGAGTTAGCCGCCATCGTTTTTGCGCTTAAGTCTTGGCGCCATTATCTCCTAGGTGAGAAGTTTGAATTGTATACTGACCATAAATCGTTGAAATATCTCTTCTCGCAGAAGGATCTGAACTTGAGGCAGCAAAGATGGATGGAGTTTCTTGCCTCGTATGACTTTGAAATTTCCCATACTCTCGGCAAAGGCAACGTAGTAGTAGATGAGTTGAGCCGAAAGAAACTGACCTTAAGTCCGCTCTTTGTGGAAAGGAAAAGCCTGGAGTATATAGCCAGTTTTAACTTTAGGCCCTCCTCAGATCTTGTACTGGGTTTGTTATCATCTCTCGAAGTACGCCCTACTCTCTTAGACTCAATAGGGGCTGCACAACGTGAAAACCCTCAGCTTGTTGATGTAATTGATAGACTTATTAGGGGTGAGACTTCTAGTCACCTCAGTAGGTACGCCATCAACGATAAGGGTTGGCTGAGACGAGATGGAAGACTATGCGTCCCACAAGCAAGGGAGTTGACAAAGAAGGTTCTCGAGGAAGCGCATCATTCCAAGATGACCATACACCCTGGTGGTGATAAGATGTACAAAGATATAAAAAGGACTTTCTTTTGGAACAGCATGAAACAAGACGTGGCAGATTTCGTTTCTAAGTGAATGACCTGCCAACGGGTCAAGGCGGAATAGAAGAAGCATGGAGGACTACTTCATCCTTTAGAGGTCCCACAGTGGAAGTGGGATAACATTTCAATGGACTTCATTGATGGACTACCTAGGTCGAGAAGAGGCAACACTAGCATTTGGGTAATAGTGGATAGGCTTACTAAGAGCGCCCACTTCATACCTATCAAGTGTAGAAGGACTGCCGCATCTCTAGCATCTCTTTATCTCAAGGAAAGTTCGACTCCATGGGATACCCTCCAGTATTGTTAGTGACCGAGACCCTATCTTCACAAGCGAGTTTTGGCGAAGTATGCAAGAAGCTGTAGGCACACAGTTATGTTTGAGCACAGCCTATCACCCCCAAACCGATGGCCAGACGGAAAGGGTGAATAGAGTTTTAGAGGATCTTTTGAGACTTTGCGTTCTTGATTTTGGAGGGACTTGGGAGGATCACCTTCCTTTAGTGGAATTTCCCTATAACAACAACTACCAAGCAACCATCAGTATGGCACCCTTCGAAGCCTTGTATGGAAGACCGTGCAAATCACCAACTTGTTGGTGGGAGTCTATAGATAAGCTTATACTTGGGCCAGATATGATTCGAGAGACTTCGGAGAAAGTGGACTTGATACGTAGGAGAATGAAGACTGCCCAAGACTAACAGAAATCCTACGCCGACAAAAGAATGACCGACCTTGAGTTTGAAGTTGGGGACAGGGTTTTCCTTAAGGTATCACCTTTAAGGAACGTCGTTCGTTTTGGATCCGTAGGAAAGCTAGCACCAAGATTTGTAGGACCGTTTCCTATCATCGAGAAGGTTGGAAAGATGGCCTATAGATTAGAGCTACCCGAGAGATTGGCCGGAGTTCACAACGTTTTTCATGTTTCTCACCTCCGGAAGTGTTTGCATGAGTCTGCGGAAGTAGTGGAACCTAGCATTCTAGAAGAAGCCGAAGTAGAACGCGAAGCAACTGTGAGGAGAGTTCCAACCCGCATCTTAGGAACTGAAGTGAAAAAGCTACGCAACTGCGAAGTCAAACTCGTTAAAGTCCAATGGAGCGACGCCGAGGAAGATGCGACTTGGGAAACTGAGGACATAATACGCGCTGCCTACCCTCTTCTTTTTGAGGGTACACCTTTGATCTCTCTTTTTCCTTAAGTTATGCTTTATCTATATTTTTAGGTATATCTCCTCGGTCCTTTTTCCTAACTCCTTAGGTAGAAAACAAATGGATGCAAACATGTATTTGAAAACATGTTATGGATGATGGCTGCAAATGGTTGCTAGTGATTACTAGTGGTTGCTCGTTGATGCATATACACACACACCCTAGGTTATAGATCGGCTCAGTCACTTCATATTGCATATGCATATATGTATTCTCATTTGTATATGGTTGAAACTTGATATGCTGTCCTATGGTTTTCGCATTTGTATGAACAGTTGTGGACTCATGTAGAATTATAAGTAGGAAAATTTGCATACATAATGGATTTATGACACTTACATGATTCGCATTAAGGAGGTCAACTAAATCAGTTGACCACCTGATTTCTGCATTAGATAAAGACATTTACACACACTATGCATATGATCATGAAGCATTAGAAGTCATTTAAGGACAGTGGATGCCTGTGTTTGTTGGTTGAGTAGATGGACTGTTGGATGGTAGGATATACATTCTTCCTAACTTGAAGATTTCGGGGACGAAATCCTTTTAAGGGGGGAGAATGTAACACCCCATGAATTCTATAATGCTAAGCTTCACAAATTAAAGTATAATTAATTCTAAATGAAAGAATTAAGGGAAATGGGTTACGCCATTGCGTTCTTCTCGGAATTGTGCTTGAGATAGAGTCTGAGTTTACGCGAATCGGACTCCTTATGAAGGAGTTATGGCCTTCGGAAGTTTTAGAATAAAGTTTAAAATTCAAACAACTCGGCTTTAAATTCAAAATTCGAATTTCAGGTTCAAACTGGGCTGGACGGTAAAATTCCCGCCCAGAGACCAGGTCGACCATAGGGTCGACCATGGTGTCGACCTGGTCACCCCAGGTCGACCACAGTGTCGACCTGGTCCCCCCCAGGTCGACCATAGTGTCGACCTGGGTGTCGACCTGCATGGTCGACCTGGCTGGCCAGGTCTGGCTCTGGCTCGAATTTCTATGGCTCTGTGTGTCACCAGGGCTGACGTGTCACCTCTTGATTGGCTCTCTGAACTTTGAATGACCTAGATTCCTCCTATATTCATCTGACGACTCAAGACAACTTAAAAATCTATAAATATACCCTAGGTCTCAACTGAAAATTCACACAAAAAATTGAGAAAGGAGTCGTCATGCTGCTAAGGAGGAATTAAACATAGCCATGAAGAGAAAAGCCTAGAGACGAATCAAACTAAGAAGAAGATTAAAGTTTAAATCAAATTTATCAATGCAACGTTAGTCTACCCAAAGGAGCGCATCTCAATTTTAGAATTCAGAATCCAGAATTCAAGATTCTGCATTCGTTGTAAATATAGTGACCTTTCAGAATATGAATAAAAATTGTGATGTGATTCGATGTGAATGAAAATAGAATTGTGTTGTTGTATTGTATAAAATTCTATGTATGGCGATGGTTCTATCATGACTTGTGTATTGATGTTTGTGGCATAAATTGATTGATGCAAGCCTATTGAACAATTGTATACGAAAAAATGGCACTTGTAAGTTTATGGCAAAAACTAGAAATTGATCCCTTTTTGTTCATGCCTATGACATGGACCTTATACATTCATTAAGCCTAAATTAAAGCTTATGTAAACATGTTTTAGACTTGAAAGCTTTTATGCCTACATGACCCAAAACCTATGATATCATTTTCATGTCTATTTGCAAGTATAATTGGATCTATGTTAAGCATCGTTTGGGTTTCATAAATTATGCAAGTTCATGTTTATTTGCAAGTAAAATTGGATCTATGTTAAGTATCGTTTGGGTCTCATAAACTATGCTGTTGAAATAGGCTATGTGATTAGATGTTATAATTGGACCTTTTGGTGGATATACATCATGCTAGTTTTGTGTTTGATATTATGCCAAGTCAAACATGTTTAAACACAAGTTTGTATTAGCCTAAACTATGACATTTTATATGTCACCTACTTAGTTATACTTTGTTTTAATGCAAGTTCACATGACCCATCATTTATGTTAATATCGCTAAATTGCAAGTTCATGCGCCACACACCCTTATATGTTGTCGACTATTACATGTTCTAGATTTCCCCTTTTCTTACGCTTATAAAGTTGGGTTGAATTGTGTCGAGCCCAACATTTGTTCTAACGTTGCGAACGTATAAACGGGGGTAATAACATTGGATGTAAAACATGAAAATATATGTTGGCATGGTTGACACATGCCAATGACAATGACATTTAAGCGGTATGAATTGTTATACCCAAAAATAAAAGATGTGACATTTACATATATAATTAAGAAGTACTAAAATATGTAAATTTAGAAAACACGATAAGCATAACCCGAGGTTGGATTGAGTTGTGATGTAAAACTGCCCGAAACCGCCCGGCTGTCCAGTAGTCACAACAATATCTATCCAATGTGGGTGGTTAAGCATTGAGCCCAATAATGACCCGAGGTTAGACTGAGCTACGGTGTAAACCTGCCCGGAACCGACCGGCATATCCAGTAACCGTAGCAATACCTGTCTAATATGAGTGGTCAGGTGCTCCTAAGAGGCTAAGGATAAATGGTAGGGTTAAGTCAACTATATCACTTAACCAAATTCAACATGTTTACAAGAATTGATGGGTGGAGTTAGGTAAATACAGACACTTAACCACTTTACATGTTTGATTAGAAAATCCTGGTAACGAGGGACCCGTTTCAGCAGTAACCCAAGTTAGGTATCAATGGTACCCTGAAACTAGGCAGGATGGGGCACGATTACTGGGCTGATTGTAAGCGGTCAAAACGACAGCGGTGGGTGCACAGTGCAGGTCTAACGGGGTGCGGGCGTGCACACACTCCGGAGCAGACAACCAGGGCACTGGGGACACCAGTAGCATAACCTATACCTTCTAGAGTTTGTGTCGGGGCCGCCACCATGGGTCTTGATACACCCCATGGTGGGACCAGCATAGGTATCTACAATTCTTGGGGGCCGTATAACACATGTTAACGCGAGTAGGAGCCGATCTTTAAATAATGTTGGGGATCATTTCACCCTCACCATGGGGTGCCAGTTAGAATAAACTCAAGTAGATGCAGAGATATAGTATGGGTGCGATAGTACATTCGACATTCCCTTAGCTTGTGACACCATCCTATTTTCAGTATATATCTATCATGCCCTTTTCTTATTCACATACTGAAGAGTCCACAGGGAGGAAATAGCTCATCTCAGTCAGGCTCTGTACAAGCTCCAAGAACGTAGATGTATGAATTCGGTCTCTTTTACTTGGACTATGGCTTTGGATATCACTATGGGGATTTTTGTCACTTTATTTATGTTTTCTGCTTCTTTAATTATCAAGATAGTAATGATGATGTAATGTTGGAAATATTTTGAGACAATTATGGAATGTTTGGTTTTGAACACATATTGATGAAACAGAAGTCTGTTTGGTTTCTGCTATTTAAAATATGTGTATTTATATCTGTCTTGAGTTTATCTGTGGCTTTTACTTATAAATCTCGACCAAAATTAAGGCATTCCCTTTGTGGGTGACCTTAACGGAGGTGGGGTGTTTCATTTTTCTATTAAACCATAATTCATACGGGAAATATTATTCTTTTAAAGTGGTACTCTATTTAAAATGTAATACGTAGATAACATAGCATCACTCCATAAATTGTAAGGTAAATTAGAACTTATGATCATGGCGTTAACTATTTCAACTAACGTTCTATTTTTCCTTTCAGCAACACCATTTTGTTGTGGTGTATAAGGGGCAGTGCATTGGTTAACAATACCATTTTGTTTGCAAAACAAAGAAAACTCATTTGAAAATTATTCACCACCACGATCTGAATGTAACACTTTAATTTTGATTCCTATTTGTGTTTCGACTTCTGCTTTGTAAATTTTGAATTTATCAAAGGCTTCATCTTTAGATTTCATTAGATATACATAAGCATATCTAGAACAGTCATCAATAAATGTTAAATAGTATTGGTTACCACCATAGGTGGTATGAATCTTTAAGTCACACACATCACTATAAACTAAATCAAGCAAACTAGTTTTCCTTTCTACAGATTTGAAGGATTTCCGATGTATTTTTGCTTGAACACATATTTCACATTTAGAAATAGATTCGAAATCACAATTAGAAATTAATCCTAATTTATGCATATTTCGAAGTGACTTATAACTAACATGTCATAATCTACTATGCCATAAATTAACAGAATCAACAATATAAGCAGAAGATTTCTTCATCAGATTCAACTTAATCATGTCGTTACAAGAATATCCTTGTCCAATAAATTTGATGTTCTTGGACAACACTAGCTTATCAGACTCATACGCCATCTTGAATCCTCTTTTGTTAAGAAGGTATCCGGAAATCAAATTCTTACGCATATCAGGTACATAAAATACATTGACTAAAGTAAGAACTTTCCCAGAGGTGAATGTCAATTCAATAGTGCCTTTTCCCAGAATTTTGCTTGCAGCTTTGTTTGCGCCATTTACTTCGCTGGATTCTCCATTATTCTCATCGTAAGTCTTGAACAGATTACGATCTTTGCAAATATGAATATTTGCTCCAGTATCGAGCCACCAATCATTATCAATGCCACTAACGGAGTTCTCCTCTTGTACGACAGCCATAAGCTTTTTCTTCGACCACATTCGCTTTTTTTTGTTTCTTCCGAAGACGACAGTCTCGGGCATAGTGACTGGGTTTGTGACAATAGTAACAGTCACCCTTCTTCTTGTTCTTGGAATTATTACCTTTCTTTTTAAACTTTGTCTCATTCTTAGGCTTCAACTTATCGTTAATTTAAACATTCTTAGCTATAGACTGAGACTTAGTTTGCGGATTATCATCTAGTTCGCGTTTAAGAGAATCCTCTTCAATACGAAGACGATGCTGTAAACCATCTAAATCATAATCCGACTTTTCCGCATGTTTTAATTTTTTCTTCTGATCATTCCAAGAATTCGGGAGTCTTGAAATAATAACTCTAACAACAAATGATTCAGGGAGATCAATACCGGCATCCTTAAGTTGATTTAACAACAGTATCATTTCACTTACTTGTCCAATTATGGACTTTTTGGTGACCATTTTGAAATCCATAAAATTGCATATAAGAAATTTTTTATTACTTTCCTCAGAGATGCGATATTTGCTTTCTAACGCAGTCCAGAGTGCCTTAGCGGTGTCCAAGGTCCTGTGAGCATTGTATATCGGAGTAGACAGTGCATTCAGAATGTGGCCTCTGCATAGAAAATCTTCCTCTTTGTGTTTTGCTCTTTTAGCTTTTAATTCCGCACTATCCTTATCGGTTTCCTCCGGTATTTTCTCCAATCCATCTTCGAGAATCTGAAATAATTTGACCGTGATCAGGAAGAATTTCATGGTCTCTTGCCAACGAGTGAAATTCTCTCCATCATATCGCTTTAATTTTGTCAAATGCTGATTCATCACTTGCAATAAGCTCAAACCTTCCATGGTTGAAGTATTGTATGAAAATTTGTTGGGGATTTCGTGGTTTGAGACGCTAATGGAGGAGAATGATTACCGTACTTCTGACTTCAAGGATTTGCGTAGAAAATTCTTTCAGACAATAGTTCAACCCACCCGGTACAAAAGAGCTATCGAACTATTGACTTCAAGATTCAATGAAGCCTTTGAAACAGAGAAATCGGATTCAAAATTTGTACGATTTGATCCGACCAAGAACACTCTAGATTTAGTTTTCTGACGATGCAAGAATTGAAAGTAGAATGAAGGGGAAGAAGAAGTTTGCCATTCTGCAACACTTTCAAATTTGTAACACTTTAGAAGTGTTTCATACAGAACTGTTTTGCAATAGTATAACGGTGTTGCAGAATATCTTAGGAAGAAGAAGATCGAAATTCAGAGATATGTGAAATGATTTTACGCAATTCTATATATAGGTGACGAGAGGAGGCATCAATTAGCCAAGCGTTGCAACTGTTTAATTGCAACAGTCATTTCTGTTCCAATCAGAAACATATGCATCCTTTTAGTTTTGCAACGATTCTGAAGCGTCGCATCCCTTCGGGTTGAAACCGGTCGACCGCCCAAATGTCACCGATCGACCGTTTTTAACCAAAGGCCAAAACGGTCGACTGGTTGAGTTTTGGCCTATCGACTGATTTGTTCCCGCGGCCTAATGGATCATGAGACTCCAAGAGCCCCAAGGCCACCCTTTTAGTTTTGCAACGAGTCTGAAGCGTCGCATCCCTTCAGGTTGAAACCTGTCGACCGCCAAATGTCACCGATCGACCATTTTTAACCAGAGGCCAAACGGTCGACTGGTTGAGTTTTGGCCTGTCGACTGATTTGTTTCCGCGGCCTAATGGATCACGAGACTCCAAGAGGCCCAAGGCCCAAGTCTCATCTTTTGACATTTTAAATATTATTATCTATGCCAAGTTCATGCCTAAGGCCCATTTCCTTATAGCTCCTTCTCTTCTTTCTTTTGATATCATATATCAAGCTTTTACCTATATAGAGACAACCTCCTTTATATTCTACAATGTGGGACTAACCCCTACACCTTATCTTCTTCAGTTATTCCTTCCCTCTTCAAAAAACAAACCCATATCCCAAAACTAATTTCGAAAATTTACAACATGGAGATCGATTTCAGAAAATAGGAGGAAGGATTTGGAGAGGAAATTAAAATTTTCGTAAGTTTGCTGAAATGGGGAACGAGGAAGCAGCTATGACAATTATCTGCTCGTCTAGGCAACGGTGACCAACGACCTCCAATGGCATTATAAACATTAGTCTCCAACGGCTTATTTTTTATTCCCTAAAAAAATTTACAAAAAAAAGCCTCCGTTGGAAGTTGTTGTTCGCTATCGTTGAAGGCCGTTTTTCCCATCCGTTTATACTATGCGACTCTTGTAGTGTTAAAACTTTTACAATTAGATGATAATTCTAACTATAGTTAGTGAATATTTTGTATATTATGCTAGATCCATCCACGCATATAATACAAAAAGAAATCCTCTTGTAGATTCTACTTTACGCACTAACACGAATTCAACTTTTATATTTTTCAATATCGCCTCCCCAATAGCATGCTTGTTTTTGCATGCATGCAAATACATACATATGTACCTAATAAATCATTGCAAATAGGAAAATAGTAAACTCGTTGAACTACATAATACTGAAAAATGAATAACCTACGGTCCTACAGTGTATATATTTATCAACATATATTTACTTAGTAATTTCCGTAGCCAATGAAGAAAACCAACAACTGCATTTCATAAATGATTTCGCACCAAATAAAATCTCTTGGAAGAAAGATCCAATTGCCTATTCATCACAAATCCCAATGCAAGTTTTATAATTGGACTTTTTACTATGTTAGGCTTGTTTCAGAATTGCATAACGTAAATGGACTTGTTTTGAAAGTAATTACAGGAATACACCTATTCTGTATTAACGAAGGCGCGTTTTGGAAACTCGCCTAAAGGCGCGTTTTGGAAACTCGCCTATACAATTTGGTTTTAAATTCCATAGCGACTTTCTTGAAATTTGATTTGGACATAACTCGATATTTATAATATGAAATTCCCATTTTTCTGTTTCAGTACTGAAATATAGTTCTATAGATTCGATTGTTTTTTGTTTCAGTGAAAACCGACGTATAACGATTCCTATATATTCGAATGTCGGTGTAAACGTTAAATTTTGAACTACCATGACATTTAAATAGTATATATAGCTTAACCAAACAATGTAAAACAAATACCAAATTCTAATATTCAAATACAAGAGAGATATATAGTCCGGTTAAGGACAGATAAGTTCGAACTACTGAAGTACACCGCTTTCTGTTATGGCCCAGCGATCCACATTTGGTGCACCTGTTTGTTTTGGGTGTTTGATGCTCGTCCATAACCTTTTTGAACCTCATTGATTTGGGTCGTCCAGCTAGTCTTCTGATAGGCGGAGCCAGTATTCGTGGATCGTTGTACGGGTCCCAGTATTTCTTATCGCGTATAGGATTAAACTCTGGGTCGTATGTAGCTTTATAACTTTCGACGGAGTACCATTCAGAAGCAAAATCGTGATGTGCTGTATTACTACCAAAACCCTAGGCTGAACAAGCTGCCATCACATGAGCACATGGTATCTTCTGCAGAAGTGGGATTCTGCATGTACAGGTGACATCAGAACCGTCGATCACAACATCATATTCATCACCGTAACTGTTAATCACTTGCCATTTATATCGACCAAATCGAACAAGCCTACAACGTCGTGCGTCAATAGCACGAGCTTCAATTTTAGCTTCCCATTTTGGAGTAAGTTTCGTATTCAAACCCGCCCCTTTTTCTCATCTCTTATAGAAATACTCAACTGATCGAAAGAACGTTCTTGCAACCAACGCCTTTATAGGCAAGGATCTGGCGCCTTTTAGTGCGCTATTAAAATTTTCAGATGCGTTGGTCGTCATAATATGGAAGCAGTCGCCGTCATCTTTGTAAAGAGCACAGTTTTCTTTGCAATTCCCTAGGCTCGTTCAATCCAGTCATGCGCCTCCGGCTTAGTTGTCTTGGTCTCTTCTCTAAGTTTATTGTATTCAATCACTTCTAAAGCACATGCAACAACGTAAAACAAGCCTACAAGTCACTTGTCTCGATGACCTGCAGCTTGAAAATTTTCTTTCAGATGCCTTGCACAGAACCTATGCTTGTGTGGTTGGTGCCATTTATCCTACAAAGTGCTTGGAATTCCTTTCATTCTGTCAGATATAAATGTAATGTGTCGATTTTGTATGCTATAAATGAACTCACGCATGCATGAAAAGAACCAGGCCCAACTATCATATGATTCGGACTTGACCACCCCATAAGCTAATGGGTAAAGGCAGTCGTCCGCATCTACAGCGGTAGCAACAAGCAGTATTCCTTTGTACTTACCATACAAATGTGTCTCGTCAATAGAGAGCACTGGACGGTAGTGTACATAACCTGCAATGGAAGGACAAAATGACCAGAAAGCACGATGAAATACCCCAGACTCATCGTGTACTATATGTCCTACTGAACCTGGATTGCGTCTTTTTATTTCCTCAAAATATTGAGGAAAATACGAATACGGTTCGGCCCAGTCACCGTATATTTTTTTCAAACCTTTATTCAACGTTCGCCAAGCTTTCATGTAACTGATTTTGATGAAAAGGTGCTCGTCGACAAGCACTTGCACCGTCCCAGCTGAGATATCCAACTTGGCCTCCACAAAAGCCATAATTTTGGATACAAGAAACGCAGAAGTGGCTTGCTTGTGGTTTGAATTAATCGTAGGGTTGACACAGTTATGTTCATGAGGCAACTTTCAGATTTCCCACAATCCGTTTTGTGATTTCTTCGAAACTATAGCATGTATTCACCATGGACAAGTAGCATCAACACTACATACAGCGGTATATATTGTTTTATTCGATTTGATTGGCTTGTATGA
Source organism: Allium sativum (assembly GCA_030737875.1). Taxonomy (NCBI): domain Eukaryota; kingdom Viridiplantae; phylum Streptophyta; class Magnoliopsida; order Asparagales; family Amaryllidaceae; genus Allium; species Allium sativum. The sequence continues at coordinate 98,282,290 of CM060912.1, read as the reverse complement.
AATACCATGCAGAATAGACCATTCCGTAAGTTGGTGGAGAAACTGTTCCTTGCTTCGGAATACCATCCCAACAGCAAAACCATTTTCTACACAGGAAGCCGAGAATTTTTCGCCAGAAAACTCTAAATTAGCCACTACGGATTTGGCCATCATTTGCGCCGTGCAGAGATCATCGTCCACGGGTACCTCCATTTGGGGCTCATCACCATCTTCTTTGGGATCTACTGTGTTTGTATCATAGTCATAGTTCAGTGGTTCATTGTTGACTCCGGTCCAGCATGTATCATCAACTGTTGTCGTGGCAATCGCCATGCTGTCAATATGTTCGGCCTGTTGTGATGGACTTGCACCCCATTCTTCTTTGGCTTCTACAGTCAATCTATTAATAAATGCATTTCAGCTAGATCTTACATTTCAATGAGTAGTTATAAAACTAACTTGATGTGGAACACATACCTTTGGCTCATATCTAACAATTCTGACTGATCAATCTGTTGTTCTTCTTATTGTTGTTGCTGTTGCTGCTGCTCAGCCACATTTGGTGGACAATACGGATTGGTGTATAAAGGAGAACTAAAGTTGATTGATGGATCATGAGTTTGCAACATTTCTGTGAAATAACCGAAACCGCTACTCACTATAGGCGGTGTGATTATTTCTTCCGCAACATCTTCCACGATTTCTTTTGCTGTTTTTCCAACAAACAACTCAAACGATTTTTAATAGTGGAAAACATTACTTGTACATCTTCATCATCTGAAAGTGCTATGGCTCTCGACCCCGATTCAGTAGGCCAGTTGACCGACAACTCGATATCATATTCGAGAGGGTTAATTCTGGTTGCTTGGAAAACTGTGTCTTTCAAAGCACCAAGTGCGCAACCCCGTCGAACTCTCCCTGGTTTGCAGAATCCTCCCACATAACTTCCATTTTGTTGCCCATCCACGACCAATTCACGTCACAGTAAATAAGTGCAGTAATAAAAGCAGGCGCCATTGTTGACTATGTTTATTTTTCTTGAAGTTCTTTGAAGACAGGAATGAAGTGTATGAGAAATAATGTGCTAAAGAGCTATGAAATAGGGAAACCAACTAAGCAACGTCACCATTAAATCAACTTTATTCAACTCAGTGTGCGGTCGTTGTCAAGTCAGAATTGGTAAAGCTTTAATCATGTCACCCATTTCAAAATAAAGCAGAATCAGAATCAATTGTCCTATGCTCGTACTGATCACACAAAACAAGCCATGCGTCAGAATTGGAAGAGCTTTTATCATGTCATCGAATTCGAAATAAAGTGTTGTCCTTTGTCCTTACAACGGCTTTATCACAATGGACAAATGTTAGATCAGATTTGGAAGGTGTTTGTCAACACAACTATTCTGAACTATTGGGCCAACTTTACCCATGTCTAGTCAAATCACCTGATTTGCGGCAGATTGTACTGTATAGAAACAGACTGACCCAGCTTTAATTTTTGGTAGCGAGTTGTCAATTCTTATTTATGTCATAATGTACACTGTACAAACAAGCAAAATACAAAGCTTTAATTCAAACTTCAAAAGCATAAATAATTCATTAGAAAAACACAAACATACAATACTTCGTGTTGATCTTCCAACTCCTACAAACACGCAAATAATAATTCAAACTAAACTTTAGAAACATACAACGACAACGGATAATACAATAATTCAAACTAATCTTCAGAAACCTACAACGACGACGGATAATAGAAAAACTAGTGGTTAGGTTTAAATTGCAAGTCCTATAGGAGTTTTTTGAGACGTCTGATTTCTTGCTCCAGCTCATTCGCATATGCTATGCCCCTGGGACAAAGCGGTTCGTCAATCCATTCTGAAAAATTGCATCCGTGAGGATAATTGGAATAAAGAAGACTTCGACGACCAATGTTTTCGCCATCATCACAGACGACAACTTCAGCCATATATCCACAGTGGCAGCAAACTGGGAACGAGTTAACCTCTTGCTCAACCATTGTTTGAGAAGTCATTTTTAAAATATACGGAGTTGTGTAAATGTGGTTGAGTATGAATTAGAATTATGAGAAGACTGGTGAGTATATATAAAGTTTTGAAATTTCCCAAAATACACAGGCGCGTTTTGAAAATGCGTACGAAGGCGAGTTTTCAAAACGCGCCTATATCCATCCCCTGACGAAACAGGTCTATATTTATTATTATTTCTGAAACATGGCTAATCATGTAATAAAATGTCAAAACAAGCCTAAATGGGTAAAAAGTCCTTTGTAATTTCTTACGTAGGAGCTTTTTCTTTAGCTAACCAGAGAAGATTGCACATATGCTTTTTAGATTTACTACATAGTTTTTTTCACATTTACTTTATTGTTCGTAGATTTCTAAGATTTACTTTAGTAGTAGCAACGTCTTTGCCCCTTTTTCCATCTTCGCAGCTATGTTGTAACTTCATAACATGAGTTCATGTTGATTACCATAAGGCTTTCATGGAATCATTTGAAATATGGATTTGGGTGGATTAATACGACATGGCTACGCCAGGATCGCTTCATCAACACATTGAAGATAATTCAGTTGACACAATAACCTATAAATACCCTTTTTCCAACATGGTAGAAGCAAGCGATTAGGCATTCAATATTTTACTAGCTAAAACTATAAGCATATGATATATGAAGTTCTGCCAGTAAATTCCGTGAAGTCATCAAAATAGATGATGATCTCAAAGGCTTGACAATCAAACTACTATGAAGCAATATGTTTCTTTTTCGTTGCTTAATCACTGTATTCTATATAAAATCACACCTTTGACCGTATATACTAATCAATAGTTGTTTAAGTAATAATAACTATTAAGTTTATAAAGAAATTCATCAATACTTGTCATGGATGAACTTATTTTGATAAGAGATCTTCACACTCCAAAATCTTCTTCTATTTTTCTTTGCTACTTCTTCTACTAAGCTAATGGTTCAATAACTTTTTCCTAAATCTATGCCCACTCGCTCACCATGTCCGTTGCCATTCTAATCATTTCAATTTTGTCTTAATATAGTTATAAAACAATTGTTAGTGGATTATGAAAAACAATAATGTGTGGAATAGAAGTTTTTTACTATTTTCATTTAGTATTTGTTATCCATGCACTTTACGGATGCAAAAGGACAATCCAGGTTCGAACAACCTTGCACACACCTTTAACCAGATGTTATCTTGAGCTCCAACGCTTTAATTAGATTTGTATATAATTTGCAGTAAAAGTCATCTAACATGTTGGCTGAGCACCCATATTACTATACCTTCATGTACATAACAAAGTTGCAAAAATATCTAGGCCCCAATTCTGTAAAAATGTATTAGGGATTAATCAGCTATGCAGGGACTAACAAGAGATTAATTGGAACCAGGGCCAATCTTGAAGATCTAAGGCCAAGGCAAAAGAGGTTTGCTACTATAACAGAAATTATTTTTTTGTCAAAATGCCCGAATAATGTAATTTAGGGGACCGGAGAAATTCAAGAGGACAATGTGGTAATTTAATATGTGGTTCTCCCTAAAGTCATGACTCAGATGTATTAGGGCATCTCCAGTGGCTTAAGAATGTAATATTCAGTGTTCTGAATATTACGTCCTTAAGTGCTGGGTTTTCCCCAGTGGTTCTGGCACCTACTTATTAGGCTCCAGAATCTGGCGCCTATTAATTAGGTGCCAGAATATTTTTACAAAAAAAAAACAATAATGACCGGAGAAGGAAGAATAATTGACCGGAGGAGGAAGGGAAACTGGATAATAGTGTGTTCTGGCGCCTAATAAGTAGGCGCCAGAATTCTGGCGCCTAATAAGTAGGCGGCAGATGTCTGACGCCTACTTATTAGGCGCCAGAACACCCCATAGTATTCAGGATCCAATTCAGAATCCTGAATTGGATCATGAATATTACCCTTAATATTAAGGGTGAATTTCACCACTGGAGATGATTTGCTTAATATTGGACCCTTAATTGGCACCACTGGAGTTGCTCTTATTCGACAAAATCCTTATATAAACTGGTGTGCAAGCTGTAGAAAAAGAGAAGCTAAGTCTGTAAAAATGTTTTAGGGATTATTCAGTTATGCAAGGACTAATAAGAGATTAACTGGAAGTCTAGAACAGTGCATTTTTAATGAACTCATGCATTTTAGATAACATTTGGTTTTTTTTGGGTATTAACTAGTCCCAAATATAATATCATTATTTAGATCCATTTAAGTGTTATCTTGAAAAGAAAATTGTTAGAAATAATCATTTTAATGCTTACAAAAGGGAAAAAACCTGAATTAGAACGTAAATAGTAGGGGTAGAATCGGTTTATTATGGTGGTCATGAGGAAAAAACCATTACCAACCACTAATTATACGATAAATAAAAATGAGAAGCAACACGAATCAAAATATATGATAAAATCTTATTTGGTTTACCAATAACTGCGGTAGATAACGATTTGTAATGCCTTGGTGCTGTATAATACCTAGGCCAACCAATTCGTGAAATGATAATATATTTTAGAAGAAGTGATGCTATTCATTCCTGTATTGCTAGTTTCCACAAAAAATGCATTGCTAGTGGTACATGAAATACAACGGTAAGTTAAGGTAGTCTAGTTTAATAATAACATACATTGAGTCTGATGTATTGATGTGACTGAATTGACTCATGTACAATATATATACTTTAATAACATACAGTTTAATAACCTAAGGGTGTGTTCTTGGCGAGCGGAAGTGGGTATTTGAGCGGGATACTATAGCGAACGAGGAATGTGTTTTTTGCTGCGAACGGGGTATTTGAGCGGGATAAATGAGCAGAGTATTTGAGCGTGATATTTTTAAAATGAGATATAAACAGATAGGATTTAGCATGCTTAAAACCTTCTTACAGATACGACAGCTACAAATACAAATATAGTTACAACTACAGATACAAATAAAATTAGTGCAGACCGGCATCTACCAACTCATCTCTAATGGTATCTCGAAGTAATGACATTTCTTGGAACTCATTTCGTTGTACCCGTTAAGTGCCTCTATTCGTTGTATTTTTCATAGTGTAATATTCCTCCAAGTACTGATCGGAGATTTTTCAGGATCATCATCAAAAGCCATAAAATCTGGGTAACCAGTATTATATTTGCATATGAAGTTGTGTAAGGCCATTGTAGATACGACAAATTTGATTTGAGTTTTAAATCGATACGTAGGCATACGGTTCTGAATGGTAATTTTTTTTTCAGATACCAAAAGTTCTTTCTACGGTCATCCATAAACTCGAATGGTAGAAATTAAACATTTCATTGGCTAATTTTGGTTGATCCATGGTTTCACGGAAATGCGGAATATGATACCTCATATTCCGATACACTGGTAAGTATCTACTCTGTAGTGGATAACTGGAATCAATCGAATAATACTGTCCTACTGGAGGTTTAGGGAAGTTAGAATTTCTATCATTTGTAACATCATTAAAAATTCTACTATCATGTGCAGTCCCTTCCCAACTAGCACAACATACGTAAACTGTAAATCGAAATCACAAACCGCTAATATGTTTTGAGTTGCAAACCCCTTTCTTCCGATATAAGGGATGATCTAATCAGCAGGTAAATGTGCAGATACGTATGTACCATCTATAGCACCAATACAGTTTTTGAAATAAGGATAATATCGGTTTGAAGTTCTAATGTGTTATGGAACAGTATGAAATTGTTGATCCCCTGGCTTTATTATACCAGCAGCTAGTAATTGAAAAGCATTAAGAACTGCATGAAAATAAATGGAAATTGTGCTACCTGACCATTGAAACCTTTCGCTAAGTTGTCTATTTGAAAGCCCAGTAACCATTATGTAAAAGAAAATTCCAACCATTTCGAGGACACAAATATCGCGCGTGGAAGAGAGACCATGATGCTCCAGTTTTTCACATAATGAGTAAAAACAAAGTCTTTTCATTCGAAAATTAAGTTGACAACGTTGTTGGTGACCATTGAGAACATGGTTTACCCAGGCTAACCCTGTAAACTCTGAAGTATTAATTCGAGTTATATGATTTCTACTAGCATTCAGACACAATGATATCCCGTAGAGATCAATAATATCATCGTAATCGGAGGATGAGTCGGAAGAAGACCTTATTTAAGTTGAAGAAGATGTAGGTGAAGAAGGTAAGGAGGTGAAGTAGATAAAGGAGTTGTTTTATAGGCCAAGAAGGGGGTTGGGGAAAATCAAGCTTTGTATTGCTTGATTTGAGAGCTGCTACCTCCAGTCTTCTTCACTTTGAGTTCATCTCCAAACTTTGTAAAGTTTGGAGATGACAATGCCTTCGTAAGTGTATCAACATGTTGATAAGTGGCTGGTAAGTGTCTAGCCTCTAGATTTCCTTTCATAATTTGTTCTCTAACAAAATACAAGTTGATTTCTATGTGCTTGGTTCTGGAATGCAAAATAGGGTTAGTAGACATATATACTACACTCTGATTATCACACCACAATATTGACTTGCTTGTTTAAATATTAAGTTCAGTAAGTAGTGATTTTGTAATGTCCCGTATTTTTACGGTGTAATAATAAATTTATTTAATTATTTAATTAGTGATTTATATATGTGAATAGTGGTATAATTAAATTATATGGAATATTTAATAATATAATAATTTAAAGAATATATATATAATTCTGAATTAATCAGAATTAGCTGAAATAATAATATTGTGAAATGGGACAAATTCAAATATATAATTCAATTTAAGATTGAACTATATTAACATATATATTTAAATAACAACAGTTTGAATGTATAATTATATTATAATTATAATCAAGCCCGTAATGGCGTAGCAGTTCGTAATTTGGCGATTTGAACTTCAACTGAATATATAGGGTCCGTTTTAAATCGGATTTCTGTGAAATAAGAAACGTTAGAAGCTGGTGAAGTATATTTTTCTAATGGAAGAGAAAAATCGGGATTTCATTGTGTAGATTTTGAGTTATGTCCAAATCAAAATTTAAAATAGTCGCTATGGAATTCCTTTATATTTTTATAATGATTTATTTATATTTAAATGATTTTCAATATAAATTGAATATCGATTTAATCGGGATTTGAAATATCGAGTTAGAAATTCATATAGGAATATTCTGGAGTTGTATGATATTCTAGTGTGAATATATATGATAATATTTATTTATAAATATTTAATTTAATTATTTTTAAATATATTTAATATTGAAATGGGTTTATTTATAGCTTTAAAAATAGTCAGTTTTGCAAACGACCTCCGTTTTCGACGAAACTAATTTTGTTGGATCCGAAATACTAAATTATTGTTAGATTTCAATTTCCGTGATTTTTAGAGTGAGTAGGTGGCCGTACGGATTTTTAATGTGAAAAACAGTTTATATTTTGATGGTTAAAAATACGCTGTGTGAGCAAACGGAGTCAAAATTCGACGAAACCAGTTTCATTGGGTCCGTAATATTAAATTGTAGCTGCATGCCAATTTTCGTGTTTTTAAGATGCTCTATGGGATCATAGGAATTTTTAAACAGCAAATATATATAGAGGTGGCTTAAAAACCAATATAATAATAAATATAAAAATATTATAATTTTCCTAAAATACCATTAACTATCCTCTAACCCTAAACTACTCATTTCAGTGGTCAACAAAAATCTGCCGCCGAGTTTTTTCTTTCCAATAACCCAAATCACAAGTTCTTAAATCCATAGAAAATCAAATATAAATCCTTAAATCATAACGCCAACATCGTTGATCTTGTTATGGAAAGAGCTTCATTTTGGCATGTGGAAGTTAGGGTACGATCAGTATTTTGGGATTCATGGTTTACAACGTTCAACTAGGGTTCGAGATTTAGCCAAAACGAGGAACCATTTGCTCGATCCAATGTCGTTTTGGGATTGAGGAGGGAAATTAGGGGTTGTGTGCAAGGTTTTGGAGTTTTCGGTGATGTTATGGTTCAGTGCTGAGTTGATGTCGAGGGCAGTACCGTTGCATCACAAATTTGGTGATGAGCTCGAGTTGAGCATGTACGGGTGAGTTGGAAGTAGAAAACGAAGGGGAGTTTGTCGGTGGTATTCTTGTTGAGCTCGGTGGTTTATGGAGGGAGTTCTGGTGGGTGTAAAATGTTGTCGAATTGATTCCCTGGAGCCGTGAATGTGAAGGAGGAAGAAGGGGGAGTGTGCTGGGTATTAATGTAAGTGGGCCGAATTTTTTGAAAAGGGCAAGGCCTATTTGAAAATAAAGTCCAAGCTTTTTTTTAGTTTAAAATTTATATGAACTTCGAAATTTAATAACTTTATCATACGATATCGATTTTCAGCGAAACAAGATCCGTTGGGATCATATGGACGGTGGCTACACAATGGAACCGACTGGGAGTGAATTGGAGCTCGTTACAATTTATAGCAAAATAAATTGTCGGAATCAAATCAACTACAATTATTCGTTATTTAACGATAACCGTCCAATGTGAGTAAAACTCACTAACTCTGAACAGTTGTATTTTTATAACGTATTTTTAGAACTGATAAATGATGGTTGATTACTGTGTGTTGATGATTTGTTAATTGATTTGTTGAAATTATAGATCTACTGATATATATACTAGCATATATATATATCGTTAATCAAATATTGATTCTGTTGATCAGAATATTTCATATTGAAATGAAATCGATGTTATTTTTGTGTTTAACATCTGCAGATGCAGGGAAACAGGTTGGAGGGATCAAACTGGATTCCTCAATATTTATAATACTGTTTGTTTTCATATATTGTGATATATGATGTGATATATAATCTGTGATTGTTTATGATGACACTCGTCGTGTTATATGGTATTTTAAATACCATATGAAATACTAGAATATAAAAAAGGAAATTTTTAAAGTGAATATTGAAAATAAAATATTTATATATGAAATAAATAGAATTATAAAAGGTAATATTTGAAAAACAAATATTGGAAAATATAATAATAGAAAATTAGGAAATGAATAGAATTATATAAAAGGTTTTATATAGAATGAATAGAATTATATAAAAGGATTTATATAAAATAATTAGAATTTTATAAAAGGAAATATTTATAAAATAAATAGAATTATAAAAGGAATATTGATTTAGAAAGTAAATAGAATTATAAAAGGGAAATATTTGGAAAATGAATAGAGTTTTATAAAAAGAGAATTTTACATAAGGAAGGTTTAGACCCGTGCTTCGCACACGGGGGTAACATGATATTGATTTAAAGTAAATATTTTGCAAATAAAATATTATAAAGGAATTTGGGGTTTGAATTAGGAATTTAAATTTAATTACTGAAATTAGTTGAATTGAATGACTTTCTGGGTATCGATCTGATATTGGTTTCGGCCTTCGGGGTTAATACATAGGGGTTGTTCTCTTACTAGTTGATAGTTAGAGACTAATAGAAGTGGAAAGGTATTGATGCATGAATTAGAAATGGAAACGTTTTCCAAAGTTAATGACGTTTATTTTCTAAAATTAGAAAATAAGGATTCGATGAATATATGGAAACGAGAAATGGGGAAATGAATAAATGTTGATTGATGATTGATCGATATAATTTCCATCAGCAAATAATATCATTGTTTGCACACATGTTTTCCTTTGATAGTTAAATCACCGACTATCGAAGATTTTGACCATTTTCGTTGTCAATACAGAGAGACCGGGATCAGATATATTATCTGAAAACCACTCTATATGGCATTAGCGTTGCAAATCAAATATGATGAAGATAATTGAAGATGGAGTTATGCAAGGGCTATTCAGTAAATCCTAGGTAGAAATTGCCTAAGATGGATTTACAAAATAATTCCTTCGGATTGTCCAGTCCTAGGACAACTTGAATGGATGAACGTCTGATAGAGTATATCTAGTAGATCGCGTAAGTTGATCGTTTCAAACGTATTTACGTTGGTGACGGAGGAATTCTTTTCTCTTAGCTTATACCCATGGTATTTTTGGGAGAATTAATTTGTGATTTGACGAGTACGACGATGTGGCATTCAAAGTAAATGAAGGAGTGATCTGTTAAAAGATACGTTATGACCTCAAGCCTCATCAACTGGGAAATGACAGAAATCGGGTAGGCAGCATGGCTAAGTGGTCCCACCCAAGTAGGGTATATTGTCACCATCTAGAGAATATTCATATTTGTTACTTCTTTCGCTTCTGTATCTCCCGGGAACGGTTATGTTGGTATACCAACCATAAGGTGATAATATATCCAGAACATTGAAGAGAAATGAATGGCCGGTCATGTGTGGCCGAGTTACAAGATGTTCTTGTTGAACTCCAGTGCATCGAGTACACTGATCGAAAGGTGGTTCCATATCTTGTCATAATTGGAAATCCATTAACCAATAAGCACCAGCGGTGTTTGATTGTATATAATATATGTGGAACGTGAGGTGAAAGCGTTTCCACTAGATTGCTATTTATTTGATTTAGACATTATTATAATATCAGAAGAGTATTGATTTTTAAGAAATGTTTTGGGTTATCGTAAGGTAAAAACCATCCGTGTTTATGTGTGGATCGGTCTTACGATTAACATTTCCTTAGAAAGGATTTTAAAAGTTAAACAAATGATTGGAGTTTACTCACACCAGTCACGTGACTGACCCAGAGTTTATTTTGTTTTGTTTTCCCTAAACTCTTGGGTGCCCAATTTTGTATGGGCAGTCAAGTTGTTGGGATTTACAGATACTTGAAGAGCTGGAGCAGGAGGCTTCAAGATTATATAGCTATTGTTATTTCTGCTATGTTGTAAGTGTTATACTCTAATAATGGTATTGTATACAGATACTTTTTTATTTCAAAGTTATGTTATGAAATATATTTATTTGTTCCACTGTGAGATTCGTGTTTACTCTGATGTTTTGATGTTTCTTCTTCTTCTTCTATTCTAATTTTCTATCTTATCTATTCTCACCTTCTATTTTCTTTCATTAACTATCCGGTATTTCCGATGCTTGGATAGTCGACATTGAGTTTATGTCGATTACCAAGGTCACGAAAAACCCGGGTCGTTACAGATTTTAGCCACATAATTATGCAGTAACATTAGAAATGCTTTTGTACTCTGCTTCTGTGCTTGATCTAGATATAGCGGATTGTTTTCTTAAACACCATGAAACAATTTTATCCCCAATAAAAATGCAATATCCAGATGTTAGCTTCCTATCATTTGGATTTGATGCCCAATCTACATAAGCAAATCCAGTAATGTTGAAATTGTTGTTAGCTTTAATATGCAAACCATAGTCCTAAGTAGCTTTGAGCTATCTGAGAATCCTTTTGACTGCTTTCCAATGTATGTCAAGTGGTTCCTGCATAAGTTGACACACTTTTTTAATACTGTACGCTATATCTGGTCTAGTGATAGTTGCAGACTGTAAAACACCAACTACACTTTAATATTGTTTTGAATCATATATGAATTCTCCCATGTGTTTAGACAAGTGTTGACTAGTGGCGGAGCCAAGGCTCCAGACTAGTAGGGGCCAAAAATACATGAACATAGTATTAAAGTAATAGTTTTCCTCTTTCATTTTAAAGGAAATGCAGTAAATAGTAAACAGTAGACAAATAGGACAAGAGAAGGCAGCAGCAGCACGGAAGTTTGACAAAATAGACAAGTAAAAAATAAAATGTAAAAATCTAGTGGGGGCTAGTGACCCCACCAGATCCCCCTAAATCCGCCCCTGGTGTTGACTGCTAATCTTTGGAGTTGGTTGATCGTTTGCTTTATCCATTTGAGCTTTTGTCAACAGTTCAAAAATATATTTTCTTTAAGATAAAATGATTTCAAATGCTGGGTTGATTATCACTTCTATTCCCAAAAAGTAATTGAGTGTTCCAAGATCTTTAACACAATATTTTTTGTCTAGATAGTTCACAAGTTTGTTGATTTTTGTATTATCATTACATGTAATGAAAAGATCATCAACGTGTATATATATATATATATATATATATATATATATATATATATATATAGATATATAATAGAACAATTATTAAATTTGACAAACAAAGAGTTATCTGATTTGGTAGATTGAAAATTACCCATATTACATAATGTGCTTTTTAATCTATCAAACCATACTCGAGGAGCCTGTTTTAATCCATAGATAGCCTTCTTTAATTTGCACACATATTCGTGTTGCTGAATATATCCTTTTGGTTGTTCCATATATACATCTTCTTGTAATATGCCATTGAGAAATGCATTATTGACATTCAGTTGTCTAAGTTGCCATTTTCTGCTTACAGTAATAGATAGGACTACTATAATTGTAGATGGTTCGACTACGGGTGAAAATGTTTCCTTGTAGTCAAAATCTTGTTGTTGTGTGAAGCCTTAGGCTACCTATCTTGCCTTATATCTACCAATAGAACCATATGATTTTCTCTTTATTCTGTAAATCCATTTACATCCGATATTTTTTAAATCTTTTGAAGGCTTAACTAAATCCCATGTTTGATTTTGTATGAGTTCTTGGTACTCAGTATCCATAGCTTTCTCCCAGTTTCCATCTAACTTGGCATGATTGTAACAAGTTGGTTCTTTAGCAACAAGAACAATTGTGTATGTTTTAGGTTTAAAAATCCCAGTTTTTGCTCTGGTAACCATGGGATGAGTGGATGAAACTTGAGGATGAGCACATGGTTGATCTTCTCTTTCTAAACTGCTAGTATTATCATTTCCATTATCTTAAGATTGAATACTGGCAGATTCTTCTTGACTTTGCAGTGTAGGTGATTCATTGGAGTGGTTAGATGGATGAACAGTATCATCATCATGTGATGTTGTACTGTCATGTGTCTTACTTGTTTCACCTGCACATGCTGACTTAGAGTATACAGGCAATGGTGGTATAGAAACATTTGTATGATATATTCTGTTTGATATTTTGACACTTTCAGCATGATAGGGAAGTATCTTCTTATTAAACATTACATGTCTGCAAATAAATATTCTTCCGCTATCATCTAAACACTTATATCCTTTCTGGCCTTGAGCATATCCTATAAATGTACATGGTTTAGATCTATACTCAAACTTATGTTTATTACATGTTTGATATAAGGATAGCTTAAACAACTAAAAGTTTTTAAGAAATAATAATCAGGTTTACCATTATATAGCTTTTCATAAGGACTTATTCCTTTAAGTACTTTTGTTGGTAATTTATTTATTAAATAAACTGTTGTACTAAAGGAATTTGGCCAAAATTTTAATGGCATCTTTGCATGAGCTAATAAAGTTAATCATGATTCAACTATATGCCTACGTTTTCTTTCCACAAGCCCTTTTTTCTCAGAAGTGTATAGGCAAGTGGTTCTGTGTACTGTTCCTTTTTTAAGAAAATAGTTCTTCAATGATTTATATTCAGCACCACCATCAGATAGAAAAATTATAACTTGAGATTCAGTCTGTTTTGTTGGATCTAGATTAACCGTAGAGGGAGGATGAATAGGGTTTATCGAATTTTATCGAGATATTAAAAAAATATCACAGCACAGATTAATAACCACAACACAGATAGCAGAGGAGTAAAGAAGTGTGGAAAGTAAATGACACAAAGAATTTACCCAGCTTCAAAAAACCCTACCTACTACTGTATTCCCCAAGATTTTTACTAGGTATTAACCAGACACCCGCATACAAAATATATAAACTCGCGAACCCCTCCCTAACCGCCTATATAGCCTTGTACACTCGCAAAACCTGCTGTTGTTCTAATCCTACTCTCAAAACCCTGCACTGATTTCTATCCCCAAAACCATATTCTCTCCTAGCTATAAACCTGTAGGTAGTAAACCCTAGTTACAATCCTATAACTAGTAGAACTAGTTTTACAGAAAAACTAGATAACAAATTGACAATTTACCAAATAAAGTAAAAACAATTCAAAATAAAATAAAACCCTCCCATTAAATAAACAATAAACCGGCCTATTATTTTATATTTGCAAAGCTTTATCTTTAAAAAAATGCTAGCCGACTAAGAAAGGAATTAGGGTTTCTCAGAGCCCCAAATCACGATGCGAATTCAACACGTTTCTTCTGGAAAAATTGGCTGATGTTCTTCAAGAATGGTTGTTCTTTGTTGATTGAAATTGAAGGCTTGCAATCAAAAATAATTATGTGAGTTCTCTGAATTTATTTGATTTTTGCTCTTCGAACTTCGTGCGTGATTTTTCGATCCATTGTCAATGATGAATTATAGCATTAACCCTAAAATTAATCTCTGATTTACCTAAATGGCTTGTCTTAATTTATTGCGTGATTTTGTTGCATTGTCTTGTTTGAATTCGGCCGAGAGGGTTCTTGTGTGATTTTGTTGCCATTGATTGAATTTGGCCATGAGTATTGTGGTTGAAAACTTTGCCAAAGATTGTTCACTGGGAAACAATTTAATTTGCCATATTGCATTCAAATTTGAATTGATTGATAAAATTATGGAAACATTTTTTCCAATTTACAAAAACGGGAAGCTGTGTGATTTCCTTTCCATATTTCTTGCATGAATAACTTGCCAAAATGATATTAAGATTTCTTGCAAAAAATCCATTGTTGAATTTTGGAAATATATTTGTTTTCATGCCAAAACTAATGAAACGTGATTTCTTGGAATTTAATTGCATTGAAATGTTTCTGGAAACATTTTGAAGAACCACATGCCAAGAATATGTTGAAAAAATACTTGCCCAGAAAGATGATTGTAAATGCATTGGTTTTCACTTCTGGAAACAATAAATTTGTTTTCATACCCAAAGAGTAAACATATTTTGGCTAAATAGTTGCTTAATATTTCTGGCTACTTGATCTGACTTTTGCCAAAAAAATCTCTTGCCAAAAATAAAACTGTTAGTTATTTTCTGGTATTTTTGCATGCCTTGAAACAATTGAATTATTCTTTGTGGTTCCTGAAATTTTGCATGTTTTTGGTCCCCAAAAATCACATGTCCAAAAATTGTATATTTTGAAAATATGGAAACATATTATACTTGCCAAAAACGTGTACACTGCCAACTTCTTCACTCTAGTTTTTCTTTGGCCATGAACTTGTGTAGCTTGTATTCACCATGATACTTGCAGCTGCCTTAAAGAAAATACTATCCCTCTTGGTCCACGCTTGTAACTGAAACTGCTTGTACAAAACTGTTTTGAACTAAACACTTGCTGTATTTGTTTATTTGATCTTGGCTTCCCATTATGTGTTCTGTCATCATGTTTCACTAGTTGAATTGTGTGTACTCATGCTTGCATTATATATGAGATTGCATTTTTCACATGCATGTATATGTTGCTGCTCTTCGTCCTTGCTTGTGTGTACTACTGCACTGTCCATTCTGGTTTGACCATTTGCATACCTTGTGCATGAACTGTTTATGCTAAAATTTGAGTGCATGAACATTTGAACTATGCACATCTGAGTTGGTATGCCATCTGACCTAGCTTTCACTTGATTCGTTGCACCATTCTCGATTCACCTGTGTATGTGCTGCTAGTATTCTTGTTTGCTCCATTGAGTTTCCAATGTTTTGACGACATGGCTATATAATGTTACACTGTCCATTGTTGCTTGAATATGAGTTGTCTTGACCATTGTGAGATGAATTTGAATTCTAAAACTGGCTCGACCATGATGCATGATGACTTGTTATTGTTGTACACTCGGATATTTTGAGCTTGTTGAACCGTTGTTCCTACTGTATACATATATATATATATATATATATGTGTGTGTGTGTGTGTGTGTGTGTGTATGTGTGTGTGGGTGTGTGTGCGTGTTTTGTTTCTGCATATGTGCTGGATTTCTTGGTTCATGTCCATTCACGATGTTTGATCAAATTGCTCCTACATAGAAATATGTGTATATACATATAATATATGTGTATACATGTATAGTGCACAATATATATATATATATATATGTGTGTGTGTGTGTGTGTGTGTGTGTGTGTGAGCACTAGAAATACTGTCTACCATGTGGTATTTACAGTGTATCACTGTGAATATCACAAGCTGTCTAGACACAGATGGATGTCCATATAAATCATATCAAGTCATGAAATATGATGAGAAACACACCAAAGTTTCGAGGCGAATACATTTCTAAAATAAAAATTATATCTGCTAGAATATAAAAATAATTCCAGATACTGTGTGTGTTCCTATGATAGGTAAGCAGAAGACTGGACTGACAGTGAAGACAGAGAATGAAGGCAGAAATGAGCGATAGTGAGTAAATGAGTCTGTATATGAGTGGTATGTATAAGATTGAGCTGAGTGAATCGGAATTTATATGTGCTTGTACAACTGAGGGAAACGAGAGTTTGTAGTGTGGAGCAGCGTATATGAAATTGACATTGAAATGTACTGTAATACTGAGTTATACAAATAGTGAAGTTATAAATTTGTACTATACAATTATAGAAATATAATATTATACATTAATAAAATACTGTTTGAATATTTAAATTCTTATGCAGTAGTATTTTATTTAAGTATAAATATTATATTTTGTATGTGATGTAGTGGAATAGTACAATTATACACTCATTTATAATAATAAATATATGTTTGTTATCATCAAACAAAAATCATAGAATTGTTAGATACAACATGTTTTTCAACTTGACTAATAAAGTGTATAACAATATAGTAAGTATCAGATTTTGATTTTAGAAAGTATATCCAAGTGTAGCTACTATAGGCAACTACAAATGAAATATAATATCTATACCCTTGATCTGAACTAATTGGGGTTAGACCCTAGAGGTCAGTAGCAACTAATTGCAATGGTTCAGAATACTCAGTAGATGAATGGTAATTTATGACTTTTGCCCATTTGACAATATGTGCACAAATAAGGAATAGTAACATCATCAAATTTTATATTATTTTCAACAAGAGTTTGTTTAACAATACCTATATTTGGATGACGAAGTTTACTATGCCATAGATCAAACACATTGCTTTCTTTATCTTAAGTATTTTCACAGAGACTGCTATTCATAGTCTTGTTCTAGTTTTGTTGCAGTTGGCTTGATTGAACACATATAGACCTCTAACTTCATTGCCCTGCAACAAAACATTTTTAGTAAGTATGCATTTGACTAAACAATAAGTTGGATAAGATTTAAAATATACTTGATTATCCTTTACAAATTGAGATACACTCAACAAGTTCTTTTTAATATCCTTAACTCTTAACTAATTGTTTAGAAGCAAGTGTTTGTTTCCATTAATATATCCTCTACCTGTATGAGTAATATGTATAGACATACTATTCCCCATGCATACTAATTAATTACCTCTATACTCCTTGCACCCAAGATTTAATTTGTCTAATTTTCTTGTTAGATAAGTTGTATCACCTGAATCAAGATACCAGCCATCATCATTAATGTTATCCACTCTTGTGATTTCATTATGACCATTGGTCTTATAATCATTCTGTGTTCTAATCATTCTGAACTTGAGCAACATTAGCATTTTGATTGTTGTTCCTTTGACTGTTACTGCCTTGATTAAGAGTATAGTTCTGATTGAATCTAAAATAACACTTGAGTGCTATATGACCCACTTTTTCATAAATTTGACATATGAGTCTATTACTATTAAAAATTTCTTCCTCTACCTCTTGATCTGTTACTGAAACCACGTCTTTGAACTTGTTAGTTTGTCTTTGATCTTTATTCTTGAAACTATTAGCATAGTTAACCAATACATCAGATTCTCGATTTCTTTTGCTTACTATCCTTGCTTCATGAGATATAAGTATGAAATGCATTTCTTCCATTGGAGGTGTTTCCCTTTGAGAATAAATTATAACTTCAACATCTTCATATTCATATTCATTGCCAAGACCATTAACAATAGTGAACACCTATCCGGACTATCCATAAAATACGAAATGCCTCCGGGACTATCCATAAAATAATAGAAGACATGAATGGTCTTATATAGAACAATAAAACAATGAAAAAAATAGAAGTGATGGCGCAATCAACTCAAATATTGGAATATTCAAAATAATCAAGTAAAAAACTCGCACGTTTCCAGAATACATAGAATAATAAAATATTATAATTTTCTGGTTTAATTGTAAATACTTTCGTTTTGTTAAGCAGAAATGCATAAATTTGCATAAATATTAGCCAATATATTTCGTATGTTTTTTAAATGAATGCGTGCGCAATGCACATGCCAATGTACATTTAGTTAAATCATCATAATCATAAGCAACTAGAATGTGCAAAATAGAAAAAAAATGATTAATTTTGCTAATCTTTTCCACCTTGCAATTCAAGGCTTGATTATCGTATAGGTTTAACTTTTATACAGAGTATTCGAATTCATGACCATCATATTTTTACAGAGCCTAATCTATCCTCTCTCATTTTTTTTCACTACATCACTTCCACTACTAGAGAAACAATGTATTCCAACGCCAGATTTCCAACGGCTACCAACGGCTAATTAGAATTCGTGTTAGCCATTGGAAGCCGATGTAATAAAGACCGTTGGCGGCCGTTGGAAGCCGTTGGAATTTTTCATGCATATGTTCTAGAGAGCCCAACCTTCTCCTGATTTGCTTTCTCCTTCATCTCCAATCTGACTTCCCTCCCCTTTCCACCATTCACCTCCTTCAGTTTCGATTCCTCCACCCCAACAACCACCGCCACTGCCTTCGACGTCAACTGCAAGCTCCTCCAACTCTCCTCCTCGCTTGTTACTCTTGGATTTAGGTGAAATTCTTAAACCTAGTTTTTAGGTTTTCCAATAATTTTGGTTTAATATGAGTTTTATTTGATTCCTAGTTGTTTGCATACGTATATTACATATATTATTCTCGAATTGCTAGTATTATCACCGTAATTATCAAATACGTTGGATTGAATGGTTTTAATATGTCATATGTCATATACTGGTGAAAACATATGTCATATACATATAATATAAATATATTGAAGTTTGTGATTAAATGGCGAAAACAAATATGAAATCCCATAAATATACTGAAATATTTTGTATTGTAAGTTAACTTCTCATTATATAACGTCCTGAGTGGATGACATAAACTACTAAAACTAAACTTTTGGATAAACTTACATTAATTAAATTTAAAAGCACGAACGCGTATCTACTTTTCAAAATTTTTTAATCATAATAAAATTTTAAAATTATTGTTATACAATGTGTTTGGCATGAATTTAAATAATTTTAAGTAAACTATATCAAAACTTTGATGGGGTATCAAATTTTCTTCCGCATACGGTTGTCACGTGCCCCGTAGGATCTGAAATATGTCAACTTCTTTCTCCAGGAAGTTGTATTTTACTTCATATAGCATATTATCTCTCTTTTTCTACTTAAATATTCTCAAAATGCATCTTTATTCATTCATGTTGTGTTGCTCATATTGATACTATTTGCGCATTTTAATTACATATTCTCAAAGTCAATGCTTATATCTATGTTGCAGATATATTATGTCTGACCTTGCTTCTGGTACTGGCTCGGCCTCCAGATTTAGACGACATAGCATTACCCTGCATGCTGGTGAGGGTAGTGGTGAACAACGAGCTCGTCCGGTTGTGTACTTGAAGCCTAAGGCTGACAAGACGTAAGTATCAAAATTAGTACAATAACAATTTAATGTCCTTTTTACGTAATATAAAAGTTTTAATTTATACTTAACGTAGGAGATTTGAGTTAAAGCCATCTCAGATGGTTCTAGATATCTCTACGGAGATGTATATGGCCAGAATGAGCGATTTTTGGACTATATGGAGCAGGGTCCCAGCAGACATCAAAGAGACTATCTAGCGAGATTTTCTGGTATGTTTATACCTCTTGGTACGTCAAAGAGACTAATTAAACACAAATAAATGAGATTAATAATATTATCACATTATACAAGGAGCAGTCGATGTGCAGGAGGTTGACTTGAGGCTAGTTCAGCGATACTGGAACTCGAAGGTCGCAAGGAATTATAGAGAGAAAATGAATGAGCCTAAGAAAAGGGGAAAGAAACCAAAGTGGATGGAAGATGAAGTGTTTGATAAGATGGTTGCATGGTGGGACATGCCTGAGTTCAAGGTGAATTTGTAACGAATGCAATTTATTTTTTTGCCGATTTTAAATAATTTTCCAATGTACATTTCCAGGCTGAGTCAAAAAGGAACTCCGCAAACAGGAACAAGAATCCAGTAACTCCTCGCGGAGGATCCAAGTCTTTCCAGCATCACCGCGAGGACATGGTAAATTTGTTAATTATTACATTTTTATATTGATTAGTTCAGTGATTGACTATGAGGAGTTGAATTATTCAAATTATCAACTGCAGGAACGAGCTTGTGGACATTCGTGTCATACATGGATGTATTTACTCACACCCATGCATCCAGGCAGATAGACGAGGCTGGAAACATCTCGTATTAGTGGGATGATCAGGACAAGGCGACAACTGCATAAGTATGTGTATTTTAAATATTACAAGCATGAATCGATTAATTAATTACTATTTAATGTAAAATAAAATCATCATTTTAGTATTTTTCAAATAAAATAGTTTTTGCATTACAAGCAAAGTTCCAGGAGGCATGGGCTCATGTGCTTGAGGAGTCGAGCCGTGATGAGTTGACGCAAGAGGAGGAAGACCGTCTATTTGATGCTGTTATGGAAAAATCACAGCGGAGCAGGCGTTATGGATTCGGCAACCTGACGGTAATATTCGTATAGCATAAATTATTTACATCTACATTATTAAGTGTTTTTTTCTATGTTAAGACTTACTTCTACTTAAAAACCTTAATCGTCTGAAGTACACTAGAAATGCCTTCGTTCACTAATAATGATACATGTATAACAAATTACTTGTAAATGTATGTTATAAAAATAGGCCTTATCCACCCTTTGTAAATAATACTTGTATTTGCTATAATTTTGTTATGATTTCATTTTGTTGTAAAAAATAGTAGACTTACATCCTGCATCGTTAAAATGACTTTGTAATTGTATATTATAACAATTACTTGTAAATAAAAATTACTTATTAAAATTACTTGTATAACAAATTGCTTGTATAAATATTGTATATTATAAGCAAGAAAAATGTCAACATGGATTTTGTAATGTACATTATTGCTAAAATAACAACTCCAAGTTAAACGGTCAGGATAAGAAATTTTGTTTTATTATGAATTTAAATCATTTAGAAGCTTCTTTATCTCTTCACTTTGAATTGGATAATCGAGGTAATATTCTTTTATTACTTATAATTGTAAGTGTTGTTTCAAATTAGGAAATTTGAACTTTAACTTTTGGGTCATTAATTTGTTAGTAATCATTCTATGATCATCTTAATACCTTGCGTGTTCAAATAAAAATATACATAGTAATATTTTTTTCAAGTTTAGTTTTCTTATTTTTTACTTCATAATAGTTGTATTTAGAAATCAGTTAAAATATTCATGTTACTCTAATTCAAATATCCAACCTTTGAGAACGTGTATAGTGTAACAACCCGCACCTCCATTCATGCAAGATATTGTCCCCAACTTAGCCACCTTGTAGGTGTGGGGTTTTGTTCTTCAAAAGTCCTCGGCATTAGTGAGAGATGAGTTTTACTATATAAGTGCCCACTTCACACAGGCTTCCACAATGTGGGACTTAGGGGTGTTACATTCTCCCCTCTTACAGAGCGCAACGTCCCCGTTGGCTCACAAACACCTCACCCAGGCGCTGTGGTCCACATAGGAGCCACAATTCTGGCTGGGTATTGGCTCTGATACCACTATAACAACCCGCACCTCCGTTCACGCAAGATATTGTCCCCAACTTATCCACTGTATAGGTGTGGAGTTTTGTTCCTCAAAAGGCCTCAGTGATAGTAAGAGATGGGTTCTACTATATAAGTACCCACTTCACACAGGCTTCCACGATGTGGGACTTAGGGGTGTTACATATAGATTGCAAGGTAATTTCTTTTTATTTTGTCGTATAAAGTGCATTTTTTTTTTTGCTTATCTTATATTTTAGATTTTGTTTGATGATTACTGTTTGGTTGAAATCAGGATTTTGTGACCATTTTATCTTAAAGATTTTACCTACCTTAAAATTACTTGTATACTTGTATTTGTAAGTTCGAAAAGATAAGAAGGCCCAAGACAAGGAAGAAATTAAGGAGTTTCTAGCATTAATTGAGCAACTGTAGGACCAGAATCGCGTGCAGGGTATGCAGATTGAGCAGCTGAATCAAAAGGTTGTGGTGTACGTGCATAATCATGGTGTTGTTCCTTCATCCTCTGCTTCTGGAGGACATGGCGACGATGCAGCTTGAGGTATCTGTCTTGATGCTTTGTTGGGGGATGTGTTTTGTTTTGATGTAATTTGGTGAGACAAGTTTGAATGGTATTTGATGGTTTGTATATATTGGTATGTTTTGTAGACGTGTTTGAATGGGTTTTTTGGATGTTTGTATATATTCGTACCTTGTAGACATGTTTGGAAGGTTTATAGGATGTGTAGATAGTTTTTGTTATATATATTGATGTTTATGCATTTTATTTTGGTTGTTTGTGTTGCTATTAGTATATATGTGAAATAGGTTGGTAATGGATTGGAAATGATAATGGATTGGAAATGAAATGAATTGGGGAGGCTGGAAGGTAGCTTGCTTGCTATTATATAAAAAAACATCCATAATTTCCAACAACTATCAACGGCTTCCAACAACAATATGGCCATTCTTTTCAAATGGGTTCCAACGGTTTGTTCTGTTGGAATCCACTTGAATGGCCATTGGAAAATATCCGTAGGCTCCGATGGAAGCCATTGGAAGACATGGACTCTATTCCAATGGCTGCCAACGGCAAATAGCCATTGGAATAGCCATATGTTCTTGTAGTTTTCCCTTTATTACAAAGTTCTGATGTTTGATTTTACATAAAATATTTTTCCAGTGTCTTGACATATGTTCAAAGTTCACTTGCTAATCCTGTTCCTATTATACTTCAGTATCCAAACTAATTTATCACTTCTTACTATCAAAATACGGTATCTAACTCTACATATATGTTTAGTTTAATACCCTCTAGGATAGCATGAAACTAACTAGTTGTATTAGACATGACAACTTTTATGCCTACTTTTTCCAAAATGCAGGTATACAATCAAATATGACTTAATTATGGCCATCCAAAACATTTTAAAAAATAATCATATGCCAAGGGGAATTAACCCTACAAAGCTGACCTTGGTTCCTAAATCTGATTCTCTTGACATTGAAAAATTATATAGACCAATGTAAAATACAAAAATATATAGATTAAAAATAATTACATCATTAGAGAACATCTTTAAGTCAATCTAACATTGAAGTTCCACCATTTCTCTAAACACAATGTTTGTCGTCACTGTTTTCCAAGATGAAAGTTTAATAGTTGTGTCGTAAAACTTTTTTAAAAATGATAAAAAAGCTTCTCCATTCCTCCAATCTTGATCCTCGGCTGGTCCTTCACTTGTGTCCAGATGTATCAACTTCCTCAAAATAAGACCTAAAAGCCTGATCTTCTTCAGCCAACTTAAAAAAACATTTTTATATTTGATAGCCGCCTCAAGCATCAAATAAGTATTATTCCACCTAGTCACCACATCCATTGGAATATTGGCATTTTCACTCAAGTTTTCTAGATTGCAATACTCTCTGAATTTAGCTAATCGTTGAGCACTACTTCTTATGTACTTCATACAATTTCAAATTTTATGTACCTCTCCTTGTAACTCTTTAATACCATCTTTGAATAGTAAATTAAGAATGTGGCAAACACATCTACAAGTAAAAATTCTCATCCAAACATCAATGTTTTGTAACTTCTCAATCTTCCTTTAAGTATGCTACAACCAGGTAATTGGTTGTGGTATTATTAATTGTTACAGTGAGACCATCAGTGATATTCCACTATCTTAAGTAGCTATCCACTAATCTTCCAAGGAATCTCTTTTATGAGAGTAATCACACAACAGTTAATTATCCTTGTGTGTAATTTGAAGTTATTATCCCAAAAAACGAGAAGTTATGTAACGACCCTGATTTTTAATCGTTTTATTTAATATTTTAAAATGGTTTTAAATGTTGTTTTAGAATTTAATTAGCTTGAATTTAATAATTTTGAATATTTTATTAGTATAAATAATAAAATAATACTATAAATTCCAGAACTGTCGGGATTTGTGGGCTTTGCAATATAATGTGAACTTGCAATTTAAAAGAATTTAATGTTGTTTGGTTTTGAATTTTATTAACGTGTTCATTTATTTAATGACATTTGAACGTTTAATTTATATTTTAATTATAAAATGAGCTGTAGCGAAGCAGTAGTTCATAATATTACATTTCAAACTCTAAATGGTTGTACAGATCTACTATAAGTCGGATTTCTTCGAAATAAGAAATGTCTAAATCTATTGGATAATATTTTTCTAATAAAAGAGAACAATCGAGTTTTCATATTGTAGATTTGTTTTATGTCCAAATTAATTTTTCAAATAGTCGCTTTGGAATTCGTTTATAAATTATAATGATTAAATAATAAGGGTTTTTAAATATTTTTAATATCGATTTGGCTTGGAATTAAACCTTGGATAATTTATTATGAAACTGCATGAAATTCTGGCCAAGTATGACTGATTTTAATATTTATTATTATTATTATATTGAGATATTTTAATATTGATTTATTTTAATTTAATTTGGACCCTTAAAAAGAGACTTTATTCAAATGACCTCCATTTTCAACGAAACAAATTTTATGAAGACGGTAATGGTTTATTATTGCTAGACTTCAAGTTTCACGTCAATTGGAGTTATTTTGTAACTGCAGCAAAATTAAATGTAAATAAAACAACCATTTGGACTTGAACGAGCAAACAGACTCGGTTCTCGACGAAACAAGTTTCATTAGGACCGTAACGTCAAACTATACCACTACGTCCATTTTTAGTTGTGAAAGGAGTTCGTGTGTGATCATAAGAATTAACAAATACCATTCACAAATGGCGATAGACACGGAAAATATCATCAGTCATTCCACTAAAATATTGTTTTCATCCATCAAATCAAATAAAATAATACTAATTTGTCTATAAATCATGCTGAACTCCGTTCATTCAGCATTCTCCTGAAATCCCTAATCCAACTTTTTCTCGATTTCATTTTCATTCATTTCTTCCAATAATACAATTCTAAGCTTTATAAATATCAAGTAAAAACCCAAATCCTAATGGAATTCAATTCCATTTAATCTATTATGTTTGTTGAAGTGGGTACTTCACTGTTGGGTGCACGATTTGAGGATACCCGGAAATATTGTTCACTATATATTAGAACAACGAGACCTTGGTTGGTGAAACCACGAGTTGGGGTCATCGATTGGTGAAATGAGTTTTGTTTTGGGGTCAGAAGTTGTTTTAGTAGCTGCATGGATATTGTTGAGAAGTACGGTGGCAACAAGTCATGGTTTGGTACGTTGCTGGGTTGGAGAACGCAGTGATGGTGGAAGCTACGAGCTGTGGACGTTGGATAGGGTTTGATGGAGATTTTGATCGGAAGAACAATGGTGTGGTTTGCTGGTTGAATCATGGAATGGTGAAGGCGTACTTGGAGATGATAATTCGGTTATAGTGATAGATCGTGAGGTAGCGATTTATGTGCAGGAGGAAGGAGAAGGTTTTGAATGGCTAATCATGATTAACTCAAAAAGGTTAATTAGTTTAAATATGATTTGTGTTAGTTAATAATTTTAATTTTAATTAAAATTTTAATAGTCATATCTACTTCATTCATGAACAAAATCAGACGAAACAAGATCCGTTGATCGTGACATCGAATACAACTCTTTCGAACTGGAGTGGAATGATTCAGAAGCAACTGGAATTTTATGTAGTTTTAAACGCTCATTTGAAACTATATAAATCGACTAGAATCACTACACCAAACAGGCTATTTTGTAACACTTTTCTCAGTTCAACTTGTAACAGTTATTGCTATGATAAATTTGCAATGATTATTTTTGTTATAACATATTATAACTGTTATTTCCGTTATTACGTTTGCTGCTTTGGTAAATACCGGAAAATACAACGAATAAAAATGTATTTTGCTGCTGTTTTAGTGGTTTTGGCTTAGTAATGCTTCTAACCCTTATTTTTCGTTTTTCTCCTGTAAATCAAAAAAGAATTCTAGGGTTCGTCGTTTCCAATCAAATTGTCGAGTGCCTCCTTCTTCTCCTCGTCCACGCTTCCGCCTCCTTTAACTTCGCTTCATTTCCGATCGGAACCTCGAAGTCAATTGATTTTTCTAGAGTGTTGAGATTTTCTTTTCTTTATGGCGATTTTATGTTGTTTTACATTATTTTTTTAGTGGATTTTTAAATGTGGATTTGATGCTTTTTAGGACATAAAAAAGGTTTTGATGGTTTCGATCTAGGGTTTAAAAATACGCCCTTGTCCTGAATTACAATTAGTGGCTATTTGTTCACTCCATTGTTTTTGAAGTTAGGGATCCATTTCTGAAAAACCAATATATTAAGTTTAAATTTGTTAGTTAAAACCAATTGACATCAAAACTTTCATTCTTTTGCGTTACTGAATTTGATGTAAATTCAATTACTTTAGGTACCTGTCACCTTTTGTTTTTGGCAAGAATGTGAACTAAAATGTGCTTCACTTAGATTTTGGTTGTATGCTTATTTAAGTAATTGTGGTGAGTTGTAACGATTGTATAGTTATTATTTTTCCTTAGGAGAAAACTATTATTCAGTAACTATGGTGAGTTGTAAATGTGCTTCACTTAGATTTAGGCAAAATAGATACCGTCTTATGTTTTTACAGTTGCACCTCTTACTTCTCTCAACTATTTGCCCCGGAATAACTTCATTCGTATAGTTGTTGAATGTTTTACTGGAAAAGTAAAGAAACACAGATGCAAATTTGATAACAAGAAGGTAATGGGTTTTAGATATGGTAGGATACTTGGATGCAAGCTACCTTATGATCTTAGCAAATCAAGCATGCTAGGATTAATGATATACCATGTGCACAAATTCACAGTGGTGTGGATTTTTGAAGTATGAACTGGTTTGAAAATGAAAGGATTTATAATCCCTGAAAAATTTAATAACACCATTTCCATTCCATGCATTTTGAATCTGTGATCTTCATATCATAGTTATTGTGGAGTTTGGGACTATATAGGATGCCAATGGTTATAACTGCGACGTATGTATCTTGATGAAGTAAGAAAACATCTCTTGAAATTGTTTTTTCCTTCTACTCAACAACAGACTTGATAAGTGAAGAAGAGAAGCGAACACAAACTCAAATTTACCAAAGATGAGAACAAGTCTAAATGTTCAGCTAATTAAGTTTTTGAAAAATTGACATAACTGACATGTTTATTCCATCTTCAATATGATCATAAATAGAAGTCGTACACTTTTGAACCAGTGGATTAGTAAAATCGTAAAAACACCTTTTGCGATTCAGTTTGACCAAACATTCATAGTCATTCCCTTTCACCTAGCAACCTGTGTTTAACTTGTGTATGCCTCCATATCATTAATTAGTGATTTTGATTAGCAATAGGAAAACAAATTTGAACTTTCATGTTAAACAATGTAATAACCAATCGAAAGTTTAACATCAACCAACTTGTCCAATGCTTTTACGTTGTTTGTATCGTAATAAAGGTTCAAGTTTACAGTGTTAAATTGTAATGGAGTTATATATCTAAAGTGCAACCACCATAAGTCCATTGAAATGATGGAAGTAAATTGTTTTATTTCAAAAGCACTAAATATTCTGGTAGTCAAATAGGTTGTGCTAGTGCTCCATTGGCTACTATATGTACTTTTTTAACCAAGAAAAGATCTTACAAACTGACTAAATGCATTGGTAAGTATCAGTTTAGCCAATGTATGGGTCTCACAAAAACTGACCTTCGCGCAAATGGATCTTTGATCTCAAACATTTGCCATAAGCATAGGCGGTTGGTAAACAGGTAGGCCAATAATCATAATATAGGATATTACAATCTGCATTAACTGGCATGATGAAACATATGTAACTAATTAATTATATAAATGCATGCCACATAAAAAATCTCAACTTTAATTGTGATTCAATGATTTTCAACAATTTCCTAACTAATTCATGTTGCTGGGAAGATTTATCTGTGATTATATAAATGAACTCGAGCATTCTGCCCAGGAAAATTTACCAGGGTGACAATTATTATGCCCTTAAAAGGCTTTGGAGAACATAATCAATAAAACTGGAGAACTCAGATAACATCTCTATATGGAGGTCCATCCGAGTTTCTTTTTTTTGTCGAAAGCACCAAGGATCCAGCAACTTTGCAGTAACTAGGTTGATCTCTGAGTTTAAGGACAACGTTAGTGCAAGGATCATTGTTGCTGGGATGTCCACTACATGCAGTCAAAAAATCCATAATCGGTTAATTAGTGTTGAGAAAATGCATAAAGATAACAAATATGTTTTGTTTCTCGATGATGATGCTAGACTACATCCAGCGTCAATTGGGACTCTTACAGCAGAGATGGAAAAAATCCAATGATATTTGTCCAAACTGGACACCCACTTGATTTACCCTTTGGAAGCTTAGGGAGTTACTTTATTTATGAATATCGTATGCCTCGTTTCATGGGATCTGCAACTGGTGGAAGGACTTTCTTTCTATCGGGAGGCTACTTGATGATGCATGCTGATGATTTCAGGAAAGATTTGTATGGCGTAGTCAGTGGACTTCGAAATGGTGGGTATTCGGATGATATGACTCTTGTTACAATTGCTGGGGACAATAAAAGGCTGACCAGTTCGCCTCCAGTAGCCGAATTTCTCTTTCCCCTTGCAAGCGATCTTAGCTTTTCCAGATACTGGAATTACTTGAGAATGCAAACATTTGTCCTAGAGTCGTACATTTCAATGGTTAACTGGATTATGAATCGTGGACTATTTGCATGTCTCCTTGTCTTGGGGTTTTGTTATGCCATATTTTATAACAAGGATACACGTTTTAGCAGCCATCATAGCACAATATAGCGACTATCCGGTGAATGAAATAACTGACTTACGTTGTGGATTGAGACTAGAAGGCTTATTGGCAATATGTACCTTTATATAACTTCTTTCTATGTGGAACTTGACCAAGGTTGAGATTCATTTATGCAGCCTTTTATCTCCAGAAAGATAGTCTTTCTCTCTTGATTCGTATAACTAGGGATGGTCTTTGTTGTAATCTTGGTCAATAACTTTCTATACCCGATTTCTGCAGTGTGGTCTCATTTTGTGCAATCTATTAACTGGTCTGGTGTCAGATACACTTTGAAAGATTGCAAAATAAGCAAGATTGATAGATCAAAGGAACAAAATATTCTGAGCTTGTAAGAAAGCGCCAATATGCAAAAAGGTTCTCCACGACCAAAGCTTCATTGCTCGGAACCTTGTCAAGAAGTTTCTCATTGTGGCGTCAACCAAAGAAGTAAGATAATTAGCCGCCGTCATCAATTAAGTATCATCTTTCCTCCTCGATTGGCTTGTGGCAACAAATTGTAATTTTTTTCATTCATTCGTTTATTTTCAGCCTATTTAACTTAGAAGTATGCCTCAATTAATTCATTTTGCTAAAGTTTTGATTGCTTTTATCCGCATAGGTTTTTGTTTAGCTTGGTCTGTAACATTTACAGACATATACATATTTTGGAACTTCATTTAAGGGTATAATACATGTATCATCTATAAAAAAACAATATCCTACCTCACACATGTTATTTTAGCTCTATATATCAAAGTAAATGGATATTGCTTCAAAAATTACAATCGGTTCAGTCTTAGTTAACTACATTATAGAGAATAAACTCATGAAAAGAAGCATTTAGTATACTAAAGATGAAAGTATACCACTTACATTTATTATTGTCTCGGTTGACAACTTCCCATTTAAATATACCTCTTGCATTTAGTATACTAAATGAAAGTATACCAATTGCATTAAATATTCCACTTGCATTTTCTTACTTTTTCATTTTCATTTTTATTAACTTGATTGACGTTTGCTTGGACAAAAGTTATTAGATATAATTTTATATTATATTATTCGAAACAATGATACAAACTATTAACTGCTTTCAGCATGTTTGTACAGATCTTTGTGTGTGGAATTATACAATAATTTCCTTGTTTTTTGTCCACTGCACATTTTATGCTTTTGCATATGCTACTTTGTGATTCACTTTTGAAATTACTAATATAAAAGGAAAATCTATTATATTATATGAAAGCACAATACTCCTCTGGAGACCTTTCGGGTCCAATTCTCTTAAAAAATCATGCTCTTGACACCTGTCCAAGGGGCATATCCATGCCGTTGCATCAATTTTTGCAGGTAGAAAACGAATCAAACAAAATGTGCCACATTTAACCGTAATCCCTCAATCTTCCGCATCTCAACATTCAGCTATACCACACTGCTGCCAACGTCCCTCCATTTCAGCTTATAGCATAGCCTACACAGTCCACCGATGCGCCGTTTGGATGCATAGCGGGTAACTTCCAATTTTCCTTCTATGTTGCTTTTCATTTCCGTTGTTTTTTTACTTTTGATCTTCACCTGTTCCTGTTGACCCAGCGCTGCACCTTCCTCTACTTGCCGCAGCAAGGTTTTTCTACAAGCGCTGCTTCGTCTCAGGTCCTTCATCTCAGTCGAGGTCGTTTCATAGCCCGATGTTGCCTCTTCGCACTCGCTGTTGAGATTTTGGGTACGGCTATTTTATCATCATCAAATTTAATTTTTATATGCTTTGTGAATGAAATTATTACTATGTAGATCTTGGGTTTTGAGGTTTAGCCAAATCATCTAAAATGGTGAAGAAAAAAAACTAATTTCCTATAACTTGAATTTTAATTTCATCACTGTTTTCTTCTCATTTTCAACCCATATGGGTGAATTTTATGATTGTAATAAGAACTGTTGTCCATGGCTACCATCCCGTTTCTTAATTGATAGTGCTTCATATTAATTTCAAAATTAGATTTAACGATTCATTTGTTAGATGTCATATTTCAGTTTTTCCTACTGCTAATTAAAATCATGTAATATGAAAATCCCTTTAGATTTATTCTACTGCTGCCCATTTTGGAACAAAAATGTATTAACTTATGCAAAACTATAAAAATAATTCAAATTATAGCTGCCTGCTGAGCAGGTAGTAACCCATGAAGTATTTTTCTTTCCTGTCATTTCACTCTTTTTTTAATTTATTGTAAGTTTTAAATTTCTATGATGGTGTGGAAACTTAGATCTAATAGTAGTACAATTAGGAGTGCATTTTTTTATCACAAAGCTAGAAATATCAAAATAACCATTTTAACAACCTACCTGACTTTGGTTTCATAAAATTTACTATTACATGTGAGAAGATTTGTGCAGCCTTTCATTCTTACTACTTAAAATGGATTTCATCTTTACTTCTAAGATGGTCAACTACTTTTTCATTTCCAGTTATCTACTTAATTCTTTCTCCCTAAAATTGCCACAAAATCATTAAGTAAAATTTGCAGTTGTTTGCTATCTATTTGATATTTTATATGTTACATGTAAAATGAGTTTTGAAGTCTTCATGTTTGTGTCTTCTTACGTTGCCACTTTATTTCGAGTTATTTACTTTTGCTAACAAGAACTTGTGCCTTGCTACCGAACTTTATTTAATAATATTACTTCATCAACCATATTCATAATTCATTGCATAAACTAAAAAGTGGCAGATTTTTTTTCTACTTTAGATTCGGAACCGGAAAATGGCATCATATCAATAGAGCTATCCTCGGTAAAACAAACTGATTAATATGGTTCATATAGTTTTCAACTCAACTCAAACGATCTTCAAATTTTGGATGAAATACCTGCAATATAATAAGCCTTTATAATTTTTCTTTTCTGAATGTGTTATATTCGGCAAATAAAATTTTCATCGGTTAATTGAGATTAAGATATGTCAACTCAGTTGAACGATATCAACTAGATCATGTTGGCGATTTATGTTGCAAAATTAACATGGTTGAACCATTTTATTTAATTGGCAGCAATCTATATCTTTGTTTCCCCTGGAGGAAGCAGGATACTATAATTTTGAACTTATACTGTAACATGGCAATTGCAAGTTTAGCATTTTCTAAACAAAGATAGTCCAATCATATCAACTACACTTTTGGCATATGTTCCAAAACCATTTCTTTATTTCCCTCATGTGTACGTTTCCCTATTATAAATTTGAATATTCTATACATTATACTCGGTTCACTGCGTTAAGTATATATTTGAAAACATGAAAGCTACTATAAAACAAAGTAAAATCTGGCTAGCGTTTTGAATCAAATAAACATATTAGGCATTTGTTCCAAATTTTTTTTTTTTTTTTTTGCTTGACATCTCTGGTTCCCGTGAAAACAGTAATTACATGAACAAAAAATATGTTTAATTTCTACTAAATTGTTTTAATACTCGGAATTCAGAGCATGTTATTTATGTGGTAATTAGAAATTTTTCTTTTAAAAAAAATTGTCCATTTTTTAGTTGATTTTTGGTATCTATTTCAACCGCTCATTAGTTTTCCATTCTTAAATTCAGGAACATTTCAAATTTGTGGATGTTATTCTAATTATTTATGTATTATATTCATTGTTCAAAATTCAGATTTATTTTATGTTTTCTATTTAGCACATGCGTTTCATATTTATTGACTAGAATGTTTCAGAGCATGATTCATCAAAACACACACACACACACACACACACACACACACACACATATATATATATATATATATATATATATATATATATATATATATATATATATATATATATGATTCCCTTTCCATATTGTATGCTACTACTGATTTTATTTTAGAGAAATACTAAGCATACTCTCCCTTAGGGAGAGTGAGCTTGTACTTGCCACTTGATTGGTGGAAATGAGTTGGCATTTATTATATCGTACATAGCTAATGATTGGTGCCAACTCATTTCCCTAAGGGAGAGTGAGCTTAGCATTTCTCTTTATTTTATGTTGGTAAATAATAGTCCACTTGACCACCCTCATGGTTAGTACTTTATATTCATATTTCTTTTGTAATATTCAGCTTTGTTGGCTTTTTTTTTTAAATATATCATGTCATTTCTATTTAGTTATACTCTATATCGTTGATACATAGTATGTACATCGAGGGTTTTTTGAAGTTAAAAGAAAATTAACACGTAAATGGTAACTAATATATGTTTCTTTCTACGTTTTCTAATTAGCACATGCATGTCATATTTATTAACTAGAATGTTTCAGTGCATGGTTCATAACGCACATATATATGCTTCCCTTTCCTAATATTATGCTACTGTTGATTTTATTTTATGCTGGTAAATAGTAGTCCTACTTGACCACTCTCATGGTTAGTACTTTATATTTTTATTTCTTTTGTAATGTAATATTCAGCTTTGTTTGCTATTTTTTTAAATATATCATGTCATTTCTATTTAGTTATACTATGCCATTAATATTAAGTATGTACATCGAGGTTTTTTTTTTTTGAAGTTAAAAGAAAAATAACACGTAAATGGTAACTAATATATGTTTCTTTCTACATCCGAACATGAGAATTCTATTGGCAAAATAAGGCTGCTTATAGAGATAGAAATATATTTAATTTGCTTTCATATATATTTGAATGCTTTACCTACTAATGTTATGTTTCCTAATTTTGTATTGTGAAAAAGGCTTAATTTTTATTCCCTAGGGTTGAAGAGAGAAGAAAAATACAACTACGAGCACAATAAGAATGAATCTACATTTTTCCATCTATGAGGGATGACTCTCACGTTTATTTGGGTTCTATTTTACATTTCCAATTTATCAAATCTATGGATTCAATTTGTGTTTAATAGCTTCATTTATGCTTCCGTTTTAAATTTGTTGCATGTTCTTAGTTTTCCATATGTAAGTGACATAAGTATCAATTTTTCAACATTTATATGAAAGATGAATTCAAATATTATTATGTTTGCGTTGAATTGCTTATGAACACGAGGTCAAACATAATTGCCTTTTACTTTTGTTTAACGTAGGGAAAAATTATCCACAAATAGTTTGGTGGTTAATAATGAGTTATTAAATTATATGATTTTGTTATTTTATTTTATTCTAATATATAATATTTATTTGCATGATCATATATTTCAATAGTATTTTTTCTATTTTAATATCATTACATGTTCCATTATATCATCATAATTAAACTAGGAGCATATATCGATAGATTATTTTACATACTGCATATAAAATAATTGTCAGAGGAATACATTACACATATCTTAAATGTTAATGAACTTTCCAAAGTATAAATTTCAAATGGAGTAAGATACTAGATATTGGGAAATCATTCTCAGTTATGGTATTAACCCAGAGGTTTTCAAGTATGTGATTGTTTCATAAGATTGGTGAACATGTGATAAATTGGCATTTCATCGTAATCACGCATGATTTCTTTTTACATAGTTGAATCAGTATATTGTACCAATATTTCTTTTCAAGCCTACTTAGTTCTATAGCATTCGTGGTAGACAATATATTGGTCATTGCTTACATTCCTCATTACACCTTATATACTTCGATGATATGCACAAGCAATAGATTGTTCAATGGAAGAAATGTCAATGAGACGACATTATTTTCTTCATTCTTGACATTTTCATTTTTTTCATCTAGACTATACCCCGAAGGTGCGCCACCAATTTTCAAATCAATTTTCATGTTCTAACTAATATTCCATGTTGATTAGTGGACTAATATTTGTGTATTAAATATGGTAGTCTACTTGCTATATAATACTGCAAAATATAATACCTCCCTAACAATACGATATCAATATCTCTCGGTTTAAAGAATTATTCAAAGTTAGTCTCCTCAATGAACGAATTACATATTTAGATATATTGATGTGACATGTTGTTCTAAGGCTTACATGAAATATTTAGCAATAATCAATTACGCATCATGAAGGAAAGAAATCAGTAGAGCTTCAGATCATATATAACATGGACTATAAAGTGAATCCAATGATCTTTACTTAACATATAGATACAATAGCAGACCTTTATTATATGCTCCAATTGTTCGATAGTGAATAGTAGAGCAATTTTTGATATTTGGAAAAAGAAAAAAAAATGTTTGTAATGATAAGTATGTTGCTATTTCAAAACAAAATTTTCTTTTAATGGCTCTTCTTCTTTCTAATAGAATAACAGATTGCCATATGTGTGTACATATAACATATTTAAGTATGTATATATGAACACATGTGTGCATTCAAGCAATGAAATCATATACAACATAATGCAGTAATTATCAATCCATCCATCCATTAACATGATTACTTTCTGCTACAATATGTTTAGTATAAAGATTGTATTATTATCAGTTACTTAATGCTTAATACAACTTTTATGACCTTGCAATTTTGTTAAGTTACCACTCGATATATTTTATATCATGAATCACTAAAATTAATCTTGTGTATTGATGTGCTTATAGGGGAAGTACAATGTTGACCATTGGTTAGGGAAATGGGAAGTTGGACTATCATCATAATCATTCAGTTTTATCTCACTAGAAGTGCACTGAAAAAATTATAATCTTCATCACGTATCTTAGATTCACCTTTAGGAAATATTTTTGATACTATCTTAACTGTTGGTTAATTCTTCCTCCCATTTCCACCACGTCCTTAGGCTGCTATATTTGTGAATTAACGGATGTTGCAGTTGTACTTTGATTCTATTGGGGCATTTGTGATAATCTTATGTTTTTTTTCATTTCAACTCACTTATCTGTCTCTCTCTCTTCCTTTTTTTCAAATTTCTCATATTTAATTTAGCTTGGCTAATCACAGATATGAATCTAGATAGATTTAGGCTCAAGTTAACATAGTATTTATGCTATGTGATTAGTTCTTCTGACTATATCACATGTTTATTTCTGAAATTGATTTTTCTTTCAAATTAAGAAAATAGACAATTTGGTACTATGTAAATGTACTATCCAAACCATTTATTTCATGTAAGCATAAATGATGCAAGTGTTACAAGCTACGAGTATTTACCTTCTCTTTACATAAAATTAAATATCAACACAAATATAAATACAGTTTTATGTTAATCCTATGTAAGATGCAGATAGTTGTCATCAGAAATTCATCACCATATTTAAATTAATATTATATTATACACACATACACTATACGTATACACACATACACACATACAAGCATAAATACATATAATCAGCTTGAAATGTTTGATATTTTTCCAATAAATCTCCAAGTAAGTTTGTCAGAGCAACTATTGTAGCAGATTGCCCATAGTTTAAAAATCAATGATAGCAATTATGTCATTTTTAGCTTTTGCGAACCTCATCTATGCTTATACTAAAATTTTAAATATTTAATTTACAACATGAAATTTTCACTGTTGGATAGCTATATATTCACGCACATATTTGCTTGTGGTGTTGATATTCACATATATACACACACACACACACATTTGCTTGTGGTGTTGTATACGAATGGAAACTTGAAATATATAAAAAGAAGGAACAAAAACCATGGATTATAGAGAGAAACGAGTTAAACATAAACGAGTTGAACTTCTCATTGACAATGAATCCTGGTTTAAAAACTGACACGAATGAATCGTTCCTTGCAAAGACACGGAAGGCTTTTATAGCTTTATGACCCAACACTACTTCAACCTCAAATGTGTGCATTGATTTATTTTGTGTTTCCCATCAATATAGATGATGTCCTTCTATGACTTATGAACGAGGTAGTCCAAATAACTTTAGAATTCATTCAATGTTTACCGTTTGCATTAACTGAATGATACGTTCGAGAACGTGAGTTGGGTTTTTTGTTGTTCATTATAAAGAAAGAATGAGAATAAGTGCAATTAGCGAGTTCCATATTTCATAGATATGTTAATTACCTTAGAAGTATATGTAGCCATCTCCTAATGCAAAGTAATTTTAACATTGAAATTCGATGAATGAATCATGTCAACGGAGAGCCAATTCCTTTCTTCCAATATCATTGCATTTTGTGAAACAAAGCTTCCCATTCTAGACTTTGCAACGTGTTGCTTGGTGTTTAGATTCTATAGATAAAGCTTGAGTGCAAATAATAGTACAAATGATGAAGATGTCAAAATTTTCAAAGACCCGTCTGACGAACATGATGAAGACGTCAATAATGATGGTTGTTTTTACATTAGTAGTGATGATCACTGTTTAAAGACCTCATAACATGTTTCCTGTGTTTGGATTTCGTAGATAAAGCATGTTACAGTTTTTGTGGTACATAATGTTTATATAATGCATGTACAATGTAAACGAATACTATGTTAATACAAAGTGTCAATTTCAAACATTAAACAATATTGATGTGTTTACTCATACGCATAATAAATAAAATTGTAATAAGTATTGGCTACGTTTCCTAATACAATATATAATTTCCTTATGCTAATAATGTTTCGTGAATCAATTTTATGGATGTGAAGTGTGTCCAACAATCACTATTATTTTTCCAGTGCTCCGCTTCATTGTACAAGTATTGTGAAATTTAGTTAAAGTATGCACCTACGCATGTTATCAAAGCAAAATATAGCTTCTACTTATAAATCTGAACAGTCAAGCAAATTTAATACTCGGTTAGGGACTAAAGTGTTTTCAAGCATGTTATCAAAGAAAAATATAGCTCTACCCATAAATGTGAACAGCTAGGAAAATTTAATACTCAGTTACGGAATAAAGTGTTTTCGCATCTGTATTATGCAAACACCATCGCAAATATGAATGAGCATGTGGCGATGAAGCTAGATCATTTTGTATCATTCAGTGGAGATCTGAGGTTCAAATAGCGCAAGTGATTAGAGATCCATAATTTAGATTTTAGAAGAAATTGTATTCAAACCAAAATTTCAATCAGATTAGGCAAATATGTTAGCCAATTCATTTTGAGTATTGCAAGGTTTTCCTTAATTTTGCAAAAATGGGGTTCAAAGATTCTACAGTAAAAAAAAATTCACTTTAATATAAAACATTTTCATTTGCTAATCAGTGATTTCTTTTTACGTAAATAGATATTGAAGATGGCATAAGGAAACCTGCAATTGGGAAGAAGGGAATTCTAAAACAATGATCAGTTAGCATATTTAACTTGGAGCAGGACTTATTGAAGTAGCATGCACATTATGTGTGTAAACCTTATTTGAAAAAGTTAAGGTCTCCACAAAATGTTTCTCTCTAATATAACTATGCAGTTATAATTTGGTTCTACCTACTTGCATTTGCATTTTCTTTCTTTTGAATGTCAAGTTTATATTGCTCAAGGACATTGGCATTTGTTTCTAAAAGAATTCATGAGCCAAGTGTGCACTATCGTACTGAGATTGATTGGATTCTATGGCAGTTTGAAAATTATAGTTTTATTCTTCTGTTTCAGTTTACTTTGTTTGTACTTCAGATGCTTGAAAAACAAATTCACAAAGGAATAAGAACTTTCTTTTGCAATGTGTATTACTTAAAATTATATGGAGCCAGAGTGGTTTGCAATTGATTATTCTAACTTATTTTCCTTTGATGAAATATTGATTAGATTTACCCTTTGAACAACTTAACGTTCCCTTGGCTAAACTTGCTGATATATTTACAAAATTATGTTTCAAATCTTTTATTGTTATTCGTTATTGATTTGCCATATGCTATTACTATCTGAATTTCATCATACTTATAAAACTATTTTTAAGTAACAAGGCTTAAACCGAAAGAGTCTGATTCGGATTTATCTTATTCTATCTCTTTCATCCAAAGGTTTAAACTTTAAAGTTCATTCCTTATCCTACCATAGACAAAATATTTGTATTTGATTTATTATTTTCTACAAAAAGAGGTTAGCTAAATGTTTGATTTTTTAATTAGGTAAAACCACCTTAATATGATCTAATCATGAAAGCTTTGCATCATGATAACTAGATATAGGCGAAGCTTACTCTTTACCATCATATTTTAACAACATTTATAGCTATACCCGTGTGCGTAGCACGGGTTCGCACTAGTTATAATTGATAGTTGAGTTAGTATAATAATAGGATAACAACAACATTTACAATAAATATTCCCATGACATTGCGCTTTTGGCAGCTTTAAGCATTGTTCATTTCTTCACATGTTTCTCGCTAATAAGACGAAAATAAATTTTTATGTTATGAAATGCCCATTTTAGATGACAATGCCAATTCGATGGAGGACACCAATACATCTAGCATATTGTTTTAAAGTACAGTAAGCAAATGTTTCAAAGGAATTTTATTTTGGTAAGCCAAGTAAAACCGTTTGGCTAAAGTGTAGGGTGTGGAAACTTTTCAACCACTTGGTTGTGTCGGTCCTTTATATTATAGTCGCATGGTCAGTGAATGAGAATGTATGTGTTATCTCATATGGACATATAAATTGACAAACATACGATATGCCATGTTTTTATTAAATTCCAACATAAAAATAAGGAGAAAACATATGTGGGAAATATGTGGACAATTTAATAATTAGCTAAACTGTGTGGAAAATTATAACGGGACCGATAAAATTATGCCATGTTTTTATTAATAGAGTGAATCATTGGTTGTGTGGTCATGGGTTGGAGTTTGCTGCAATGAGCTAAATGAAGATATTCAAGAAAGATGGTGCTTGGCTGTCTATATATGATTTTTTAAGTTGCATTGGTATTTGTAACAACCAGCATTCTACGCATCGGAGGATCGTAGAATATTTATTTCTTTCCCATATGAAGTCGTATAGTCATGTAACATTGGGAAACAATCATTAGAGTCATTTCCTATGTTCATGATTTTTGTCGATTTTTAAATGACCGTTTTGCCCCTAGCTGATCTTGTTTTGGCCATAACTTTTGACTGGAAAGGAATTTTGACTTGAAACCACTTCCATTAGATTCGTTTGATAGTTTACCTTTCCGTAGAGTGGTCACATGTGAAAAACGGACTTACTGTTTGGGAGATATGCTGAAATAAGTTTTGGAAGGTGAAAAACTGCTTAACCGGGCCAAATAGGATGATTAGTGAATGGGCCCATAACCTATTTCGGGATTAGGGTTATGGGGAGGCTGAAAAGAGTTAGAGATTCATTCCATTTCAGTTTTCTAGCCTCCACTTACCTCTTAGAAACCCTAAAAATGGCCTCCAATCTCTAAATCACCTCCAAATCACCTTCTAATCAAGGATTAAGCTTAGCAACATCAAATCAAGGGAGAACTTCACCAAATTAACATTAGAGCTGTTGTTTAGCATTGGGATTCACACCAAATCAGATATTTATTTCAGATCAAAGTCTTATTTGGGGCTAAGGTGAGTGATTTGCATAGTTCCTCACTAATTATGGCTAATTAAGGGTAATTAGTGTTAATTAGCGAATTTAAACATCATAAAATTCTGGAAAAATATTTATAAAATCCGAAATGATGTTTTAGACCTTTGATATGAATTTGGGTTAATTTGGTTAAGTTTTGCTAATCACATCATTAGTTTCACCTAAACATGCTTAAGGGGAAATATGGGGTTTTGGCTATGTTTGATCCATTTTAACCTATTATATTGACGTTTTGGTGTTTGAGGTCACTTCTACATGTTGCTATGACTGTATGGTTTGCTTTGTGATTGATTAGAATAGGTAGAATGGTCGAAAACGCCGTCGAGTGGCGTAAATTGCTTGCTGCAAAAAGTGCAGGAAGACATCCGAACTGGATCGGATCGGTTAGGAGGATCCGACCCAAACCATTCATGGGTACTTGCCACGATCTGAACTAAATACCCCGATCCGATGGGGGAAGGATATCAAACCCAAGCCGCGTCACATACTAGAGCATCCGATCTGCCCTTGAATGGTGAGCACGATCCGTTGTTGACCTGGAGAAGTGCTTTCCGATCCGAGCCGCTCGGAGGACCCTGACCCGAACCGGTGATGGCGACTGGACGTGGAGACCCGACCCGATCCGCTGAGGTGATGACAACCCGATCCGATCCAGTGAAGAAGGAGCACTACGATCCGAACCGAACTGATGATTATGGGAGATCCGAACCGATCTGGTGATGACCAATAACCCGAGATGCGAAGGTAGTCCAAATGGAAGTTAGAGCTCAGGATCCAGTTGGGAACCAATGAGTTCACTTCATGGTTGGGCTTTGATGCGGGACGTGTGCTAAGGAGTTGTCGACGTTCATAACTTCGATTCACCACTGAAAATGGAGGATGGGCTACTTATCAGTGCAGTAGAGTCACTATGACTCAAGGGGCAAGGTGATGGTGGCAAGACTACGTTATCAGTGCAGTAGAGTCATTATGACTCGAGGGGCAAAGTGATGCGTAGTAA
The DNA here is from genome assembly GCA_030737875.1 of Allium sativum. NCBI lineage: Eukaryota > Viridiplantae > Streptophyta > Magnoliopsida > Asparagales > Amaryllidaceae > Allium > Allium sativum. Next base: position 98,240,626 of record CM060912.1, on the reverse strand, counting down.
GACTATGAGCTAGTGCAGTGGGGTCATTGTGACTCCATGGGGCAGAATGGACATAGTAAAGGATTAGTGAGGCTATGAGCCAGTGCAATGGGGTCATTGTGACTCCATGGGGAAAAGTGGACATAGCAAAGGATTATTGGCTATGTATCAGTGCAGTGTAGCCATTTATGACTTCATGGGGCAAAGTGATCATAGCAAAGTATGTTGGGTGATCGAAGTGGTGAATATCGTATGCTTTACGCACTGAGTGGGAGTTGTGAGGATGGATGCTATGTTTGATTGTTTGCCATCACTATGACATGCACACCCCCACCCCCGTTATCTTTACACCACATGTTATTGGCACCTTAGAGTGTTGTATAGTATGTAGTGCTAACTCTTTGGTTGCAGGTCCAGGTTCAGGTATGGTTTAGTCTACCTGTTATTGTTCTGTTTAGATGCTTATCGCTCATACTAGGCTTTATGTCTGACCCAGAGTTTTATGTCTCTTCTTATTACTCTGGGTGCTCACACGAGCAGACTAGAGACAGGTTAGCTGGTGATGCGCGAGTAGCTGATTCAGAGGCGAGTAGGAGGCTTCCACGTATGATATATAGATATTCTCCATGTGTCGTTGGTGGTCGCTACTTGGGCATTAGTAGTGTACCACCTTTATCTTGCTTTTGTTTTTGAGACAGTTTGAAAAGTTGTAATAATGTTAGCTTTGGATCATAAGCTGTACCTGGATTTTCCGCTGCTATGTTAGATTGTTTCCAGCTTATGCACTGTCTCACCTGTTTTATGTCAAGTATATTGTTATTATATTTTGTTCCATGCGCTGTGAGACATTTTACAAGTTCCTTGTTAGTTCATTTCCTTCTTTCCTTTCCTTCTGACGACCGTCCCGTGCTGACTGGACATGTATACAGCGCACCTTTGGGGTAAATGTGTGTTGGTGCGGGGCGAGCCGTCACATTTGGTATCAGAGCTCTAGGTTGCGTAGTTAACCTAGGGAAAGACACTAGGGAGAGATAGTACGTATATGAGAGCGCGTATTTGTGATTACTTTGGTTTTCAAAAGCTATATATATATATACACACTATTGGTAGTATAAGAAATGAAGTCGTACTACACTAGCACCACTATGGGGTCGTTAATCGTTTCCTTTTTACAGACTGAACGATGAGCCGATATGCTAGAGGTGCTGGTAGAGGGACCAATAATGGGAATGCTCCTGACATGAGGACGATGTTCACTAACTTCATGAGGGAGATGCTTAGGGATGTTCAAGGGGTAGTTCCCAATCTCGGAAATGGTGGTGGTCCAGTAGTGCAGGCGCCTAGGGTCGATTTCGCCAAGTTGTGCAAGGATTACACTAACCTTGGTGGGAAGCCGTTCCACGGAACGGAGTCGGCCACAGATGTTCAGGATTGGTTGGATAGCTGTGATCGTATCTTCGACGACTTGGGTATCGAGGATGCGATGAAGAGAAGGATAGCGTCTCGTCAGCTGCAAGGGCGAGCGACGAATTGGTGGAATGCTATTAGAACAGCTACTCCAGAAGATCAGGTTACTTGGGATCACTTCAAGGCTCGCTTTAGCGAGAAGTTCATTCCAGCTGCCCAGAAGTCAGTGTTGTTTAAGAGATTCTTGGAACTCAAGCAGAATGGTAGGGAAGTCTCTGATTATATTGCTGAATTCGACACTTTGTCGAAGTATGGACTATCTCTTATCGATACTCCTAAGAAGAAGAATGAGAAGTTCATTACTGGGTTGGATGGATACTTGGGGGAAAGGTTTATCAACCACATCGTTGAGAATTTTGAATCGATTGTGGGGAAAGCTATGAGATCAGAGAGTCTTTACCCTAAGCCAAAGATTGAGGTTGCATCTGCAGAAGGGCTGAAACCGCAAGCGGGTGGTGGAGGCAAGAATAACTCTCAGAATAAGAGAAAACAGAACCAATCTAAGGATGGCCAGAAAAAGAACAAGAAAGATGTTGAGTGCTTCAGCTGTGGTAAGAAGGGCCATTATGCTAAAGAATGTCTGGCCAAGCCAGCGGATAGGAAGTGCTACAACTGTGGCCAAGTGGGACATCATAAGGATAAGTGTCCGCAACCTCTTAAGGAGAAGCAGATTGTGAAAGCATATGCTATCGATGTTGTTCCTTCTTCGTCGAATGCCCTAACCGCGGTGGAGAAAGGAAAGAATGTTGTAATTCAAGGTATGCTTTCTGTTTATGATGTACCAGTTCGAGTTTTGTTTGATACTGGGGCTTCCCGTTCCTTCATATCTAGTGACCTGGTAGATAGGTTGGGGCTGGAACCCGAGATAGTCGATAGACCGTTGGTTGTGACGAACCCGATTGGTGGTTCGACTAGCCTTAGTATGATTTGCCGAAATTTGGTCTTATCGAGTCATGGATGTATGTTTGTTTGTGATTGCTTTGTTTTGGGATTTACTGGGTATGGCATTATATTGGGGGTCGATTGGCTCCAAAGATACGGGGTGGTGGTAGACTGTGAGGGCTTTTTGGTGACAGTTAGAGCGGATGATGGGCGGAGGGTAGTGTTTGGTAGTCTACCTAGTGATGGGGTAATGGCTAGTTTTATAAATTCCCTCGACATCCCGCATGATGAGTTGTCAGATGTGCCCGTGTTTGGGCAGTATCCGAACGTCTTCGAGGAGGTGACCGGGCTTCCACCACACCGAGAGATTGAGTTCTGTATTGATTTAATGAAAGATGCCAGACCTATAGTGATGCCACTTCGTCGTATGGCACCAAGGGAGCAGCGAGAGCTCGGGGTGCAAGTCAGCAATCTTTTGAAGAAGGGATTTATTAGAAGAAGTGTCTCCGAGTGGGGAGCACTAGTTGTGTTTGCCACTAAGGCAGATGGTTCCCTTCGTTTGTGTGTGGACTATCGCGAGTTGAATAAGGTAACGAGGAAGAATAAGTATCCTCTACCGCGGATAGATGATTTGTTTAATCAACTGGAAGGAGCAAGAGTGTTCTCCCAGTTGGACCTCGCGACAGGATTTCATCGGCTCCGAGTAGCAGATGAGAGTGTTCTGAAAACGGCATTTAGGACGCCATCTGGATTCTATGAGTGGTTGGTCATGCCATTTGGGTTGACCAATGCACCATCCTACTTTGTGGATCTTATGAATCGAGTATTCAGAGATCAGTTGAATAAGTTTGTTCTTGTGTTCGTAGACGATATCCTTGTTTACTCGAGGACAGAAGAGGAACACAAGGGACACTTGAGGATAGTGATGGAGGTGTTGAGGAAACACCAATTGAAAGCGAAATTCTCTAAGTGTCACTTCTGGAGGAGGGAAGTGAGATTCTTGGGCCATGTTGTTTCAGAGAATGGTATTGCCGTGGACCCTACGAAGGTGGCTACGGTACAGGATTGGCCCACGCCCAAGAATGCAACAGATGTAATAAGTTTCTTGGGGTTAGCTGGATATTATCGTAAGTTTATCCAGGACTTCTCCAAGATAACCGCACCGTTGACTCAGTTGACTAAGAAGAATCAGTCCTTCGTCTGGGACGGAGTGTGTGAGAATGCATTCAAGAGTCTAAAAGAAAAGTTGACGCGTGCGCCAGTATTAGTCCTTCCTAAAGGGAATGAAGAGATGACGGTATACACGGATGCTTGTGGTACCGGACTAGGTGTTGTATTGATGCAAGGAGGTAGGGTTGTAGCTTATGCTAGTCGACAATTAAAGCCGCATGAGAAAAGGTACCCTACCCATGATTTGGAATTGGCAGCGATCGTGTTTGCGCTGAAGATGTGGAGACATTATCTCTTGGGAGAAAGATTTGAGTTGTTTACCGATTATAAATCGCTAAAGTATCTCTTCTCCCAGAAGGATCTAAATCTCCGTCAACAGAGATGGTTAGAGTTCTTGGCTTCGTATGATTTTGATATCGCATACACACCTGGGAAAGGTAATGCGGTAGCCGATGCCTTGAGTAGGAGACATGCCAGTTTAGGGGCTATGTTCCTTGAATGGAAGCAACTGGAGTATATCGCAGGGTTTGATTTCAGACCAAAGTGCAAATTTGATCCAGAAATGCTAGCTAGTTTGGAGATCAGACCCACTTTGATAGAGCGGATTGGTTCTAGCCAGAGGGACGATCCTAATATATTGGAAATCATCTCTAAGTTAGAGATGAACATCGAAGATGAGGAGATGAATTTGTATGGGCTTGATCGGGAGGGATGGCTTAGAAAGAATGGAAGACTAGTTGTACCCAACGTGAATCGTTTGAGAGATGAAGTGCTTAGAGAATGTCATCACTCAAAACTAACTATACATCCCGGTGGTAATAAGATGTATCGAGACATGAAGCAGACTTACTACTGGGAAGGGATGAAAAGTGACGTTGGGAAGTTTATATCCGAATGCATGAATTGCCAGCTAGTTAAAGCCGAGCAAAAGAAACCTAGTGGATTGTTGCAACCATTAGAAATTCCCGAATGGAAATGGGAGCAAGTCTCGATGGATTTCATCGATGGTTTACCAAGGACTAGATCGGGACATGATAGCATTTGGGTAATTGTGGATCGATTGACTAAGAGTGCAAGATTTATACCAGTCAAATCGACCAGAACGGCGGCTAAGTTACCAGAATTGTATATGAAATGGGTAGTGAGATTTCATGGAGTACCTAAAAGCATTGTGAGTGACCGAGACCCGTTGTTTACTAGTGGGTTTTGGAAAAGCTTACAAGAGGCTCTAGGGTCAGAATTACATCTCAGTACCGCATATCATCCTCAGACCGAAGGTCAGACGGAGAGGGTGAATCGTATATTGGAAGATCTCTTGAGAGCATGTATATTGGATTTTGGTGGATCATGGGATGACCATTTGCATCTAGTAAAGTTTGCATATAATAATAGCTACCAATCCAGTATCGGTATGGCTCCATATGAAGCTTTGTACGGAAGACCGTGCAACTCACCATCATGTTGGATAGAGACTGGCGAGAAGTTTATGCTTGGACCAGATGTGGTGAGGGAAACTTCGGATAAGATTAAGATCATTCAACAACGAATGAAAGCTGCCCAAGATAGGCAGAAGAGTTATGCTGATAAGAGGAGAAGAGACTTAAAATTCTCCGTTGGTGACTTGGTGTTTGTCAAGATTTCTCCGTTGAAGAGCGTGATACGATTTGGCGGGAGAGGCAAATTGGCACCAAGATTTGTTGGCCCATTCCCAGTTCTTGAACTAGTTGGGAATTTGGCGTATAGAGTTGACTTACCAGAGAAGATGGCGGGAGTTCACAACGTATTTCATGTTTCCCAGTTAAGGAAGTTCGTGCACGACCCAGATATGACTATTTCACCTGATTAGTTAGAGGACTTCGAAGTAGAACCTGAGGCGGTTGGGAACCGCAAGCCGATTCGTATTGTCGAGCACGATACGAAGCAACTTCGAAGGAAGGCGGCGAAGCTAGTCAAGGTTCAGTGGGGCGAGAACGAGGATGACTGTACTTGGGAGATAGAGGAGAGCATTAGCAAGACGTATCCAGAACTCTTTGCCTGGTAAGATTTACTTTGTAATTTAGTTATTCCGCATGCTAGGATAGACTTGTTTTGCTTGATTTGCATGTTTGATTGTTGTTTTATGGTTGATAGGCATGCGGGACCCTTTATATGCTTTCGTTAGGGAATTTCGGGGGCGAAATTTCTTAAGGGGGGGAGGGGGGAGAATGTAACAACCCGCACTTCTACGCATCGGAGGATCGTAGAATATTTATTTCTTTCCCATATGAAGTCTTATGGTCATGTAACTTTGGGAAACAATCATTAGAGTCATTTCCTATGTTCATGATTTTTGTCGATTTTTAAATGACCGTTTTGCCCCTAGTTGATCTTTTTTTGGCCATAACTTTTGACTGGAAAGGAATTTTGATTTGAAACCACTTCCATTAGATTCGTTTGATGGTTTACCTTTCCGTAGAGTGGTCACATCTGAAAAACGGACTTACTGTTTGGGAGATATGGCTGAAATAAGGTTTGGAAGGTGAAAAACTGCTTAACCGGGCCAAATAGGGTGATTAGTGAATGGGCCCATAACCCATTTCGGGATTAGGGTTATGGGGAGGCTGAAAAGAGTTAGAGATTCATTCCATTTCAGTTTTCTAGCCTCCACTTACCTCTTAGAAACCCTAAAAATAACCTCCAATCTCTAAATCACCTCCAAATCACCTTCTAATCAAGGATTAAACTTAGCAACATCAAATCAAGGGAGAACTTCACCAAATCAACATTAGAGCTGCTGTTTAGCATTGGGATTCGCACCAAATCAGAGATTTATTTAAGATCTAAGTCTTATTTATGGCTAAGGTGAGAGATTTGCATAGTTCCTCACTAATTATCGCTAATTAAGGGTAATTAGTGTTAATTAGCGAACTTAAACATCATAAAATTCTGGAAAAATATTTATAAAATCCGAAATGATGTTTTAGACTCTGATATGAATTTGGGTTAATTTGGTTAAGTTTTGCTAATCACATCATTAGTTTCACCTAAACATGCTTAAGGGGAAATATGGGGTTTTGGCTATGTTTGATCCATTTTAACCTATCATATTGATGTTTTGGTGTTTGAGGTCACTTCTACTTGTTGCTATAACTGTATGGTATGCTTTGTGATTGATTAGAATAGGTAGAATGGTCGAAAACGCCGTCGAGTAGCGTAAATTGCTTGCTGGAAAAAGTGCAGGAAGACATCCGAACCGGATCGGATCGGTTAGGAGGATCCGACCCGAACCGTTCGTGGGTACTTGCCACAAACTGAACTAAATACCCCGATCCGATGGGGAAAGGAGCTCGAACCTGAACCGCATCACATACTGGAGCATCCGATCTGGCCTTGAATGGTGAGCACGATCCGTTGTTGACCTGGAGAAGTGCTTTCCGATCCGAGCCGCTCGGAGGACCCCGACCCGAACCGTTGATGGCGACTGGACGTGGAGACCCGACCCGATCCGCTGAGGTGATGACAACCCGATCCGATCCAGTGAAGAAGGAGCACTACGATCCGAGCCGAACTGATGATTATGGGAGATCCGAACCGATCCAGTGATGACCAATCACCCGAGATGCAAAGGTAGTCCAAATGGAAGTTAGAGATCAGGATCCAGTTGGGAACCAATGAGTTCATTTCATGGTTGGGCTTTGCTGCGGGATGTGTGCTAAGGAGCTGTCGACGTTCATAACTTCGATTCACCACTGAAAATGGAGGATGGGCTACTTATCAGTGTAGTAGAGTCACTATGACTCGAGGGGTAAGGTGATGGTAGCAAGACTACGTTATCAGTGCAGTAGAGTCATTATGAATCGAGGGGCAAAGTGATGCGTAGTAAGACTATGAGCCAGTGTAGTGGGGTCATTGTGACTCCATGGGGTAGAGTGGACATAGTAAAGGATTAGTGAGGCTATGAGCCAGTACAATGGGGTCATTGTGACTCCATGGGGCAAAGTGGACATAGCAAAGGATTAGTGGCTATGTATCAGTGCAGTGAAGCCATTTTTGACTTCATGGGGCAAAGTGATCATAGCAAAGTATGTTGGGTGATCGAAGTGGTGAATATCGTATGCTTTACGCACTGAGTGGGAGTTGTGAGGATGGATGCTATGTTTGATTGTTTGCCATCACTATGACATGCACACCCCCACCTCCGTTATCTTTACACCACATGTTATTGTCACGTTAGAGTGTTGTACAGTATGTAGTGCTAACTCTTTGGTTGCAGGTCCAGGTTCAGGTATGGTTTAGTCTACCTGTTATTGTTCTATTTAGATGCTTATCGCTCATACCAGGCTTTATGTCTGACCCAGAGTTTTATATCTCTTCTTATTACTCTGGGTGCTCACACGAGCAGACTAGAGACAGGTTAGTTGGTGACGCGCGAGTAGCTGATTCGGAGGCGAGCAAGAGGCTTCCACGTATGATATATAGATATTCTCCCTATGTCGTTGGTGGTCGCTACTTGGGCATTAGTAGTGTACCTCCTTTATCTTGCTTTTGTTTTTGAGATAGTTTGAAAAGTTGTAATAATGTTTGCTTTGGATCATAAGCTGTACTTGGATTTTCCGCTGCTATGTTAGTTAGTTTCCAACTTATGCACTATCTCACATGTTTTATGTCAAGTATATTGTTATTATATTTTGTTCCATGCGCTATGAGACATTTTACTGGTTCCTTGTTAATTCATTTCCTTCTTTCCTTTCCTTATGACGGCTGTCCCATGCTGAGTGGACATGTATACAACGCACGTTTAGGGTAAATGTCGGTTGGTGCGGGGCGGGCCGTCACAGTATTGATAAGCATCTGTTTACTAAGTTCTTCATTCTTTTTGTTAAGCTTGCTGTATTGGCATTTATGCATCCAGATATTGTTTATAATAAATTCATTATACATATTAAAGTAGGCTAACTTTCCATTAATATGTATTAATATGTAGTGTGCTGTCACTTTTATGTATATCGCATGCCATATTCCACGAAGTTAAAGCCATATTTAATGCAGGACAAATTCAGCCACCATTTTTTATAATATTATATTTAAAGATATATTTTTCTCCATGCTCAAGGCTTGCACATCCCTTTTTTCTTCAAGGCTGGTATGAATGGCTGCTGCCAATTTTTCTTCTAATTTTTATTTTTGCAACAAATTGATTATGTTCTTGAATGCTTTGCCTGTTATCATGCTTCCTAGTAGCCATGAATTCTTCATAGATAGTTACGATTCTTCTTAGATATTATAGCTGTCTCTTTTTGTTTACAAAACTTAGGTTGAAGGATGATTACAAGCAAAGTTTACTAATAGAAATAGGAGTATTGTTGTTACTTTGTCAATCAATAATTATTTTAATTTTACACCATAACCTTTCATTATCATAAGAGGTATGTTGTTGTTACTATGTTAATCAACAATCCTCCTTTTTGATATATATTATCAATAGTGGATATTCTTGTTTCAGATTCTTAGGAAGACAACTGCGATTTCAAATGTAGGTCTTCCTATATCAATTTGTCAGGAAAAGGTATCGTATATTTACTGTGCATTGGTGCCACTACAAAAGTTCAATAAGAAAAAATGAATCCTAACGTGTACTTTAATGCAGTTAAGTTGTAGGTGGTGCTTTTAATTTACAGAACATTTATCTATTGAAGATCTAATAAAAGGTGTGCAGACCAGTGGCATTGTTTCCCTCAACATATAAATAACAACTATCATGAGGTAAGGGATTTGCCAGTTTGAGTCGGTTATTTGTGTGTCCTCTTCTTTATGTAGATTGCAAGTGTGTGCATTTGCAATACTTTATGTTGTTTTGTGTCCTTGTTATGCTCTTTGTATATTGCTCGAAGCTATAGACTAGATGATGCATATGCTTGAATATACTGAAATATTTGTGATTACTGCTAGAGGCTTTTGTTAAAATCCATGTTATAGTGATACTGCCTTTACTCCTCATTGTCCCAACCCACTCTGTTGTTGTGTTGATATCCAATGCATTCATTTAGCTTTCTTTTGATGCTCCGTGAACTAGTTTATGCTTTTCATATGCGCTGCTCTTGAGCACATGATACACTCCACTGAATTATATGTGTGCGTTTACTTCTAATGTATGATTGGGAACCATGCATACATTTATTTTGTTTTTGATATTGTTGATGCTCTTACTGTTTATGGCCTCAATGAAGTTTTTTGTCTCATGTTTAGTATCTACTATTTGTCCAGGCTTTTGCCTAACTTTTTCTTTTTGTTGCTCACCTGGATGGAATTGATTTTCTTCTTTGAAGTTATGCGTTAGCACATATATGTTCTGAGTACCAAGCTTTTTTTTTTAATTATTGTGAAACCTTATTTTAATTCATACAATGGGAAGCCGACAGTTGCTTTCCTTTTTTCTTCTTCTATAGCATGTTAAGCACCTGCATGTAAATAGATGAGCATATTTACTCATAACATACTGAGGTGGACTGGATATTGTACATGTTTGGAAGGATTTTTTTTCCAACTGCATTTTGTTTTCCCTTCGCTATCACTGTTTTATTTTGACATATATTTTTTCGTGTGTTGTTTATATAACATGATTTCTTCATCATCTACATTTGTTGTTCCTATTATCATGTTCAAGTTTTCGTCTATTTGATCTTGCAAATTATTTTGGTCATGGCATTATTTTGTTCACTATGGCTCAGTTTTTACTGACCCAATAGGCTCAGTTTTTACTGAACCAATAGGCTCAGTAAAAACTGAGCCATTAGGTTCGGTTTTAAATGAGAGCCTATCGGCTTAGTAAAAAATGAGCCATGGCGCAGTTTAAACTAAGCCTATTGGCTCAGTTTTTACTAAGCCTATAGGCGCAGTTTTTACTGAGCCTACAGGCTCAGTTTACCTGAGCCAACTTTAAAACTGAGCTGAGCGATGTTTAATTCTTATTGATGTCTTCGTCCCCGTATAATTTGTCATCATGTTATTTTATGTTTGTTTCTAACTATGAAGTATTTGAGTTATAAATATATTTGTTAGAAGAGCTCATATTTATTGTTTTCATGTCTTGACTCATATTATTACATTTGTTGAACATCGCAGGCTTTGGTCGAAGCAGCGGAAGCAAGACAAAGAGCAGAAGGTGGCGGTGAAACTCTAGGCACCAGAAGGAGAGAAAGTTGTCTGGGTGGAGGAAGTTTTGGATCTGGATGTTCTAATTTTTGATGCATCCCAAAATGGTATGCATACACTATCTGATCTTCTCGATGGTGGGTTTGTAGTTTGGCCTATTTATCATTTTCGTTTTGTGTAATGGTTGTATGCTAAAGTATGATACTTAAATGTTACTTGATATTTGTTATGGATGATGAATGGTTGTATGTTAAATTGTGATGTTGGTCGAAATGGAATTTGCTCTAAGATATAAATTGTGATGTGTTGTATTTGCTTTGAGATATTGTTATATTGTACGTTGTATATTCTTATTGGTGTATGCTTTATGAAATTAGTTGGAGCATGTTATGATTGTTACTTGTTTAAGTGAATTACTATTGCAGGCTTAGTATAATATTCATGTTTGTAACAATTATAACTGTTATCAAATTATTGTATGAAATAGTCGGTTTTATATACTAATAGTAATAACTGTTACATATTTCATATTTGTAACAATAACTTGTGTTATAAAAATAATTTCTATAATGGTTATAAGTGTTATATATTTTTTAGTACCAACAGTTATAAGCATCAGTGAATCATAATTTCGTAACAGTAATAACCTTTACAATATGCAAACATTATAACGGTTATAACCGTTGTAATATTCGTTACAACAGTTTGTCATGTATGTTGTAGTAACGGTTGTAACTGTTACAAAGTTAATTAGTAACGGTAATAACTGTGATAAAAATCCATTTCTGGTGTTGTGAATCAACAAATCAAATAAAATGTGAGTTAATTCTCATAATTTTTGGGTTGTTGTGATGTGTTAAATTCATATAGATATAATTTTATAATCGATAATATAAAACTGGATGACTGGATGCTATTAGTTGACTATTGTTTGTTATGGGCTGATGTTAATTATATTTTCTCCATTGAATTAAATTTCTATCTCGTATGATATTATAAATTGTTATAACGAGTTGTGATGCAGGGAAGAACAGGTTAGAGGGATCCGACCGGATTCCTCAAATATTGTGTGTGTTGTTTATTTTTATATTGTTAATATATGAACAACTTGAACCCCATGGATGTTAAAACCTACTGATTGTTGAACGTTGAATTAAAATTCAACGTTGTAGTGATTTGAATCTATAAATGATACTGATTGAGGGATTGGCTCCAAGAAGGTGTAAAATCCACATTTTGTTAAAACGTTGATTTGTCGTCAGGCGAATCGACTGAGTTCAATTATTAAATTTATTTTAAAATTGAAGCAAGCTTTTAATTTTTACTTATATATTATAATGAAGTTTTAAAGATAAATCAATGTTTATAAACTAGTTTATAAAATATTATGAAATGATCATTCGATGTTTAGATCTTTTGTAAGCGAAATAAGATATAATTAACCTTTTGGTTAATATTTTGGAAGTAATTATTTTTAAGTAAATAATTAAGTAATATTATTAGATTAATATTATTAATCTAATAAGAAGGTGTAATTAAAATTGGTTAACAAATTATCCAATGATTTGGAGTTGACTAAGTCAACTGCTTGATCAGAAGGTGTTATTAATAAATAATGTTTAATTTCGTAAGATTTATTTAGTGTAATTTACTTTAAACTAACTATGATAAAGATTAATAATACAATTAGTTATTGTTTAATAATTTCAAAGGTGATTAACTGAGCTATTTTAGTTAATGAATAAATAAACTTTTTTTTACTTTGGTAAACAATGAAGTTAATTATATTTGAAGTGATTTTCTTCTTAAATGGAATCTATTTAAGAATAAAATCGAGTATGGGATAAGATTGGTTGAGTTTAAAAAGGGGTTTATAAAGATATCAAATAATATAAATGAAGTATGAAAGGAAAGGGCACTAATGTGATAAGTTTAAATTAAATATTTAGTTTAAGCTCGAGTTGGAATAAAGGAAGGGTTTCCCGAAATATAAAGGAAATTACTTAGTGGAGGATTTTTGTTATAAATCCAAGAATTAGTTTTAATATAATATTAAACAATTTTGGTAAAGTGTATCAATGGATTATCGTAATATAATTATAAATGGAATAACGAAGTTATAGGAAAATGTTGGCATTAAATAAAATGGTCTTAATCGACTGAGATTTTCCAAGGTAAGAATATGGTTTATAAAATAATATTTTAATAAAATAGAAAACGAGGTTTGAATGATATTAAAGAAAGATGGGTTTTTGAGTTACGAGCTATTATTTATTCTAAGGTAAGAATGTTATCGGTCAAGGTCTGAGAGGTAAATAAAATATCCCAACTTGAACGACTTCATTATTATCGAGGAATGATATTAGTTTGTAACGGTGAAGATGTTGAGATTTGTTTAATATTTCCATGGAATATTACAAGGGTAATTGCGAGAATTAAAATATAAATAACCATACAACACTAGTTGCGAAGTATTGAAATATATATATAAGATGTTGTAGTTTTAAAGTAACAATTTTTGATTTTACATTGTCTTGATCATATAAAAATTATAATTGGTTTTATACCAATGGATTTGTTTATGTATATATATATACCAATATTTTCTGAAGTAAAAGATGGGTGATATACTAAAGGATGGGAAGTGGGAGATTGGTAAATATAAGGAATTATTATTTTCAAATAACAGAAACATGGGTGATTTATTAAGGTAAGTTAAAAAAATTGATTTTAATCAATGGAATGATTTCAAAGATTGACAATGAGAGTTAGTTAATGATTTTGGATAATAAAGACCAGAGCTGCCAATATACTTGACCATACTACTTGGGACTGATCGTTAAAACACCAAACTATCATTGAATTATAATTGTACCTTTTGGCATGTTGTTTTGAAGAGACTGCGATGGTAACTAGACCCAAAACTTCTTCGAATCAATGTTGCATATGAAACTAATCTACAGGGATATGTATGAAGATAAAGTAAAATGCAAGGGCTGTTATTTTTACAGGATAGTGCCTTCGGTTTGTCCAAACCCAGGACAAATTATATGGATGAATGTCTGAAAAAGTGTGCCGAACGGATCACATAAGACGATCTTTTCAAGGTATTACATTTGTGGCGGAGGAATTTCTCTTAGCTTTTATACCTGTAATATTTTGGGATGATCAAATAGTGGTTTGACGGGTTTAACGATGTGGCATTCAAAGTGAATGGTGGCCAGATGTTCTAAGAAGATAAATGTAACCTCAAGTCTCACAACCGGGAAATGACAAAAATCGGGCAGGTAGCATGGCTATTTAGGTTGCACCCAAGCGGAGTATATTATCACCAATCTAGAGAAAATTCAATTTGTTCTTTTGCTTCTGTATCTTCGATGAATGGTCATGTCAGCACCGACCGTTGGTGACAATATTTTCGATACACTCAAGTTAAATGAGTGGTTGGTCTTGTGTGGTCGGGTTGCAAGATGTTGTTGTTGAACCCAATGTATCCCCTCTAGAGTACACTGGTCGGAAGGTGGTCCCGTACCTTGTCATAGTTGGAATTCAATCTTCAATAAACACCCTGCAGTTTTTCATTTTATAAGGAAAATGTAGAGCTTGAGATGCAAGCGTTTTGCTAGATGGTTATTTATTTGTGATTTGGTGGACACTATTATAATATTACTAGATTTTGATATATCAAAAATGTTTTGGGTTATAATAAGGTAAAAACCGTCCGTGTTTATGTGTGGGATGGCCTTACTATTATACTTTTTTTTCAAAGGGATTTTCTAAAGTTAAGCAAGTTGTTTGTCGTAGAATTTATCACTGAAAGTATTCCAGACTGATCTGGGTGAATTTTGCTTTGCTTCAAATGTGCGCGGGTCAGACCGAGTATATTTCCAGGTTAGGTTTCGCTTGGAACTTTAGAAGAGGAGCTAAAGTGGAGACGTATTCCACATATTTACTGGTATTAGTTATTTCCGTTGTGTGTATTGATTGAAATGTATGTACTCTGATGTTGTAATAAATATACATTTCATTTTGTATAAAGCGTTTATTATATTATATTTTGTCCGTTCCACTATGAGACTCTGATCTTCTTATTCTTTTATTCTGATATTTCTTTCTTTCTTCTCTCACCCTCTAACTTCATTCTATTAACAATCTGCTTTCCTGTGCAATTTGAGTTGACATGGGTTGTTAGATGTTAGCTTAAGCTGTACGGAAAAAGTGGGTCATTACAAGTTAGGACTAGGTTATTGATGTTTTGTATTGATGTCGAACAATCAGTAGTTAGCGAAATCTTAGTCTTATTGAACTAAACGAACTCATCAACTTTGCATTGTCCAATTGGTTTCGGGCCATAATCCCTTTTGCAACTATTTTTCTTTCTGGTACTTTATACCTAAGCTGCAATTTCTGTGAAATGCTCTTAAAACCTCCACTTTATACAAACCTGAAAGATTTTTCATCCCTTACTACCATCTCAAACTTCTCATCTATTTTTTTACTAAAAATATGTTGCACTCCTGCAAATTGTCTTTGTTGATTATATTTTACTTTGAATCCTCTTACATATGTAACCAGTATGCTAGGCACGTGGATGCACGTGTGTATAGAAGGAATTTGTGCTATAAAACATTGTTTGTAAGATCTTTTTATTTTTACGAATTGGTTTGATATGTATGACACATGTTGAATTTTCTATCTACATGCAAATCAAACAATTATCAAAACATGAATGAGAGTTGAATTTGAGAGTTAGCTAGTATTGTAACCGTGCGGGCATCATCATATAGCATTTTGAGAGTTGAATCTTGGGCTAGGGTTGATTTCAACCCGTTACATCTACCGTATGGTTTTTGTCATACTGGAAAAAATGGATAAACCCTAAACTTGATATGGGTCTTGATTACTTTTTAGAAATACAAAACACATCACCAAACCGTTACATTTGGATACACAACCCATTTAATTTTTACCTTTAAAATACATTACATGTTCTTATTAAATAGTAAATTGATTTAAGTATCAAATTAAAAACTTTTGCTTTCATGATGTAACTATATTAAGAGCATCTCAAACTAAAAAATTTAATTCTCTGATCAGCTTTTGTTATGTCATTATGAATCTTAGCTTAATGCCAATACTTATACATGTAATTATAGGTAAAGGCATTGGTTTAACGTGTCACCATTAGCACTGCCACATTCAACATTATTTTGCTAAATAGTGATATTCAACTGATATTTTTTCGTTTATTTTAAAACTAAAATAATAACACTTAAAACTATTATAAAGTAAATAGACCCGTTAATTACATATTGTAGGTATCATGTGATGTTGCCTTATGTTTTGCTATTCCTATGTGATTTTCAAACAGCCTGTCAGGGCATACAAAAATCTATACACTGCATGCACTCAATCAAAGATATAATTAATAGTTGTTTGCTAAGTCATGCTAAATTGTACATTTTACTGGGTTGCACTCAAGTAGTGATTTCATTGTTATGATCAGTTGTGTGGTTGGGGATGGTGAATTCTATCACAAACTTGCAGAAACATGACGCTAAAGATCACATGCTACTTGACTATCACAATAAGTGAGCTAATGTTCATCACAACGGTTGATAAAAGAAGATGTTAAAGTATATTTCATGATCACTGAGCATCCCCTTCACTTGGTTCACATTCAGCATATCAGTCTTCATATGCTCTACATGTCTCATCATAGTCCCATTTTCATCATTTAATTGGGTCTTTATATTTCACGGGTTGGTGCATCAAATGTGAAAAAAATGACGGAAATGACCATTCATAAGCTATAGGATTTTGCAATCAGTTGCGATGCACGTGTACTTAGAAAAGAAACATCTTATTTTCTTTTTAATATAAAGATTTTTTTTAAAACCATAAATTGCTACAAACATGTTTTGATGTTTTCTAGATTTGATCAGAGATCTCCAGAACCCTGTCTGGTGTCCCTTATTTACTATGGTTGTCTCTATAAAAGTTGCCTAAAATAAACCATTTTTTTTTCTATGATGCAATGCTGCCAACATGCAGCATGAAGTAAGCATATGAACCTATAATCGTTATCATAATTAACAGTCTCATCAAAAGAGAGATTGATAAAGAATATTGTACAATCATGAGTGGTTTATAAATTTGATAGAACATTAACAGAAAAAGTAATAGTCAAAGAGGATTAAGTACTTTAAAATGGAGGAGAAATGTCAGAGGTTAAATAAGGAAATTAATGGATTTCTTATGAGAAATGGAAGATCACCTTTCAAGGCTTAGACATGAATTTTTTTTGTCGATTGCGTCATATTTGCGTAATTTATAGTGGTGTATTTCCATATTTGTTCTTATGCAGTAATCGTGTAGGTAATAATAAATTTAGTATTATAAAAATATATTTTAATTGGTCTTTTATGATTACATTATATATCAATGACCCTTTATCATAATTGATGCAAACTTCACATGCTTGACTTTGTAAAACAGCCCAGCTTGAATGGAATATTCAGATAGTTTTAAAATCATATCAAACATAATTATATGCTGCATTCATTACATGTATGTTGCTGTCCAAGTTTAACCCACTTACGCTCCTTTGAGATAAGCTTGCATGTTTCTATCTTTGATTATATAATTCATTTGAAATTTATGTTAAAAAAGAATCATTTGACGATGAAAATACACACACAACAGAAATGACAACATGTTTGTCTATCAACAAACTTTTTAATGAGTTCTTTTTTAAATCTTCTTTTGACTCCTCTTTGTCAAAGCTAAATGTATTTGATAGCTTCCCAAAAATTGATTGTCAACATCCCTTGCTTATCTTCAAAACAATTCCTATGATGGTGTTGGTGTTGTAGTCCTGAACATGCATAGTCTGCAATATTTGGAACCAATTAGAATGAAGGTGTAGGAAGTATCATTTTGTCAGTATACATTTGTAACAACCCGAAAATGCGAGCCAGTTTAAAATTTTTATTTTGGCGAATTTAGCGAATTTTAAATATTTAAAATGAATTATTTTAAATAATTCGATGAGAAGTTTATTTTGAATATAATTAGAACGTATATATTTATATACATCGTCGTTAGAATATAAATATTTATTTTAAATTATAAAAGGAATTGGAAATGGCGCGGTAGTTCGATAATTCGATTTCAAACTTCAATTGAATGTACCGGGTGCAATATAAACCGGATTTTACTGAAACCAAAAATATTTGAATCTAATCGATAATATCTTTCCAACGAATTCGAAAAATTGAAATTTCATAGCGGGAATCAAAAAGTCCAGTTGAAAATTCTGAATAGTCGCTATGGAATTCAGGCCCTTAAAAATGGAAATTTTGCAAACGACCGCGGATTTCGACGAAACCGCTTTTGTTGGATCCGTGACGTCAAATTATTGCTAGATTCCAAATTTCATAATTTTTCGAATCAATATGTGAGCGTGGCAAGGGAAAATGCATTTGACTAGTTTCAGTTGATTTTAATCGACTGGAAAATGGCCATTTTTCCAACGGTCTCAGAATTTGACGAAACTAGTTTTGTTAGGACCATATCGTCAATATGAAGCTAGAAAATATTTTTTGGGAATTTTTTGAGTTCGTATGTGACCCCAGTAAATTGAAATGCACATTCAAATTCAATATATAGAGTTATATGTTGATTTTAACGGAAATTGACTGTAACAGTCGAATCAGCTTGCGGGACATATCCCATTGTGTTCGGAATGGGGGTATTACACTAGGGCGACAGTCGTTGGGTTTGATTTGGAGTTAGGGTGTGAAAATCAACAAGTTTGGGACTAAATAAATAAAATAATTTAAATAAAATTAAACGGCCAATCACCAAACCCTAATCATTAGTTTCAGAAATTAAAAACCGCCGCTCTCTTCACGATCGATGACGGAAAATAGCTCGATCCTTTCCTCCTCTTTTTCGCTCAATCCACTCTACAAAACCATCAGTTCTTTAGGGGATATTGGAGAGAATCTTCCACTCTTTAAATCCATACCCCCTTTCAATAATTATCGTGGATGATTTCGTGCGATTTTTGGAAGGGAAGGGGGCGATTTCGCAATCAATTTGAGGCCAGCAGGGGGGATCGGACGTCGCGCAACTTCAGGCGTGGGGGGCGGTGGCTGAGGCGCTTCTCGTGGGCGCCCTCGATCAGCGTCCGACTGTGTGGATTGGCAGTGAGGTGATGCCCTAGGGGATGAAGATGCTGGGGCACAGTTTCAAAATAGGACCTGAAGCTGAAACGATGAGGGAATGTGCGGCAGTAAATTTTCAAAGAAGAAAGGTAATTTTAAATTAATTTATTTAAGTATATTAGAAAATGTATTTACATAATATATATACATAGAAGAAGACCAGTTTTAAATATATATATACAAAGTTTAGAATTTTAGTTTTTAAGAATATTATACATAGAAGAATTTCAGTTTTTATAAAAAAATCTTTGTTGGTTATAAAAATATGGTTTTCATGATAGAAGGAAGAAATGATTTATGTAAAAGAAAGATTAGATTTTTATTGACGAAGAGATTATATTTTAAAATAGAAATGCGATATTTTTATTAGATGTAAAGATTTAAAAATAAGATTTTTATATTTTTAGAAGAATAAAAATATGATTTTATATAATGTAGAGAAATAAAGATGTGATCTTTATAATAGTAGCAATGTAAAGATATGATTTTTATAGTATAGAAAGTATAAAAATACGATTTTTATATTATATAGATAGTAAAAATATCATCTTTATATATGAAGTGAAATAAAAATCTGATTTTTATTATATATATGTTGAAATCTTTATATTTGAAAAGGCGAAATCTTTATATTTGAAAAGGCGAAATCTTTATATTTGAAAAGGTGAAATCTTTATAATTAAAAAGGCGAAATCTTTATATAGAAAATAGCATGATAAAAATATAATTTTTATTATATGAGCACTGTTGTAAAAATAGAATTTTTATCTATATAGTAGCGGTGTAAAAATAGAATTTTTATCTATATAGTAGCGGTATAAAAATAGAATTTTTATCTATATAGTAGTGATGTAAAAATAGAATTTTTATCCATATAGCGTGATTATAAAAATATGATTTTTATATACATAGCTACAATATAAAAATGTGATTTTTATATATGTAGTGGCTATAGGTAACGAAAGTGACGAAAGACGAAATGGTGAAGATTTTCTACATAAGAAGAGTCGCGGCGTTTGGATTAGCTAGTCGGTGAGAACTTCTCACTTTAAATCTTCTTTTCTAGTTATAAAAATATACTAGGATGCAGACGATATTTAGTAGCACCCGACACCCGTCGTCCACAGACCATGGACGGCTTGTTTGTTTAGTTAATTGTTTGATGATTGATTTATTTGTTTGGTTGATAAATTTTTTAATCGATTGTGTAATGTGGAATGAAATAGAATATTTATATAGTTGAAATTATTTTATCGTTGAAAATATAATTTTTAACGTGAATGTGAATAAATAAATATTCATTTACAAACCGGACGGTTTGTTTATGTACACCTATTTGAAGGACCTTAATTGGAACGATAAATTTTACACATCGCCCAACTGCACAAATAAAAATCTGTGTTCGTTGATTTGAAACCCCACACGGGTATTGGGATAAATTACGGCATACACTAATCCCAGTAATTAGTTGTATGTCGATCGATTGATTGACTGGCTGTTATAAGCATTAGATATCTATATGTGATGCTTATACAGTGTAGTGCACTTTGGATGATGGTTGATTATGTATCGTTGCTATTATATACATGTGTTGTATGGAATCCATATAATTAACTTTTTATGGTAATTGATTGGGCCTCATTCCAATTTATAAAATATATAAAATAACAAAAATAGTCACACGTGGACAGTACTCATTCGTTGAGATTAGTCATGTATAGACAAAAATATAGAGTCATGTATGGAAAGAAATATAGATTCATTTGTTGAATAGAAAACGAAGTTATTGAAAAATATAAAGCCGTGTTGATTAGAGATGCGCTATTTTGACGGAACGATATTTATATCGATTATATTCGTTTTTATAATGAATATTGAAAAGAGATAAAAATCGAATATTCATAACAGGAATTCGAATTGAATTGAAAAGAAAACAAATTGAATTGAATTGAAAAGGAAACGAATTCGAATTGAATCGAAATTTGAAATGAATTGAAATTTGAATTGAATTGAAATTTGAATTGAATTGAAATGAATTTAAAACGAATTTATGAGGGAAAATTCAATTTTGATTTGAATTTGAATTGGAAATTGTTTTTGAAACGAATTTAAAACTATTTATAAAATTTGTTTTAAATGGAAATCGACGAAATATATATTATATATATAATATAATGGCCTGAATAGAACGCGCCGCGCCGCGGCAGTTCGTGAATTTCGACCATTTATTTCGAACGGACATTACGGGAGATCCGACCGTCAGATTCTCCTAAAACGATAACCATTGGGTTCGTATCATAAAGAGCTTTCTAACGAATATTAGAAATTTGAAATCTAACGGTTGGATTTGGAGATATGTCCAAATCAAATTTGGAAAAGGACGCTGTAAGTGCAGTTCGATGGCCGTTGTTGGAAATCGACTGTACAGGCCTCGATAAAATTATTAAAAATACTAATAATTTGTGTAAAATCATAAGAAATGATTTGTGAAGAACTGGGATGAAAAATCCCACATTTGTAAAGGTAAAAAAGGATTTTTATCGAAATGAACTAGGTTTGAACTAGAATTAAAACCTAGTTATTTTTAAATAAATAAATTGAATTTGAAAAGGGGTTTTAAATAACCAGAATTTCTAATATATTTAATTGGGATAGAATTAGAATTGATTTGTGGGTTTATCGTGAACGGTGTTTTAAATAACACTTGTTCTTTAACCCGATAATAAATAGAATGAGATTTGGGTTTATCGTGAACTGTGTTTTAAATGACATTAGTTCTTTAACCCAGTAAAAGGAGTTTTAATGAATCTGCAATTAGATTGAAATGTGAATTGATAATGAAAATTATCAAATTTGGAAAGTGAGCAAAAATGGAGTATCACCTGTTTTGCTCCAAAGCGATAGTTAAATCTTTAATTAGATTTGAACGTGGAATGGTAATTAATTTTACCGATAACACTATGGTGTTAGATATGGAGTATTACCAGTTTTGCTTCATGGGATGAATAGGTTGGGATTGAGAAATAAAAAAAATAATTACTTCGGTGTGGTTCGCTAATCTCGACTAGTTTGGAAAACCATAATTTGGTTTGATATGACATCCAATGGAAGATTAAAGAATAAATTTTAAAGAATTTATCTTTGATAAAATTAAAGGGAACCTTTCCCTAAGAATGTGAAATTTAGAAACTATATGTAGGTTAGTTAAGAAGAATGGTTTCCTGGGTATTGATCTGATGTTGGTTTCGGCCTTCGGGGTTAATATTTGGGAAATTGCTCTCTTACTGATTCACGGTTAGTGACTGCTGAATTGGAATGAGGCGTATGTTATGTTTGTGTAACATTTGTTTATTATACGCGGGTCATTCAGAAAGGCCGGGTTTTATACCCATTCTGAATAACTGATTCGACGATAAGTCGAAGATGATGACGGTGGTCGAAGACCGGAAGTCTCCACATCGTTTGGGTGATTACTGATGATCCGGATTGGGTTGTACACCCAAGAGGAGGGAAATAGTTGGTGGTCGTCCAGACGTACTTGGAGATCGACGGATATGCGAGGAAAGTGCCTCCGGTATCGTTCAGACCTAGAACGGACTTGTAAATGGATGGTGTGTCTGACATTGTATTCCTTTATATTGTATTCGTTGATCTCTGCTAAATATATATTTGTTTCGCGGCGGAGAATTTATTCTCTTGCTTAACGCCCTTATCTGAGACATACGAGCTCAGATGTTATAAATTGGCAGAAATCAGTGGTACGATATGGATTGATAGTGTGGCATGCTGAGATGTAGTGATCCATACTTTTGTTGAAAAGCAAAGTTTGGTGGATGATGATCAAAGCGCAGCTTTAATATAGCATGGCTTTGTGTATAG
Organism: Allium sativum; assembly: GCA_030737875.1. Classification (NCBI taxonomy): domain Eukaryota; kingdom Viridiplantae; phylum Streptophyta; class Magnoliopsida; order Asparagales; family Amaryllidaceae; genus Allium; species Allium sativum. The sequence goes on along the minus strand of CM060912.1, from coordinate 98,217,887 downwards.
CGTTGATTCGCGAGCCTCACACCCCGGTATGGTGGTAAACTGATGGTGTAACACCCCGTGTATTCTATAACTGTGGAATTAACAAATTAAAGTATAATTAATTTGAAATCAAAGAACTAAGGGAAACGGGATACGCCATTGCGTTCGTCTCGGAAAAATACGCAAAATAGAGTCCGAGTTTTCGAAAAACGGAGTCCGTATGAAGAAGATATAGCCTCCGGAAGTTTCTGAATCAAGTCTAAAATTAAAAATCGGGCCCAATTGGCCAGGGCGGGAAAAGTCCCGCCTAAGACACCCAGGTCGACTGGGCTGTCGACCTAGTCTAACCAGGTCGACAGGGCTGTCGACAGGGCTGTCGACCTGGTCCAGAGCCAGGTCGAACCCAGCCCAACCTGGCTGGCCTATTCTATGTTGGTCGATTTTCTGCAGTCTGCTTTGTCATTAGGGCTAGGTGGCAGGCTCTAATTGGTCTCTCCTTAGGATGAAAGGCTACGATCAATCCAAGCGACATCAATGGTCCTAATCAGTTCATAACCCCTATAAAAATGACCCTGGACTCTACCTAGGTTTCTTACACAATTCTCTAGCCTCCATTGCTCTCTTCTTCTAATAAAAAAATAAAAATGGCGTCTCTGCTCTGCTGGAATTAAAACTAGAAGATAATCAACATCAGCCTAAGCAACTCAATTCAAACTAGAGATTAAAGTTTCTCCAAAGATTCTATAACAAGTTAAAGTTCTTTCTTTAATCCAATCAAGGCAAGTACAGTTATTTTCCGCTATAAACGTTAATTATAATTTTGATATGTTTTAATTCTGAATCTGAGATTGTATAGATTTGTTTTCTGTGACTGTTCTATATCCCTTTTCTTCTTTTCTGTTTCTATAGCCAGGCTACCACGAGCCTGTGCCTAATCTCATAAGAGATGAACGTATGAATGCAAATTTTGGGATGAATGATGCGAAATTTGACAAGACTGAATTGAATATATGACTTTAGATCTGAGGCATAAAATATATTGGACATATGCATAAATTTGACTATGAACATATAATTTATGCATGTTGTATGCATAGTTATGTTGTAATTTAGAACTGTAATTAATGAGCATATGTTGTAAACTAGATTTGGATCTATGCATATTCTATGATAGAAGAAAAGAGAAACCATTATAAGATTACATATGATTTGAGATTTTGGACAAAATGCACATAAAAGTCAAGATATGATTTTTAGAAGATATGATTTAAAGGTTTATATTGTTGGGTATAGTTTGCATAAGGATTCGTGACTCAAAAAGAAGAAGATATGGAAACTTAGGTGTAAAGATTTACATTAATTAGGATATCTATTATTGTGATTACACCTAAATAGGAATTTTTGGATATATGGCATGCATTGTAATTAATGATTATATTTGGTATAATTTACATGTGAATCTTCTGTAAAATGCTAGTTTAACAAAAATTGGAACATATGTTATATGGTAAATTATGTCCATATTCTGCGCTATGTAAATTTATGCAAACATGGAATATATGTTCATATTGTGAATCATGACAATTATGTAGGCATATGAATTTAGGTCTAATTTATGATTAGGCAAGGCATGTAAATAGAACCTTTAGAAATTTTAAATCTGCTAAATCTGCTAATTTGCTAAGTTGCCTAAACTGCTAGTTCTGTTATATGGCTTAGACTACTATTTAGATTGGAATGCCTAATCTGTTAAATTTGTCTGTTGAGATGCCTAATCTGTTATGTACCAAAAATCTGCTAAGTTGCTAAATCTGTTAAATCCGTTAAGTCATATAAAATCTATTATCTGCTATGTTGATATAATCATCCTGTTATTGATATAATCTGAATTGGCATATATATTGGGCATGCGCATAAACGGTAAATTATTAATTAATTGGCCGCAAAGATAAACATGGCTAACTCGAGGTTAGAATGAGTTTGCGGCGTAAATCTACCCGGAACCGCCCGGCACATCCAGTGGCCGCAAACAATAGGTTCTAATGTGAGAAGTTAGTCATAACATGCGTAAGACACGAGGTTAGGTCTGGCTTGTGGCAGAAGTCTGCCCGGAACCGCCCGGCATATCCAGCGGCCACAAGCTACCGACCTAATGTGAGAGGTCTGTGCATTAATAATTAATTAATGCAAAATCTAAGATAAGAATGACGTCTAAAACGTATTGGGGAAAATAGGGTCAAACCAAAGGGATTAATAGATGTAGTAAAACCCGTCCATGAATCTGTAGGCCCAATACAAAGTTAGACAAATCTGAAAAATCTGTACATCTGACCTGTTAGTCTGAAAACTTGTTAACTTAATTTGTGAATTAGTAAATCTGAATTCTGTATGTCTGAACTTGTAAATCTAAAATCTGTTAGTCTGGGGACACAAGGTTAGGAGGGGAATTACTTGTGTCATTTGTTGTTTGGGACCCATATTAGTCAGTAACCCTTTCTGGTATCAAAACTTTGACCTAACAGTAGGTAGGGTCCGGGCACGCTTACTGAACTAATTATAAGTGGTTCATTCTGATAATGGCGAGGGGTGTTGATGGTGCGTTCCAACCGGGTCATGTGCGTGCATGGATCCCGGTCTGCCTCTGAGGATGTAAGACGCCGTGACATCTGTAAATAGGTCTGTGCCAATTGGTTGTCACTTTAGGGAGTGATACACCCTACTGTGGGGCCGACACAGGATATTTATGTATTAGGGAGCCGATCGCTTGGGGTAGGGTTTTAGGGTACGCTTAGTTCTATCTGTTTCTGTTGGTACCGTCTGTTTCTGTTGGGTGGTAACACCTGTCTGTTTCTGTGTGGTACCGTCTGTTCGGGTGGTAAAGGCCCATTACTAGTGTACACCTAATTCCACATTCTGTCTCCATAGGGATAAATCTGTTTCTTCTTCTGTCTGTTTCTGATCGGGTAGTAAAGGCCCATTATTAGCATTCTGTTTCTGTTAAAGTATTATGTACCCGTTCCTGCTTCAATTTAGACATTAGGGTGACACCTAATTCTGCTATACTAGTATTAGTGCAGAGAAGTGTAAAACAATAGTTTATATCATTCTGTTTTTCTGTTATATCTGCTACACCTGTTATAGTTATCTCACATCCAGTTTTATGTTCATATCATATTATTATTATCTGTTCACATGCTGAAAGTCACTGGACTTGCCAGACTTTTTGTCTGACCCTTGTTGTTTCGCCTCCTTTCTTCCGTTTCCCCCCCAGGTTATCCAAGGAGGGAAATACTTTAGCTTGATCCGGATTTCTCTTTGCTTGAAGTGCTTAAAGTATGGCTTGGCTCTGTATAGCTTCCGTTCCGTGGGGATTATGGTTTTAAACTATGCATTTTGAAGGCTTTTGTACAAGACTGATATTTTGTACTTGAATTCTGAAATTGAAAGGATGTAACCATATTAATTTCTGTTTCCGCTGTAATAAAGTTAAAATTTTTCAAGTACTGTTTTATCTGTCTTGTAAGTTTCTGTTCTGTTTACTAAAATGCTCCACCAAAGTTAAGGCATTCCCTTTGTGAGTGACCTTAACGGAGGTGGGGTGTTACACTTGGTATCATAGCTGAAGGTTACCAGATTGGGTAAAGTTTTTGAAAACTGTTTTCAAAAAGGTTTTGAAAGGAAGTATTTTCAAAAATAAAGCTTATTTTGAAAAACATGATCCCCAAGAGCCATATATCTTTCTTTCAGTCCTTTTTGTATTGAACCTTTCCTTTTTCGTTCCAGCATGTCTGAAGCATCTGATATACCAGAGGGTGTTCATGTACCCGGTTGGTTTCGTCAATATCTTGAGGCTAGGACCGCCGCTGCAGGTCCAGCAAATGATCCCCCTCCTCCACCCCCTCCTCGTGCAATTGCTTTCTCAAAGATCTGTAGAGATTTTAGGGCCATGGGTGGGAAGGATTTCAAAGGAACTGAATCATTCGCAGAAGCAAGGAATTGGCTCAAAGAAACTGAGGATCTATTCGTTATCTTCGAGGTGGACGATAGGCAGAAGGTACAGTTGGCAGTATGGCTGCTCAAAGACGAAGCTTCCTACTGGTGGGAAGTCACTAACGCCGAGAGGCCGGTTGAGACATGGATGGATTTCAGAACAAGGTTTGAGACAAAATTCCTCTCGCAAGCTGAACGAAGTTTACAATTGGAAAAGTTCTTGTCTCTTAAGCAAGGAAGTATGACGGTCAAGGAATACGTCAACCAGTTCAACCAACTAGCAAGATTCGGATTGGATTTAGTCAACACTCAGCATAAAAAGGCTCTCCGCTTTGTTAAAGGATTGAATGAGCCACTGCACAGCCTAGCAATGACCCATGTACCCATGGGAGCAACTTACGAGAAATTGGTGGATATGGCACTACTGCACGAGGAAGACAAGGGCCCGAAAGAGACAAAGAAGGAAGAACCACAGAATAAGAAAGCGGGACCCAAAATGGAAACACAAAAGAAGGATGAGAAGCCTGAAGATAAGAAGGGGAAAAAGTGTTTTACTTGTGGGAGCTCAACTCATCTGAACAAGGATTGCAGAAAAAGGAAGGGCGCTTGCTTCAACTGTGGGGAGATGGGACACTTCACTAGGGACTGCCCGAAGAGACGAGGACAAGGAGGGCAGGCGAACACTCTTGAGGCTAGTGGCTAGGATAGAAATAGGAAAATTTCTATAGTAGGTTTAATTTCTTTATCTGATTATGACTTTTTTTTTCTGATTTTGGTATTTTGATTTTGTAATCGATACTCTGCACTTTAATGCTAGTATTATTTCTGAATTCCGCTATAGACTCAGACCCATAAGGGTTATGGATCATCTGTTTGAGACTGGGGTTTGAGGGATATCTGTGTTAGGCGTCAAGTATGACGCATACATTCTGAGTTTTCGTGGGGTGTCAATTTGATATTGGTTTCGGTCTTTGGGGCCGATACTTAGGACCCATGTCTAATGGGAACCAAATTTTCGTTCTATCTGTACTCGCTTCCATCATTTGACTGTATCCTATCGATCGAATATTTGAACTTTAGGTAGAAACTAATGGGTGTAAACATGTGTTTGAGACATGTTATGTTTGATGGTTGCAAGTGGATGCAAGTGGTTGCTAGTGGTTGCCCGTGGATGCATATACACACACTAGGCACTAGATCGGCTCGAAAACACTCTCATACTGCATATGGATGGGTGAGCATTTTTCAATTCTTGTGGATGCAAATTGGTTGATTCAGCACATGGATGTTGCATTTGAGTGAATGGTTGTGCACTCATATAGAAATAATATATATCATCAGAATTCTATTGCATACATGTTGGACTCATGACACTGACATAATTCGCATTAAGGAGGTCAACTGAATCAGTAGACCGCTATCTTTGCATTAGATAAGGAACATATACACACACTTTTGCATATGTTCATACAACATTAGAAGTTTTCTAAGGACAATGGATGCTTGTGGATGATGGTTGAGTAGATGGGTGATTGGATGGTAGGACACATTCTTCTTAACTTGAAGATTTCGAGGACGAAATCCTTTTAAGTGGGGGAGAATGTAACACCCCGTGTATTCTATAACTGTGGAATTAACAAATTAAAGTATAATTAATTTGAAATCAAAGAACTAAGGGAAACGGGATACGCCATTGCGTTCGTCTCGGAAAAATACGCAAAATAGAGTCCGAGTTTTCGAAAAACGGAGTCCGTATGAAGAAGATATAGCCTCCGGAAGTTTCTGAATCAAGTCTAAAATTAAAAATCGGGCCCAATTGGCCAGGGCGGGGAAAGTCCCGCCTAAGACACCCAGGTCGACTGGGCTGTCGACCTGGTCTAACCAGGTCGACAGGGCTGTCGACAGGGCTGTCGACCTGGTCCAGAGCCAGGTCGAACCCAGCCCAACCTGGCTGGCCTATTCTATGTTGGTCGATTTTCTGCAGTCTGCTTTGTCATTAGGGCTAGGTGGCAGGCTCTAATTGGTCTCTCCTTAGGATGAAAGGCTACGATCAATCCAAGCGACATCAATGGTCCTAATCAGTTCATAACCCCTATAAAAATGACCCTGGACTCTACCTAGGTTTCTTACACAATTCTCTAGCCTCCATTGCTCTCTTCTTCTAATAAAAAAATAAAAATGGCGTCTCTGCTCTGCTGGAATTAAAACTAGAAGATAATCAACATCAGCCTAAGCAACTCAATTCAAACTAGAGATTAAAGTTTCTGCAAAGATTCTACAACAAGTTAAAGTTCTTTCTTTAATCAAATCAAGGCAAGTACAGTTATTTTCCGCTATAAACGTTAATTATAATTTTGATATGTTTTAATTCTGAATCTGAGATTGTATAGATTTGTTTTCTGTGACTGTTCTGTATCCCTTTTCTTCTTTTCTGTTTCTATAGCCAGGCTACCACGAGCCTGTGCCTAATCTCATAAGAGATGAACGTATGAACGCAAATTTTGGGATGAATGATGCGAAATTTGACAAGACTGAATTGAATATATGACTTTAGGTCTGAGGCATAAAATATATTGGACATATGCATAAATTTGACTATGAACATATAATTTATGCATGTTGTATGCATAGTTATGTTGTAATTTAGAACTGTAATTAATGAGCATATGTTGTAAACTAGATTTGGATCTATGCATATTCTATGATAGAAGAAAAGAGGAACCATTATAAGATTACATATGATTTGAGATTTTGGACAAAATGCACATAAAAGTCAAGATATGATTTTTAGAAGATATGATTTAAAGGTTTATATTGTTGGGTATAGTTTGCATAAGGATTCGTGACTCAAAAAGAAGAAGATATGGAAACTTAGGTGTAAAGATTTACATTAATTAGGATATCTATTATTGTGATTACACCTAAATAGGAATTTTTGGATATATGGCATGCATTGTAATTAATGATTATATTTGGTATAATTTACATGTGAATCTTCTGTAAAATGCTAGTTTAACAAAAATTGGAACATATGTTATATGGTAAATTATGTCCATATTCTGCGCTATGTAAATTTATGCAAACATGGAATATATGTTCATATTGTGAATCATGACAATTATGTAGGCATATGAATTTAGGCCTAATTTATGATTAGGCAAGGCATGTAAATAGAACCTTTAGAAATTATAAATCTGCTAAATCTGCTAATTTGCTAAGTTGCCTAAACTGCTAGTTCTGTTATATGGCTTAGACTGCTATTTAGATTGGAATGCCTAATCTGTTAAATTTGTCTGTTGAGATGCCTAATCTGTTATGTACCAAAAATCTGCTAAGTTGCTAAATCTGTTAAATCCGTTAAGTCATATAAAATCTGTTATCTGCTATGTTGATATAATCATCCTGTTATTGATATAATCTGAATTGGCATATATATTGGGCATGCGCATAAACGGTAAATTATTAATTAATTGGCCGCAAAGATAAACATGGCTAACTCGAGGTTAGAATGAGTTTGCGGCGTAAATCTGCCCGGAACCGCCCGGCACATCCAGTGGCCGCAAACAATAGGTTCTAATGTGAGAAGTTAGTCATAACATGCGTAAGACACGAGGTTAGGTCTGGCTTGTGGCAGAAGTCTGCCCAGAACCGCCCGGCATATCCAGCGGCCACAAGCTACCGACCTAATGTGAGAGGTCTGTGCATTAATAATTAATTAATGCAAAATCTAAGATAAGAATGACGTCTAAAACGTATTGGGGAAAATAGGGTTAAACCAAAGGGATTAATAGATGTAGTAAAACCCGTCCATGAATCTGTAGGCCCAATACAAAGTTAGACAAATCTGAAAAATCTTTACATCTGACCTGTTAGTCTGAAAACTTGTTAACTTAATTTGTGAATTAGTAAATCTGAATTCTGTATGTCTGAACTTGTAAATCTGAAATCTGTTAGTCTGGGGACACAAGGTTAGGAGGGGAATTACTTGTGTCATTTGTTGTTTGGGACCCATATTATTCAGTAACCCTTTCTGGTATCAAAACTTTGACCCAACAGTAGGTAGGGTCCGGGCACGCTTACTGAACTAATTATAAGTGGTTCATTCTGATAATGGCGAGGGGTGTTGATGGTGCGTTCCAACCGGGTCATGTGCGTGCATGGATCCCGGTCTGCCTCTGAGGATGTAAGACGCCGTGACATCTGTAAATAGGTCTGTGCCAATTGGTTGTCACTTTAGGGAGTGATACACCCTACTGTGGGGCCGACACAGGATATTTATGTATTAGGGAGCCGATCGCTTGGGGTAGGGTTTTAGGGTACGCTTAGTTCTGTCTGTTTCTGTTGGTACCGTCTGTTTCTGTTGGGTGGTAACACCTGTCTGTTTCTGTGTGGTACCGTCTGTTCGGGTGGTAAAGGCCCATTACTAGTGTACACCTAATTCCACATTCTGTCTCCATAGGGATAAATCTGTTTCTTCTTCTGTCTGTTTCTGATCGGGTAGTAAAGGCCCATTATTAGCATTCTGTTTCTGTTAAAGTATTATGTACCCGTTCCTGCTTCAATTTAGACATTAGGGTGACACCTAATTCTGCTATACTAGTATTAGTGTAGAGAAGTGTAAAACAATAGTTTATATCATTCTGTTTTTCTGTTATATCTGCTACACCTGTTATAGTTATCTCACATCCAGTTTTATGTTCATATCATATTATTATTATCTGTTCATATGCTGAAAGTCACTGGACTTGCCAGACTTTTTGTCTGACCCTTGTTGTTTCGCCTCCTTTCTTCCGTTTCCCCCCCAGGTTATCCAAGGAGGGAAATACTTTAGCTTGATCCGGATTTCTCTTTCCTTGAAGTGCTTAAAGTATGGCTTGGCTCTGTATAGCTTCCGTTCCATGGGGATTATGGTTTTAAACTATGCATTTTGAAGGCTTTTGTACAGGACTGATATTTTGTACTTGAATTCTGAAATTGAAAGGATGTAACCATATTAATTTCTGTTTCCGCTGTAATAAAGTTAAAATTTTTCAAGTACTGTTTTATCTGTCTTGTAAGTTTCTATTCTGTTTACTAAAATGCTCCACCAAAGTTAAGGCATTCCCTTTGTGAGTGACCTTAACGGAGGTGGGGTGTTACAGATGGTTTGGTCAGTATGCTTTTTAGTGGATGGGCACCTTAGTGGTGTCGTGGATTCGGTCGACCAAGATGAGCTTAGTGCTCAGAGGGATAGAGTAAGCGGTGTTTTCTCTCGCTGGGACGTAAGCCGCGGTGATACTCAGGTCCCAAAAGTGCGGATGTGCATTACGGTGTTTTCTCTTGCTGGGACGTAAGCTGTGGGGAATTGCAGCACTAGGCGATCGATCTTTCGAATCAGGAGCCACCATGATGGAAATCCAACTTTCCAATACATGTATTTCGGCTTTATTTGTAGAGCCTAGTATGGAGACACGATATATGGTACCCATGCCGTCTATGATTGATATTTATGATTGAAATTGTTTTGACACTATACACTTATTATAGTATCAAATGATTTGGTTTTAAAACGTACCAAGCATGTTTGGCTATTATAAGGGAAAACCCTATCCTCTGGCTTGGGTTGCATTGTGTGATGGGACCTGGGTCTTATAATAGCTTCATTTTTAGAAAAAGCATTGCGCTGTTTACTTATATGCACTGGTATTCTTGGGAGGAAACCCGTTCCGTGTTATACGACGTGGTCCCTTGATTTACCTAACTTTGAAAATAAAGATAAATAACTGTTTTAGTTCTCACACCAGTCACATGACTGACCTGGAGTTTATTGTTTAACCTAAACTCTAGGTGCCCTTATTTTCGAAATGGGCAGCTAGTAGTTTTGGTTTTGCAAATTAATATTCACAGCATCCTGATTTACAGCTGGAATGATGCTCGGAAAGCTCTGTATCCGTGCATTACTTTCAGTTGTGTTTTGTATTATTTTTCGCTGCTATGTAATTTATTGTAATCTCTGATATTTATCGGATGTATTTTATTCATTCATACTCTGTATATTCTTGTATTCTGATGGAATTGTTGTAATAAACAATGAAATGTTCTTATGTCTACGTTTTTTTGTGTGTTGTTCTCAAAGTATCCGCTCTTCCCTTACCGGGGAAGTTATGGGTCCTTACAACATTCATAAGCGTGCATATAATATAAACAAATAAATATGATAATTTGGAGTAAAAGACAAACATTTTCAGAATTCAAAATATATCTTGGTCTTCATATAGCATTAATAATTCAGTATGTGGATATTTTCCAATAGAATCATTTTATAACTTGCCTTCTATGGTATAACATTAATAATCCACTATGCGGTTTTTAAGATGTAAATAGACCTGTTTATGGTAGTAATGAATTTGTTTTCTATCAAAATTAATTATGCCAATTTTTCTACAAATATAATAATAATAATAATAATAATAATAATAATAGTAATGAGAGGAGATATTACTGCAAATGAAACTACATGGCGCTACATATGTCCTTTTGTCTTTATAATTAAAGAGAAGGATTTGCTTTGTCATAATAAATAAGAATAAGAAAATGATAGAACAAAAGCTAAAGATATTGTTTAATAAGTTTTTCTCAAAATTCATAAGAAATAAAATAAATGTTAAAAGTTACAGAATCAGATTATCTAACTTGATAAGGAACAGACGGAACATAAACAAAAATAAGCAGAGTCATTATTCTCTAAACAAAACAGAATCAAATTATCTAAATTTGTTCAGAAAAACTAAAATTATCTAATTAGATTGGTAATATAATGGATCGTAACGATTTTACCCTAAAAAAGAGGGACGCCCCTAGAATTTTATACGTACCAATCAAAGTTTGTTCTCTAAAAGATCATATGAAGCATGACATACAAACGGTCTGCTAAATTTGCTTCTGCCTTGTATATTAGTTTTACTCTATATACAATTCATTGCATTTTCACTTCATAATTTGTGTATTAAGGTGCATGATATAAATTGATGATATTCAAAGCTTTAGAAGCCATTCTCTTACAGATCTAGAGCTCTGATATATAATTCTTAGAAGTACATTAAAATTTTGTTTGACAGCCTATTATAATATCAAAATGGACAGGAGATATGCAACTAAATTAGAGTTGTCATGTAGCAATGTCTTCGCTGAAGCAGATAAATATAACTCAAAGGCATACCTGTGTTGATCTGTAGCAAAACTTGCAAACAAACAGATGGCTGAAACAACGATGAATGTCTGGATTCAACGATGATTAGCAACTACAATATATGAACCAAGGGGAGTGTCATCCAAATACTTCCTGCCAAGGCAGTGAAATTCAATTTTTTCATAGCTAAGAAACGAATGGCAAAGGAAGAAAAGTGAAGAAAAAATCGTTTTTAAATATCACCCAAAAAAATACCACTATAAAATGTATTTAAATAAGTAATTATTGACATTGAATTCAAGGAATGAATGCTTACGGCATGCAAAGAACTACCACTTGAAACTAATGATGAAAGTTTGGCTTCAACATAAATGTTCATCTGCAATATATGAACCAAGGGGGATGTCATCCAAATACTTCCTGCCAACTTAGTGAAATTTAATTTATTATGTGGCTAAGAAACGAACAACAAAGGAAGAAAAGTGAAACAAATCATACATATGTTTTTTATAAGTTAAATGAATATATATGCTAATTTTTGTTTCTCTTAAACTCAATAAATTTCATGCTATGGATGTTTTGGATATACATTTTCAATGCTAAAACAGAAAAGGTATATTGCTTGTTATATGTTACAATGCATTAGAAAGAAGAAATATTCGCAATACCATCACCTTTATAGTTGTTGTCGTTGATAACATCTCTACATTCAATAATCATGATGAAATTATTCCTATTTCTTCTGAGTGTGTGGAAATAAGGTGCAGCCTCAACCTGCCACACAACATGAAATTTAAAGTACATTCTTATGCTGCATTTCAATTATAAATACTTTCCCCAAACAGTCCGTGGTACAAATGACTGAGAGTTCATCTATAAGTGCAGAGCTATATGCCAAAAGTTTGATCAAGAGTTGAGTAAATAATTGACTTAATTTACTCATGTATAAACATACCATAGCACACATTTTATAAGCTACTTTATGCAAAAAAGGTGCACGATCAACTTTCAGCCTATGTAAGGTTAACCGACCATCAACCCAGTACCCATTATAAACTATGTTAACTTAATACAACTCATAACTATTCTATTAAACCGCATCCACCAAAATACTGTAGGTGCCAGCATTAGTTCATCTACAACACAACAAAAGTTTAAAATCTTGCTTTCACCATCTTATCAACTTACCTACTTCCAACCAACCATTTTCTTATCTCTACAAAATATTACCACTATAAAATGTATTCAAATAGTTAACAATTGACATTAAATTGAAGTAACATATACTTGTGGCATGCAGTGAATTCTGTTAAATCGCACCCACCAAATTACTGCAGGTGCGAGCATTAGTTCATCTGGAGCGCAACAAAAGTTCACAATCTTGCTTTCTCCATTTTGATGGACTTACGTACTCTTAACCAACCATTTTCTTATCTCTACAGAAATTTTACCACTATAAAATGTATTCAAATAATTAATAATTAACATTAAATTGAAGGAACGAATACTTACGACATGTTGAGAATTACCATTTCAAGAAAAGGAGCAACTGAAAGTGAACCGATAGGATCTTTTTTTAACATTATAAAAATGCATTCGAATAAGTAAAATTGACATTAAATTCAAGGAATGAATACTCACGGCGTTAAGAGAACTACACACTTGGAGAGAAGGGCAACTGAATTTAGAACCTACAGGGCTTGAATCAATCAATAAAATTTAAAGCTACCAACTGTTAGGTTGAAGCCAAGAAACTAAACTTACCAACTGTTAGGTGAGGCGAAGAAGATGTGGGCGAGCAACTCAAAGTCGGATTAAGACTTAGAAACGAAAACAAATAATTGTAAAAGATTTCGCAATAGTGTAATTACAAAAAGAAAAACGAAAGTTTAAGTAGAATAAAGTACCATATGCAGAGATTTACCATTCTTTTCAGCCACTGAAAATTAGGTCAACACAATCGGGCGAGCAGATCAACGATCGATTAAGAGAGGTAATGGTGTCGCTGTTTCGATCTTGCAGATTTTGAGAGCAGAGAAAGGGAAAAAAATTGACGGAAATAATGGAGGAGAAGAAAGAGATGGAAACGCGGTAGAGCTGAGAAAGGACGATACTGCCCCAACAATCCAGTGTAATGTTGAATGGGTGTTTTGGACATTTCAAAAGCTTCATTTCAAGGTATTCTCATTATAATATAGATAAGGGGATAATTTACATCCCTGAATGATTCCAAAGAGATGACGTGCCATTTTTTGCACTATGAGAAGGAACTATCTCTTTGTAATATATACAAGTAGAGAAGTGTAACAACCCAGAATTTTGGGGCCAATTTAAAAATTTTTATTATAGAAATTTTAATTGTTTTTAATATTTAAAATATTTTATTTTAAGTAATAATGACTAAAGATTTCAGAATAGGCAAACTTAATGCACATGAAAGAGTTACCAGTTATAAATCACAATTTAACCAAGTCACTAGTAACAGTCCAAGCTTATGTGTATGTACAGTTGTATATTGGAATAAGTATTTATTATTTACATTACATTATATTGTCTTTATTTATCCTCTCATTTCTTCATTAATTCTTAGGAAACCCTCTCAATATATAGTAAAAAATCAATACATTCTCATGCATGTGCACTAATTTTAAATGCCTTCTTATTCTAGCCACCTTTTTTCTTTTCTATAAATCAACACGTTCGTTCATTTCTAAACTTGCATATTTTGTGTCTATTAAGAATTAAAGCAAAACATGTTGTATATATGCTTGGTGCAAATTAATGCTCATATTTAATTTGAATTAATGAATAAATTATTTGGTCACGTTTTCAAAAAAAAAAAAAAAGCAAAATAATCTTTTCATTTGTTTAATGGGAATCATACAGACATATATCATTTATGGTATCATTTATAATGCATGCATGCGGTCCATGTCCAGAACTATTGCAAGCCACGTTTCTATATAATAATAATAAAAATGTTGCATGCACATTTATTGTCTCACTCACGTTATTTATTTATTTTATTATTTTTGTTTTTTTATATATTATTTTGTATGCATTAGCTAGAACGTTTCATACACTTTAAATGCATGGCGTTAATTTCCTTTCCCCTTTTCAATCTGACGTACCTTTTAAAAAGAAAAAAAATTATATATAGGAAGAATTCAAACTTTTGTAATATTTTCATGCATGATTTAATGTTTAGATCTACAATTAATGACCTTATCTCTAATCCCTTTTATTTTCGTTCTTTTCTCTATTTTATTCTTATTAATCTAATTTAGTATGTTGACTATATTATGATATTTATTATTATGAATTTTGAAATTTGAAAGGTCATCACAACTTTCTATATGTCAACATCAGACAATAAATCATGCATTAATTTCTTCTTGTTATCCCTTTTCCTATGTAATTTTCTTTTGAATTTTGAAACAACAAATATTATAAAAAGGAGAGAAAAACTGCATACTAACCATGTGCAATATATATATATATATATATATTGATTTTGTACTTACTTCTTTTTGATACAAATAGATTTACATCATAAATGACACTTTTTTGTGATAGAAATAGGATTGATATATATATACATATATATATATATATATAAATGCTTCGTGGAATTCAATACTTATGAAAACCCGGTAATAAATTTAAGTCTAAATAAAGGTTGACATATTCTTTAGTGCATTAGGAAACAACGAAACCTTTTTGTATTCATTTTTGCATTTATTGGCTACATAATCTATGCCAAATTTAATTCATCAATTTTAAAGACTTTCCTTTCTTTTCTTACTCATCTATATGTTTTACTCTCACTGCGCTATATATTATATTTTCCTTCTTCCTCCACTATATAATATCCTTTCACTTTCTTAACCTTAATTTCATAAATAAAGCAGCCACCGTTTCTTAAATCTATGGCTGCACTCTTCCTGTCTCCTTTTTCCTTTCTCTCCTAATCTACTCAAAGAATTCATCAACTCAAAAATAAATAAATAAATAAATAAATAAAAAGAAAATCGAAGAGCATGACATGACCTCCAACATCAACGGTCTTGATCGAATTATGATGAGCGGGTTGAGAGAATCTCGCGCTCTAAGGCGCTGATGTCAGAGGCGAATCGACAGTGGTGAATTCAACAAAGCGAAAGGCGTTGCGCTCGTGATAGAAAACTCTACTTTATGGAACCGCCTAGAACAGATTATGAACCTTTTGAATTTTTGATCTGAATTTGAACCAAGGTGAGAAATTCTATCTTTTATTTATATAACTAAAATTTGCTGATAATAATTTTAATGTTACTCATGCGTTGAAATATTTGGCTGAATGGCATACATGATTTGATTTAAATGATTTGATGTGGTTTGTTGATCTGTTGATATGATGAAATATTGTTGTGGTATTAGAAATGGCAATATGAAAGTGTAAATTTTGTTGTAGTCAAATTGACAAAATAAAAGGGTCGATTTGTTAAAGTAGATTATTTTCAATTTATTCAATTAGAACCAATATATATATATGATCATTTTGTTGAATTATATGTTTGTAAGATTTAAATATAATCTTTAACATGTTATGTACATAAAACATGAATGTATATAAAATGTTATTTATTAGAATAAATTTTCACTAGGAAGAATATCATTTTGGTTAGAACATGTTACATGATAAAAACATCATTCAAGATAGAATAAAAATATTGTTTTGTATAAAATGTGAAGTTAAAATAAAATATAATAGAAATGTACATTAAAATAAAGGCATCATTTTTGTTACAAAAATGATCATATTAGAATAAAATGTCACTCTTGCTAGAAATGTCATGTTAATTAAAACATAACTTTTGTTAGAAAGGTTTAATTATAAAAGGACACATAATTTGTTTTCATTTTCTTTTTTTTTGGATAAAAAGAACACATTTTTGTCATTTTCTTTTTAGAATAAAAAGATATTCTTTTATTTGCATTCTTCAATGCAACTAATCATTGAAATAAAAAGTTATTCTTTTATTTTCATTCTTTAATGCAAATATAAATTGAAATTAAAAGCTATACTTTTATTGGCATCCTTTGATGTAAATATACCTTGAAATAGAAACACCGTTTTGTTAGCAGATGTGTCATTAACATAAATAGAAAATGTTTTATAAATAAAATGTGCATTTATGTGTCATTAACATAAATAGAAAATGGTTTATAAATAAATTGCATTCATGTGTCATTTGAATAACATTGAAAATTGATTACAAATAAATATTCATTTATTTGTCATTTGAATAACATTGAAAATTGATTACAAATAAATATTCATTTATTTGTCATTTGAATAACATTGTAATTTGATTACAAATAAATATTCATTTATTTGTCATTAGGATAACATAGAAAATATTTACATATAAAATATTCTGTTATATGTCATTAGAGAACATAGAAAACTGATTCCAAATAAATGACCATTTATTTGCCACTTGAATAACATAGAAGATTGGTTTCAAGTAAATATCCATTTATTTGACATTAAAATTCATAGGAAAATATTTACATATAAAATATTATTTTATGTGACATTAGATTAGAAATTACCTTTTTATTCTAAAATGTTGCATTAGAAAAGAGATAACATTTCTATATGAATGTTGCATTAGCAAAAGAGATAACATTTATATTTTTAAAATGTTACATTAGAGAAAATAACTTTTTTTATAAAGTGTAGCTTGAGAATTAAAATCTACAGTTTGGCCTAGTAAAAAGAATGAAAGCCAAAATTTACATTTTTTGGTCAAGTAAAAAGAATGAAACAAAAATTTACTTGTTGTCATATGAAAGAATAGAAAGATTACCTTTTTATTTAATGTAATCAAAGAATAGAAAAGATTTCACTTTTCTACAATAAAGGAAAATGAAAGATTACATTTTGTAATGTAATTAAAAAAAGGAAAATAAAAGATTACATTTTATAATATAATACAAGGATTGAAAATACCACATTTTTATATAATGAAATAAAAACTCACATTTTTATTGAATTATGTATCATAGGATAGAAATACATTTTTGTTTGCAGGTTAGTTGCAAATAAAAACATGAAGATATAAAGTACATTTGTATTTGCAATTTTGTTGTAAATAAAAACATGATTATAAAAGCTGACACTTTTATATTTTAGATATAAATGAAAACTTGGATTTAAAAAGAACTTTTTTTCTTCACATTTTAGATGTGAATAAAAACTTGAATTGAAAAGTATATCTTTATTTACATTGAAGATGTGAATAAAAATATGAATTGAAAAAGTATGTCTTTATTTACATTTTAGATGTATATAAAAACAAAGATATAAAAGTGACATTTTAATTTACATTTTAGATGTAAATAAAAAAAGAGTAGATTTAAAGCGACATTTTTTATTGACATTTTATGTTCAATAAAAAGTATGAAATTAAAAGAAGCATTTTTACTGTCATTTTAGAGACAATTAAAAAGAATAGTTTTAATAGTTGCATAGAAATATATGTTTCGTTGTATGGAGATGTGTGATGTGTTGAATATAATGTTTAGTATATTCAAGTTTGAATATTACACTTCCATTTACAAGTCATCCGACTTGTTTATGTGATTGGGACGATAATTTTTACACATCGCCCAAGTGCACAAATAATTTCATTATTTGACTGCTGGATGAAACCCCACACGGGTGTTGGGATGATATTTGATCTACACTAGTCCCAATATTTAGTGTAGAATTCACTTTGGTTGGTAAATTGGATGCTTGACAATTATTTATAATGATTATCGATTACATGCAATATATGGTTGTTGATTGAGTCACGTTCCAATAAAGAATATTCTAGAAAAGAATATTTTAGAAAATATCTTAGAAAAAGAACATTTTAGAAAAAGAACATATTTTAGAAAAATAGATTTATTTATTGAGATGAACTAGTTAGTAACTAGAGTAAATCATTAAATTAAGATTTAATGAAGTTTTCCAATTTGTTAATATTTAATTGAAATTAAATTAAATAAATGGAATATGGAATTTGGGTTTGTCGTGAATAGTTTCTTAAATAACACTGTTCTTAAACCCCGTATGAAAAGAATAATCTTTTAATTAAGATTATTAAAAAGGTTTTCAATTATATTTAATAATTAGAAGAAATGTGAGTTCGGTTTATTGTGAACTGTGTTTTTAAGCGACATTTATTCTTTAACCCAACTGACAGTGAAATTCGGATTTAGAATTTGTAAATCTTTTATTAAGATTTAAATGGAAATTTTCCAAAATTAAAGTTTTCCAATTTAATATATTAAATTGGAATTGAATAGAATTCGAATTAATTATAACCGAGATAAGCTTCTGTAGAAGAAGACCGATACTACATATGGAATTTAAGAGGCCTTGCCGTTATTCCATTTATATTATTGGTTGGATACAGAAATTTATAACGATTATATATCGATTTGATTTCTGTGAAGATTCCATATTTTATGGAAGACGATTTTAGGTTTACCATGAACTATGTTTTAAAATGACATTAGTTCTTCAACCCAGTTAGGAATAAGATTTATCTCTTAAATCTAAAGAATCATTTAATAATGATTTTTGATATTTAAAACCAAATGGTGTTTTGAATAAATCTTTAAAAGAAAGATTTAAGGGTAAATATAACGAATTTATCTTTGATAGAATAATTTGAATATTTTATTTAAAAGAATATTCTGAATTGGAATGAGGCGTTGGAT